>VBSK01000265.1:0-684791 GCA_006112555.1 Tuber indicum | reverse complement strand
CACCTTCGCTCCCCGGTATCCATTGCCATCTTTATCCTTTATTTTCTTGGGTTCTCTCCATGGTGCCGGCGATCCCGGACCTCAGGATACCACGCTTTTCGGTGGTTCTGTCATCCTTTCCTATAATAGGATCCTGTCTTAATGAGAGTTCGGGTGGTTCCCGAGTCTCCACGCCAAAGGTATAGTAGGTGTGAAGCAACTATCAAGGATCCTTCTTCACTGGTGTCCCAGTCGAGGAAAGGTTTCCAAACGAATTCTGGCCCGTACCAGATTTCGTAGAGCTTTGAAATTGTTCTCCGTAGGACTAGAGTTGGGTCGGTATACCACGAGGGAGCTTCTTGTTCCAGAAATGGTATTTCTCGGAGCTCCGACAGACCGGTAACACTGACCTAATAGTGGGGTAGTGTACCTTGGTTGGTGGGTTCGAATATTGAATTGGTTGTCGGGAGAGTTCCTCAAGGGTGTCTAAAAGACCGTATCATCAATCGCAGGGTAGTGTACCGTATCATCAATCGCAGGGTCAGGGTAGTATACCGTGCCTTCAACGGACTCGTCGTCTGCGTGACTCGAACTCAGCGCTGCTTACGTAGAGTGGTGACCGACTTATTTAGTGAGCCTTGGTAACAAGGAGAGCAACAATATAGTGTTAGGCGGAAGCCGACTCTGATAATGTCGAGAAGACTTAGGCCTGAATCTTTCGTAATAGACGGAGATTTGTCTAGGAAGGCTCGGAATTGTTCTTTTCGTTTATGACTACTAAGAACTCGCTAATTGATGAAGGGAAATAATTTATAAAGATTCGTAGGTAAAACAATGTTATATTGTTAAGGTCTCTTCTCCGTTGCTTGTTGATGTCTAAAAGCTTGGGAGGCACTTCGATATTTATATCCCGCGTCTGAGTGTTCGCGGACTACTTCTAATCCTCCTATAACTAAGTACCTTTCCCAAGATTGTACGCTAACGTCTCATAGTCTTGACAAGTGCGAACACTGTTTGACCCTGAATTCTCACACACCATCTTCGTTCTCATAAACTCTTTTCCGTCTAATCGTAGGGATGCGTGATTATCCTCGAATGACCGGTCTTCGATTTATAGAGACGAGTAGACTCCTGTCTGAGACTTCAGTCGTCTTGACTATCGTCCCCGTAGTCTCTTCCGATTTCACATAGTGGCCAACGTATGCGTCGGGTACCTATGCATAATGCAGGCTGCATAGACGGTGTGCCAACACTCATAGTCTACCGCCTATTAGGTCTTCTGAGTCTGAGCAGCTTCCCCTCGGTCCGCCTCGCCTCAAAGAGAATCACCTCTCGAGGGATCCTGTTTCCAGGACCAACCAACATACAGCGGCCTTCAGATAGGTATTGGTGTCATATCTATCTCCTATGGCCTCCGGGGCTCTGTAGGAGTAGTTGCGGATTCTCGAACCGAAAACGTCCCGTTACTTTCGGCCCGTAGTCAGGGTGCCTAACTTTGAAGCCTAGTAACTCAATGCGCCTCCGACGGATTTTCTCCGTTCCACTTCCCAGAGGTACCCAGAGGTGCCCTCTTATATATCCTGCGAACAGCTTCCGGTCGGACGGACGGCAGCGACGTATATGGTGTTATGAAGTGGGCTTCATTGAGGTGACATTATAGTCATGGGACGCAACTCTTCGAAATCTCGCTAAGGACGTGCGGGCCCCAGAGCGGGGCCGGAGGGGGGTGTTAGGCTCTCGATAAATGAGGGTCTGTGCGCAGTTACCCTACCGAGAGGTCTGTGCATTTTCTATATGCCTAACAGCATGTCAGGTAATAGTGGTTCAGCTGGTGGAGAGGGTACTCTGGGACCATGGTTGAGGGTAGAACTATCCGGAGATCAGGACGTATCCGGAGGAGTAAATAGTGATCATAGGTCATAGCACATTATGGCGCCATAGGGCTGAGCGGGATCTACAACCTGATCAGTTCACCGTAATTTACGTTAGTTGAATGTTTTGCCTACTATATAGTGAGTAGTTATAACTTTATGTCCCCCAATATCTGTTTTCAAATTTCTTTACTAACTCTAAATCAATTATTTTTTTTAACATTGAAATCTCATATTAGCGTTTAAAGATCTTATTTACTGAGATATCCATAAACTAGATGAGACTGATATATCCAACTGAGATTAAAAGAGGGAAATATTATTGTTACAGAGAAGTGTAAAACTGCTAGAGTGTAACATTCCTTAGCCATGGTTAGCTAATAGCCATGGTCAATGATACTTTTCTTCTTCTTTCTTCTATCGCTTCATATACAATAGCTCATAAGTCTGTGATTTACATTATCATCTTTCATCAGATAACTCCTGTTTTTACTGACTAAGATAACTTCATATCAGATATGTTGTGAGAAATGTGGAGGATATGTGAACATGATAAAGAGGTAAAGATGTTTTATTCATGAAGTAATAAGCCTGAGAGTAGGGAAATTACTTAGAACAAAGCATGGAGAGCCTATCTTTCTCAGCCTTACTAGCCTCCTCATAGGACCTCTCCTTACAAACCCTAACCCTGATGACTCATAACCACAAGTTATCTAATTATAATATAAACAATTCATATTACTCAAATGACTCATACTAGTACGTGCAAGACCTGTGACTTATAATCATGTCATGTGAAAACATAACAAATTATAACATAAACAAATTATATGACTCAAATAAGTCATACGCACAACACACATGACTCATAATCAAGTCATGTACGAAAATAATTATACATAAATAAGTCTTATGACTTAAATGAGTTATATGTACAAAACTCATAACTCATAGCTCAGTCCTATGCAAAATCCTGAGCTACCTATCAAATCCATAATATAGAGTCTTATGAGACTTGGATACTATTAAATTAAGTGTAAAATGGTTAGAATATCCTCTGAGAACAAGAATCAGATACTTTGTAATATAATTTTCCAAAAGGGAATTATTCATGTACACTGTCAGATTATACTCCATCAAAATATCTGAGTACTAAGGTAGTATTTCTCTACTTAGCCTTGTTCCAGTCCTATGAAACATTACTATAAATGGTACCCCAATCATCTTGTTTCCACTATAATTATATATCTTCTCCTACAAGTACTCAAATGGTATTATTCTCTTATTCAAATACAATTGTTCGCCAACTCATATCAGCTCATTTGACACTTCATGCCTACCTCGTAAAGTACATGTATCAGGATTGGAAATTTTGAGACTTGAATCATAGCAACCTGATAATAAGTATTTCATAATTAGCTAGAAGCTTGTCTTTTCTTAGTAATACTCTATCGGCTAATTCAATGGTAACTTAGAAACCATTGAAACTACTGATCACTAAACTAAAAAAATTACTAGCCTTACATTTAAATACAGAGCATGAAATTGAAACTGTGACTGTATTCGAAACTACACCTACTGTACTATTGGGCCCACTTTTCTTCTTTCTATATAATAGCTATATGAGTATAGTTTTATTGAACTTACGGGGGGGAGTGGACTCTGTAGCAGGAGTATATAGACATCAGCAAAAAAAAGTATGACTAAGCAATTGAATTCCATACACTTGGTAAGACTACCACTTTGATTTGTCTTGAACACAGTGGTGCCAGTAGCTTTATAAACTAGTTCACAAACTCTGCCATACCAGAATGAAGTCCAACCTTACATGCATCTAGGATCCGATTGCGGGGGGAGGGGTATTGATGGATTGTAGCGGTGGTAGTGACTGTTAGGCGGAGACAACCGGTAAAGACTTAGGGTTGTCTAGGCCAATCGAGATTCGTTTGTATAGACGGAGATTTGTCTAGGAAGGCTCGGAAGCAACTCGTTTCATTTATGACTACTAAGAGTGCAAGAAAGTAAAATAGAATCGTAAAAACAATATTATATTGTTAAGGTCTCTTCTCCGTTGCTTGATGATGTCTTAAGCTTGGGAGGCACTTCGATATTTATATTCCACGTCTGAGTGTTCGCGGGCTACATCTATCTAACATACAAAATATGTACCTCTTCAAGTTTAATGCGCAACGTCGAGTTCTCCATGACGGTGCGAACACTGGGAGACCCTGAAAACCATCACACCATCTTCGGTAATTACTATTTCCTGCCTGGGAGACATACTTGTCACCAGTAGTAATTATTCGATCCTCAGAGTCTGTAGACCTGTAGCCGAGTTCTCAAGTCGAACTTTGTTGGCTCCAATAGTTCTTTTCGTTACCAAGAGGATAGTCTTGATACGAGACTGCATCTGTAGACATGCCGGAGTCGATGACTTCTAGTTGTGATAACTCAACAACTAACCGATAGAATTCATTCCGATGACTCTCTTCTCGTAGAGGAGAGGCCATTCTATTGAATAGTCTCATAATTCTTCGGTCGGCAACTCCTGATTGTTCTATGTAGAGGGGGTGGACCTTCGTGTTGTGTTGGTTATAAACCCCGCAACTGCGGTACACCCCTTATCATAGTTGCAACACTCCTCGAAGCTCGTTGGCTTCTTTAGTAGTGTTTCCAGGAGCTCTAGACTCTTTCTAATCATCGAAGGGTGGATGTGAATGCATTGGTTCGTTGTTCCGAACCTCCTAACATTCATGTTAAAACCTTGTGCGAAAACGTCCTGTTACTTACGGCCCATGTCAAAGATGTCTCATCTTTGAAGCCTAGTAACTCCCTGAGTAGTTGACAGATTGACTTCGTTCCACTTCTCAGGTCTTGCCAGAGGTCCCTTCTTATATATCCTGCGAACAGCCTTCGGTCGGACGGACGGCAGCGACGTATACGGTGTTATTCTGACACCTTTAATTCTGTGACCATGTAGTCACAGGACGCAACAAAGGTTGATGTGTATGATGACGCGCGGGCCCCGTAAGGGGGCCGGAGGGGGGTGTTGGAGACTAAGATTCTCGGTTTCGGGTAAAGTTACCCTGCCTAAGGTACTCCTAGGCTATCGGAATCGGGTACTCCTAACATGAGCTCCCTCCTCTAGGGCTTCGCCTCGAATGCCCCTTTGGTACAAAATAAAAATTAAACATTAAATTTTAAATATTAAATAATAAACCTTAAACATTAATCATTCAAGGACCCGATGAAAGCAGGGTAAAAAACCTTCCGCGTTTGCTTGTCCACGGCAGGAAAACCTTATCTTCATCGTCCTTCCTCTGCCCGTCGTGGCATTTCGGGATTATCGCGATGAAATCCTTCCACCAATTCCCTCGCATTATCCATTCCCGTTGCAGGTTCCCAAGTGTTCTCATCTTCGGAACAGCCCTGCCATTTAACAAAATACCATAGCTCGCGTATCTGTTGATACCGGCCACGGACTCTTTTCCTGTAAGAGCGTATCTCGCTTCTTACAATCTTTTCTATCTCCCATTGTAGGTCGCCTTCAATGTCTTCGGGTTCCCTGGGAGGTTGTTGTCGGTCTGCTCGTACCGACTCCCTGTAAGGTTCTAACAGGGATACATGGAATACTGGGTGTATATTCCAACGATCCGTGATGTTGATGTTGAGTTTGAATGCTCGGCTTCCTCGTTTTTCCAGAATCACGAAGGGTCCATAAAGTTTTGGGCTTAACTTTTTGGACTTCCGGCGGGTGCGAATATTCTTTGCGTTTAACATTACTTTATCGCCGGGTTTGAAGTCTGGTTGTTGCTTGGCCTTTCTATCATAATATTTGGCCATAGCTTCTCGTGTCTGTTCGAGTGATTGCCGTGCTTGCTCATGAATCGTTTTTATCCAGTTCGCGTAAAGGGTTGCTCCTGGATTATGCGCTTCTCGCTCCTTCATCCATTCTGTTTGAGGATGGAACCCATAGTTTGCGTAGAATGGGGTCATTCCGTGTGCATTGGTTGCCGAGTTGTTGTAAGCATGTTCGGCTAAGGGTAGGAGCTGATACCAATCATCCTGATCGTAATTGACAAAACTTCGCAAGTATCCTTCCAGCACTTGGTTGGTACGTTCAGTTTGTCCATCAGTCTGGGGGTGGTACGCTGTTGACATCCTTCTCTTTATATCTAATGCTTTGCACAATGACTCCCAAAATTCTCCTGCAAACTTGGAATCCATATCCGAGACGATTTCTGATGGTAAGCCGTGTAGCTTCCATATTTCCTTTGTAAAGGCGGTGGCGACATCTTTCGCGGTAGCTGTTCCCTCTAATCCGATGAAATGAGCCATCTTGGTGAATCGATCAACTACTACCATTATCTGGGTACATCCTTGACTCTGTGGTAACTGCGTTATGAAGTCCACGGATATAGATGCCCAGGCTGCATATGGTATCGATAGTGGTTGGAGTAGCCCATATTTTGCGTGTCGTGGTGACTTATTGTGTTGACAATCGTCACATGACCGTACATAATCGTTTACCCAATTGGCCAAGCCTTTCCAATAAAAATCTCGCATGATGATTTCGAGAGTTTTTTCTTGTCCGAAATGTCCCGCAATCTTTGCGTCGTGACATCCTTCGGCTATTGTGGTGTAAAGGCTCTGGTTGTTTGGTACGAATAGTCTTTGCTTATAGTACAGCAAATCATCGGTTAGGGTCCAATCCTTCGGGAAAGGTTTGTCATTGTCTCGGAGATTTTCCAACTCTTTTCTTCGCTTGAGCCATTCCTTATCGCCTGGAATGGCCTTCAGAATCTGCTCCAGAAATTCGGGATTGAATTTCTTCAATTCTTTGCGGGCTAGTATAGTACTAGTCATGAGGGTTCGTTCAGGTACTTCGGCTGCGTCATACCAGTGTTTGTTCTGATCCATTGACGCATGGAGTTGGCTAACTACAGGTTCAATCTCTTGGATAGTCATAGCTCTTGTAGCAATATCTGTGCTACCGAATCCCGCCGTCCTCTTTCAGTTTCGTCCAGGTTATCTATTTCCATCATATCAGTGGTATTAATCTTTTCTATCACTAGTTGGGCAATACGATCCCCTTCTTTGATGTGACAGTCCGCATCTCGGTGGTTGAATAGTAGAACTTTGAGTTCTCCGGTGTAATCCGCGTCAATTACTCCGGCACCTGTTGAAATCCCGCTTTTAACGGCTAACCCGCTTCTGGGAGCAATTCTTCCATATGTTCCAACCGGTAATCCCACTGCGATTCCGGTTCCAACTATTAACTGTCCCCTTGCTGGGACTATATCTTCTTGCAGAGCGTAGAGATCATGGCCTGCTGCCATTCTTGAGCCCTTGGTTGGAAGCCTTGCTCTTGTGTCTAACCTTTTGACCCGAATAACGGAATTGGGATCATTCCATTTGGGCTCCTCTTGGATGTCGTCTGCACATATATCGCCTTCAGGGTTTCCTGCAAGTAAGCAGATTCGAATTTCCCCCATCTTAGTTCTCGTAACTGAACTGATTTGGAAATGTTCTGGCTTCAAGATCGCTTGTTCGCGATGTGCAGCTCCCTCCTCAGGACGGTACTCCGGCCGTCTACTGAGAGCATCCGGTTTTCCTCCTCTGGTGCCTGGGCGGTAGACAATTTTGAAATTGTAATCAGCGAGTTTCTGCGCCCAGCGAATTTGGCGACCGCTCCAGACTTTTGAGGTGAGGAAATATTGAAGGTTTTGGTGATCGGTGTAGACAGTAACCGGCTTTTCGGTTCCAACCAAGTATTGGCGCCATTCTTTGAATGCTTCTAGTATTGCCAATAGTTCTTTATCGTGGATCTCGTAATTTCGCTCCGCTGAGTTTAGTTTGCGGGAATGAAACGCCACTGGATGTAGCCGTTTTTCCACAAACTGTGATAAGACGCAACCTAAAGCGAAGTCGCTAGCGTCTGTTTCTACTACCGTTTCCCGTTCGGGGAAAAAATGGTGTAGGATAGGGGCAGAAGTAAATCTTCTCTTAAGTTCTTGAAAGGCTGCCTCTTGTTCCGGGCCCCACCGGAACTTTTTCAGGTCACCCTTCAATGTTTCCGTGATCGGAGCACAGATTTTTGAGAAGTTTTCTATGAAGCGTCGGTAGAAATTCGCAAATCCTTGGAATATCTGAACTTCTTTGACTGACTTCGGTGGCTTCCAGTTTAAAACGGAGTCCACCTTTCGGGTGCTCATAGACACCCCATCGACGGCTACTATATAGCCTAAAAATTCCACCTCTTTTACGTGAAAGAAAGATTTCTTTATTGAAATCGCGAGTTGGAAATCTGCTAATTTTTGCAGAACCTTTTTTACCAACTCGATATGTTCTTTCTCGGTCTTTGAATAGATGAGAATATCGTCGAGGTAGCAGACAACGCCTTGGTCAAGGTGTTCTCGGAGAACTTCGGTCATCATGTCTTGGAAGGTTGCCGGAGCATTAGCTAGTCCAAAAGGCATTACGTTGTACTCGTAGTGCCCGTATCTTGTTCGGAAGGCTGTTTTCCATTTGTCCCCTTCCTTTATCTGAATTAGGTTATAACCATCTTTTAAATCAATCTTTGAAAAGATGGTTGCACCTGCCACTCGATCGCGTAGTTCCGACATTAGTGGTAACGGGTACTTATTTAAGATGGTAATCTTATTTAAGTTCCGGTAATCCACTACCAAACGTAGTCGGCCATCAGCCTTCGGTGTGAAAAGGATCGGTGCACCGAATGGCGATTGACTTCGTTTAATTTTTCCTTGTCGGATCATTTCTTTAAGATATTCGCGTAGGAGTTTTAGTTGTTTTTCGGATAGTGGATAGATGGGTCCTCAAGATGGTTTTGCTCCGTTAACTAACTTGATTTCGTGATCAAATGTTCTCCTTGGTGGTAGTTTTGCCCAAGTTTGCGGCAGGAAGAGTTTCTTGAATCCCCAGTAGTGTTTGGGGAGCGAGTCGAAGTTAACTTCATTCGGATCTTCGATAGTCCCGATTCTTCCAATTTGAATCGCATTCTCATCCCATGCTACCAATTCGTCGTATTCGAACATATCTGCAATTCCTTCCTCTTCTTCTTCCACACAAGTAGTTTTACATTTAGGGTCTTTGAATTCCCAGTGATCGGGATCTCCAATGTTCGATAGGGGGTGTTCTGAATGCCACCACCCAAACGGGATAATCATCCCATAGTCTCCTGCTGCTGCGATTTCGCACGCAACTTCAGATAAATGTTTGTTGCGTCCAATCACAAGCCATAATGGACGCGTATAAAATTTTCCTCCCGATGGAGATTGTACTCCATTTCAGCCTTGAATTGCGACCGGGTTCGGTCTTTCTGTGAACAGAATTTTTAATTCCTTAACGAGGTCTTTGTTAATTAGGAACACGTTGGATCCTGAGTCTAACAGAACCCGGATTCTTATCCTTTGCCTGTTTGGATTCATAACATGGATATGAGCATATCCCTCGGGACAGCCATATCGTGTGGGTTTTGGCGCGTCAAATGCGCGTCTCTTTGGATGAGGGGTCGAACCGTCGTCTTTTCATTTCGACATGTCTGAGGTTTGATAACAACTAGAATGTTTGTTACCGCGCCCACGCAGTTTCGACCATTCAGGTCTCCTCAGACAAACTGGTTTCCTATTAATGAAGAAAATCCTAAATCCCTACTCGGCGTTTCACCGATACACTTAATAGTGCACGACCAGTTCTTAGGCTGGATGCCTCTCCTTTCTCTCATACTTAGGGCCTTCGTGGTAACGAGGTTGATTTCTTGCGAAACCTATTGTTCCTCTCCAATTCCTTTTCCCTTAAGGATTGGTTTGATCTTCCAACCAGAAACAGCTGTGTGTGCAACATAGAGGTATCCCCGGTGCTGTCCAGCTGGTACAACTTCCCGGATACGTGTCCTGCAACTCCACATATGTTTTCTGGGGTTAAGATCCCGACACGTGATATGGTCGTCCGTATCATCCTTCACCAACCCTAGTAACTAACTGGGAGTGGAAAACGCTTGTGGGTAAGGTCTGCGGAATAACTAGCGTACGGGAGAGACTAACTAGTTTATTCACTGCTCTTGTCCGGGCGCTTGAACCATCCCCTCTTTCCAACATAACTCAGCTTCAGGACTGATAGGTTCGGGAATGTGGGCTTGCGCAATCTTTCAGGCCGATTTCATTGTCATGAATTCCGCAACCCTTCTGACTGGAGGTCTCTTACCCACAACCTTACTTAATATGCCTGCTTGCTGGTATGGATGGGATGCCTGGTCAAGGTGTTATTTCGGTTCCCGCCGACCCTGGCGGACTACCCAGACGATAATACCGCTGGTGCTTGGTTCCGTTCACTAACTTCACCCCAGCCCCGGGGGGTTCCCAATTTCGATTCCGGTTTCGTATTCTAACGAACCCCGACTACCCAAACGCCATCGCCGTTGGTGCCACATGAGGTAACCTAAGTCATTTCCTCATCTTCGCCTAATTCCGAAAGTTTGTTTCCTCTAGGTGTTTGGGCGGCGGAAATGTTGCGGGGACGGTGTACTATAGCTACCGTCCTAGCCTTATATCTAATGGGGAGAGTAGGTCGCTCTGCCCTTGTAGTAGACACCTTAATTTGTCCCAGCATGTTTTATAGTCGTGGTTTTTCTTTCCACAACGAGTACATATGCCGTCCTTATTTCGTTCGTCGATGACGGACTGGGGAATTCCTTCATGGGCCTTTTTGAAGTTGGTATGCGTTTGTTTACTGACTCTGCCGGGTCCTTTTGCCGGTTTATCGGGTTCCGGTTCCCTTCTTCGCTTTTTGGAGGGACCACCGCCTTTGATTTGGGGCTTCTCCTTCTTAAACCTGGGCTTGTCAGGTTTCCTATCTTCAGAAGAAGTTTTTACGAATTTTAGTTTATCCCGTAACAGGTGGTCTCGTTCCTTTAGTTCCTCCTCTTCTCGGCCTGCTTTCCTGAGTGCTGCTTCCCATTCTGCATCGGTATCGAAGGTCTTTAGGGACAGGCGTAAACGTATGCTGGCTGGTAACTTCTTTTCCATCGCCAGAAGCCATGCGGGGCCAGTTATTTTGGCCTTCGTATTAAGGTTGGTCATGATTTGGACATAGTTTTGAATATTATCTTTATATTCAACTTTCTCTATATCACGGACCGCCTTTCGTCCCTCCTCAATTGATGCGAACCGTTCTGTGAACTCGTGGTCGAAGCGTGTCCAGGTTGCCAGGCCGGCATCTTGCTCCACTCCATGGAGTCCATCCATAGCCCTACGGTACCACATTGCTACCGGGTTGACTAACTCCCCTTTATTTCTTCCTAGTGCAAAGATGACCCTTTCTCGGTCATTATTCCAAGTTCTAGGATTTCTTTCGCAGTAGTCCACACATTGTAATAACCAATAGCGAACGCATTGTGATGGTTTTGCTTCGAAAAATGGGGGTGCATCAGCCGGTCGTTTGGTGGTTAATGCAAAGGCTTCCGCCAGTACATCGGCTGTTCCACGTTGTTCGGGTGTCAATCCGCGGCTGAATTTGGATGGGCCTCCACCACGTCTTCCACCATTTCCTCCTTCATCATCACTCCCATCATCATCTGGGTCACCCCCTGGTGCCGCATTGATGGGAGGTTCTCCCTCTCTTTGCTTTCCCTTATCTCGGGAAGGCCCCTCTGGAGGTTGAGTCTCCTCTCTTGCTTCTGCCCAACTTTCAGGGACCGATTCCAACGCTACCTGTCGACCCGTTGGTCGATTTTGTGAGAGCTCCGTTACCCGTTCTGTCAGCATTGCGAGAGTATCCATGATACGAGTTTGGTCTCGCTGTATTGTCCGGGTGAAGTCACTGTAGCTATTAGCCTCGCGTTCTTGTCTTTCGGCGAGGTTAGATATCATGGCTCGAAGCGTCATGTTTTGTTAGAATTGGTTATCCTTGAATGCCTGGAAATCACGTTCCTGGGTGAGGTCTCTTTCTAGGGCTTCTCGTTGCAATTGAGAGGTTACTCCCTCGTGATGCTCATGTCGAGCATCTTGCTGCGCTAACTTAGCAGCAATCTCCTTTGTCAACTCGGTCTGGAGATCCCGAATGTTGGCTTACACCAAGACAGACTGTTGCAATACGAGTGTCATCTCGCTATCATGCAAATCCTGTCCTTCCAATAGTTGCTTTTAGACTTTGATTAACCCTCTTGCATTCTCTTGAGAATCTGCAGAGAGAGTTTCAAATGCAATATTGGAGGTGTCCATACTGGTGGAAATGTCTTGACGGATCTGCCCAATAACCATTCCTAACCGGGCCGCGAGTCTTGCGAGATCGACGGCGTGGGTATTCGGACGTGGTGTAGTAGATCTGGAATGAGGAGATGTTGCTCTCAATGTCGGCGCAATGCTAGGGGTCCTTCCACCTCTTCGTGGATTTCGAAGGGCTGGATCGAGAGAAGTAGGATTACTGAAGGCACTGGGACTATTCTCCCCGGAAGTATCCATCGGTTCCCTTGGACCGATTTGCTTTGGAGGCTGCGACATCTCCTTTTCTCTTTGTGCTCGTACTCGAGCTAACCAAGCCCGAGTGTTGGAGGCAATGGTTTTATCGATAGAGGGCTAGACACTTGGTGTCTCGCCGTATCGTGCGGTAAGGAGGTGATGTGAACTGAGGTTCACTCGTATTTAGAGAGCCTTGGTAACAAGGAGATCTAACAATATACTGTTAGGCAGAGACAACCGGTAAAGACTTAGGGTTGTCTAGGCCAATCGAGATTCGTTTGTATAGACGGAGATTTGTCTAGGAAGACTCGGAAGCAACTCGTTTCGTTTATGACTACTAAGAGTGCAAGAAAGTAAAATAGAATCGTAAAAACAATATTATATTGTTAAGGTCTCTTCTCCGTTGCTTGATGATGTCTTAAGCTTGGGAGGCACTTCGATATTTATATTCCGCGTCTGAGTGTTCGCGGACTACATCTATCTAACATACAAAATATGTACCTCTTTGATTTTAACTCGCAACGTCGAGTTCTCCATGACGGTGCGAACACCGGGAGACCCTGAAAACCATCACACCATCTTCGGTAATTACTATTTCCTGCCTGGGAGACATACTTGTCACCAGTAGTAATTACTCGATCCTCAGAGTCTGTAGACCTGTAGCCGAGTTCTCAAGTCGAACTTTGTTGGCTCCAATAGTTCTTTTCGTTACCAAGAGGATTAGTCTTGATACGAGACTGCATCTGTAGACATGCCGGAGTCGATGACTTCTAGTTGTGATAACTCAACAACTAACCGATAGAATTCATTCCGATGACTCTCTGCTCGTAGAGGAGAGGCCATTCTATTGAATAGTCTCATAATTCTTCGGTCGGCAACTCCTGATTGTTCTATGTAGAGGCGGTGGACCTTCGTGTTGTATTAGTTATAAACCCCGCAACTGCGGTACACCCCTTATCATAGTTGCAACACTCCTCGAAGCCTGTTGGCTTCTTTAGTAGCGTTTCCAGGAGCTCTAGACTCTTTCTAATCGTCGAAGGGTGGATGTGAATGCATTGGTTCGTTATCCCGAACCTCCTAACATTCATCTCATAACCTTGTGCGTAAACGTCCTGTTACTTACAGCCCATACCAAAGATGTCATATCTTTGAAGCCTAGTAACTCCCTGAGTAGTTGACGGATTGACTTCGTTCCACTTCCCAGGTCTAGCCATTTTTTTTTTTTTTTTTTTTTTTATCATATATTCATTGTTTGGTTAAGGTACAAGAACGTGCATGCAGCGCTAGCTATGGCAGAAACAAAACCCAAAAATCAATCAACAAACAAACGAAAAGCCAAAACCAGGTCCTCCTATGGCGTCCAATAACCGACGCATTGCCTACACAGGACTTATAAAGGAAAACTACTAACTAACTAGCATCGTAACGGAACAAATCCAAAACCCATAAAAAACAAGTAAAAGACATCAAACAGGAGACCTTCCACCACTTAGACCACTTGGCGACCCAGCCAACGACAACCGAGGCGAGGCAGGAAAGGAAGGGGAGGGGGAGAGAGAGGGCTGGTGGAGGGCATATTGTGCATACATGTCGGGGGGGAAACCAGTCTTGGTAGCGGTGAGATAACGACCGAGGCCCAAAAGCATCGGAATCGAGGTCCACAGAGAAGAGTCAGGTCCAACATCCGTGACCCCCTGGAGGTGGCGATCGCGGGCTGCAGACTTGGCAGGACAAAAAAGGAGGGCATGCTCGAGTGTCTCGTCCCCCTCCTCACACCAGGGGCAGAGGCGAGAGGGGTCGGTGTCGTGCCATGAGGGGTGGGCGGCCAGGTAGCTCTTGCCAGCACGCATCTGGTGGAGCCTGCCCGAGAGGAAACGCCCCAGGCCCATGAAGGGGTGCGGGCGCAGGGTTGGGCCAAAAAGGCAGTAAGGCGGGGGAGGCGAGAGGAGGCGCCACGAGGTGAGGAGTTCCTCACGGCAGCGGGCCTTGAGAGAAGCGTAGAGGGCAGGAGCCCCCAGCGGGGCTACCTGCAGTGGAGGTAGGAGGAGGGGGTTCGCTGGAGGGAGGGGGTCGCGGCGGTTGCCGATAATGGAGCGAATGCGGTGGGCCACCGCATCTACTGGGAGGTGACGTCGGTTTGGAGGGGAGGGCGGCTTGGTAGACCATCTGAGGGGGCGGTAGTTGGGGCCAACCCATGGGTGCCGTCCTCTGACAGACCCGGGGAGGCGAAGGGAGTCGGGTGCCCTGAAGGCGGACGTAGTCGGAACAGAGTAGTCCAAGCGAGCAGTAGCAGGGTTGATCTCAGGCGGCAGGCACACAAGGCGGACCGCCGCCAGGAGTTGAAGGTGTTTGACTAGCAGGTCAATGGGCGGGAGCGATGCTTCACAGGGGAGAATGGCCGTGTTGGTGGAGGCGAAACAGTTCGTAACCCACCTCTGTACCCGGTGCCAGAATGCCCTCATCTTGTCGAGCATCCGGGAGTTGGGGGAGAGGAGGTCGCTGCCGTAAAGAAGGATGGGGCGGACTAAGGAGGAGGCGAGACGGTGACACAGGTGTGGCGCGAGACCCTTGCCTGGCCGGGCTAGGCGGTCTATTGTAGCAAGGGCAGCTTCAGCCAGGGCGAGGCGCCTGGTGAAATGAGGGGTGGTGGCTCGGTCCAACGAAGGGGTCGCGGGCTCCAGCCAGTAGCCCAACCACCGTAGTACTTGGGCCGGTTTGTAGGGGACGGAGTCCACTGAGACGGGGAGGAGGCACGGGGGCCCTCTCTGTTGGGGCGTCCTCCAGTGCATCAGTTCTGTTTTGGGAAGGGAGAAAGCAACGCCTATGCGTCTTCCCTTTGACGTGAGAGAGGAAGCGACTGCCTGCAGCTTCTGGACGTTGCGCCTGTAGGAGGGCGAGCAGACAGTTATAGCGAAGTCGTCAACATAGGAGAGGATTATGCCGTTGGGGACTGGGAAGTGGAGGGAGGAAACGTAGATCAGGAAAAGAAGAGGGGAGACAGGTGAACCCTGGGGGGTGCCGACCTGAACTGGCGAAAGGACTCTAGGGGAACCCTGGTATAGGAGGCGGCAGTGTCTGCCGTGCAGGAAGGATCGGACCCACGAGACGAGGTAGGGCTGAACGCCCCGCTCCCTAAGTTTGCCACACATGGCAGCGGAGTCGACATTGTCAAAACCTCCCTTGATGTCAAGGAAGAGTGTGGAGGAGCAGAGGCCCATGCAGTGCGAAAGACGGACCTCGTGCGAGAGAGTGGCAAGGGCGTCGAAAGTACCCATGCCCGATAGCGAACCACATTGGTTGGGGTGGACTAGGCCAAGGGCCCGAGCAACTGCGGCTAGCCTAACAGCTACCACACGCTCCAGGATCTTGGATAGGGTTTGGAGGAGGACGATGATGCGGAAGGAAGCTGGCGTATCGTAGGAGGCTTTACCTGGCTTGTCGAGGACAATACCGTTGGCCTGTTTGAGGGAGGACGGGTGAAAACCGTAGAGTAAGAGGGGGCCCAGGAGGGACACAAGAATTTTAGGGTTGGTGCCGTGGACTCTCTTCCAGACTGAGTACGGGATGTGGTCGGGGCCGGGGGCAGACGAGCTTGAGCTGGACGCCAGGGCCTTAGAGATCTCCTCCTTCGTGAGGACGTCGAGGTCACGGAACGGGCGTAGGATAGTAGGAGGGGAGGAGGACTCCCTAGGGGGAAAAAAGTGGGTCAGGAGGGCGGTGTTGACAGCAATCGGGGTGTCGGCTTCTGGGAAAGACGGGAACCGGTCCGGGGGGCGACCTATCGCGAAGCGTTTGGCTGTCCATACAGTCTTAGGGGTTGCAGAGGAGAGGAAATCGTCCCAGTGCCTTCGCTTGGCCTGCTTGATGGCCTTGAAATAGGCGTTGCGGGACCCCCGGGCCTCAGCCAGGGAATCCACACAGGGGGTCCTGCGGGCACGACGGGCAGCGGCGTGAAACGAGATTCTGAGGGAGGAGAGGAGGGGCGACTACCAAGGTTTAGAATGGGTCGACATACGGTTGAGGGGGGTGTGAAGGAGGAGGGTAGTGCGGAGGCGGTTGACGTTGGTGTCGAACCAGGCTGTGGCAGAGGACAAGGTCGGGAGGGCGGGAGGTGGAGAGACAACAAACAATTTGAGGGCGTCACCAAGGGCAGACCAATCAGTCTTGGCCCAGGCTGGTGTGGGGGCAGGGGGGCGCAACAAGGGCGTCGAAAGTAGGATACAAATAGGGATGTGGTCAGAGCCAGTGGATGGGAGTGGGGTGGCCCACTCAGCAAAGAGTTGGGCCGCCTCGCTATTGGCGAAGGAGAGATCAAGGACAGAGGGCCTGTCCTGGGGGGTAAAGGAAAAATAAGTAAACACACCAGGGGTGTTAAGAAGGGAAAAACCATGTAAAGAAGCCAATTGAAAGTAAGGAACCGACGTCCTAAGTTCGGTGGATGAAATGACCCTCAGTGGGTCGGAAAGAGGGTGGTGGAGGTTAAAGTCCCCTAAAACAAAAACAGGAAAACTTAAATCAGGAAAACACAACTCGGGAGAAACAATGCGCGTGTGGGATGAGGTGCCTTTGGTGTTGTACACATTGTACACCCTAAGGCGAGTCTGTGAGGAGGAGCAAAAGCCTGCATCGGAGAACAAGTCGACCGCCATCACACTGGCAGACTGGTCCACCCATACGGGCAAAAGAGAAACAACTTCGAGAAAAGACAAAAGGGCGTAGCAAGCCACGCGGGGCTTGCCAAAAGTAGAGGGTGGGGAGAAATATTTATAGCCAGGGAAGGAAGGTAGGCGCGCCCTCCACACAGGGGGATCCTGTATGGCCACAATCGCCGGCAAGGAAGACAAAGCAGAGAAACTTTGAAACAAAGAAAGAAAAACATCCCAGCTACCCAAGCTGTTATGTTGAACGAAGGAAAGATTCAACAGGCCAGGAACCCTGCCAGAGGGCCTGGGGAGAGAAGAGTCGGGAGAAGACATCTACCCGGACAAGCCGGAGGGATTTTCTGCGGTGCGAGCTGGGTCGTAGTCCCCGTGGATTGGGGGGACGTTGGCCCTGGAGGAGGAACGAGTTGCTGTCTGCTGGGTCTCGGGTGGGACACGAGGACGGGGGCGGCGGGGAGTAGCAAAGGGCGGGGCAAGAGTCTGCCTCGGGGTAGAGGGGCCAGCATCGGCGTCGGCACCATCAGGGCCGACATCCATGCCGTCCTCATCACTTTGGCCTAGTGGTTGTGAGGCGGAGGGGTCTTTGGGGGTTGGGGCGGGTCGTTCCGGGCAGTCCCTGTCAGTGGCCGCGTGTGGCTCCTTACAGTTGGGGCAGGAAGCAATCGAGGAGGGGCAGCAGTTGAGGACCGCCTTGGTGTTACCCGCCTTAGGGCAGGTGGGATTCTGGCAGCGGTGCGCCGAACGTGTGTGCGGGAGGGAGCAGATTGGACATATCGGGTGATCCAACTTACATCGAGGGGCCTGATGGCCGAATTTCCAGCAGTTGCGGCACTGGGTGAAGCGGTTGGAAGAGAAGGCGCGTTCAACACGGCGTCTGCTAGAGAAGAGGTGGATAGAGGTTCCCATGGCATTGACGTCCTCGGGAGCGACGGTGACGACGACAGAGGTAGCGGACTTGGACATCCTGGAGTCCAGGTCTCGATTGAGGTAGCGGGCCGAGAAGATGGTGACGCCCGCGGCGTTGCGGACGGACTCCTGGAGGAGGGAGAGGAGGTCCTCTTGGTCTTCTGGGAGGTAGGCGAGGGGGAGGGAGTGGATGGCGAGTTAGACTTCGTTGGGGGCGGGTCTGAAGGGCAGGTAGGCATTGTCGCCTACCGGGGAGACTTGGTTGAGGCGGTTGGTGAGGGCTTGATAGTATGGGGCGTAGGAGGTGGCGGGAGTGTAGGGGTCGAGGACGGTGAGGGTGACAGAGCCTCTGTCGTTGACCCGGGCAGAGAGGGAAAGAGGTAGGGAGCAGTTGGCCTCCCGGAGAACAGAGGCAGCGATGTCAGGGAGGGTCGCAGAAATCCTATCAGCTTCGGGGTGGGGAGCTGGAGAGGAGCGAGGAGCGAAGAAACGACGCTGAGCTGCTGGCAGGATAGGGGTCTCCTTAACAGGAGACTCCATGGTGCCGGATGCGACTTGCGCAGCAGAGGGTGGCTTCGACTTAGGCCCCTTGGTCTTCTTCTTGCCCCCGGCGGCGGCAGCCAGGGCGAACGAGCGAGGAGGGCGCAGGTAGGTAGGATCCATGTTGCCAGGGGTCCATTCAGAGAGGGGGGGGTACTTGCCGTCACGGAAGGTTCGGGCTTCCCATGAGTTGGGGTATTTGACCGCGTAGGCCTCGGGGTTGCCGTAGTTCTTGCCTGAAGCGGTGTCATATCTGGGGGTGTCGAGGTCGAACCCGTTCACAATCGCTCCAACCTGGTAAAGGGGGGTACGGGAGGGGGCCTGTTGGGGGTGTGGGGCGGCAGGATGCTGTGCCGTGTTGGTCTGGGGGGGCTGAGCTGGGGGAGGGAGTTCTTTCCCCTTCCGGGTAGGGGGCGGAGCCAGAGGCGCCGGGGCTTGCTGACGTGGGGGCGGTGGTTGGGAAAGCCTTTGTGACAGGTCACGCAGGGCTGACTCGATAGGGGCCAGGGATGAGAGCGAGGGGGCCTGAGCGGCGGAAACACCGTCAGCCAGCCCTTGGACTCTGGCAGCGAGGAGGTCGATGCGTTCGTTGGTGGTGGCGAGCCCGTTGAGGGTAGCAACTAGGAGGGGGATGAGGATGGCCTCGCCTTCACTGAGCTCGCGAAGGTCTGACGAGATGAGAGGGGGGACAGAGGAGAAAGCATCACCAAGAACTGGCTGCAAAGACTGTAGGAGGGCCGGGATCGCGAAGACCGCGGGGTGGATGGGCTGAGTAGAGCTCGCCCTAGACTGGTTGGCAGAACCAATGTCGGACATCGGATCACGAAGCAGAGACTTGAAGCCTAAGCAAGAGGGGAAAAAACGTGAAAAGTGAGGAGTCACACCAGATGCGATGGTGTTGAGGGTGCGTAAGAAAGTTATGGTCAGGAAAATAGGGGGCGCGGAGCATGTTCCCAGGTCTAGCCAGAGGTCCCTTCTTATATATCCTGCGAACAGCCTTCGGTCGGACGCACGGCAGCGACGTATACGGTGTTATTCTAACACCTTCAATTCTGTGACCATGTAGTCACAGGACGCAACTAAGGTTGATGTGTATGATGACGCGCGGGCCCCGTATGGGGGCCGGAGGGGGGTGTTGGAGACTAAGATTCTCGAACTCGGGTAACGTTACCCTACCTAGGGCACTCCTCGGTTATCGGAATCGGGTACTCCTAACAGTGACTAAGTCCAGTGCTAGGGGAATGGTTTCTCAGAGGCCTTCAAGTAAGTACTGACAATTTTCCCATGCGTAGTATTTTGCAGAACACCAGCCTGAGGAGCGCTCAATAAAGTTAAACTCACCGTGGAACTTAGGATAGAAGATGACTTACTGTCCCAAAGCTTCTAGTTCTTCTTGTAGGTGTCCTTTCTGTTTCAGAAAGTCTCGTTCTTGTACTAAAATCACTCTGCCACAACAGTCTCCAGGAAGAGTAAGATTACGGCCAGAGAAGCCATTTGAGGTTGGACACTCATGTAAAAATGAAAAGCCATTCAGGCGATGCTGTTTCCATAGTCCCCATTCTTTCAAGATCTTCTCTAATCTCATTGCTTTACCTCACAGCCAGTAATTTGAATGATCACCTCAGTAGACCATTGACTATTGGTACTGTTTGGAATGAATAAATGTAGTGCGCATTAATAGTTGACTGCCACCTGGGCCTCAATTCATCTTGGAAGCCAATAGTGCATCTGAAGCATAGCAGCTATGGCTAGATTCATTGTCAAAGGCAAAAGGGATCAGACAGCCAGGAAATGCAATTTGAAAAATAGGTAGAGCAATTTGTATCGTATAGTAAACCATTTTATCTTCAGTCTAGTAATTGTTCTTCCTATACTCTAGAAACTCCATCGTATTACGTATAGAAATCTCATTCTGTTTCAGCCACATTGGGTTAAGAAGTAATTCCTCATTAGATATTGTATCTGGTACTCGCAATCCCCCTCCTAGTGTTAAGAATCCAGATACTATTATTCCCTTTCCCTTAGACTTAGCTCACAATGGTTGTTTGCTTTCCTCTTTCGAGGTACTTCACTTGCCATCGTTGGCATTAAAAGTTGATTCATCATTTGTGATAAAGACAAGTGGCTTCTTTCTGGGAGGCAGGGTCTCCGGAATTCTCCAGTTTCCATCTTTTTCAAATAGGACTATTCTTGAAAAATTACTATCCCATAAGGGTAGAAAAGTCACCTTTTTGTATTGTACGACATCTATCTGCTCATGCATCAGCAAAAATACTAGGTTGTATCCCATGGGTCATGTGCATCTAACACACAAGACACCCAAAATGCAAATCATTAACTAGGACGTACAGGGATATGACAACCAAAGTCAGGATGTAACAGGACGTACCTGCCAAACTCAGGTAATAATAGGAGGCACCTGCCAAACTCAGGATACAACAGAACACACATCCAAACCTCTGGACACAATGGGAGGCAGGAATTGACATCAGAATACATCTCTTAAAATTCAGAATTCACCAGATACAGCCAACACAAAGTATAACTTATGCCTAGGTTACTCTAAAATAAGCTATATTTTTACAGTAAATAAAGATTTATTTTTATTGATACACAGGCCTGGGCTAGGTTACAAAAAGTAAGCGAGGATATATAAGTACTAATACAGAGTCTATTAGCTATAACAAGTTATAACTCTACCAATACTAATGCCAAGTAGATGTTCTTTATATAGCTAGAAAGCTGGAGTCGAGTAGAATATTACTATAAAGGATGGAGTACTGTACTTAAAGGATGGCCATGGAATCTGGTATTAAAATCAGCACTTCGCTAGGACACAAAATAGGCTGTATTTCTACCAATATTGATGCTAAGTAGATATTCTTTATATTTCTAGAAAGCTGGTATCGAGTATAACATTTCTGTAAAGTATGGAGTACTGCGATCTAAGAAAAGCTGAGGAATCTGGCATCAAGATCAGCACTCTACTAGGATAAATAGCATCTCCATAATAGGTGGTATCTCCACTAATGTTGATGCCGAGTAGATGTTCTTTATACTGTTGGAAAGCCAGAGTCGAGTAGAATATTTCCGTAGAGTATAGAGTACTGCTCTGAAAGGATGGCGGAGGAATCTGCTGTCAAGGCTAGCACTTTACCAGGGTCAACAATACTACCATAATAGGCTGTATCTCCACCGATATTGATGCTGGGTAGATGGTCTATATACCGTTAGAAAGCCCACATCGAGTGGGACATTGCTGTAAGGTATTGAGTACTGTGCCAAAAGGATGGCCTAGAAATCTGGCATCAAAGTTAGCACTTTATTAGGATAAACATTACCTCCATAATAAGCTGAATCACCACCAATATTGATGCCAGGTAGACGTTCTATATACCGTTGGAATGCCAGCATCGAGTAGAACATTGCTGTAAAGTATTGAGTACTGTACCCAAGGGAATGCTGTGGGATCTGGCGTCAAAGTAAGCACTTCACCAAGGTAAACATCACCTCTATAATAGGCTGTATCTCTACCAATATTGATACTAGGTAGACATCCTTTATACCATTAGAATGCCTGTGTCGAGCAGAGCGTTGCTGTAACGCATTGAGTACTGCACCCAAGGGATAGCCAAGGAATTTGGTATCAAAGTAAGCACTTTGCCAAGGTAAACACTACCTAAAGAATAGCCTGTATCTCCACTAATATTGATGATGAGTAGATGTTCATTATACTATTAGTAAGCCCATATTGAGTAAAATGTTGCTGCAAAGAATGAAGTACTGCGCTGAAAAGGATAGCCAAGGAATCTGGCATCAAAGTCAGCACTTTGCCAGGACACAAAATAGGCTGTAACTTCTTGTAAACTCATAGTAGGCAAATGTTTTGTGATACAATGGAAAGCTGAAATCGAGTAGGATGTTGCTCTAAATTATTAGTTTTGATGGTATAGGGATTGAGAAGCAATAGTAGTTGACAGATCTGTTGTTGATATACTGACTAATGTTGTATAGTTGTCCAAGTATTACTCAACACGTCGCAGTCTTGGAGAAACTTAACAAAATACCCAAGTTACCCTGTACTCCTACAATCAGAACAATCACTCACTCTTACATTCTACCTTTTGCCCATTTTGGCTCCCAGATCCTTCAAGCGACTAAAGTAGAATTTGGTATGTCTCATTTCCTATTTCTGTAGCTATTTTTAGATTTGGTCATAGTGTCCGTTAGAAATACCAATAGTTGGTATGTGGCTTGGTATCATCATTAAGACTCTCTGCCATCTTGTATCTGAATATCAGTAAGGATTGAGACTCTCTGCCATCCTGTGTCAGGACCTCAGCAAAGATCAAGATTGACCTAGCTAAATTGGAAGTTGAAAATTATTTCATTCTCAGTTAGGACGAACTCAGGGTGGGCTGGATACTACCGGACACTCAAGATGTCCCGGACAGTGCTGAACACTTCAGGACATTCAGGACGCATGCGATGCCAGCAACTGTGCATTTGCGTCAGGACATACTGCTGACGCATCTGATGCAGGGTTTTTTTTTACTGATGTACCCATCCACATAAACAACCTTCTACACCTTACTATATGTAAAACCCATCTTTTTTAACCACTTTAGTGCAGTTCAAGCACGAATTCTTGTCCTTTCGCTCTCCTCTACCTGGCAATTCCATCCCAGGATGCTCTACCTTACTCCATCTATGCTTATCTCCTATCCCACTCTCTACCAACTCTAAAACCTCTTCTACTGTCCTTGCTACCCTTCATAACTGAACATAGTTACCTACCACTTTTACCAGTCAATCGGCAGTTATATCTATTATATAAGATTATACACTGTGACTTATCATAAAAGTAAATCAAATAAAGTTATATCACACTATCACAAATAGCTAAAATCTAAAGAATCTGTCTAGCAAAGTGGGTGATCTGGAATAACAGAAAGGTATTTGACTTAAACGATAGGAGGACTGACACTCTCCAGCTCTAGATATCTATTCTCAAATAGCAAGTTGAACCCCCTCATCATTTGACCAAGACTGGACCTTTGCAAAGCATCCTCTTCTTCCCTCCTTAATTATACATTCCCTGAACCCCCATAAACTCCTAAGAGACAATTTTCCAGGCAAAATACCAACCACAAGTAAAGCATTGGGTAACAGAAAAGGTCAACTGCCTTTTTGTCTCTCCAAGACATCCGTTTTGCTACATGTCCAGGAAGGCTAATACAACCTGGTGCTGAGTTAGGTTTTAACTATGCAAGCATGGTTCTCTACAGTTGATTTTTTTTTTTTTTCAGAGTTGCAATCGCAGCTTGGTGTTCTTGTTAGGGCCTGTTTGGCAATGACCGTTCCGTTCAGTTTGTGACTGTTCCCCATACAAAAATGGTCATCTTTCCGTTTCGAAATGGTGGTTTTGTATGTGGGAACGGAACAGTCGACCCACCTTCTATTCCTGTCAAACAGGCCCTTACCTTTGCTCTTCAGCTGAAACTCATTTTACTGGCTCCTGAGTAATGGAGGAGTATTCTGAAGTTGCTGTAATACTAGTTCAATTGGCAGCATGAGGAAAGGCTAAGTGAGAATTATTAGACTGGTAGGCCAAGGAAGAGGTTTCGGGTTGATTTTTGCAAACAAAAGCAGAAGTAGTATACACCCGCCTGCACAGTGGAGTTCTTGTTCTTACTGTCGTTTACGGCATACTTGTCGTTCGCCCTGGTATACTTCATAACTGTATCATATTTTTGCTGTATCAAGCATACAGTTATGGGGTCCTGTTCCTATATCAGTACACGCGACAGGCAACGATACTTCTCTTATAGTATCTATGATACTATATCTTTAGTACTTATAGTATGTGTTCACACTATTACTTTTCTTTGTCGCTTTCTGATAGTGTGCGTTCACACTATTATGTTTTCTCTTGTTACACCTAGTAGTCGTAAAGGCGTTCCTCTTCTACTAAGTTCATGTAACTATCGTGAGGTAGATAGAATAAAGTAAATTCGTTCTTAAAATAATAAGTAGGAAAATAACTTAGATGGTTGCATGAAGAACTAACTAACTCGCCTCCGAGGACTCCTTATATAGTCCTTCCCTCAACCCGCTTACAAATCAACCCATAGGCAGTCTGTCTTGCCAGTCTGCCTTGCGCAGCCCCCTCGCGCAGCCCCATGACCTCTGAATAGATCATGTGAGTGAAATATAACATAAAACATAACATAAACCTAACGAGTCTGCCTTGCGTACAGCCTCATTGCATAGCCTCCTTATGCAGCCCCGTGACTTCTAAATAAGTCTTGTGCGTGAGACATAACAAGTGAAACTCCAACGAGTCTGCCTTGCAGTCAACCTCGTTGCATAGCCTCTTCATAATCACATGCCTCTATATAGGTCATGTGCGTGAAAGTAAATCATAACATAAAACAAACTACGTAAATCAAACTACGTAACAAAGGAAACTCATAAATCAATTTCATAACAAAAGAAACTTACTATGTCAGATTAGAATCGTGACAATAGCTCCCCTCTCCCTAGGCCTAAGTCCCTTTAGGCCAACCAGTCGTACTCCCCACTCTTTCCCGCTATCTCCAATATGAGATTAGCGCTTCTCCTTATCCCCCGAGTTGCTTCGTACAAGAAGTTTTTAAGCCTCTGGTACTTCGCTCCCCAGCTCCTTAGTTGCTCCCTCAGCCTCTTCATTGCGTGCTCCGCAAGTCCACTCTTGACTTGCTCCGCCGTCACCTTCCTCGCCAACCCCTCGTTCTCCCTTTCCAACTATCTCGCCTTCTTCTCCCACATCTTCGTCTGCCCCTGGTATAAGCGACTGTCGATTTCGGCCGCATCGATCGTCTCCTGCATTCGGTATATTTGCTCCTATAGAGATTCGATCGTATCAGGCTCTGTGGTTTGTGGTGATGTGGGGAGTTCTGGACTTGTGGACGTCAGCGTATTGGTAGGGGTTTTCGGTTCTAGAGTCTGTTCCTCAGGGGTCTGGTCCGCCCAACGGATCTTCTTGCTGGATTTTTTGCCCCCTTCTCTCCTTGACTTCGTCCCCGAAGTCTTCCTGCTCATGTGTTTCCTTGGTTCCCGCGGGAACCAGTTCGCTCCGGCCTTGTCCCCGTAGTGGGTGGGACACCTATCATCAAAGCAGTGTGTCCACGACATTAAGTCGTGTTCGCGGGATGGGTTTGCTGGTTGATTTAGGTCGGCCAGGTTCACCCATTGTTCGTTGGTAAGTTCCTCCTCTTTCTTCACCTCCACCCAGTCTCCGAACTGGACACTTCCGGTCGGGCTTGTTTGGGTGGAGTCGGTGGAATTCTCGTTGCGCCACGGATGCATTTTCAAAGTTGTCGGCTGGATACCACTCTAGATCGTGTTCAGGGGAATATCCAGTCCACTTCGCGTGGTATTGTAATTTTCCGTAGTGCAAGCGAGAATCGATGATTTTGTCGAGTTTGTATTCTTTTTCACCGTCGATTTCGATCAGTGGAGGAGGAAGTTGTTTTTGTTAGGGAAAAGAGTTATCTTGATAGGGTTCGATGAGACTAATGTGGAATGTTGGATGTGTGTTGTTCATTGAGCGCGAGAGGTCGAGTTTATATGCTCTCAGTCCAACGCGTTCTTTGATCATAAAAGGTCCTAATTTTTTGTAGTCCAACTTTCTCAAAGGTCTCGTGGTTCGTATGTTTTTTGGTATTAGCCATGCCTTATCTCCTATGGCTAAGTTCGAGTCCGGTTTTCTGTGTTTATCGGCTGATTCTTTGTATCGTTGTTGCGCGTGATAAATGTCTTCCTTCAGCCGTGTGTGTAGTTGGTCCATATCCTTGACTTGTGTTATCTTCGTCGGCAAGTCGTATTTTACTGGATCGTATGTTGGATCATATCCATAGTTCGCATAAAATGATGTCATCTGAATGGTTTCTTATTTTCCGTTATTGTATGCGAATTCTGACGTTGATAGGTAATCTATCTAATCGTCCTTCTGATAGTTTACGAATGCCCGTAGATATTGTTCTAATATTGCATTCATTCGTTCCGTTTGTCAGTCTGTTTGTGGGTGAAATGCTCTGCTTAACCGTCGGCCCACTTTTAATTGTTGTGTTATTTCCTTCAACAAATCGGAAGTAAATAACGAATCTCGGTCAGAGATAATATCTTTTGGTAGTCCATGTAATTTAAAGACTTGGTCTTTAAACAACTGGAATAACCGTGCTGTATCCATAGTAGTATTGCATGGCACAAAGTGCGCCATCTTGGTCTGGTGGTCGACCACTACCCACATTGCGTCGTAATCTTTCGATTCTGGTAGTCCGGTGATGAAATCCATGCTTATCGATTGCCATGGTCTTCCAGGCGCTTCAAGTGGTTTCAGTAGTCCGTAAGGTGCATGACGTACTGCTTTGATTCGTTGGCAAACCTCGCAATTTTTGACATATCGTTTAATATCATTGCGCATATTAGGCCAATAATATAACCTTCCAATGAGTTCTGTAGTTTTAGCCGTTCCGCCATGTCCTGCTTGAGGGATATCATGATTTCTTCTTATCATTTCCGTTCGTAGTGTTTCCTCGTCTGAGATCTTTATCCAGTTGTCGTACCATAGATAGCCATCTTTTTGTTTTCGTTTCTTCTCTGATCCATTGAGTATACTCTTCGTCGCTTAGCACTGTTGTGCCTATCTCGTTCATGGATTTGTATCCACTATCGTCTTCTTCTTCAAAATACTTCTCTTTAGGGAGTAGTATTCTATTTCTTTGTTTGATCTGTTCGTCTTCTTTGTTTGGCAGATCCTCTGCCCTTCTCGTGAGTGCGTCTGGTTGTCCTCCTTGTTTGCCGGGTCGGTACTTGATTTTGAAATAGTATTGCGACAACGTCTCATACCATCTTGCTTGTCTTTGGTTGAGTTCCTTTGTGGTGGTAGAAGGTACCTGGTTTTTGTAGTCGGATATGACTTTGATGTCATATTTGTGTCCTAACGTATATGTTCTTCATGTCTTGAATGCCTGTACGATAGCTAACAACTCTTTGTCGTGTATATCGTAGTTGCATTCCGCTTTCGACATTGTTTTCGACCAGAATACCACCGGGTGCCAAAATCCGTCCTCTGCTAGTTGCGATAGTATGCCCTAGTATACATAGTTCGATGCATCCGTTTCAATCCTTATCCGTAATTCTGGATTGAAATGTTGGAGTATGGGTGCCGTAGTGAGTTTCTTTCTTAACGTGTCGAAACTCGCTTGATGTTGTTCGCCCCATTCCCACTTAATTCCCTTCTTCGTGAGTCCGTATAGCGTTTTAGCCACTCTGCTAAATCCTTCTATAAACCTTCGATAGAAGTTGCAGAAACCTAAGAAGCTTTGAACTCCTTTGACGCTTTTCGGAGGTTTCCAAATCTCGATTTCTTCCGTTTTGATCGGGTCCGCCTTTATCCCTTCTGGGCTAATGATGAAACCTAGGTATTCCGTTTCTTTCTTGTGGAACTCGCATTTTGTAGGCTTTAGTTTGACCTTAGCCTGTCGTAATGCCGTGATTATCGACCGTATGTCCTTCTGGTGTTGTTCCAAGTTTTCTGAATATATGAGGATATCGTCTAGGTAGACGATACAACATACATCCAGGAATTGGCTTAACTTGGAATTAATCCATTGTTGGAATGTGGCCCGTGCATTGGACAGTCCAAACGGCATTACTAGGTATTCGTATAGTCCGTACCTAGTGCAAAATGCCGTCTTCTATTCGTCTCCTTTAGCGATCCTAATATTGTAGTACGCATCTTTGATGTCCAGTTTGGTGTACCATTGCGCCTTTCCTAGCCTGTCCAATGCTTCGTCTATCAGAGGTAATGGGTATCTGTCGTTTTTAGATACCGCATTCAATCCTCTGAAGTCCACACATAACCTCCATTTGCCATCTTTCTTCTTGACAAATAATATTGGTGCTTCTGCTGACGATGATGATGGCCTTATCCATCCTCACGCCAGGTTTTGCTCAAGATATTCTCTTAATACCTTGAGTTCTTCTTCTCGTAGCAGGTAGAGTTGTATAAAGGTAGCCATCTTCCCTTCCTCTAGCTCAATCTTGTGATCCTCTGGTCTGCTTTCGGGTAGATCCTTTTTTTCTCCTTCTTCAAATACGTCCAGGAATCCGTGGTATTCCTTTGGTACTATTTCTTTAAGCATTGTCCTTTGCTTATTCATTCCTTGTCGTACAGCTAGCCGCGTACTTATTGTCGAAGCTTCGGCTATCATTGGCCCATCTTCTTCGGGCTCCCATTTGAGTACTCCGCATTGTTCTCCTTTTCGATAGAGTTTTCCAGAGGTCTTTGCTGATATAAAATCGATATCAAGGGTTTTTTCCTTAGGTTGTTCCATTTCTTTAGTGCCAGTACTCCCAAATCCATTCTCGCCTCTTATCGTCTCTTCCAAGCTAACTACTTCTTGTAGTTGCCGAGTATCGATTTTTTCGATGATCATTTGGGCGATTCTGTCCCCTTCTCTGATCTCATAGTCTTCGTCTTTCAGGTTCATAAGCAATACTTGAACCTCCCCTCGATAGTCTGCATCTATGACTCCTGCTCCAGTGGTGATACCATGAGGTACCGCTAATCCACTTCTTGGAGCTATTTGTGCATAGGTTCCCTTGGGGAGTTGTATCGCAATCCCGGTTCTTATCATGGTCTGTCCCCTAGCGGGTATGGTCATACCATTCATGCTGTATATTGCTTGAGACCTGCAGCCATAACCGATCCCTTGGTCGGTATCTTTGCTTTCGGGTCCATCTGTCTGATCTGAATGTCCCCTTTATTACATGTTGTTTCCAACATGCGTGCTTGCTCGTTTTCCCATGGTGCAATTTCTTCTGGAACTGTATTGACAGTCGGTGGTTTTTCGACACAGCTTGCCGTGCATTCGTCGCTGTCAAAATGTACCTTTTCTCGTTTCCAGTCGATCCTTGGGTTATATCGTTTGAGCCAAGGTGTTCCCAGTATGGCCGTATACTTCCTCATATTGGCCACTTGGAAAACCACTTTTTCCTTGTGTGTTTCGATCTCCATAGATACTTCCGCTTCGTGGGTAATGGGTCCCGCTTTGCTTTTTTCTCCGTTGACCACATAGATGTCTCTGGGTTTGCTGATCCGATTCAGGGGTATTAGGTTCATGTCGCAAAACTCTTGGTCGATGAAGTTTTCTGTTGCCCCTGAATCCAGCATTGCGTTGGTCTCCGTTACTCCACTATTCGTTGATATCTTTATCTTGAGCATGAGGTGATCGGAATCGTCTTGTTCTTCTTTGTTGTCCGTGTGTTGAAATAGTGCCGAGTTATCGAAAGCCGTCGATAGTTGTGTAATTGTTAGGCGGAAGCCGACTCTAAATATTTGTCAAGCAGACTTAGGCCTGAATCTTTCGTAATAGACGGAGATTTGTCTAGGAAGGCTCGGTGTCGTTCTTTTCGTTTATGACTACTAAGAACTCGCTTAAATCGATAGAGGAAATATTCTTGTAAAGATTCATAGGTAAAACAAGGTTATATTGTTAAGGTCTCTTCTCCGTTACTTGTCTTGTCTAAAAGCTTGGGAGGCACTTCGATATTTATATCCCGCGTCTGAGTGTTCGCGGACTACTTCTAATCCTCCTGTCACAAAGTACCTTCCCCAAAATCGTACTCTACGTCTCATAGTCTTAACAAGTGCGAACACCGTTTGACCCTGAATTCTTGCACACCATCTTCGTCCTCATAAATTCTTTTCCGTCTTATCGTAGGATGTGTTATTATCCTCGAATGACTGGTCTTCGATTTATAGAGCCGAATAGACTTTTTTTTGAAACTGCAATCGTCTTGATTATAGTCCCAGTCGTCTCTTCCAATTTCACAGTGGCCAGCGTATGTGTCGGGCACCTATGCATGATGCAGGCTTCATAGACGGTGCGCCAACACCTGTATGTCTACCGCCTATTAGGTCTTCTGAGTCTGAGCAGCTTCCCCTCGGTCCCCCTCGCCTCAAAGAGAATCACCTCTCGAGGGATCCCGTTTCCAGGACCAACCAACATACAGCGGCCTTCAGATAGATATTGGTGTCATATCTATCCCATATGGCCTCTGGGGCACTGTTGGAGTAGTTGCGGATTTTCGAACCGAAAATGTCCCGTCACTTTCGGCCCGTAGTTAGGATGCCTAACTTTGAAGCCTAATAACTCAATTCGCCTCCGACGGATTTCCTCCGTTCCACTTCTCAGTGGTACCCATTTGTTTTTTTTTCTTTTTTTTTTATATCATATATTCATTGTTTAAGGTACAAGAACCTGCATGCAGCGCTAGCTATGGCAAAAACAAAACCTGTAAACATGCACGTCCCTCCTCCGTCTGAGGCAAAAACCGAGATCCCCAAGCCCCTCTGGTATGGAGCCAACCACACATCTCGCCCCGAATCAAGCCCCCCTTACAACTCAGACGAACTAAGCCCTAAGAGAAACCCAAAACAGGAAAAGCAGGAAGCCTAAGGAAAAATCCCCCCGGAAATCTCAGCCCGAAGTCACAAAGGAAAACCAAACCCATACCCACCAAACCATGCCCATAGCACGGCCGGCCGCTAAAAAGCTAACCCTAGATCAGGCCCAAGAAAGGACCAGGTATACCGAGTAATGGCGCGACCCCCACCAAGGGGGAAACTTGACGAGGATGGAACCCAACCGACCGGAGACAGTGCAATACCAATCGGAGGGAGAGGAGCCAGGGCTGAGGTCCCCCAGAGAGAGGCAGCAGTAAGGTGCAAGCTCAGGGGAGCAGTAGGGTGCTAGCCGGAAGAGGTGGTAGTAGGGTACCAGCTGGGGGGCAGTAAGGTGCTAGCTGGGGGGAACAGTAGGGTGCTAGCCGGAAGAGGTAGTAGTAGGGTACTAGCTGGAGGGCAGTAAGGTACCAGCTGGGGGAGCAGTAGGGTGCTAGCTGAAAAAAAGGCAGTAGGGTGCCAGCCAGGGAGGGTGGCAGTAGGATACCAGCCAAAGGAACCGAGAGAGGAAGAGGGAGGGGTAGACCCAGATGCCGAAACAACTATCGGAAACGTGTTCGTGTCTTAACTAGGCGGTCTCCATTAATCTCCGGTGCTCACAGCAGACAAAGCCACCATAACGGGCGGAGAGGAGGAGAGAGGCGAATTCGACTGTAGCCGGTTGAGAAAACCAACCACCAACCCCCGACCACGGGACTAACCCGTTCCCACCAGCGGGACAAAGCCCGGACCCAGCAGGGGGACTGACCCGAACCGACTAGAGGAAAGGAGAAGGAATCCAATGTAATCGCGTACCACAAACCGTATTCCCAGCCGTCTGTTGAAGGGAAAAAGGAGGAACCCGACCGTGCTGATGCTATGCGAGGCTAAAGCAAAAGCAGGGAAGGAGAGAGACCTAGCAACGAGGACGCCAGGAAGGAGTAAGGAGGGGTCTCATGAGGGTAAACCTCAAGAGAGAAAGCAGGAGAGAAGTTTTGCCGTTACAAAAAGATAAAAGATGATGGCCTAGTCCACCCTGGAGGGGGAGGACCAGACTCGAAAAGTGGTGAGAATTCCTTGGTGTTGAGATTTCAATCACCGGAGGTGTAGCGGAGGCAGTCTCAGAGGTACCCATTTTTTTTTTTTTTATATCATATATTCATTGTTTTAAGGTACAAGAACATGCATGCAGCGCTAGCTATGGCAAAAACAAAACCTGTAAACACGCGCGTCCCTCCTCCGTCTGAGGCAAAAACCAAGAATCCCAAGCCCCTCTGGTATGGAGCCAACCGCACATTTCGCCCCGAGTCAAGCCCCTCCTACAGCCCAGACGAACTAAGCCCCAAAAGAAACCCGAAACAGGAAAAGCAGGAAGCCCAAGGAAACATCCCCCCGGAAATCTCACTACAAAGGAAACCAAACCCATACCCACCAAACCACGCCCATAGCACGGCCGGCCGCTGAAAAGCTAACCCTAGATCGGGCCCAAGCGAGGACCAGTTGCACCGATTTATGGCGCGACCCCCACCGAGGGGGAAAACTTGCTGAGGATGGATCCCGACCGACCGGAGACAGTGCAATACCAATCGGAGGGAGAGGAGCCAGGGCTGGGGCCCCCCAGAGAGAGGTAGCAGTAAGGTGCCAGCTGGGAGAGCAGTAGGGTGCCAGCCGAAAAGGTAGTAGTAGGGTACCAGCCGGGGAGCAGTAAGGTGCCAGCTGGGAGAGCAGTAGGGTGCTAGCCGAAGAGGTGGTAGTAGGATACCAGCCGAACAAGCCGAGGAAGGAAGAGGGAGGGGTAAACCCAGATGCCGAAACAACTATCGGAAACGTGTTCGTGTCTTAACTAGACGGTCTCCATGAATCCCCGGTGCCCACAGTAGACAAAACCACCATAAAGAGCAGAGAGGAGGAGAGAGGCGAAATCGACCGTAGCCTGTTGAGAAAACCAACCACCAACCCCCGACCGTGGGACTAACCCGTACTTACCAGCGGGACAAGACCCGGACCCAGCAGAGGGACTGACCCGAACCGATCAGAAGAATGGAGAAGGAATCCATAGGAATCGCTTACCGCAAACCGTATTCCCAGCTGTCTGTTGAAAGGAAAAAGGAGGAACCCGACCGTGCTGATGCTAAGCGAGGCTAAAGCAAAAGCGGGGAAGGAGAGAGACCCAGCAACGAAGACGCCAGGAGGGAGTAAGGAGGGGTCTCATGAGGGTAGACCTCAAGAGAGAAAGCAGGAGAGAAGTTTTGCCATTGCAAAAAGATAAAAGATGATGGCCTTGTCCCCCCCATAGGGGGAGGACCAGAGGCGAAAAGTGGTGAGAATTCCTTGGTGTTGAGATTTCAATAACCGGAGGTGTAGCGGAGACGGTCGTCCGTCTCAGAGGTACCCAATTTTTTTTTTTTTTCTTTTTTTTTTTTTTTATATCATGTATTCGTTGTTTGGTTAAGGTACAAGAACGTGCGTGCAGCACTAGCTATGGCAGAAACAAAACCCAAAATCAAACAACTAACAAAAGAAAAAACACAACCAGTTCCTCCGATGGCGTCCAATAACCGACGCAATACCTACACAGGACTCATATAGGAAAACTACTAACTAACTAGCATCATAACGGAAACAAATCAAAACCCATAACGACAAGTAATGAAACCTAAACAGGAGACCTTCCACCACTTAGACCACTTGGCGACCCAGCCAACGGCAACCGAGGCGAGGCAGGGAGGGAAGGGGAGGGGGAGAGAGAGGGCTGGCGGGGGGCATATTGTGCGTACATATCGGGGGGAAAACCAGTCCTGGTAGCGGTGAGATAACGACCGAGGCCCAAAAGCATCGGAATCGAGGTCCATAGGGAAGAGTCAGGTCCAATATCCGTGATCCCCTGGAGGTGGCGACCGCGGGCTGCAGACTTGGCAGGACAGAGAAGGAGGGCATGTTCGAACGTCTCGTCTCCCTCCTCACACCAGGGGCAGAGGGGAGAGGGGTCGGTGTCGTGCCACGAGGGATGGGCAGCAAGGTAGCTCTTGCCAGCACGCATCTGGTGGAGCCGGCCTGAGAGGAAACGCCCCAGGCCCATGAAGGGGTGCGGGCGCAGGGTGGGGCCAAAGAGGTAGTAAGGCGGGGGGGGCGAGAGGAGGCGCCACGAGGTGAGGAGTTCTTCTCGGCACCGGGCCTTGAGCGAAGCGTAGAGGGCGGGAGCCCCCAGCGGGGCTACCTGCAGTGGAGGCAAGAGGAGGAGGTTCGCCGGGGGGAGGGGGTCGCTGCAGCTGCCGATGATGGAGTGAATGCGGTGGGCGACCGCGTCGACTGGGAGGTGACACCGGTTGGGTGGGGAGGGTGGCTTGGTGAACCATCTGAGGGGGTGGTAGTTGGGGCCAGCCCATAGGTGCCGGCCTCTGACAGAACCAGGGAGGCGGAGGGAGTCGGGAGCCTTAAAGGGGGACGTAGTCGGGACCGAGTGGTCTAAACGGGCAGTTACTGGGTTGATTTCGGGTGGCAGGCAGACCAGGCGAACTGCCGCCAGGCGCTGAAGGTGTTTGATCAACAGGTCAATGGGAGGGAGTAATGCTTCATAGGGAAGAATGGCCGTGTTGGTTGAGGCGAAGCAGTTCGTAACCCACCTCTGTACCCGATGCCAGAACGCCCTCATCTTGTCGAGCATTCTGGAGTTGGGGGAGAGTAGGTCGCTGCCGTAGAGAAGGATGGGGCGGACCAAGGAGGAGGCGAGATGATGACACAGGTGTGGTGCGAGACCCTTGCCTGGTCGGGACAGCCGGTCTATTGTAGCGAGGGCAGCTTCGGCCAGGGCGAGGCGCCTGGTGAAGTGAGGGGTGGTGGCTCGGTCCAACGAAGGAGTCGTGGGCTCCAGCCAGTAGCCCAACCACCGTAGTACTTGGGCTAGCTTGTAGGGGACGGAGTCCACTGAGACGGGGAGGAGGCACGGGGGCCCTCTCTGTTGCGGCGTCCTCCAGTGCATCAGTTCTGTTTTGGGAAGTGAGAAAGCAACACCTATGCGCCTTCCCCTCGATGTAAGCGAGGAAGCGACCACCTGCAGCTTCTGGACGTTACGCCTATAGGAGGGCGAGGAGACAGTTATAGCGAAGTCGTCGACATAAGAGAGGATTATGCCATTGGGGACTGGAAAGTGGAGGGAGGAGACGTAAATTAGGAAAAGAAGAGGGGAGATAGGTGACCCCTGGGGGGTGCCGACCTGGACCGGCGAAAGGACTTTAGGGGAACCCTGGTATAGGAGGTGGCAGTGTCTGCCGTGCAGGAAGGATCGGACCCATGAAACAAGGTAGGGTTGAACGCCCCTTTCCCGAAGTTTGCCGCACATGGCAGCGGAGTCGACATTGTCAAAACCTCCTTTGATGTCAAGGCAGAGTGTGGAGGAGCAGAGGCCCATGCAGTGCGAAAGACGGACCTCAGGTGAGAGAGTGGCAAGGGCGTCAAAAGTACCCATACCCGAAAGGGAGCCACATTGATTGGGGTGGACGAGGCCAAGGGCCCGAGCAACTGCGGCTAGCCTAACAGCTACCACACGCTCCAGGATCTTGGATAGGGTTTGGAGGAGGACGATGATGCGGAAGGAGGCGGGGGTGTCGTAGGAGGCCTTACCAGGCTTGTCGAGGATAATACCATTGGCTTGTTTGAGGGAGGAAGGGTGAAAACCGTAAAGTAGGAGGGGGCCCAGGAGGGACGTGAGAACTTTTGGGTTGGTGCCGTGGACTCTCTTCCAGACTGAGTACGGGACATGGTCGGGGCCGGGGGCAGACGAGCTTGAGCTGGATGCCAGGGCATTAGAGATCTCCTCCTTCGTGAGGACGTCGAGGTCTCGGAACGGGCGCAGAATAGTAGGGGGGAAGGAGGACTCCCTAGGGGGAAAAAAGTGGGTCAGGAGAGCGGTGTTGACAGCGAGCGGGGTGTCGGCTTCTGGGAAAGACGGGAACCGGTCCGGGGGGCGACCTATCGCGAAGCGTTTGGCTGTCCATACAGTCTTAGGGGTTGCAGAGGAGAGGAAATCGTCCCAGTGCATTCGCTTGGCCTGTTTGATGGCCTTGAAGTAGGCGTTGCGGGACCTCCGGGCCTCAGCCAGGGAGTCCACACAAGGGGTCCTGCGGGCACGACGAGTAGCGGCGTGAAACGAGATTCTGAGGGAGGAGAGGAGGGGCGACCACCAAGGTTTGGAATGGGTCGACATACGGTTGAGGGGGGTGTGCAGGAGGAGGGTAGTGCGGAGGCGGTTGACATTGCTGTCGAACCAGGCTGTGGCAGAGGACAAGGTTGGGAGGGTGGGAGGTGGAGAAACAACAAACAATTTGAGGGCGTCACCAAGGGCAGACCAGTCTGTCTTGGCCCAGGCTAGTGTGGGGGCGTCTCAGAGGTACCCAGAGGTGCTCTCTTATATATCCTGTGAACCGGCCGCAACTCTTCGAAATCTCGCTAAGGACGTGCGGGCCCCAGAGCAGGACCGGAGGGGGGTGTTAGGCTTCGATAAATGAGGGTCTGTGCGCAGTTACCCTACCGAGAGGTCTGTGCATTTTCTTTATGCCTAACAGTAATCCTGGTGGGTTTTCCCTTTGGCTGGTCCCTCTGACCACCATTTACTGGGGACCCAAGTCATTTAAATCCTCTTGGGAATTTTCCGTCGTCATTTCTCGGATCTTGACATCTCTATTTCCGCATTGCGCAATAAAGTGTCCCTTCTTTCCGCATCTAAGGCATGCGTTCTCTTCTCTTCTCTTCCAGTATTCCAATGGTGATAGTTTTGGCATCCCGAATCAAGTTTGAAACTTCTTCTTTCTTCCCCTTGTTGCATCCAGGTCCATCGGCTCTCCTCCGCCTCCTCCGGATGTAGTAGTCTTGGCCACATATTTTCCATCTGCACTTCTCAGTATTTCTTGTTGTCTCGTGGTTGGATTCTGCTTCTTCGCATGCTTGACCTGATTGAGCTTGTTTTCCTTCGCGATTGCCCATCTTGCAAATGCGTTGGTAGTGGTGAAAGGTGTATCCCCTAAACCCCATGCGTCTTGTAGCATTTCGCTACATGCTGATAATAGGTGATTCCATAGGGAATTGTCGTCATATTCCGCTTCGCTTACGATAAGTCGGAACTCGTTCCAGAACTCTGTCATGTTCTTTCTTCCTTGTTTTATGGTCTCGAGTTTGAGTCGTGCTGTTTCTCTCGCATTTAGGTCTCTGAACTGTTCCTTTAGGGTTTGTTTGAACTCGTCCCATGTGTCCCATGTCCTTGGTTTTGAACCCTCGTGATATGGGATGAGCCTTGCCTCGGCCGTGTCCCTTAAGAGGGACTCGGCAAAGGCTCCCCTCAGGTTGTCTACCTTGTCATTGTATTCTTTGACCCTGAAGTACCCCTCCAATTGAGCTATGAAGCTTCGAAACTTAGTTCGATCTCCTTTGAACACATCAGGCTCCATTGGCTTCAGTCGATTCCTCGAGTTTGGTTGAGCGAAGTTTCGGAAAGTGCTGAACTGTTCCTCAGTCATGCCCAGTACATTTACTGGGACTGGTGGTGCAACCGCCAGTGCAGGTACATCTGCCATTCTACTTGGTGTTGGTATTCTTTCTTCGTCGGAACTTTCCGCAGGTGATCTGTTTTCTGGAGTAATTGGACTTCCTGTCCTTGAGGGTTGTGCTGACGCGTTTTCTAGGGCGTCGGTAAAGTCTCCTCCTAACACTAAGTTACCATCGTCTATGTCGAGATTACCTTCGTGATCTGGGTTGAAAGCCGTGTTGTCTATCGTTGGGTGTCACTAGTGAGACGTAACTAAATGTTATGGGGCCCTGTTCCTATATCAGTACACACGACAGGCAACGATACTTCTCTTATAGTATCTATGACACTATATCTTTAGCACTTATAGTGTGCATTCACACTATTACTTTTCTTCGTCATTTTCTGATAGTGTGCATTCACACTATTATCTTTTCTCTTGTTACACCTAGTAGTCGTAGAGGTGTTCCTCTTCTACTAAGTTCATGTAACTATCGTGAGGTAGATAGAATAAAGTAAATTCGTTCTTAAAATAATAAGTAGGAAAATAACTTAGATGGTTGTGTGAAGAACTAACTAACTCGCCTCCGAGGACTCCTTATATAGTCCTTCCCTCAACCCGCTTACAAATCTACCCATAGGCAGTCTGCCTTGCCAGTCTGCCTTGCGCAGCCCCCTTGCGCAGCCCCATGACCTCTGAATAGATCATGTGAGTGAAACATAACATAAAACATAACATAAACCTAACGAGTCTGCCTTGCGCACAACCTCATTGCATAGCCTCCTTATGCAGCCCCGTGACTTCTAAATAAATCTCATGCGTGAAACATAACAAGTGAAACCCCAACGAGTCTGCCTTGCAGTCAACCTCGTTGCATAGCCTCTTCATAATCACATGCCTCTATATAGGTTATGTGCGTGAAAGTAAATCATAACATAAAACAAACTACGTAAATCAAACTACGTAACAAAGGAAACTCATAAATCAATTTCATAACAAAAGAAACTTACTATGTCAGATTAAAATCGTGATACATACTTGCCTCCACTCCCATTAGCCTATCCAGCAACCTCCTCTCCTTATCTGTTTCCATATTCTCACCTCCTCTACCAGCATCAAATTCCGTATCAACCTCCTCCTCCTAATCTGTATACTCCTCCTCCTCCTCCTCTTCCTCTTTCCATTCACTATCAAAATCTAGAAAGTACATCTCAGCATATCTTTCTTAATCTTTCAATCTATATTCCTTTTCTTTCTTCTTACCCTCACTCTCCCATAACTCCTCCTCATCCCCTAATCTCTCTAGTACTCTCCTTTCATCCTTTTCAACTCCAGCCTTCTTTTGACTGTTTCTTTGATTTTTTGCTGCCTAGACGTGTTGTACTTGCATTCTGATTTGTGGCATTTTCTGCTTGTTGCTAATTCGAATTCGTAGAACTTTAGTATTACTAGTGTGTATAAATATTTTCAAGAGTGCAAGTGAAGCTGTGAGTGAGTTCTTCAAATTCACTTTCTCCAACACTCAAGTACTTGTTGCCATGCCAAACTCTTTATTATGTCTTATAAAATGCCACTAACCCCACTTAGCAATCATGTGATATCACTCGCTTCTTGGTTTTTACCAAAATATACCCCGGACATTGGTCCCGCCTCACCCAAAATTTGGTTCTCTTTATCCTCTAATAACTCCACCAAATCAAAAGCTATTTTCATTTTCTCTCTATTAGTTTGAAGCTAATAGGCTATTCTATCACCTAATAGAGTTATTTTTCTCAAAGATATTGTTGTTGGTCAGCCTTTAGATTTTGACTTTTTACCCCTGAGTACCTCACTTAGTGTTCTATGTATAGAGTTTCCTCACCATATATATTGGCCTCTAACAACAAAAAAATTATTATAAAGGTTATAGTTATGATGTAGTGAGTTCTTAAAGCAAGGACACTTATTTTATTAAATTGTATTGCATGATGAATATTATAAATTCAGATAAAAATAAATAAGCAAATTTCTTACAATAAGACCTCCATCAGTTTTACTTTTATAAAACTATTAGGTATATAGAACTCAGCTATTACTAGATGTAGAAATAATGTATATAATAGCAGCTAAAATAAGAAGAATTAAAAGTAGGTCTAATGCACCATTGGCATCTTCAGAAGTAGCTGGCTCAAGTACTTCTGCATCTGTTTAGATACTCTCTTTAAGCAAAGCAATATATAATTCAGTTGAGATATTAGTTTTTCTAAAACCAATAGGAATATTCTTGCTACAAGTTTAAGAGAAGAGGGTCAAACTAATAAGATAATGGATGAACTACCATAACTAGAGGATCAATCAATTAGAAAAGGCTTGCCAAAACCTAAAAAATGTGGTCAATCTTTAAGCTCTAAGAATAAATATAGTAGGAAGTCAATATAAGTAACATATATTTACAGATTTAAATTCATAGATGTATAGCCTGCATAATATATAATAAAATTTTAACCCAAATTCTTTATTTCTAAAAAACAAAATCTACAGAGGAATAGTTATTTTACTATGATAGAGAAAGATAAAAATGCAGTTATCTCAAGATTGATTTTCTCTGGTTGCTACCCATTAAAACTATTTTCCCAGTAACCACTAAAAAGCCAATATGTTGGTTCTAACAAAAGTGTACTCATATAACTGTTCCTCCAATTCCAGCCAAAATACCTTTCCAGCATAATCCAGTCCCTCCTCCCACTTTACTGATAACTGCTTCCCAAGTTCCTTAATCATCTCCCTCTTGCTAACTCAGTTACTGAGTATTCTTTGTAGAATTTTGTAGAACTCTGATGCTTTATATTATGTGGGCTTGAGATACTTACTATTGCAGAAGAGAGGAATTTCATAGTGCTTGAGAAAGGGAAGTACTCTGATTTTCTGCAATTGACTATAGACTCATTCTGGGTATCTGATTGGCATTAGATTATATGGAGTAAGAACTCAGTCTTCGATAGGCTTTACTTGTAGCCCCTGGTGCTGACACTTTAGACCTCGAATTAGCAACATTTTTTCTTCCCAGTTGCTTGTATGCCCCCTTCCTACACTCTTCACTCCATGCCTTTTATATTTCCTTTTCCCCTTATCATTTATAGTTATAAATACATATTTTACAGTATTAAGTCACAAATATCACATCGGCTCATTCTCTCTCCTACAATTTTGAATTCCAGTCATCTCATGATTCAGGTAAGTATGCGAATATCCTCTTAACTCTTTTGATTTTAACTTAATTTTATATGAAACACACTGACTCATGTTCAGTTTGATAGAGTCCATGCTATTTTCTCATTTTGGCATCATGGCCGGTCCCTTGATCTCTTGGCACTAGCACACACACCCCTGCAAACCATCTCCCAGCATCGATCCCCGATAGTAGATACACGGATTTTTACGGTACCGTAGTCCGTCCATCTTCCATAACCAGACTACCAAGTCCTCGTCCTCTTCCCCGGACGGTCTCTAGTCCCCCTTGTTCAGTCTGGCGCGATGCGAACACTGGCTGTGCCCCCGTACCGTACTGTAGGTGTGTGTCGGGGTTCGATTCGCCCCCGTCAGTATGATACTACCGTAGTCTTTTTGTATCCTTCGTTCTGTTGACCCCCGTGAGGAAATTCAACTAACTTATTATACTTAATGTTGACTACGCTTGGCGCGGTACAGTACGCTTACACTATTGTTGATTTTTGTTATAATACTTGCTCCTTGTCTGTGTCAATACCTGGGTACCATATGTGAACTCATCACCCAGATACCCGGGTAGCTAATACTCACCTAAAGCACTTGGATGTCACCATTCACATTGAATCTTTATTCACATTGAATATTTCCTCATAAGGCACGCAAAAAACAAAAAAAACAAAATGTTGGTTGAAAAAAAGGGTTAACCAAAGCCCCAATATTATGCCGACAATCGGATACTCTCCTCGAAGGGAAAGTAGCTCGCCAAAAAGCCACCCAACTCTAAGTATCCAAAAACGCTACAATACAATAGGGCCTAAAAAAAAACCAAACGCCAGAAACCGGAGACCGAGATATACTACAGCAAGCAGGAAAGAAAAGGCTGAAGGGGTTCAACCCTTTAACCCAACTCGCTAATAAGATCCCAATCCCCAATCACTGACTCCCCATCATCCAGCACCGACCAGTCATCACCGGCCTCACTCCTAGCGCCAACCTCCTCCCCAACACAAGAAGCGACTTCAACCTCCGCTACCTCCTGATCGTATAGTATCCCCAGCCGATACAGCTCCTACCACCACCCCTCAGCATCAGCCATCTCCCTCTGCCTCTCCCTCTTATTCTCCTGCGTAGGCGAAGGGAACTACTCACAGCGTCGCTAGCCGCCAAACCTCCCTCGCTCCATTCCCACTGAACATCACGATCGACCTGATCGTAAAGGTACCTAGCCTCGCAACGCACGCGGTCGAGCGAGTTCCGAGCCCATTTACCATTCCCCCTGGATCCGCGCCTGAAGTCGGCTCTGTAAGGCATTTTTGGCGAGTTCGCAGTTTTCTTCGTGCGTGCTTGTGGTAGACTTCAAGTTATGTTGGGGGATTTGCGAAGGAAGAAGGCAAATGTATACCCAGGGCGTTACTGGTATATTGTGCGGTTTATCTAGCAATGGTAGCCGTGAAGAGCTCTGGTAGAAGGTGTTGGTAAATAAATAGCAGCAGTGCTGACGCCTGGATTATATACAATTTCCCCCCAAAAGTTTGACTCATTAACTTATGACTCGCCCGAGCTGGATCATCTCGGCCTTAGGATCCCCGGAGAAGGCTAGGAGCATACCGGTAATACTTGTACTCGAAAACAGGGATTCGCAAAATGTATAGAAAAAGGGGGAAAAGGAAAACAATAGCTGCGTTTACGAGTGCTCATACAAATTCACCACCCTCTTGCCCCCTACTACCGCAGCAACAGCACTCGTACACTAGCACCGAGTGATCCTAACGGCGTTGTAATCAGTCAGAAATAACTTTAGCCACCACTGGACCCAACCATACCGTACAGTACCTGAGTACCGCAGACCACCAAGGTTTTGCCGCCATGGGCTGTGTTGGTTAGCTTGGGTTACAAGCCGCGATTAGATATGGAGGTGAGTGACTCATGGCGCTTTGGTGGATTTTGATTGAGTGCTGCTGGTATATTTATCATCAGGCAGTACCACAACTGAGTGATTTTGGTGAGTCAAAAGAGATGAGGTTTCTCTATGATACGATTCCCATATTTATTAGTTCTCTGCCGGTACAATGTACCGTACCAGTACTCGAGTATCATACTAGTAGCCACAATATCGGTGACTAAATTCCGGCGGTGAACTTTGTCATGAACTTATATGTCCAGTTCGTCAGGCTTCCTCGAGGAGAATACCGTAGTCGGTCACCAAAGCCCCGGCCCTACCGGTATATGAAAACCCGATTGAAACAGTCCCCCCCATTCTACAGGATTCCACCACAATAATTATCATACTATGATATCACAAGTCAAGTTACTCCACAATGATACGATACTCCACAAACAAACGGTCCCCGAGAAAATTAAAATATGTATGATAACTATAATACTATCGCTCAAATAACTATTATATGGTATCACGGTTCCGAAAAACACTTCATCTTGCCCATCGCACCCTACCCACACACATCAATACCGGTATCCACTGCAGCGGCATAGCGTACCCCCAAAAACTTAATCCCGCTCGCCAGCAGGATCTATTCTAGGAGCAGTGGTCAGATTCTCATTCTTCCCGTTGTCGAGAACGAGAATGTCGTCTTCGATTCTGACACCGCCTACTGCCCAGTACTTTTCAAGGACCGTCTTGTTAATATACTGGTTGTGGACGGGGTGGTCAAGGAAAGCTTGGATTATGAATCTTGAGAAGTAGCTACGGATTGGATTGTTAGCCCGGTTGCGTGGGTAAAGGGATAAAAGTTGGGGGTTGTTGGAATCATACATTCCAGGTTCGACAGTAATGACCATCCTAGGCTCTAGTATTCTGCGCACCACGGGGCGGTATAGTCCACGTCCTAACATTGGTTTTGGGAGAGAGGCGATGGAACCTAGCTGGCCTACAGCGGGCTTCCAGTCGACATCCGGGGTGCCCTCGACATCATGAGTGTCCAACCCTAGAAAGTGACCAAGGCCATGGGGGAAGAAGGCACGGCTAGTTCCACATTGGAAGATTTCTTCTGCCGTGCCATTGTACAGAATTCCCAATAACATTAATCCCTTGATGGCAATCCTATGTGCGAGGAGATGTGTATCTCTCCAATCCACGCCGGCAACAGTCTTTTTGATGCATTCCCTCTGCATCTCATCAACAATATTATATATTTCACTGGCTTCTTTGGTCCATTTCCCGGATATCGGGTATGTGCGAGTGACATCGCTCGCATATCCGGCCCATTCTGCACCAGCATCAATCAAAAGCAGTTGTTTCCCCCTGAGTGGCGCGTCATTGCGAGTATAGTGTAGTGTTGCGCAATTCTGCCCCGAGGCAACTATTGGCTCATATGCCTGTGTTCGGGCGAGCTGCGCAATACAAGTCTGGACAAATATTCCTTCGAGCTGAGCTTCCGTTTGAGCTGTTTGCACCGCTTTTAGCACAGCACAATGAGCATTTGCTGAGATGATATTTGCTTGGCGGAGCAATTTGATTTCGTAATCATCCTTATAAACCCGGCAATCATCAATTGCGGGTTGGAGGTGCTGATCGGAGATAAATCCCCGAGGGATCTGTGGGGGGATCCGTGAAACTTGATGATGAATAGTATAAATTGGAGAGGATTGAAACGCAAAATGGAACTCCATTATCTTATCAGCTATTGAAGTAGAGTAGAGAACTTCGTCCACATCATACCTAAGGATTCGTCAACTCCTTAGTTGTTGCGGTGTGTGAAAGGGGGGGCTCAACAAACTTAAAGATGCAGTCCTTTATTGAGGGCGGAAAACCAGACCAGAGAACTTGATTCGGGTCAAAAGGCGGAATATATCTATAAGCTTGCAGTATTAGCACTCCTCCGACCTCTCTCCAAAGCCTATGAGAGAGCCGTACAGAATTAACTTGTCCTGAGCGATTGAATATGTGACGAAACAATCCGGCATATCCGCGACTCCCGTGAGGTACAAGAAATATCTCTTTTGACGGAATTTAACCGGCTCGTCCGAGTCCTCAAAAAACACCTCCGGCATCCCTTCTAGGTAGATAAGACCGCTACGAGTGGGTAGTCGTCGGGCCACATTTCGGGCGTGTTGCTTCGCTGCAAACAGGTTAGAAACAACACGAGGAAAAACCATTATTCGCTGGGCCCATTGACACCTGGATACTTTTCCATTGAGGAGTCAGCGGCGATATGTATGTTGAGAACGTCAGCCGGTCTATGATGAATACGGGTCAGAAAAGAGTGAAGAGAAGGTAGCAACTCTGAGGGGGACGAACTGTTGGCCTCCAGGTTTGCTGAGAGCAGGTTTCGCTACCATATTTGGGGAATTCTATTGTTGTAAGAGTGATACGGGAATCCTGCAACTGTGAGAGGAAGAGGGAAGTTGCAGACCGTGAGGAGGGAGTTTACACCAGTGCCCGGTTCGGGAATGAGTTTGCGCTATCCCGGCACAGTGCGTACGGCGAAAAGATTGACGTCTTTGGATAGCTATAATACCGGGTACAGCAATCGAGGGCCTAATTAGAGCTTGAGTGAGGGTTACTCGCGCACCCGTAAAATATTTTGATAATAATAATTATTATTATTATGATACAAGAGGAAAGCGCAGTAAGTGCCAGGGCAGAGGTTTTTATGGAGTTTGGTGTGCGGGGGAGTTCTATTTACATTAATTTTCCAGGAATCGTGCGAGGGGGCTAGGTCCGTGTTGGGAAGACGCGCCACGAGTTTGCTAAGGTAGGAACCCTTATCGTTAGGTATCACAAGTACCTATCGTACCCCTGTTCTAAGACTTTTCATACCGCTCATATCCAGTCGGGAGCCTCAAAGTAGGGTAAGTCTACCCCGTTGCTTGTCGTCACCTTGAACTTGACCACTCATTGCACCCCACCTTTAACAAACATTTACTACAATATCTCAAACAATGGATAGACCACGAGGCGGAGGATTTAGAGGGCGCGGCGGAGGCGGTGGTGGGCGTGGAGGTCGTGGTGGAGCCGGAGGGGGCGGCGGTGGAGGTGGTCACGCCGGGTACAATAAAGATCAACAAGAGCGGAAACCTCGCGAGGCAATTTTGGATCTGGCAAAATTTATGGATAAGGCAATCACCGTGAAGTTTAATGGTGGTAGGGAAGGTACTTCTCGCCCTGTGCTCTAAATTTTGTGGATACTGACAGTTAATTCTGCTCCAGTTGTGGGAATATTAAAAGGCTACGACCAACTCATGAACCTCGTCCTGGATGATGTGAAGGAAAACCTTAGAGGTTCGTTCCATATAATAATAACCAGCATACACTCAAGTATAGAGTGCTAACCATAATTACCTGATAGATGAGGATGGAAACGAGACAACACGGGAATTGGGTCTAGTCGTTGCGAGGGGTCCGATGTTGACCCTCATCTCGCCAATGGACGGTAGCGAGCAGATCGAGAACCCGTTCATGACGCAGGAAGGGTAACTGGGAAGCATTATCTTGTCTCTCTAAATGGGTTGTCTTCTTTTCGAGAGAGCTTAATATCATGGGATCTTCTTGTGATTGGGTTTTGGCGTTAGTTCTTCCATTAATAAAAGGGGGTCACACTGCCTGATACCGGTATACAGTCGCGAGACAAAAGTCTTGGTGAAGCGGGGTTACCCTTTGCCTCTTGAATGGCCCACCCCCCACACAGACTGCCAATTGCGCAATACATCCCCCTTCTAGTAGCGCCGCAAACCCCGGTAGAGTGGAATTCAGTTTCACCGATGCTCTTGTCTAGTTACTCTTCTCCTCGTTCTCTTATTCCTTCGCGAGCCCTGAGCTATTGGTGATGCTTGATGATCGTGGTAGGGTTTGCTTTACTTGACCACTACGGCCAGGCAGTCTGACCAACCATAGTATAATAGAAACCATACAGGATCACTCGATATTCAGAGAAATCACATTATCACGGAAAGTCCTCCCTTCAGGTTCGAAAGGGCACTCACCCTCTTTGTGATGTTAGATATTATGATATTGTTAAATCGTGTATGATATCTAGACAAATTCGGGCCACCTTCTAGCACAAGCTAATCACTATTTGCCTCGTTTTCTTAAAATTTTATGCTCTTTCAAGCTATTTGTAAAGGGATTGCAGCTAACTAATTGGTAGATACCCGATGCTTCAGGGTAGGAAATAAGAGAAGAGAAGGAAAATACAGGAGCGCCCCAATATACTACGCATAAGTCTATGAATCTCATGCGTGGTGGTAGTATTCCATCCACAAAAAGGTCGTGAGGTTGTATTAAAGAACATTATCGATCGCAAACATTGTACTAACTATTTGGTCCGTCTAAATAATTTCAATATCCATGCAGGAAGTATACCACTAAAAGTGTTCCCATTAGCAACGAACCCCCTATTGTTCCCTGGGGTGGGATGCAGATACATACCTCCTCAACCCTGGGCTTATCTCGGCCAAAATGCCACGAGAAATCCCAAACCCAGTAAACAGTGTAAACATCCCCAACGTTCAGGTCCTCCGGGATCACAAACTCCGATCTACATGGCTTCTCAACCCCCGCTGCCCCCACCCCACGCTGCCCGGATATGGGGGAGCCATTGGGTTGAGTGCACTTCCCATCGTCGTACAGCCTCGCCTGGAGAAGCCTGCCCCTCTTGTTCCCTCCCTGGCCGTCGGCGGTCCAAGCCCTCACCTCCCTCAGCGGGAGTTTCGGGTCGGGGTTGGAGGTGCCGAACCAGTACGTGTAGCCTGAGAAAGCTTTCCCCGAGGGGGGGAGGGATACGTGACCGTTTTCGAGGTAGTAACCTGCCACCGTTTGTCCCCGGCTGGCCCTAAGACGGGGAAAACCGGGGTGGTTGGCGCGCACTTGCTGGGTCTCCTTGCAGATCGGCTTGTTATCCCAGTCCGGGCCTTCGATGCGGTAAGTCATGCGGGTGTCGACGCTAGCGTCCTTGCCAACTAGTAGGTAGGTAGGTAGGTAGGTCGTTAGTTTAGATGTTCTTATCTCATGCTATGGGGGTGGATGGAGGAGGGGAGGAAAGAACTCACTCCAGCTTCTTATGTAGCCCCTTGTGCCTGGGCCAACTGCCTCTAGGGCCTCGATCTGCAAAACAAATGTTAGCACTCTACAAAGTTTCAAATATATATATCTTCGGTTGATCCTCTTACCCAAGAATGGGAAACAGCGTTCCTGGCATGGAGTAGCAGCAAAGCTGCAGTGGTAATAAAGTAAAAACGCATTACGTTTCAGTAAAAGTAAGATTGGTACAAAGATTGTTTCCTCCAAAAAAGAAAGGATAGTTAAGAGAATGAAAGCGGCCCCCCCGAAAACCTCGCAAGGTGTGTAAGTATCTTAATGTTGATATGAGAGAGCGTGAGTGTGGAAGAAAGAGCTCGAAAATAAAAATATCAAAGGACTCCTTATACAATAATTATGACGATCATAGAACTGGAGGCGATCTACTTTATTATATGCCTTACACACCCACCCCCGGAGACCATTCAAGTTGGAAAATAGCCAAGATGGGGAGCCATTCAAGTTGAATAGTGTCGAACGTTAATGGTAGTTCGTGCCATGAATCGCCATTGTATTCCGGACGGTAACTACACGCCGGCAACACGAGGTTGTCAAAAGTGGGGAACAATACCTATAAACCCCATTCCACTATAATACACATAGCCATAGTCCCAACCATCAAGACTCACTCAACCCAACTTGAATTTACCCCCCAAAATCGTATGAAACGGACAAAGAAGTGCATTTTCTTATATAGGGCTGGGGGTGAAAAGTAGGGCTAACGCAAGACAGGCAGGGTTTCTGCTTGACGTCCAGCCATTATATCATAGCTTCTGTTCAAGTCTCGTAGTCTTGGATTCTATTTTCAAGGTGAATAGAATCCCCGGTTGTGGTATAATATTGAGGGAGGCTGTGGTCATATGGAGTCACTCGGTGGGGTCACTGGGGTCGGAAGATATCATACTGGATTCCACCCAACTAAGAGCGTTGCTAATATGCTCCGGTGGTCCTTTTTTCCTCTAGAATAGAAGATGAGAGCGAGGTAGACTACCTCGAGGTTATTTCCTTGTGTAAGCGTTTTCCAAGTCGGTACTTACACTATACAACTTCGTTTCACCGTTTCATTTTCGGCTTCCGGTATCATACCTGAACTCACCACTCCACCGGGCTACGAGTACTGTACGATACAGTATCATACAGTGCTGTGGGCGCCACCCATAATCTACCAAATTGGGTCGAGGGCGAGGCAACAGCCACTTTTGGTCTGCCGTACTCGTAGACCCACCCTAATTTTTCAAGTTCCTAACTGCAATTCCCTAATTAAAACTTATCCAGACGGTACGACACCAGATTGGGACCAAAGCCAGACACACAGTATTAGAACCCACTACACTACTAACTCTACTGTACAGCAAAACCAGCAACTCATTCCGGAAGTATGATATGCCAGTACAGTACTCCCATTTTCCCATCCTCTCTCGCTCACCCACAACCACCTTTACCAATACATCCACGACCCACGAACCCACCTCTAACTTACCCTTCGGCAAGCTCTGCAATAATAACAAGCAAACCCGAAGTCTCGGTGTCCGGGGGTACGATATATCACGGTAGGGACGTTACCGTCCTATCTATCTAACATTATCGCATAACTCCCTTCGCCTTCGCCAGATAACCACCACACCTGACCGCTAAACATCTGACTTGGTCAATTTGTAAACACATTATAGTTTTGAGGAGAGCACGAGTAAGTTTAATGGTAGGTATGGTGACGCTCCGTTGACACATTGGCGAAAAGAGACTTGTCGGTGGAATGAGGGAAGGTGGAAGCCCAAGTATAAATAATTTACCGGGAATATGTGGGGCTATACCGGTATGCTGTTGTGAAGAGATGGCATTTTGTACTGTATTTCGCTACTCGAGTAGTCGTCGCCCGTAGATGGGCGTGTGTCCTAGAAGATTTTCCAGGGAAGTGCTGGTTGGCTGTGTTTCTGTCGGAAATGAGTCACCAAGGTGGGAGGGCGGCGCTGTTAGCTGGTACGGTAGATTATAGTGCCGTACAATAAAGGACAACTTGCTTTGCACTGTATATACGTGAAGGTCGATCTGACCGAGAGTGCAGCTTTCCGGATTGTATGGATTACGATTCTGTTGTGCGCTGTATGGCATCACACCGGCACCGTGGTTGGCCCTTTCACCGCACGAAAGAGTACCGGTACTGCCCAGACTGGGGGCTGGATTTTGGCATCTGGCTAAGATTGTATATGCCGCACCATCGCTCACAACGAGTTTCATTACATACAGAATCTCTACCAGTGATGTTGATAGAGAAAATGACAAAAGCTGACACGGGCTCGCAGAGAGGGGCAACTCGCTCGGTCACAAATTCCACCCTGTTCCCAACTCATAAAGCAAGGTTTTCTTTTAATACACCACCAAAATGAAGTAGCAATACCCCAACCCTCGCCCAACGAAAGAAAGTAAGAACTAACAGCTAGGAACCATGAAGGATCTAAGATACGTTGCTAATAACAAATCAAATTTCATCGTCTGGACTTGCTGAGGTCCTGAAAACATGATTCAACTTGTCGTTTCAGCTATCCGATCATGAAATCAGTTACCACACACAAGAGGGGGGAAACGTGAAGGTACTTGCCTCCTTATAGGTGACCACAAAACAATTCATGCTGTCTCTACTGACCAACATGATCTTCTCGTCTACCCCAGCGTCCAGTTTATTCAAACAGGTAAGAACATGGGCCATATCAACGACAGGATTATTGCTCTCGTCGACAGAATGGAACACGTAGTCCCTAAAGAGCTTTAAGTAATATCTGTCACCGGTCTCACTCCATCTTGGATCGTGATCGTACTCGGGTCGCTCGTTGATGAAGCCGAATTTACACAAAAGCCGCACTAGCCTACCATTCTCTAATTCTCGAGAGAGCGCCGACTCTAGTGAATCTTCGTAGTGTAGAGCGCTATCGAAATTTTGGAAGGCTTGGTTGGCTATGGATTTGACGTATTCGTCTATATTTTTCGTTGATCCGGTATAAAGGTAGTAAATGCTGTCCCGAAGTTGAATGGAGTAATGACGGCCAATGTATTCCATGCTTTTCTGGGGATATTGAATAGCTGAAGGGGTATTAAATGCGATTGAGAGCATGAGACGACCTAACTGGATAAGGTCTTCTTGTTGACACTCCCGAACCGACTCCTGGCTGCGTGTAGTCTCCGGATGGATGACGTCGAAAATCCCACAGCAGTTGAGACGTATCCTATGATAGAATCATTAGGTCCATTTACCCATAAGCATTACTCGTTGATATGTAATTACCTCATTTTATTTGTGAGTAGGATTTTCGACGGTTCAATCACTCGGGCTGCTAATCCTGCACTATGTATGACTCTCAATGCAGAAGCGATCTGGACAATATAGCTCCAGAGAACTTGTTCTGGAACTATTGGGCCTGTGGGCTGATGCTGCCTCGTAGGATTCGGGTATCTTGGGTTAGGTCCAAAGTGAGTCTCAGCCAGTGTTTTCGACAATGGGTGGTAATCATAGACGAAGACGATAGCTGTTATAAAGTAAAGGTTTAGGGCATCTGGCACAAATTTCGGGGCATGATAGAAGAAGTGGCAATAAGGATGTGGGAATAGTGCGCAAAAGTGATTTTGTTCAGAGGATAAAATGAGACCTACAGCTATCCCCAAATTTGGTAGTCGTCCAAGCATCGTGTATAGTCACAATATTAGCGCTTAATACCTTTCTCCATCTCTGAACAATTCGGATATCAGCCTCATTTGAGAGCCTGAAGCCTTGTAGTTGGTAGTTTAAATGTTAGCAACCGCCATCCCCATCCCAAATGGATTCCATAACCGCCAGAGGAACCCACCTTCAAGTCTCCGCAGCGCATAGGCGTTCCCATCCTCAGATGAAAATGCTTTATAGGCCCAGCTAGGATACCCAAAAACTTGCGCGCTCTTCTGGTTGGAAATGTCAAGTGGAACAAGCTGGTGATATTCCTCGATTGACGGGGGGAGTATTGAAGATATAGCTTAGCAGGCGCGGGAAATCCCATGTCAGCTTTCGTTTATAAACACGGACCTCTTCCTTGAGTTAGGGGCTGAGATACCTGGTAGTGTTTGGAGTGTAGCATCGGCCTTTTTCTGGAGCTCTTCTCTTAGGTTATCGGGCAAGAAAAACCCATGAATATTTTTCTGAAACGGCTGCAGCTTCTGAGGGTACGGGGCCAAGGGAGCATATAAATGATAGTTGAGCTTGATAGGACAAAACAAAAAGTTAATATCTCATCTACCCTAGTGTAAACGTAACATGGGGTTAGGGGTACAAAACTGGATGTTGGTACGTTTGTTGCGGTTGATAAAACATGTCGACACCCGTTTGAGCATATGGATTCACAGACGCCCCAACAGTAAAATCATACGCATTCATCGCCGCATTTGCAGTAGTCTTCATTTTGTTAGCCCTGCGCCGTGATCTCGTAGGCGAATATACATTCTCGCCCAACCCCATATTTTCAAATCCATGTTGGAGGCCCTGGTGATGATAAAGCTGTGGATCGATTGCCGGAGCCATGGAGTATCTTTCCGCCAGTATAAATAGTCAGCCATAGTGTCCCACGAATTGTGGAGTAATGTAGAGACGAACCCGTTGGCAGCATCATGGAGCTGTTGTGCAATTGGAGGTGTGGCGGTCCCTGTCACGTTAGCTCTCTATGCTCAAAATAAAGAGTTCTTTGCAAACTGAAATTACCAGTACTATGATTATGTTTAGGAGTAAAGGGCGCCGCATCTGCAGCTTTCGGAGATATCGTCTTTTTCGGAGGAGTGGCCGGAGTGAAAGAGGGGGAGTCTACATTGAATTTTCCCCGACCAGTACTAGATTGTTGCTTCTGGGAGTGCGGGTCGTGGTTGAATGCGCAACCTATGAGACTTTAGCCTGCGAAAAATCGACCAAAGTAGCCCCCCCTTACCTTTGTCCTGGTATCGGCAATATCCATAGATAGTTATATTTCGACAGATTGTAGAACTCGAATCTTAGTGATATATTAGACCTACATCCAGAAACCGAACATGCCCTGGAAGCGAAAGCAATCCTATTGGGAAATGTACAGACCTTTGGCTTTAGGTCTGGGTGAAGAGGCGGATGAGGCCACAGAAGACCTCCGGGGTTCAGGGGGAGGGGTTGTTCTCGACCCTGTTGGGGAAGAACTTGTCACAGAAATTCCGGGACCACTACTCGTGTTAGGGCGTAGCGAAGGGGAAGATTGGGTGAATGCGCGGCTGCTCGAGGCAGTAGAAGGACGTTCGGTCATGGTGGAATAATTGGAGAAGAAAACAGGAAAAGGCGCAAGCAATAAATCATGCAGAAGGAGGCAACGAGAATCTTGATGTTGCCTCCACTAGTAGTGAATTATTAATTCCGGTAGGATCTCAAGCCAGGATGAAAGGGTGAATGGACGCAGTACAATTTCCCCTATAGTCGATTGATCCCTAATCTCGCCTCTCTTCCTCCTTTCTCTTTCTCTCTCTCGTTTCCCGTGGCAGACGAACTAAAAGGTCGAAAAATTGGCGAAGACTTTTTTAGGTATAATTCTCTAGGTTGATGTGAGGTTAAGGAAGAAGAGTTTGGCGGCGGGAGGCAGGGGGTGATAGTATTTGCGTTGTTGTAATGATAAGAGGAAAGGCCAATAATAAGATCGGACCAAAGATAAAAAACTTTGGAAGGCCTGCGTCAGTCATATACCGGTATGGAGGGGGGACAGTAATCGAAGGGGGGGGTTTTCAGGCCCAGGCAGCGAAGCAGCGTCCGGGCTTTGGGGATTCTAAGACCATAATGGTGGGAGGGAGAGGAGCTGTAGGCAGTACGCAAGAGGCGACCAGCAGCAGGGCCGTGTAATGGGGCCTGTTGGTGGTGGTGGTGCAGTGCCAGATATCTAAGAGGGGAGGGGGGGTGAACGAGGGGCTTTAGAGGGGCGGCTCCTATGGAAACTAGAGCCCCCAATCCAGTTATCCCTGCGGGAATACCCTTCTTTCCATGTGCCAATCTGTCGCCTGGCAACCGCCCAAGTACGAGTACCGGTAACACACTAGGCGCAACTATCGTATCTCGTAACATGCCGCCGCGTCTTCTCACAATCCCCCCACTTTCCACCACCGTCGCAGCCCACTAAAGCTTCACTCCCTCTACTTGCTTGAACACCTCCAATCACCCGCACAACTTTAATTGAGAACTCTTCTCTGAGCTCGCCTGTCATGGGCGGCTCCGAAAGCGAATCAGTTCGTTCTATCCTAGCATCCACTCGCGGTTTCCGTATACATTATCGAAAGACCCTTCCGATTGCAGCTCGTCCTGGTTTGGCTGCTTGGAGTCCACAGCTTGATTTGATAGCAATTGTCACTTCTAATGAAAACATCTTGCTCTATCGTATGAATGGCCAGAGAGTTTGGGGTGTTGCACACAGAAAGGACAAATTGGCTTCGGATGTCCGGGTGGAAAAGATGCAATGGCGTCCAGATGGTTTGTCCATACATTAGAGAGCTGCTTCATCAATTTTCTCAATCCGCTTACTCGGTTAATCCCCGTTTTAGGAAAAATGTTAGCTTTAGGATACAGCGACGGCTCGACACGAATATACGACGTAAACAATGGAAAACAAATTCATCGTATCACCTCGGAGGTCTCAAGCTTTGGAAAGGTGACCTGCGTGGGGTGGGTTGATAACCATTCAGATTCGAAGTCCCCTAGTCAAGCCTCAGAAACTAAGTCAACAGAGTGCACACCTCAAGCACTGTTTGATATGGATGTTGGCCAGATGTTGCCCCGACTAAGTGTTCTACCCTCCTCTGCTGGGAAGTACGTATTATTCCTTATCCCCTTCGCTGAGAAGGAATGCTCACAATCACACCAGCGAAAGCACTTTCACCTCCAAAGTTACACTAGACGCTTTAATCAATTCTGTTACTAAAAGTGGGGAGGGCAAGAATCTGGACGTTTTACTCATTGGTGAGGAGGATGGAAAGATACTTTTAAAGTTAGTAGAATTCAAACATCTGATGGATTGATTGCTAAGGATTTTCGAGTGTATTTGACTCCTTCCTGATTGGCACTATGGACCTATCATCACTTTCAGATAGGCTTCGGCCTTCCTCCAGGGTATGTTCCTGAACCGGAATCAGTTGCTTATGTTTGGTCATTCTCATTTAAGCCTAGCTTCTCCGACATACCGCTTCTTCCGACCTTTCTACACACTCCCTTCTCATAGAAGATGTACAAAATGAGAATATATTATTCGCGACCATGGACATATTGTTCATTCAACAGTTTGGCCAATATCTGTTCCAACTTGCTTCAACTTCTACCAGAGTTCAAGCTCTACTCCGGTATATAAAAGAAACTGTTGTAGCTTTGGACGCCGAATTTAAGGCCATGAATGATCTAGCTCAGCGATACGTCAGCATCATAGACGAGGATGTGAAGAAGCAAGGAAGTGAGGTATCTCTCGAGTTTTTCGAGCTGCTTGTGACCGGAGTGCCTAGTGGCATCCTGAAAGAATGGCTGGTTGATGTATTGACCGAAAGGGTAATGACATTCACCATTCTTTTTCTTTAGGTAGCACGTTAACACCAATACGGCAGGGTCAAAAGAGATGGGAGAAAAGTTCTATGAATGGGTACGAAACGCTCCGAAGACTAGTACATGAAAACCTTCTACCGACTTGCGAAAGATTGACCGTCTTATTTTGCCGCCTACGAGGTTTAGCTAGATGGTGTGTCTTTGGTTGGCTCTGAATTTTGTGACCTAAGGTTAAATCTATCTAGGAAAGAACGAGGAAGCCCTTTAGGTTTGGATCCAGACGACTTCACCCGTTGCTTAGACGTTGTCTCAGGCCTAACTGTCTTTGCGCACGAGTTCCTCCTAAAGCTCAACCGAGAATTAGAACACTTTGACGCTTTTGCTTCATGGCTCAAGCATACACTAGATGAATTGGCCACTGTCATTAATATCGATGACAAACCTCCGGAAGACCCCCAGATTGACACCCTCAGAGTTTCCGAATACATTAGCGAGTATCTCAAAGAGTCCTCCTTACGGTACTTTTTCCGTTCCGCAAAGGGTCCAAAGATTAGTGAATACAAGGGGAAAGGGGAGAGTGTCTTTGAGCTTTATGCTAGACCTAAAGCTAAAGACACTGAATCTCCGGGTTTCTTTGAACTGACGGAGTACCTCGAGGACCTTTGCAAAACCGTGTTCGCCAAACCCCAGCAGGCAATGAGACAACAACTAAGGGTCGGGAAGCCAGTGGTCATTTCAGACCATAGCAAAGGCCTAGGGGACATGAGGATGGTCACTGAAGAGGGGAAGCCAGTCGGATATCTGGCTTTCCGAGGGAGCGGTGGCAATGATCTCATACTAATACGTTGTGACATATCCATCGTAGGGGGATTGAGCTCTGTTTTAAAGACTCGATGCGCCAGGGTTTCGCTAGCTGCCCAGGAAGGGAAAGGAAATTTGATAGACTTTCAATTCGTTGACGACGAGACAATAATTCTTCTATTTGTTGGTCGAGGTATCTGACGCATTCCAATTCCCGCTCCCAAGTTTAATATGCCGAGCTAAGACGTTCTATCCCAGATGACCACAACTCCGAGATGATGACGATCACTTGCAATACAATCAATTACGATGAAGACTATGACCCAGAGGATCTGGCCGAAAGCGTCTGCTCATACGCGGATGGCCTTGATGGCCAAAACATCAATATTATGAGTAGGCGTGTATTTGATTCCGGGTTCACACCATCTCAACTCACGGTCAACGGGAGGAAAGGGAGACGGGTTGGGTGTGTTGTTGCAGAAGACCGGGTAACATATTTAGTTTTTGACTTAGATCAAGAGGAAGATGACGAAGAGGAGGACGAGGGAGGGGGAGAGATGGTTGTTGATAACGGGGAAGATGGAAGCGATTACGAATAAAGCAGTATACGGAGGGCGGTGCCTTGGGCCGGGCCGGCGAACAGGTAAAAACCCATATCCGGGTTACCATATATTCACCTTGTCTTGATAGATGGTTACTCCACGTCCCTTTAAATAAAGCATTCCAAAGGTATAAATATTGCTCTAGGCTCGAGACTTAACTCCAGCAGAATAATGTACCAGAACTTGAACCAGGATCTTATACGAGACTTTTGCCAACCGCCAACACATACCATTGAGGACAGAGGGACAAGGCGTAGGATACCGGTACTTTCTGCAGACGCCGTACACATCTAAATTGTGTCAATGGCAGGCTCTTGTGGCCTCAGCAAAACTACCGCCTGTGGGTTACTAGACCTTTGAGTGCTCTCGTTAGCTGAAACTGGGCAGCACGGCACTATTAGGTGACCACTTTTACAGGGTGGGAGAATTTTTAAACTAGGAAGCGAAATATCTACCGTTAGCTGAACCGCCACGAAGCAATAAGTAAGTTTTGAAGCAGGTAGAGAAGTACTTCTACCGATTCCGTATAACCACTGCCATATCCGTCGGCTAGATGGAATGCCCAAGCAAATAATTGCAGCGAACTCTTGGCAATCCTTTTTCTCATTTTTTTCCTACCACCACCAACGCACCATGGCAAATTCACCGCCATATCATACATATTCTTAAATCGACCAATTTTCCCCATCACATAAGTCAAGTGGCTCTTTCTCTGCAGTAGTATCAGCACAACATACCAGTAGTCGGTAAAAGTGAATTGTTTTTTCCTTAGCTTCTAGATTTCCCGATAAGCTTTTTTGGTGTTCTAATTTTCCTCTAATTTTTTTTTCCCCATCGGTCTGTTTTTATACAATTCTCTTTTTCCTTTTTCCCTTTTCTTTTTCTTTTCCCTTTTGACTCCTTTGTCCGAGCTGTGAGTCTTCCTCACCCAAGTGCTTCTTTTGGCTTCTCCAGTTTTCGCGTATGACTAAGCAGAATTAATAGTTCCTATTGGCTGGATAGTGACTCTGAGACAGAAAGCCCGTTGCACGTTCGCTAACCCCAAGAAAGCACTCTCCCCTGTCGTAGGCGTGGTACCGTACATCACCTCTCCTCCCATCAAAGCCCCTCCTCACCCCTTGAAAACAAAAAACCCTCCCTCCTTTTTCCCGCCTTATCCCCCCGCCAGTGAAAGTCAACGCCCACCTACAAAAATATCCTTGGTTAGGAAAAGTAATAAATTCCTATCTTTAAGAGAAACTATCAGAAAGAGGTTCGTCACTACACACACATCCTCCTCAATCAAACGTTAATTCACCCCTCATCATACAAATTTTGCAGACTTTCCTGATCGTGGACTGTGCCAGATTCCAGGGAACAATCTCAGATTGTCCAGCTCTTACTTGAACGTTGTGTAACCTCACTTGCTTTACAAGCCATTTGTTGTGGCCGCGTCAAACCTTTGAGGTCCAACTTTTTTGCCCTCACAGTGACAGCCTCGTGCTTCTTTCAGTAGACGACACCACGGTTTTATCACTCCTTCTTCCTCAACCCTTGACCGCTTAGTTTCCCTCCTTCGAATCCTGTTGTCACCCATTTTCTCATCTAAACAACACTACCACCACTAACACTACAACCACCGCTGCCACCTCCTCATCTCATCCACTCATCCTCATCTCGAACACAACCAACCGCAACCATGAATGTTTCCGAGGTGTTGGCCAACACCCTCTCTGGGGGTAAGTTATACTCAGTTGCAATCCTTTCCCCCCACTCGAGAGATATTAACGATTCCTCCTTCGTCGCAGATGCCACGATCCGTAATGCCGCCGAACAGCAACTCTCATCCGCTGCCTCTCAACATTTTGTACGCTCATCCATCCTCGCTCTTTGCTGTCCATACCCCTGCTGATAAAGGTAATCTAACTTTCTGTCGACTACAGCCCGAATATCTTCAAATGCTCTCGGCGGAACTCGCCAATGAAGAAACACAACCGTTTATTCGAAGTGCTGCCGGTATTGCTCTGAAGAACGCTCTTACCGCTAGGGAACGAACACGTTTGCTTGAAGTGCAGCAGAAATGGACTTCACAAGTGGACCCCACTATAAAGGCCCAAGTGAAGGAGAATTCACTTCGAACACTTGCATCAAACAATAATCGTGCCGGAACCTCTGCTGCTCAGCTTATTGCAGCTATTGCAGCAATCGAACTGCCCCAGGGGCAATGGCAGGAATTGATGTCTGCGTTGGTCCGGAATGTTGGGGAGGGTTCTGATAGTCTGAAGCAATCCTCATTGACTACTATTGGCTATATCTGTGAATCGGAGGATCCCGATCTTCGGGAGAGTTTAAACCAACATTCAAATGCGATCCTTACCGCTGTAGTCCAGGGCGCCCGGAAAGAGGAATCTAACAATGATGTACGTTTTGCGGCTATGGTGGCGTTAAGTGATTCTCTCGAGTTCGTCAGAACGAACTTCGACAATGATGGGGAGCGAAATTATATCATGCAGGTTATTTGCGAAGCAACCCAGAGTGATGACTTCAGGATACAACAAGCAGCCTTCGGTTGCCTAAATAGGATCATGAGTCTTTACTATGATAAGATGAAATTTTATATGGAGAAAGCTCTATTTGGTCTCACCATTGTTGGGATGAAACATGATGAGGAGGAAGTCGCTAAACTGGCTATTGAATTCTGGTGTACGGTGTGCGAAGAGGAGTCTGCTATCGAAGACGATAATGCTCAGGTAAGCAGAAAATACAGACGAACGTACATCCATTTGAACCCTAATATCTCGCAGTATCAAGCCGAGGGAGGGTCCGAGCTCCGGCCATTTTTTAACTTCGCTCGAATTGCAACCCCCGAGGTTGTTCCTGTATTACTGGAGCTCCTTACTAAGCAAGATGAAGACGCTGGAGACGACGAGTACAACATCTCTCGCGCCGCTTATCAGTGTCTACAATTATACTCCGCCTGCGTTGGTGGGTTGGTTATCCAGCATGTATTAGCATTTGTGGAGCAGAATTTAAGGCACGAGAACTGGCGTTTCAGAGACGCCGCTGTTTCAGCATTCGGAGCAATCATGGAGGGGCCGGACGTCAAGCTTTTGGACCCCCTTGTTAAGCAGGCTTTGCCGATACTTGTAGGAATGATGAATGACAAGGTTTTAATGGTCAAAGATTCTGCTGCATACGCTCTTGGAAGAATCTGCGACTGTTGTGGAACGGCTATTGATCCCGAACTGCATCTACCAAGCTTAATCCAGGCGTTGTTCTCTGGCCTCAAAGACAGCCCCAAGATGGCTAGTTCTTGCTGTTGGGCCTTAATGAATTTGGCGGATAGATTTGGAATCGATAACGAAGGGGAGGAAAACCCATTGTCAAAGTACTTCAAAGATAGCGTGAGCGCCTTACTTGCCGCTACTGAGAGGTATGTTCGCCATTTCCGGCCCAGTTCTGATGCTTTATAAATTGATTGGTAAGTAAAACGACTCTGACATATCTTAATTATGCAGACCAGATGCAGACAACCAACTACGGACAGCTTGTTATGAAGTACTTAACTCTTTCATCACCAACGTCGGCCAGGATGAGTTGCCATCGATTGCGCAACTATGTACTGTCATTATAGAGCGACTGGAAAAGACTATTCAGCTCCAAAACCAAATCGTTAGCCCCGATGACCGTATTACTTTGGAGGAAATGCAAACCAGCTTGACGGTAGTTATGGGAGTAGGTTATCCATCAAAGCCAGTATCAGTGTCCAAATATTGGCTAACGGACGCGTCAGAGCATTGTTCAACGTTTGGAGAAAGAGATTGTGCCCCAAGCAGACCGTATTATGCAAATCCTTCTTCAGATCCTTAGTATGCTACCACCCAATTCCTCTGTTCCGGACGCTATCTTTGGTACAGTTGGAGCAATGGCAAATGCTCTAGAAGAAGACTTCACCAAGTATATGGAAGCATTTGCGCCTTTCCTGTTTAATGCTTTGAGCAACCAGGAAGAGCAACAACTTTGCTCTGTGGCTATTGGCCTTGTGAGCGACATTTCTCGCTCAATAGGCGACAAAGTAGCCCCTTACTGTGACAGTTTCATGAATCACCTACTCAGTAACCTCCAGGTTTGTTTACCCGCTAAATGTAATCCTTTGCCACAATACTTACTGTTGTCGCAGAGCAATACCTTAAGTCAACAATTCAAGCCTGCTATTCTACAATGTTTCGGGGATGTTGCCCAAGCTATAAGGGGCCACTTCGAGACTTATCTTCAGGTCGTAATGGGTGTGCTTCAACAAGCTGCTTCTATCTCCCCAACACCTGATAGCAACTACGAGATGGTGGAATACGTCATTTCTCTTCGTGAGGGTATCATGGACGCTTATGATGGCATAATTATTGCCCTCAAATCGGGGGACAAGAGTGAGTCGTACACAGCCTGTTTAATCTCATTCTCGGGATGTTTTGAACGAGTCTATCTAACATTTGCAACAGCTCAGCTCCTTGCGCCATATGTTCAACATATCTTTGGTTTCCTCTCGGCAATTAACGCTGATCCTAACAAGACTGAGAATCTGATGAGATCAGCCATGGGTGTCCTCGGGTATGTTATTTGCTTATATTCTAGTGAGTCCTCGGGCTTACACCATCTAGGGATTTGGCGGATGCATTCCCCAATGGTGAAATTGCTCAGTACTTTAGGGCGGATTGGATTAATGCAATGATTAAGGAGACTCGATTAAATCGTGAATACGCTCCTAGAACCACTGAGACAGCCAGATGGACTCGGGAACAGGTTAAGCGCCAACAAAATCAGCCCTCTTAGACGTTTAAAGGAATCCCGTGGTGGAGATGTTCTCTGTTTGCTGGAATAGAAATAAAGACGGCTTGGGGTTTATACTCGTCTTTTCTTCGACGATAAACTTATAATTCGATGGGCTGATCATTTTCAAATTGGGTATTGGCTTCGCATTTTTCATATGTTTGTGTTTCTCAACTCGGTTCATGGGGGAGTTCGTCATTTCTATAAGCCTCTCCTCTTTTTCCCCTTTCCTCCCTTTTTTTATCCCGTGAAGCCTGTTATCTGTTGGTAATGGCCACCGCACTCCAGAAGCCCAAATCTGTTTTTCATACCAGATGAGATCTCTAAAGATGCGTAGGGCTCTATCTTTTTCCCCCCGTTTTTCCCACCCTTTCCTTTACTTTATCCCTTCTCATTCTCATCCTGTCAATTCTTTTGTATCTCCCTTTTTTTTAGATGGATCGGTTTTGTTTGTTGAAGACAGGCTCCTATCTTTGTATTCCCTGTTTGTTTTTTTCCCCTTCTCACAGCATCGGATTTCCCCTCCCCCATCCCCAATTACCCCAATCTCCAATCACCATATAACCGCATCACCCCGCAAACGATCGCATGATTTCTTATGTCTTTTTCTTTTCCCTTTCCATCATACTTCCCATACAGTTCCCCGTCCCCAACCCAACCCAACCCAGACGCCAATTGAATCTAATCCAATCATCAAAATTATTAAACCCTGTTAATTACCAAATCTCTCTTCTTTTTTTGTGCCCCGCGCGTCATGATGCGCTTTCATCCATTTTCATATTTTCTAGCCCACCAATCACGCGTTTGAAGTTGATTCTTGCGGTTGTTTGTAGGCCTGTAGATTGCTTGGCTAGTTTTCTTGCTGCTTAGGGTTGGCTCGGCTTGGCATGCCATATAACTCAAAGGGGGAATTGTAGATTTTGAGGAGGGGAGGGGGGGAGTGGTATCTTGTGGTGTGTATTTTATTGGAGCTATCGATGCTGGTTGGGCTGGTTGGGCCAGCCGGGAGGGGATACTTCGTAGGATTGAGAGGGGTTTTTTACCTGCTCATCACAATCGCAGTGGTGGGAATGGGTAGGATTTGGGCTGAGTTGGTGGTTTGGGGGCGTACGACGTGGCGATGACGATGGTACGGCTATAGGTTTTGTGGGCTTGGGCGGGGACAGGATAGGGGCCTCGTGAATTTTCGTACATCCTCATGGGCAATCACCCTCGAGACCGTTATATCAAATTTCCACAGGCAAAACAGAAACGCCCCCTCTCTCCCCTCCTGTCACCTCTTCCTCCCTGGGTCTCCGAAGGTCGTGGCAATGTACGTGTGGCCTTTATCATTAGGGAGGAACGGGGAAAGGAGAATATAAAGATATAATATTGTATAAAAAACACATGCGTGCTATCAGTCACCCAGCACTCTGACCTATTTATTTACTCCACTTGCTAGATCAAGCCCACACCAACTTCCTCAAATTGTACCCCCACTGCTCCAACAGCCCCGTGCTCTTCTTCGCCTCCGCCAACCCAATAACGTCCTTGTTCTCCACAAACGCTTCCATGGCAGCAGCAGGTCTATTCTTTGCGCACGCATTGGCAATCTCCTGGCAGACACTCTTCACAAGATCCACCTCGCCGCTCTCGCCGCTGGCGGGCGCCTTGAATGCCATTATGCGAGTCGCAGAGGACGAAGAGATGGTGGCAGCGGCAGCGGTAAAGGGCGCTGCAGCTTCCGAGTGGGTGTCCGAGTCATCGTGGTCGTGGTATTCTCCCATGGGCTTTGCGAAGGTGCTCCTCAGAGAGCGGGTGTTTATCCGGACGAGTTCTCCGGTGCGTGGGGGGCGGTACTTTAGGAGGAAGCCGATGTTGCGCCTTTCGTCGGTGCTGGAGGGGGTGAGGGTTGAGATGATGTATGTTCCTGAGGCTTTGGTTAGTCTGTGCTATTGCGCCGGGAGAGAGGGAGGGGGAATATTACCCCATTGAACACCGATGATGTCTTCTAATTCAACCCTTTCAAATTCTCTTACTTTTTCGATGCCGAATTCAAACCTGCATCTGTAGAGTGCTCGGTCTGTGACTATAATCACGACCTCCCGAAGGGGGGGTTTGCGTCCGCTACCTTCGCCTGAGGGCGTCAGGAATGTCCAGCCCCCGAGTACGACTTCGTTCTCATCCTCCACGACGATTTTGGCGCTGATCTCTACTGCGTTCTCGCGAACCTTCTTCACGGATACTGCTGGGTCCGCAGTGATCATTTCCTCCTCAAATTCTTCAAAATCCTTAGATGTGACGTTTCCAAGCAGGAAATCGATAGCTGCCTGGGTGAAGAAGTCGGATACCGCATTTGTGAAGAAGCGGGAGAGGGTTAATCCGAAATCCGTAAGGGCCCCGCGGTAGTTGCGTTTACGGGTGCGTGTAAAGTCGCCTTTGAGTGCCGCTGTTGATGCATATTGCTTTGATATAGCATCGCCATTATCGGCCCATAGTATATTAAATCCTGCTGATACTTTCATCTCTTCTTCAGCAGACATCGAGGTTACCCCGAGAGATATCAGTTGCTTGTCTAGTGAGTTGCGAGCACAGAAGGATTGCACAACGTTAGTTCTGTCGAGACAATCCATGCAGTTCGTTCTTAGTACGCCTGACTGGCTCTTGACTCTCTTTGACTTTCCGTCCTCTTGTATTTCCTCTGTGTACTCAAACTTATCCAATGTTTCCCCGATCTCGTCGAATAAAAGTTTTACATTCTCGAATCTCATCCCTCGGCATTCCCGGTGGAAATCGAACCAATTAAACCCAACTCCTTTGTTAGTATTAGGCAGGTTTTCGAATGAACTTTGGAATTTCCCCCCAATGATAGCTTCATTGCCACGCTTCTCGACCAAGCTCACCGCGTGTATACTGCCATATCTCTGCTTAATGTTCCTGAAGTGCAATTGGAAGGCTTCCGCATTTGCAGCCTCACTCCGAAGTAGCACTGGCTTAGGCCTCAAGGCATACGGAGATTGCTGAAAGTAAAGAGGAATAGAACCCCTGAGTTGCACATGAGAGAAAACGCGATTCCAATCCGGGTCGGAAAGGATCTGCTCAGTTTCTACGCAGTTTGCGACGTTACCACAGTCATCAACCCCGCGGCGAAGGTAACGAAGGCCAGCACGCTTAATAGAACGACGGGAAATAAGGGTTAGAAGAAGATTTTGCTTTCCATCTTCATGTGATACTTCCGTGGCTTTCTGTTCGCCAGGTTCGGTAGGCGGCCATAATTCGGGACCTGATGGGACTGTTGCAGAGAATTGAAATTGCCCAACAAATCCCTGCATTATTGGAAGCACAAAGGTATCGTTTCCAGACTCAATAAACGGTTTCTGCAGGGCACGGTTCCAGAAAAACTAAATAATTAAGAAAATATTAGCCAAAGTGTCTTGAACTTGATGCCAATGAAAATCACTGGCGCGCACAATACAATATTGCATATATGCAGCAAGGGTATTTGGGAGTGAGCGATACACACCAGGGAATCGACAGATTCGTGAAGGGGCAAGCTTGAGCTCTGGTTTTTCTCGTCCCTACCCCACGCCCTTGTGATATCCCAGTCGTAGCTAAAGAAGAAGCTTCTTGAAGATGCCAGCAGGATTCTGGTAGTGCGTAATAACTTGGGAGTGAGGCTATGAGCTACATCCTCCTTCATAGCCTCAGCATCCTCCTCTACCTCTTCCTTCACAGGACAGTTTTCGCGCTTGCTACCCTTGGGCACGTTTGCAGGGCCACTGATAAAACTACCTTCCGTGGCGCTGAGGGCACGCTGATTCTCGGGTCTCTTGGTATCTTTGATTTCTTCGTCGGAGGCACTTGCGGTGTCCTCTGTTGCGGCTTTAGGGTCTTCCTCTCGAATGCCTTCATCACTGCTAAGACCTTCAGCTCTTCTCCGGTCTACAGTCCACCCTCTCTTAGAGAACCAGTTCTCGGCAAACCGTCCATAAGCTCCCTTCCTTCCGATTACATCTTCGCCGATAGAGCTCTGCCGTCTGTGGTTCACGGATTTCGAATCCGGATTGACTTGGTCTTGAAGCTCATCATCAACGATAGCCGTGTCGTCGTCTTCTTCAATGTCGGTATCCGGCGCCTCATCCGACTCTGCCTCACCTGCTCCAGACTTCCAGGCTCGAGCCTTGGATATTGCAGCTTCCGAGTCCTTTCGGGAAGAGAGAGGAATCAGCGCAACACCAGTTACTACATAGATCGGGTAGCGTCCCCGGATAGTAGCCACTTGCTCACGATCTGTTATTGCAATCAGGAAGGCGCTGGCGGGAGATACATTCAATAGCCCTGCTCATCACCCATCCGCAAGGGGAAATTTGGTAAGTCCCCGGTATAAAGCGAAGGAGAGAAGTTTTGATTAGTACAAACCTACGATTCCATGTGCCTCTATAGAAGAGGATAAAGTGCTAAGAGCTTCCGCGGCCTGAGACTCCTCGGTCGGATTGTAAGAGAATATTAGTTTGGACTTATAATCGATTCTCACCGAGCTGTGCAGCGGTGGGGGCCGCACATTGCGGGAGTTCTGAATAGGAGATAGAATGAGGCCATCGATCGCAGCTGTTACGAGTATTTTTCTCGCGAGCGGGGGCATTTCTACTAACCCAGGAATGTTCTCACTCACTTGAGAAGGGACGGGAGGGGTTTGATCCGTCAAATACGGTACCTAGTCCATGAGGGGGGCTAGGAGGAGCTAGCAAAGTAGTACGGATGAAGGGTTGGGCGAGACCCTTTCGAAAGGATCATGGGAAGTGAGAGGTCAGCTGGTACTGGTAGGAGAAGAATGAAAGGAGACTGGAATCCCGCAAATGCGGTGAAAATTAGGATCATTACTCGAATATATATGACACGCGGGCGATTCTAGAGCACACAGCACAATACAGAGGCGAGTGGGCACGTTTGGACCCTACTGAATTAAATTAAATTACATCACATTGTGAATCCATGATAACTCGCTTTGGTAGGAGAGCTTGATTTACCGCTAAACTAGCTGGATCTGAAGTTTGGGTGAGTGGGCGAAAGGGGGTCGGCATGACGTGTGAGGCTGAGACGGAGCCGTTGAATCCTCTGGCGACACCACAGACCAAAATTACAAGTAACTCTCCTCGAATAATTCTGACTCGCCCTGCATTTCCTGGGGTTGTTGGTTTATCTCGGCCGGGTGAACACATTACGTGAAGCTGGGTGGAGACATGAGTCTCAATTGATTGTGTCTGCTGGCGACTGAGCCAGCATATAGATATGATGCAAAGAGCCTCAAGATATGGGATAGCGTAGACGAATACCGGTACTCGTACTCGTACTCGAGTAGCGGTATGATACTGCTATTGCTGTCCATGATCTCTGACGTATCTGTGATGACCTGCCAGAGTAGCGGTTGAAGGGGAGGGATACTGTATAATTATAATTTAGTATTACTCTTATGAGTAACTTAGCCAAAAAGTACTGGTATCATAATATTCTTGTGAATTGCACAGCACACTCTACAGTAATCTAGTCTTGCAAGAGGGTAAAGCAGATTACGACACTGTATTTGCAAAGTCAAGCCCCGTCAGTCCTCAGATGCTGCAGCAGACTGCCCTACTTGACAAGTCCCACTGCTGTTACTTGGGGTGAGATTAAATGTCCGTAAAAAGTGACTTGCCACCACACCATAAACAGTATTTGCCACTTAAGGTAGCGGAAGCCGGAGGTACATTGACGTCAATCAAAGATACATAATACTCAAGATTTAGGCGAAACATTGTAATCTCCAAGTCAACCAGATACACCAAAACTCAAACTTGGAGTCAGTACGCAGCTTTTGACGGCATGAGTCAAGCAGAAAAAGGAAAGCAAAAGCCCAGTCAGTCAGATATTCTTATTGCATCCCGGGAGAATATGATGCTAATATGAGTAGGTGTTAGGAGTACCCGATTCCGATAGCCTAGGAGTACCTTAGGTAGGGTAACTTTACCCGAAACCGAGAATCTTAGTCTCCAACACCCCCCTCCGGCCCCCTTACGGGGCCTGCACGTCATCATACACATCAACCTTTGTTGCGTCCTGTGACTATATGGTCACAGAATTAAAGGTGTCAGAATAACACCGTATACGTCGCTGCCGTCCGTCCGACCGAAAGCTGTTCGCAGGATATATAAGAGGGGACCTCTGGCAAGACCTGAGAAGTGGAACGAAGTCAATCCGTCAACTACTCAGGGAGTTACTAGGCTTCAAAGAAGAGACATCTTCGACATGGGCCGTAAGTAACAGGACGTTTTCGCACAAGGTCATGAGATGAATGTTAGGATGTTCGGGATAACGAACCAATGCATTCACATTCACCCTTCGACGATTAGAAAGAGTCCAGAGCTCCTGGAAACACTACCAAAGAAGCCAGCGAGCTTCGAGGAGTGTTGCAACTATGATAAGAGGTGTACCGCAGTTGCGGGATTTACAACCAACACAACACGAAGGTCCACCCCCTCTACATAGAACAATCAGGAGTTGCCGACCGAAGAATTATGAGACTATTCAATAGAATGGCCTCTCCTCTACGAGAAGAGAGTCATCAGAAAGAATTCTATCGGTTAGTTGTTGAGTTATCACAACTAGAAGTCATCGGCTCTGGCATATCTGCATATGCAGTCTCGTATCAAGACTGATCCTCTTGGTAACGAAAAGAACCATTGGAGCCAACAGAGTTCGACTTGAGAACTCGGCTACAGGTCTATAGACTCTAAGGATCGGAGAATTACTACTGGTGACAAGTATGTCTCCCAGGCAGGAAATAGTAATTACCGAAGATGGTGTGATGGTTTTCAGGGTCTCCCGGTGTTCGCACCTTTAGGGAGAACTCGACGTTGCGAGTTAAAATTAAAGAGGTACATATTTTGTATGTTAGATAGATGTAGTCCGCGAACACTCAGACGCGGAATATAAATATTGAAGTGCCTCCCAAGCTTAAGACATCATCAAGCAACGGAGAAGAGACCTTAACAATATAATATTGTTTTTACGATTCTATTATACTTTCTTGCACTCTTAGTAGTCATAAACGAAACGAGTTGCTTCCGAGCCTTCCTAGACAAATCTCCGTCTATACAAACGAATCTCGATTGGCCTAGACAACCCTAAGTCTTTACCGGTTGTCTCCGCCTAACAGTATATTGTTAGATCTCCTTGTTACCAAGGCTCTCTACCTACGAGTGAACCACGGTTCACATCACCTCCTCACCGCACGATACGGCGAGACACCAAGTGTCTAGCCCTATATCCATAAAACCATTGCCTCCAACACTCCGGCTTGGTTAGCTCGAATACGAGCACAAAGAGAAAAAGAGATGTCGCAGCCTCCAAAGCAAATCGGTCCAGGGGAACCGATGGATACTTCAGGGGACAATAGTCCCAGTGCCTTCAGTAATCCCACCTCTCTCGATCCAGCTCTTCGAAATCCACGAAGAGGTGGAAGGACCCCTAGCATTGCGCCGACATCGAGAGCAACATCTCCTTATTCCAGATCTACTACACCACGTCCGAATACCCACGCCGTCGATCTCGCAAGACTCGCGGCCCGGTTAGGAATAGTTATTGGGCAGATCCGTCAAGACATTTCCACCAGTATCGACACCTCCAATATTGCATTTGAAACCCTCTCTGCAGATTCTCAGGAGAATGCAAAAGGGCTAATCAAAGTCCAAAAGCAATTATTGGAGGGACAAGATTTGCATGATAACGAGATGACACTCGTATTGCAACAGTGTGTCCTGGTGGAAGCCAACGTTCGGGACCTCCAGACCCAGTTGGCGAAGGAGATTGCTGCTAAGTTAGCGCAGCAAGACGCTCGACATGAGCATCACGAGGGAGTAACCTCTCAATTGCAACGAGAAGCCCTAGAAAGAGACCTCACCCTGGAACGGGAGTTCCAGGCATTCAAGGATAACCAATTCCAACAAAACATGACTCTTCGAGCCATGATATCTAACCTCGCCGAAAGACAAGAACGCGAGGCTCAGAGCTACAGTGACTTTACCCGAACGATACAACGAGATCAAACTCGTATCATGGATACTCTCGGACTACTGACAGAGCGGGTAACAGAGATCACACAAAATCGACCCACTGGTCGACAAGTAGCGTTGGAATCGGTCCCTGAAAGTTGGGCAGAAGCAAGAGAGGAGACTCAACCTCCAGAGGGGCCTTCCCGAGATAAGGGAAAGCAAAGAGAAGGAGAACCTCCCATCCCTGCGGCACCAGGGGGTGACCCAGATGATGATGGGAGTGATGATGAAGGAGGAAACGGAGGAAGACGTGGTGGAGGCCCATCCAGATTTAGCCGCGGATTGACACCCGAACAACGTGGAACAGCTGATGTACTGGCGGAAGCCTTTGCATTAACCACCAAAAGACCGGCTGATGCACCCCCATTTTTCGAAGCAAAACCCTCACAGTGCGTTCGCTATTGGTTACTACAATGCGTGGACTACTTCGAAAGAAATCCTAGGACTTGGAATAGTGACCGAGAAAGAGTCATCTTTGCACTAGGAAGAACTAAAGGGGAGTTAGTCAACCCGGTAGCAATGTGGTACCGTAGGGCTATGGATGGACTCCATGGAGTGGAGCAAGATGCCGGCCTGGCAACCTGGACACGTTTCGACCACGAGTTCACAGAACGGTTCGCATCAATCGAAGAAGGACGAAAAGCGGTCCGTGATATGGAGAAAGTTGAATATAAAGATAATATTCAAAACTACGTCCAAATCATGACCAACCTTAATACGAAGGCCAAAATAACTGGCCCCGCATGGCGTCTGGCGATGGAAAAGAAGTTACCAGCCAGCATACGTTTACGCCTGTCCCTAAAGACCTTCGATACTGATGCAGAATGGGAAGCAGCACTCAGGAAGGCAGGCCGAGAAGAGGAGGAACTAAAGGAACGGGACCACCTGTTACGGGATAGACCAAAACCCGTGAAAACTTCTTCCGAAGATAAGAAACCTGACAAACCCAGGTTAAAGAAGGAGAAGCCCCAAATCAAAGGCGGTGGTCCCTCCAAAAAGCGAAGAAGGGAACCGGAACCCGATAAACCGGCGAAAAGACCCGGCGGAGTCAATAAACAAACGCACACCAACTTCAAAAAGGCCCATGAAGGAATTCTCCAGTCCGTCATCGACGAACGAAATAAAGACGGTATATGCACTCGTTGTGGAAAGAAAAACCACGACTATAAAACATGCTGGGGACAAATTAAGGTGTCTACTACAAGGGCAGAGCGACCTACTCTCCCCATTAGATATAGGGCTAGGACGGTAGCTACGGTACACCGTTCCCGCAACATTTCCGCCGCCCAAACACCTAGAGGAAACAAACTTTGGGAACTAGGCGAAGATGAGGAAATGACTTAGGTCACCTCATATGGCACCAACGGCGACGGCGTTTGGGTAGTCGGGGTTCGTTAGGATACGAAACCGGAATCGAAATTGGGAACCCCCTGGGGCTGGGGTGAAGTTAGTGAACGGAACCAAGCACCAGCGGTATTTTCGTCTGGGTAGTCCGCCAGGGTCAGCGGGAACTAAAATAACACCTTGACCAGGCATCCCATCCATACCAGCAAGCAGGCATATTAAGTAGGGCTGTGGGTAAGAGACCTCCAGTCAGAAGGGTTGCCGAATTCATGACGATGAAATCGGCCTGAAAGACTGCGCAAGCCCACACTCCCGAACCTATCAGTCCTGAAGCTGAGTTATGTTGGAAAGAGGGGATGGTTCAAGCGCCCGGACAAGAGCAGCGAGTAAACTAGTTAGTCTCTCCAGTACACTAGTTATTCCGCAGACCTTACCCACAAGCGTTTTCCGCTCCCAGTTAGTTACTAGGGTTGGTGAAGGATGATACGGACGACCATACCACGTGACGGGATCTTAACCCCTGAAACATGGTGGAGTTGCAGGACACGTATCCGGGAAGTTGTACCAGCTGGACAGCGCCGGGGGTACCTCTATGTTGCACACACAGCTGTTTCTGGTGGGAAGATCAAACCAATTCTTAAGGGAAAGGAATTGGAGAGGAACAACAAGCTCCGTAAGAGCTGACCTCGTTACCACCAAGGCCCTAAAGCATGAGAGAAAGGAGAGGCATCCAGCCTGAGAACTGGTCGTGCACTATTAAGTGTATCGGTGAAACGCCGAGTAGGGATTTGGAATTTTCTTTATTAATAGGAAACCAGTTTGTCTGAGGAGACCTGTATGGTCGAAACTGCGCGGGCGCGGTAACAAACATCCTAGTTGTTATCAAAACCTCAGACATGTCGAAACGAAAAGACGACGGTTCGACCCCTCATCCAAAGAGACGCGCGTTTGACGCGCCAAAACCTACACGATATGACTGTCCCGAGGGATATGCTCATATCCATGTTATGAATCCAAACAGACAAAGATACAAAATCCGTGTTCTATTAGATTCAGGATCCAACGTGTTCCTAATCAACAAAGACCTCGTTAAGGAATTAAAAATTCCATTCACAGAAAGACCGAATCCGGTCGCAATTCAAGGCTTCGATGGAGTACCATCTCCATCGGGAGGAAAATTTTATACGCGTCCATTATGGCTTGAGATTGGACGCAATAAACACTTATCCGAAGTTGCGTGCGAAATCGCAGCAGCAGGAGACTATGGGATGATTATCCCGTTTGGGTGGTGGCATTCAGAACACCCCCTATCGAACATTGGAGATCCCGACAACTGGGAATTCAAAGACCCTAAATGTAAAACTACTTGTGTGGAAGAAGAAGACGAAGGAATCGCAGATATGTTCGAATACGACGAATCGGTAGCATGGGATGAGAATGCGATTCAAATTGGAAGAATCGGGACTATCGAAGATCCGAATGAAGTTAGCTTCGACTCACTCCCCAAACACTACTGGGGATTCAAGAAGCTCTTCCTACCGCAAACTTCGGCGAGGCTACCACCAAGGAGAACATTTGATCACGAAATCAAGTTAGTTGACGGAGCGAAACCATCTTGGGGACCCATCTATCCACTATCCGAGAAACAACTAAAACTCTTACGCGATTACCTCAAGGAGATGATCCGACAAGGAAAAATCAAGCGAAGTCAGTCGCCATTCGGTGCACCAATCCTTTTTACACCGACGGCTGATGGCCGACTACGTTTGGTAGTGGATTACCGGAACTTAAATAAGATCACCATCTTAAACAAGTACCCGTTACCACTAATGTCGGAACTACGCGATCGGGTGGCAGGAGCAACCATCTTTTCAAAGATCGATTTAAAAGATGGTTATAACCTGATTCGGATAAAAGAAGGGGACGAATGGAAAACAGCCTTCCGAACAAGATACGGGCACTACGAGTACAACGTAATGCCTTTTGGACTAGCTAATGCTCCGGCAACTTTCCAAGACATGATGAACGAAGTTCTCCGAGAACATCTTGACCAAGGTGTGGTCTGCTACCTCGACGATATTCTCATCTACTCAAGAACCGAGAAAGAACATATCGAGTTGGTAAAAAAGGTTCTGCAAAAATTAGCGGATTTCCAACTTGCGATTTCAATTAAGAAATCCTTCTTCCATGTAAAAGAGGTGGAATTTTTAGGCTACATAGTAGCCGTTGATGGGGTGTCTATGAGCACCCGAAAGGTGGACTCCGTATTGGATTGGAAACCACCCAAGTCGGTTAAGGAAGTCCAGATATTCCAAGGATTTGCGAATTTTTACCGACGCTTTATAGAAAACTTCTCTAAAATCTGTGCTCCAATCACGGAAACATTGAAGGGCGATCCGAAAAAGTTCCGGTGGGGCCCGGAACAAGAGGCAGCTTTTCAAGAACTTAAGAGAAGATTTACTTCTGCCCCTATTCTACACCATTTCTTTCCCGAAAGAGAAACGGTAGTGGAAACAGACGCTAGCGACTTCGCTTTAGGATGCGTCTTATCGCAGTTTGTGGAGAAACGACTCCATCCAGTGGCGTTTCATTCCCGCAAACTAAACTCCGCGGAGCGGAATTACGAGATCCACGATAAAGAACTATTGGCGATCCTAGAAGCATTCAAAGAATGGCGCCAATACTTGGTTGGCACCGAAAAGCCAGTTACTGTCTACACCGATCACCAAAACCTCCAATATTTCCTCACCTCAAAGGTCTGGAGCGGTCGCCAGATCCGCTGGGCACAAAAGCTCGCAGACTACAATTTCAAAATTGTCTACCGCCCAGGCACCAGAGGTGGAAAACCGGATGCACTCAGTCGACGGCCGGAGTACCGTCCTGAGGAGGGAGCTGCACATCGCGAACAAGCGATCTTGAAGCCTGAACATTTCCAAATCAGTTCGGTTACGAGAACTAAGATGGGGGAAATTCGAATCTGCTTACTTGCAGGAAACCCTGAAGGCGATATATGTGCAGATGATATCCAAGAGGAACCCAAATGGAATGATCCCAATTCCGTTATTCGGGTCAAAAGGTTAGACACAAGAGCAAGGCTTCCAACTAAGGGCTCAAGAATGGCAGCAGGCCATGATCTCTACGCTCTGCAAGAAGATATAGTCCCAGCAAGGGGACAGTTAATAGTCGGAACCGGTATCGCAGTGGGATTACCGGTTGGAACATATGGAAGAATTGCTCCCAGAAGCGGGTTAGCCGTTAAAAGCGGGATTTCAACAGGTGCCGGAGTAATTGACGCAGATTACACCGGAGAACTCAAAGTTCTACTATTCAACCACTGAGATGCGGACTGTCACATCAAAGAAGGGGACCGTATCGCCCAACTAGTGATAGAAAAGATTAATACTGCTGATATGATGGAAATAGATAACCTGGACGAAACTGAAAGAGGTACGGCGGGGTTTGGTAGCACAGATATTGCGACAAGAGCTATGACTATTCAGGAAATCGAACCAGTAGTCAGCCAGCTCCATGCGTCAAAGGATCAGAACAAACACTGGTATGACGCAGCCGAAGTACCTGAACGAACCCTCATGACTAGTACTATACTAGCCCGGAAAGAATTAAAGAAATTCAATCCCGAATTTCTGGAGCAGATTCAAAAGGCCATCCCGGGTGATAAGGAATGGCTGAAACGAAAGAAAGAGTTGGAAAATCTCCGAGACAATGACAAACCTTTCCCGAAGGATTGGACCCTAACCGATGATTTGCTGTACTATAAGCAAAGACTATTCGTACCAAACAACCAGAGCCTTTACACCACAATAGCCGAAGGATGTCACGACGCAAAGATTGCAGGACATTTCGGACAAGAAAAAACTCTCGAGATCATCATGCGAGATTTTTATTGGAAAGGCTTGGCAAATTGGGTAAACGATTATGTACGGTCATGTGACGATTGTCAACACAATAAGTCACCACGTCACGAGAAGTATGGTCTACTTCAACCACTATCAATACCATATGCAGCTTGGGCATCCATATCCGTGGACTTTATAACACAGTTACCGCAAAGTCAAGGATGTACCCAAATAATGGTAGTGGTTGATCGGTTCACCAAGATGGCCTATTTCATCGGACTAGAGGGAACAGCGACTGCGAAAGATGTCGCTACCGCCTTCACGAAGGAGATATGGAAGCTACACGGCTTACCATCAGAGATTGTCTCAGATATGGACTCGAAGTTTGCAGGAGAATTTTGGGAATCATTGTGTAAAGCATTGGATATAAAAAGGAGGATGTCAACTGCATACCATCCACAAACGGACGGACAAACTGAAAGAACCAACCAAGTGCTGGAAGGTTACTTACGAAGTTTTGTCAATTACGATCAGGATGATTGGTATCAGCTCCTACCCCTAGCTGAACATGCCTACAACAACTCGGCAACCAATGCACACGGAATGACCCCATTCTATGCAAACTATGGGTTCCATCCTCAAACGGAATGGATGAAGGAGCGCGAAGCGCATAATCCAGGAGCAACCCTTTACGCAAACTGGATAAAAACGATTCATGAGCAAGCACGGCAATCACTTGAACAGACACGAGAAGCTATGGCCAAGTATTATGATAGAAAGGCCAAGCAACAACCAGACTTCAAACCCGGCGATAAAGTAATGTTAAACGCAAAGAATATTCGCACCCGCCGGAAGTCCAAAAAGTTAAGCCCAAAACTTTATGGACCCTTCGTGATTCTGGAAAAACGTGAAAGCCGGGCATTCAAACTCAACATATCGGATTGTTGGAATATACACCCAGTATTCCATGTATCCCTGTTAGAACCTTACAGGGAGTCGGTACGAGCAGACCGACAACAACCTCCCAGGGAACCCGAAGACATTGAAGGCGACCTACAATGGGAGATAGAAAAGATTGTAAGAAGCGAAATACGCTCTTACAGGAAAAAAGTCCGTGGCCGGTATCAACAGATACGCGAGCTGTGGTACTTCGTTAAATGGCAGGGCTGTTCCGAAGACGAGAACACTTGGGAACCTGCGACGGGAATGGATAATGCGAGGGAATTGGTGGAAGAATTTCATCGCGATAATCCGGAAATGCCACGACGGGCAGAGGAAGGACGATGAAGATAAGGTTTTCCTGCCGTGGACAAGCAAACGCGGAAGGTTTTTTACCCTGCTTTCATCGGGTCCTTAAATGATTAATGTTTAAAAATTATTATTTAATATTTAAAATTTAATGTTTAATTTTTATTTGTACCAAAGGGGCATTCGAGGCGAAGCCCTAGAGGAGGGAGCTCATGTTAGGAGTACCCGATTCCGATAGCCTAGGAGTACCTTAGGTAGGGTAACTTTACCCGAATTCGAGAATCTTAGTCTCCAACACCCCCCTCCGGCCCCCTTACGGGGCCCGCACGTCATCATACACATTAACCTTAGTTGCGTCCTGTGACTATATGGTCACAGAATTAAAGGTGTCAGAATAACACCGTATACGTCGCTGCCATCCGTCCGACCGAAAGCTGTTCGCAGGATATATAAGAGGGGACCTCTGGCAAGATCTGAGAAGTGGAACGAAGTCAATCCGTCAACTACTCAGGGAGTTACTAGGCTTCAAAGATGAGACATCTTTGATATGGGCCGTAAGTAACGGGACGTTTTCGCACAAGGTCATGAGATGAATGTTAGGATGTTCGGGATAACGAACCAATGCATTCACATCCACCCTTCGACGATTAGAAAGAGTCCAGAGCTCCTGGAAACACTACCAAAGAAGCCAGCGAGCTTCGAGGAGTGTTGCAACTATGATAAGAGGTGTACCGCAGTTGCGGGATTTACAACCAACACAACACGAAGGTCCACCCCCTCTACATAGAACAATCAGGAGTTGCCGACCGAAGAATTATGAGACTATTCAATAGAATGGCCTCTCCTCTACGAGAAGAGAGTCATCAGAAAGAATTCTATCGGTTAGTTGTTGAGTTATCACAACTAGAAGTCATCGGCTCTGGCATATCTGCATATGCAGTCTCGTATCAAGACTGATCCTCTTGGTAACGAAAAGAACCATTGGAGCCAACAGAGTTCGACTTGAGAACTCGGCTACAGGTCTATAGACTCTAAGGATCGGAGAATTACTACTGGTGACAAGTATGTCTCCCAGGCAGGAAATAGTAATTACCGAAGATGGTGTGATGGTTTTCAGGGTCTCCCGGTGTTCGCACCTTTAGGGAGAACTCGACGTTGCGAGTTAAAATTAAAGAGGTACATATTTTGTATGTTAGATAGATGTAGCCCGCGAACACTCAGACGCGGAATATAAATATTGAAGTGCCTCCCAAGCTTAAGACATCATCAAGCAACGGAGAAGAGACCTTAACAATATAATATTGTTTTTACGATTCTATCTTACTTTCTTGCACTCTTAGTAGTCATAAACGAAACGAGTTGCTTCCGAGCCTTCCTAGACAAATCTCCGTCTATACAAACGAATCTCGATTGGCCTAGACAACCCTAAGTCTATACCGGTTGTCTCCGCCTAACAGTAGGTCGTCATGAGGTTGATGTAGGTAAGCGGGGTGCCATTATTGCACTACGCAAGGCCGGTCATAAGTTAGAGGAAATCCAATCGATCACAAATATTCCTTTGTCAACCGTTGCCGGAATCATCAAACATGTACAAAAGCTCTCTCCGAACGAAAAAGAAAATCATGATCCCTCTCAACTCCCACTCAGTAACTCAGCTTTAAATCCTATCCATCGCCCCGGAAGACCAAGAAAGTTCAGTGATGAGGACGATCAAACTGTGGTGGAATATGCAACTAGGAACCGAGCCCAACGCCACAAGTCCTTCGCCCAACTCGCCAAAGAACTGCCTTTCTCAATCCATCATACCCAAGTAGCTAAGATTCTCAAAAAGAAAGGCTATACTTTACATATTCCCCGTACCAAGCCAGCAGTATCAAAGCCAAACCGCGAGGCACGAAGACGGTTTTGTGAAGAGCGCATGACCAAGCCGGTTGAAGGATACTGGGATGGGTGGATATGGACACATGAGATGTATTTTCTAGTCGGAACTCATTATGGTCCTCGACGAGTTATCAGAAAGTCAGATGAAGAGTATCATCCAGACTGTGTCGATTTAGAGAGACCTGGCGACGTGCGTCTTATGTTTTGGGGGGCTATAACCTATGGAATTGCTTGTAAGGATTCACCAGTCTTTAATTGGGAGGAGGAAACAGAGGAAGAGAGGGAAGCTGCAATTGAAATACTGGCAGAAGAGAATAGCATTGCCGAAGCTACTGCAAAACACCTCTATGAGGTATGGTATAAGGAGGAAATGGCAAGAAGACAAGCATTACCGAAGGGTCAACGTCCTCGAGGAAGGCCAAAAAATCCATACCGAGTAATAAAAAAAACAAGAGGAAAGAAGAGAAAAGGTGGTATAGACTGGTTCAGATACAGAGAGAGTATCTGTAAACCACTTCTGTATCCCTTTTACCATAAGATGGTAGAGTCTGCTCAGTGTGGTATGCGAGGTCCAGTACAGCTTATGGAGGATGGTGCGGGACCTCACCGAGCAAAACACCTCAACGCCTACCACCACGAACAAGGAATTAATAAAGTAGATTGGCCAGCATGTATGCAGTTTTATTTACTTCCTATTGATCCAAATTTCCTCATACTCATTGAATTACTAGCCTCACCTGATCTCAACCCTATCGAGCGGGTATGGGATTATATCCGCCGGAAGATATCGCAGCATGCACGATTTCCAACTACGAAAGAGGCTACAATTAAGGCCTGGCATGAGGAATGGAATAACATACCACTTGAAGTTACAAATAAGTTTATATGGGATATAAAGCATCGCATAGCAGTAGTTGCTGCTCAGGGTGGAGGAAACTTGTATCAGGGGTAATGTATTTCCTGTAACTGTTATGTTGTTAAATTATGGATAACTTGAATGTATCTCTACATAATTTCTATGTACCTCCGGCTTCCAGTACCTTAAGTGGCAATTACTGTTTATGGTGTGGTGGCGAGTCACTCTTTACGGACATTTAATCTCACCCCAAGTACTTGGTGGCCACGATTTCCAGTCACCGCATACCGGTCCTACTTAGGTTACCCATGGTTTACAAACGTTTTATGCCATCTTACCAGCTCAAGTATTGTCCCGTCGGGCGTTGATGCTGCAAAAAAGGCTCTCGAGAAGGACCTTGGTCACGAGACCCCTAGCATCGTGCCAAGATCTCCTCTGCCAAGACTGAGTACGGTATTGGCATGGGAGCAAAAAAAGTCCGGGCCGAGTGACAGGGTCAGCCTCCACTGTAATATTCAGTTCACGCACCAAACAAAACCCCCCCCACCCGCTGTATCACGTCGATATCCCTATTTCACTTTTTTCGCCCTCTATTTTCACCTCCCCTCTACCGTCTTAATTCCCCTCCGAATTTAGGCCGCCCTCTTCTCTCGAGGTTTTGAACCACATCTGCCTGGTTTTCTCGTCTTGCCTTCTCCACGTCACCCTCAACTATACAGGGCCTTGGTATTTGAACACTGAACGGTGTCCATACCGTGACTCAGGCTCCGTTTGCTCAAACCGCATGTAATCTCCGATAACCAGCTTGACACCAACAGCCAGACCCCTTCAATATCCTCCAGCTGCTGCTATACGGTTCTCTCTCATCTAACCATGGCTGACAACGATACTTCGCAACTATCGGAATCGCAACAACAAGCTCTGGAACAGTTTACAGCAGTTACTGCCCAAGAAACCAAGGATGCTATTCCCATACTACGAAGGTCGCAATGGAACGTTGAGGTAATTAAACTTTTGAGCCTAGCTCTTGACCCGTCCCTACTGACATGTGCACTGCTAGATTGCTATCGCAAAGTTCTTCGACGGTGAGACCTCTGATCCCGTGGCTGAAGCTGTTGCAGAACAAGCAGCAGCAGCCCGGCAACAGGTTCCTCCTCCTCCGCCCCTACCCACCCCTGGTTCCCCTCTCAGGGCCGGATCGCGAAACCGTGGCATGATTTCCCCTGCTCCCCGAATTGTCCCACAACCCATTGCGGTATCCCGACGCCCATCACTTCTGATTTCACTCCTGTTGTTTCCGTTTTCACTGGTATGGCGACTTAGCAACTCCTTTTTCTCTCTATTCTACACCCTCTTTCCCTTCTTGGCTCGATTCCGTACAGCGACTTCCCCACCGTCGCGAACACAGACTACCCGCCGCTCACAGAACCCCCGGGACACCGCCGCCAGGTTCATCCGATTATTTGAAGAGGAATATGGAACGGAGACCGGACTGGATTTCTTTGAGGGGGGCTATGCCCAGGCCCTGGATTTGGCAAAGAAGGAATTAAGGTTCTTATTAGTAGTTCTTCAAAGCGACGAACATGATGACACGGCATCTTTCAACAGAGAAACATTGATAAATCCTGAGGTTGTTGAATTTATTAAGGCACAGAACATTATTCTTTGGGCTGGGAGTGTCCAAGACAGCGAGGCATACCAAGGTATTTCCGATGTCGATGCTTAGTAACCAATTTTTTTCTGATCGGTTCGGTGCTTCACAGTTTCAGCGGCCCTCAATTGCACCAAATTTCCTTTCGCTGCACTAATAAGCAGAGCTCCTTCACCCGGTAGCTCCCAGGGAATGTCTGTTGTCTCACGCATTGTTGGGCCAACACCACCACAGACCCTCGTCTCAAAGTTGACGGCTGCTATAATGACCCATTCCGAGACCCTCGAGCGGGCCCGTGCCACCCGCGCCGTACACGAAGCAGGTAGAGCCATCCGTGAACAACAAAACTCAGCATATGAGCTATCCCTCGCCCGAGATAGGGAGATAGCCAGGGCGCGCAGAGAAGAAGCAGAGAGAAAGGCTAGGGAAGAGGAACTCGCCCGGGCTAAAGCGGACGAGAAGGTATTGCTGGCAAAGAATAGGACTGCGTGGAGGCAGTGGAGAGCTACAACCATCCCGAAAGTGGAACCAACTGGCAAGGATACAGCTAGGGTTAGCATCAGATTGAGGAACGGTGAGAGAGTGATCAGACGGTTCAATGGGGACGCCAGTATGGAGGAGGTGTACGCCTTCGTGGAGTGCTTGGAGTATTTGAATGAGAGTGCAACCAACGAGAAAACGCCGGAGAAACCAAGTGGATACACCCACGAGTATGGATTCAAGCTAGTCAGCCCGATGCCAAGGCAGGTATATCAGCTGCAAGGTGAGAAGGGTGGATCTGAAAGCGCTGTCAAGGATTGTCTATGGCCTACCGCAAGTCTTGTCGTCGAAGTTGACGATGATGAAGACGATGAGGGGGGAGAGGATAATTAGCTAAGATGGACTAAAAGAGAACTGGAATATCAACTTTATGCAACACTACTGATATGTAGAGTGTATCTGGTCGCACCACAATTGCCCCATAGTTTGCGGTGGCCCTGTCTACGGTAAGCCCGAGGCTCTACCGTACCGGTTCAAATATTTCTTTAGTCTCAGTGCAATTCACTTTCCTTGTATTTCCATTCGGGATTTTAAGGTTCTTTGAATGTCTTTCTCGTTCACTATCTTTACTTTGGGGGGTTCTTTTTTTTTTTGCGTGTGCTCGGTCAAAGCTGGGGGACCATGGAAACAAGGATTTGCTGGGAGAGGCCTGGCTTCCCGCCGCGTTACAGTGGATGACAGCACCCTGAGGTGATGAGGTGGAGTATAGCTTGCACCTAGGGTGGATGTCTACTTTCCGTTTGAGTGTGAATTGTGGTAACAGTATTGTGATAAAAAAGATAAAAAATAATATACATTACGGTACGGAAACGGTACAATATTATGATACCGGCACTGGAAAAAATTGGTCTTTGCGTTATTGTAAACCCCCTATGATAAAGGTTGCGAAAGGGGAGCCCAAAGCTCTCGAGTTTCCTGTTTTTTTGAACCTGTTATCGTGCAGTACTGTGCAGTACGAGGATATCTGCAAAATTCGCTGACACTTCCCATTTTACACCAAAAATAGCCACTTTCACTCCACAAAATCTCGTCCTTTTCACTGGGTGAAAAAAATATAAAATTTGTTAGAGCCTTTAGAGCCATCTAGGTATTGTCATTTGTAAGTGATGAGCCTGGTCAGTTAATGTCTATGGTGTATCATACTGCTGGAAGAAAGAATAGTGAGCAAAAGATACTTCTAATTTTATATGGGTTCCCCATACAAAAGATACATTGCAACTGCCTTCAATCTGGCCCCTTAGCTCTCAGTCCTCGTGGTGTGGTGGGAAAATTGTGATGATTTTTATCCAGAAATTCTGCACAATTGCTTACACTATGGAATTGATTTTATTAATTCTCCATTGCTTTTGGACAAGTTGAGCATTGTTAAAATCAGCCATTTTTGGTGTAAAATGGGGAAGTGTCAGCGAATTTTGCAGGTAGCCTCGTACAGTACCCCACCATCGATGTTCATCTACCGGTACTCCACGCGGATGCAACGTTTTATGATACCAGAAGTACCAGTAGATGTACTGTATTGAAGTACTGTACGGTACTCTACAGTACGATCTCTAATAAAAAAACACTCACAACTATCAAGCAGGGAAAGGTAATGATAAAGATTGGTAAACATAGCAATTGTTGAAGAAAATTTAATATAAAAGGGCATTCTTTCAAAAATTCATGACGGAATACTGTAAGAACTCGAATACCGGTACGGTAGTCGAACCGTGTGCCATGAAGTCTACTCGTATTTTGAGTCGGGAGCACGGGATTGCCGGAGATTAGTGTCTTGGATAAATAGTCTGCTATCTCTTAGGCCATGTTTGGCACTCCACCATAACTTGCAGGAGAAAAAAAAGAGAGCCATTCTTCAGAAAATAGAATACCGATATACCGGTACCTCCTGATATCTAGGACAGGCTAACATTAGAGAAAAAGTCTGTATCATAGTCAAAGGGAGAGAGAGGGAGCACTCTAGACTATAGACTATGCGTCATGAGGGAGAATGCAGAGCAGTATCACTGTGTCATAGTCTACTTGCATCACAGTACGGCGACTTATGATACCGGTCCGGTGTGCTTGGAATGCCACTACCGTATAGTTGTTGCATTTTCTGCTAGGCTAGAGATATTTGCTGTCTTGGGTATTTTTTTCTTCCACTCTTCAGTTTTCCTTTCTTTCAAGCCTACTTTGCTAGTAGAAGGTAGGAGGAGCTAGAGCAGAGGGAAGAAATAGGTTCGACAGATCTGATTAGACCTTAGATAGTTGAGCTTGGCACTTTGTTCAGTTCGTATGATGTCGATATGAGATGACACATAGGTTACCGGTAGTGAGGTTAGTCACGACCACCGAACAAAGTACCGTACCCGTGCAAGCTCACGCTCAACTAAGATGTTTATTCCTGTTGTCTCGAAGTTGAAATAGGGACGCCACGTCCTAGCTCTGTATTGTCGGGGCTAAACCTTTTAGGGCTCTGGTTTCGACGAAGTTGTGAGTTTCAGCTGGCTCTTATTTCGACTGTGGCTGTTGACGGGGATGTTAAAACTGTTGTTACTTGAAAGTGTCTCTCGGTTCTCGCCAGATACGAGTGCTCGAGTAGGTTAAGTTATGCGGTATTCTATTCAGTGGGGGAGGTTGGCGACACGCTGGAACTAATGCAAATATATTTTCTCGTCTATTTCCGTCTATTACTCGAGTACCAGTACCGGTAGACAGTAGCGTTCATCGAGGGCCGTACTGATAGTTTCACTCTAAAGATTCAGGTATGATACACAGTATCATAATTATCATAATTATTATCATACAACTGGGTTCTCAAGCTCAGTGGCTTGCATGGAGGGAGGTGGGGAGGAGGTTGTCTGAGTGACAAATTTATGTACAGTATGATACTCGAGTATGGTATCATACTGTACTTTACCGGTATCATACAAGGATGCCTAATTACTACTATTGAGTGGATGCTCCCTAGGGTTTCCTCCATCCTTTAACACGCAGTCAAGACTCAGGTCTTCTCCTGACCACTCACTCCCTCATTTCTTTCTCACCACACACCTCTCCCCTCTTCAACACCACAGCAAAGAGTGCAATTATTTCACACGATGAACTAAAGCCTCTTCCCACTTCTACAAGCGATTATTATAGTTCTTAATCCTATCCTTTTTTCCTCTCTTAATCGCGAAAGCGCGTCGCAGCACCTAACTTTGTCGACCTGTTTTTGTCTTTTTTTTTTTTTTTTTCAACTCGCTTTGTTCGATCTGCAAATTTTACTCCAACCTAACCTTCCCCGCGTGCCCCTTTCATCGCCGCGTCTTCGCCCAACTTTCTCACCTCGCCACAAACACCCACCTACAAATAACCCCTTCACCCCCTTCTACTCTCACACCAACAGTCTCCATCGACCACCTAACTCAGTGCCAATAACCAACTTACCTACTAACCACACAGTTTCCCTTGGAGTATTCAGGCCCTAGCCGAGACGCCACACACAACCTGGCTGACCGCATCGCGGGTTTGCTCCGTCAAACAAGCCTTGAACGGTCCTTTGCTTGGCTAGCTGGTTTAAACCAACCTGATTCATGAGCTTACTAGTTCGAGGCGGTATTTCTATTTCGATTTTTGACCGTCGGACCGCTCCACTTACTCCATTTTCCGACCTTTCTGACAACCCAGACACTCCTGGGACAACTTACTCCTTCCAGGACCCCCCGCAACACAAATCCGCCAATATGCAGGCGGACCCAGCACATCACCCACTACCGGGTCTATTAGACCACCATGTTCTTCCTGCTACTGACGACGAAATGATGGACTCGGACACCGATATCAGAAAGGATTCCGACTTTGACATTGAGATCGATGCCGACGAAGTTTACTCTAACGCAGGCGGTGCCGATCTTGATGCCAACTACCGTATGGAGGAAGATAATGCTGATAATAGCCATCAACTCTACGATAATGATGATATCATGTTGGATGGAGAGGATGATATCATCTTTGAGAAACAACAGGTAGATGAAGCCGATCCCGTTCCAGACGGGATTCCTACAATTCCTGGGGCTTCGCCAAAAACACTTCCAGAGGAACAATCAACTGTTCCCGAAGAACCCAGCATCACACCCAACATTCCCCCAGCCATTTCAGAACAAGCTGATCAGCCTTTTCTTCCACTAGAAGACCCCAGTGCTGGTGAAGCTGCCCATCTCACAGATTCCCAGCAAACAGTATCACCCGCGGGAGAGTCTCGTGATACTCTCGCCTTGCTTGAAAATACCGAAAAGACTGTTGTACATGAAGCTGTTACCCAAGACGGCGACTTGCAACACAAGGACAATGTTTGGAGCGAGAATACGTCTGTGACCCTTACGAACGAAGTAGTGTCCTTGGAGGAGCGGCAGGCGAATGAAGCAACCGAGCAGCCCCATCAATCCGTTACCACTGTTAATGAAGTTGAGGAACAAGGTGCTGTCAACCTTGCGAATGAGCCTCCTGGTTTCGACCCACACCCAGTTGTAGTCCAGTATGAACAAAGTCACGTCTCGCTATTCCCGCCTCCTGATGATGTTGATCTGCCGTTTTTTATCAAAGATGTCGGTGTTTGTCTGAGGGGGATGAATGAGTTGTTTTCAGAGCTTCGTAATGTTTTGGATGGATCTGTTAGCCCGGGAGATGAGTTGGTAATTAAGATTGTGGATTATGGTGTTGAAATTAGCGAGGTGAGTTTCTTCCTTCACTTAGTGCTCATGATTATATTTACTGACTTGTCTGATGGGTAGGACTCTAAGTCTTCATATGAATTTTCGCTCCAGCACATCCTCGATCTTCATGTCCGACTCAGTCTCCAGGACAACATGGAAAATCCAGAAGCACTTCGTTTAGTTTTGTTTTCGCGCCCTAGCGTGTCTGACCGTATCAATATGTTGCTTAGCTCCGCAAACGAAGGCCTTGGTTACAACAAGGCTATCGAGTATGCAAGACGCAAGTCGGGAGACAACGACGCGAACTCCGAGCAAAGATTCGTCGAAGCAAGTGAAGGTGGAAATCTTCAAGAACCTGAGGTCGAAGATTATAATAATAATGATAACTCATCTGTGGCATTCGTACATGCTACCGATAAGCCCACTGAAGTAGAACCTAACCTAACAGAGGATCAAGGCAGCATCTTAGAACAGAAGGAAGAATTTGAAGAGGATGATGGTGACGACGACGACGATGACGACGATTTCGATCTTGAATATGGAAACGATGATATTGCTAACGGTGTGGAGGGTGAGGGTAATGAGGGTGGTGACAATCAGAAGGATGAAGACCCCCTCCATCCTGCTGAGGCTGTATCTAAAGATTCACCTGCTTCTATTAATGAATCGCCTAATTATGGCTCAGAAACTCCGAGGGCCCAAGAAAACGCAGTGCTCGAACTCGAGACCGTCTCCGATAGTGCTTCGCCGAGGGATACTCAAACTCCTGACGAAGTTGAGGAGAGCGTTTCCACAGTTCAGGGTGATGAGGCTCATTCTACTGAAGAAGAGGAGGAGTTGATTGAGTATGAGGATTATGAGACATTCGGGGAGTCTGAATCTCATCACAGCCCACACACTGTTAATTCGGAATCTGGGGAGCAAAACCTGGGTAACAACGAGCCACCACCTCATGAAGATCTAGAGCAGCAGCAAGATGCAGCTGGTCCATCTGATACCCCTGGTAAGCTCTCTCTCTTTCCTTACCGGTCACTCGTTTCATTATTCTTGTGCAAATACTAATGCGGGCAACAGAACTCTACGAACAGGAATCTGCCGTTAATTTTATCGATCCAGGTGAAAATGCTGCTGATCGCAATCATAACGAGAGTCATAGCCCTAGTGACGGCGATGTGAACGTAAATAATGAGACATCATCAATTCCCGTCTTCGGAGGCGATGGTGAAGGCGAAGAGGATTATGTCGGAGAGCAGCAAGAGGAGTATGGTGAATATGAGTACGACGGTCAGCAAGGTTTCGAGGCTGGACAAGATGCAAGCCGAGATTATATCCCAGATGACGAGCAGTATGACATTCAAGACCCTTTGGAGAATAATCATGAATCCAACATGCAGAGGCATAGCCGCCCGGAGCAAAATGACCAACCGACCGATGATGAGCAAAACCAATACCTTGATGAGACAGTTGAATACGAAGATGGCTACGAACATTACGATGCCGAATACGACGGCGCTGTTAATGGACAAGAGGCTTTGTCTGGTGAAACGGAGTACCATGTTGGCTACCAAATCTATGACCTCAACCAGGCCCACCTCCGGACCGACTATGGTGATGACACAGTTACTGGTGATGCGAATGAATCTGGAGTGGCAATAAACGCCGAAAATGACGAGGCTATCGATAGCCTACAGTCACCGGAACCCGCTCCTGAAGTGGAGTCCTTACTTGGGTACGACAGTGATGATGCAGAACACAACATATTTTTAGAGGCAAAACCAAGCACTGAACAGAAGAGAATGTACGACGAGTTAGAACAAGAAGAAGATGATGACGAGATCTTAGGTTGGTCAAAGTTCTCTACCCCATCCACGGCAAGTTCTCCGTCCTCTGACAGAACCTCTCCGCGGCCAGCCAAACGCCAACGATCAGATTAAGGTCTAAGTCATCTTTTGCAGTCTTTGCATTCTACCAACGCAAATATCTTCTCTTTTTGTTCTCTTGTTTTGCATTCTGAAACTGCCATCGCGACTGCCATCTCGGCTTCCCTGGCAGTTCTTTTATCGATAAAAGCGGATCGCAGGTGTTTGGGTGTCTTTCTGTTCGGCGTTGTTGTTTTTTTTCTTTTCATAGTTTCGTTTTCACTTTCTACAACGTCCCGATGTTTTCTGGGGATATCTTTGAGATACTGCATTCTGTTTCTTAAAGTACTGTTGTTCATACAACAGACCCGAGGGTTCTAAGACGCCTTTACTATAAGGCTTCGTTGTGTTCCGGAAGGTTTCCCCGCCGCGGCCATAGCCCTCGGCTATTGACTGGCTATCGATGCTGGATGGGTATTTATGGTAAAGTTGGATTTGGGGCTTCATGGCGGCGACTGGATGGGTTTAGGGGGATCCTGTTTGAGTTGAATCTCAAAGTATCGAGTAAGTCTGGGATAAGTCACTTATCAACCCCTCCCCTTTTCCTTTCATTCCGTTTTTCTTCTGCCCTTGCTGTTATTGTCTTCACGCGTGGCATTTCCCCCAAGCCTATCTACTTGTGGATTTATCCCGATGCGCCCTGCCCTTACCACACCGAATCCCATTGTAATACGTACCCTTTGTCTTTGTTTTGTTTTCTCCTGTTATCCTTCCTTGTTATTTCTCGTCGGTGAGATTATTTTTCTACCTTCCACAGCAGACAATTTAGTAGTAAAGCATGTTAACTTGGGAGGGAGCCTTTGCTACTATATGCCCGGCGATTGGGTTTGTTTCATTTCTCCTTCATACGGCAAAGGCCAATTGAAAATGTAACTACCTCTGTTTCCTTTGCGGCCCTTTTATTCTTACAGGTATCTGGTGGGGTTTCTGGAGCATGGGTAGTAGAAAGGTTCAAACCGTGGAATTGTTAGCTAGATACTCTTATCAAGTCGTTTTCCTGCCTTGGTATTACAAGTGTGGGGAGTGGCCTACGATATCGCGACAAAACTGTCATTCCCAGTCACTCGTTTTTCTCGAGTAGTCTACTAAGAGCGATAGCGAGTGGGCGGGGAGAGGCGCGTTAGGGAGTAGTAATGCTCGATACTACCGGTAGTAGTGGGCTTGGGATGAACGCCCTACTGAGATCCCTCTACTATCAGAACAAGGCTCCCAATTCACGCCCAGTGCCCTTTGCGAGTACGGTACTTGAATGCGGGAGACTGAATTTGTCCCACTCACCGAATGGCCAAACGACCCGTAGATGCACCCATAACTAGCAATATCCGCAAAAGCGCAAGCTCAGCAGCACCAACGCTACTCCCACGAATATATTATACGCTCGAAATTAAAGAGTTTGTTTTGAGGGATAGCCGCTACTGTCTAGCAGTCTTGACTAACGGGGTGGGGGGGTTGTGTTGATTGCCGGTGCTCGCTCGACAAGTCAGAGATCCCTAGAAACCAGCGGCTCTGATGCAGCGGACGTTCGAGCATAGGGAAAGCTTGGGGAAAGGTTCTATCCTAGCGGGTGCGATGCCCTATTTTTTCTTGACTGCTGAAACCGTGAAAAAATTTTTATGATACATACCGCCCCTGTCAGTGTTCTAGAACAGAGATGACTAAGGTACTTCCTCCGGTATTATTCAGTGATGGTGAGCGCAGGCACGATCACATGCCCTACCTAAGATTAGTTATTGTCTGAAGTTTTTGCACATCTGCGAATTTGTTGTAAGTAACAAAAAGTTGCTTCCTACTTGTAACCTGTGTCTCAGAGATACGGGGGGCACAAAATTCTCCCGCAGTTCCTCGGTCCAGGAGGTATATAGTACCGGCAGTAACGAGGATTGAAAGATAAATATTTTCGCTGTGATTGTTTTCCTCCTGATACTCGAGTATGAGGTACAGTACAGAGGGGGAGAATACGCAATTCTCAATTTATTTCTTTATTTTTATGGTGTGACATACTTGTACTTTACCACATCTGGCTTATTCAATAGCGAACCCGTCACTCCCTAAAATCTACTAGTAGAGGGACTTATGGAGACTTCCTTCCTTTGTATGGGTCAATTATGGAAAAAGTCAAAATTCCGAAACAGCTCGGCTGGTCTAGTGGTATGATTCTCGCTTAGGGTAATACCTTAAGAATGCTTGCGAGAGGTCCCCGGTTCAAACCCGGGGTCGAGCCTTTGTTTGTTTTTTCCATGGGTGGAGGTTATCTATTAAAGTATTCAATCAAATTCACCAAGTGCTGCTGGGTCGTTCGGGTACTGGAAAGGCCAGAAACCCGATTTTTTGGCCAAGATCAGTCAACTGTCACCCAATCTAGTCTTAGCGTGGGATACCTAACGACGAATTCGACCACCCCAGACCATCCAAGGTATCATATATGTTGCCCGATTGCTGCCTAGTATGATAATACCATACCTGCATATCCCGTGAAGGAACCTCCGATCCATAACCAACTCACGACTCGGGCCCCTGAATACCGCTGCCCATCAGCCCTAATTGAGTACCTTGATTGTCCATGCTTCTTCTGGCTTGCCCCCCCGAAGCTGGTAATATCCCTTAGTTCCCTCGTCCATTGTATATGTTTCCCTACCCCTATCGTTACATCTAGAGCCTAGAAGTCCTTTCAGACATCCTCCTCCCCCACTCGCCCAAGTGAACCTTGAACGAACGAAAAAAATCTATGGTATGACAGTCCACCCACCAACCTTTCACTACTCCACTGAGCAAAACATTTTCCCACTTTGATTTGATGATACCTTTGGTTCAAGTCTCGCTTGAGGATCTTGAAAGTTAGGCAGGCCAATGTATGAATCAGTCTTGACAGCTATGGCACCAGTGACTGGTCACTGACTTATCACTCGTGTTGTGTTCCCGTTGAGTCGGTCATTTACTCTGGTCATTCAACAATTACCCACGACAACCGACACCCCGTGCGAGCACCCAGCCGGTTAATCAACCGTAAAACCAATCAAATCTCCGCAAGAAAGGCTTAAACCCGATGATTGCGCCGAACAGGGGATGGACTGACTAACTATGATAGCTACAGATGGCCGATTATCCGGGCCCTCGGGTGGGGGGGGCGTTAGGGATCATTGGGGGTTTGGTGTTAAATTTAAGTTAATAGATTGGAACCTGCTTCCACTGTTTCGGAGAGAGAGGTTGTCGCGCAGGGCACTGAGTGATGGTCGATGACGCCTAAACTCGTTCCGTTCTTTGGGGGAGGGGGGGGATATATTGACGGGGGGGAGACGATCTCGTTCCTGCCCTGCATGAGCGAGCGACGAGATCTGACATGCAAGCAGTGTTTAAGAAAAGGTTGTGAGTTTATCTCGAGCGCTGGTATAATACCTGAAACGATTACTCTGCTTCTCTGGTATCATACCTCGGGTATGATACAGGCAACCAGAGTGTCCCCCGCGCTAGTTTATCCTGGCGATGATCAATTGTCTTGGCGAGAAACGGCAACAAAAATATTGAGGTTAGATGCTTGGACTACGGTACTGTATCCATCGTCGGCGATGGGGGGGGGGAAAGTCCAGTAACGTTTCTGGGGTCTACAGGTTCTGGATATCGTGCTGGGTTTATTCTATGCCGTATCGAGAGCATGTGCGGCGATCGTTCACGAGCAATCTCCTGCATTAGAAGTACCGGCACTGTACCATCCCCATGAAACACTTTTTGGTTCACTGACAGGATGAACTTGGCGCGTTCAAACCCCCCAGCTGCGCAGTACCGTAGTTGCTGAGAGATAAACCGGGAGGGGGGCTGGGCACATTGCCGGATCGGCGCTTCCATGGAGGCTTTTCCCTGATCTATCCCGTTCTCGGCTCCGGTACCGTCGAATCGATCGATGTATGATAGGACCCTTTTTGCGAAAATCTCTCACGGTGACGGTGGGGAGGAGAGCAGGAAGTCCCGCGTAACATGATGTAGAATGCGGATCCCCTCCTCCTCCGCCTCTTTCCCCTCCTGGACCCTTAATGTTACTCTGAACCGTGGAGTGAGAGTGGGGAGGAGAGTACCGTAGGAGCATGGGGTTTTACGATCACGAGGGACGACATAAATGGTTAGGAATCTCTCACTCTTTTTTTTCTGTTTTGCTTTTCCTTTCTGTGGTGGTGTGTGTCTGTGTCTCTCTCCACAAGGCTGCAAGTACTAACTATCATGCTGTACTCGTACAGTACTGTACAGAATCGAAGTGCAATTATCAGCTGAATATTGTATTTTGGGATTCCTCCCCAAGAGTCTTTTAATATAATCCACACATACGCACATACCACCCACGCCCCCCCCCTCCCCTTCTCCACTCGCTGCTGCCCCGCTCTATTGGCATTCTCCCGGCAGTTTTTTTGGTGGTCCATTACTTCGGAGCTCTAAGAATTCCTGAAAACGAACGAGGTTCGGTTCAACCTGTGGGATGAAACATTGCTTCTGATCCGATCCCATCATCATCATCTCAACATCGAGCGCGGTATACTACTGTCAACCCCGCCCGGGACTTGACAGCGACAGACATCGTAAAGTATATATTCCCCTCCGTCCGCACTCTCGTGCGCGAAACTATCCTTACGCTCGAGTTACAGAACAAAAACGAGAAGGACCCTTCAAATATCTCTCCTCCCTCCCGCGAAGGATACAAATAACGGCGGATAAATAGATAAATAAACAAAAGCCCTATCTATTGCGCACATACCCCAAATAATACAAACGGGAAATAAACGAATTAAATGCCGCACTCCCACAATTACCCCGCCAACCAACAACACCCCGACAACCAAAGCCCGACCCCGACCCCATCACGCCGCCACCACCGCTGGCAACGGCAGACCACAAACCTCGCGCCCCAAAAGCGTGCTACTAGGTCCCTAGAATCATGGCTCCTCTCCGACCTTGGCCGTCTCAGCATGACCACCGCCGTCCCCAACCCTACCCGACCACCCCCCAACAACGACAGCGACAGCGCAAGGTCGAGAACCCCACAGAGAACCTGCTATACCCATACCCACTACACCTCTTCCTCACCTTCATGCGAACGTTCGTGCTCGTCGTCTTTGGCTTCCGCATCCTCCTCCCTCCCGCGATCGCGAGGCCGGACGCCGTCCACTTCTAGCAGTGGCAGCAGCAGCAGCATCAGCAGCAGCATCAGCAGTGGTGGTGGCGCTCGGGGAGAACGCGTGGAGGATGGTGATGGATTACCAACGTACGGATCCACCATGGAATTACGAGGACGGGAGAATGAAGCGTTGTGCGCACCACGACAACGACGGTGAGTGGTGGTGGTGCAGATGCTTCGGGAAATTGGGGGTGGGTGCGATAGTGATGATGACGACGACGGGTTGGAGAGGGAGAGGGGGGGGAGGAAGAAGAGGTTTTGGAGGTAATGTTTATTGTCTATTATTATTTATTGATTTCTGTCTCACCGTCTATATCGTTTTGGCTTTTGTCTATTTGTTTATCTCTTGTTTTTGAGCCTCGTTAGTCCCCCCCTCTCTGTTACTTTGTATCGCTGCGGAGGGAGGGAGGGCGTTGGCGACGTTCATTTTCATTTCCAATGGGTTCACAGGAGTTTACGGCGTACCATACACCAACGGTCGGTGTCGGTGTTAGTGGCTACTATCCGTTTTTCCTTCATTTTCCTTGTTTTTCTCGGGCGTTAGGGCTAGATGGATTGATGGATCGTCTGGTGTAGACTTAGACTTAGACTTGGGTTTGATCTAGGTGTTCGAGTGAGTTTGCATGATTGGGCGGCGTTGGTTGGTGAATCGGTTGGAGTTTATTATTTATTTCCTGGGTGTATCGTATATTGGTAAATAAAATTTGGGCTTGGTATGGTATGATAAATGGATGGGCGAATGGATGGTTGAATTAGTGTTTAAATGTTGGGTTCTCATGTTTGGAGAAAGGGGACCTTTAGTGCCGTAAATGGTGGACGGGGAGCAGGATCAATATCACCAAGCGAACCAACACGTGGGGAATTCCCGGTATAGCGACGCACAGTACAAGCGGGTACCGTAAATGAATGGGTGGACAAGATGATTTAAATAACCGCAGGGGCAAAAAGCAATGAATGGGGTAGGTAAGTGGGTAGAAAATATCATGTGAAAAAAAGTCGGACGGAATCGTGGTAACGTAAGTACCATGAATTAGAATACATGACTTTGGGGGAGAGAAATTGGGGGATATGAAAGAAAATGAACGAATGAATGAAAGATAGACTAGACTGCATGGATGGATGGAGAGAGTTTTTGTCTTGTTGGTCAATTAATCAATACCGATACGCCACTGGTCCGGGGGTCTGCAACATTGTATCCTCGTTAACACTTGCTTCTTTTTTTTTTATAAAAAAAAAAAAAAACATGGGACAAGATATAGTAAAGCATAGTACATACCGCAGGGCTAACCGGACTATCTGGTACCATCTCCCTCTCTCTCTGCGCATCCCTCTGCACACCCACCCCCAGACCCGCACCCCTCCTACCGCTCTCCCCCGGCGGCGTACTTGGTTCATCACCAATACCACCGCCACCCATCGCATCCATACCTCTCCCCGCAACATCGGTAATCCTAGCCCCCTCCACAGTCTTATGCACCTCCTGCTTCTCGAGCGCCTCCTTGACAGCACGGGCATGCTTGCCAACAGCCATGGTCAGTAAGTCATTTGTCATTATCAACGTTGTCAGCGTGTCCTCGTCGATTCCACCGCCATCCCCGGCGCCGTCGCCACCTCCGCTGGCAACAGATATGTATCTCTGCATGGAGCGCGAGGCAGTTTTGCAGCGGTCGGCAAACTCGCGGATAAGTTCATTGCGCGGGATTTCCGGGTGCGGGGTGGATTGTAGCACTTGTTCGAGGAGTTTGGCGGAGGTTTGGGCTTCGGAGATGCGTGCCGCTAGTTCTTCCATGTTTGGGAGGTCCGGTTGGGTTTGGTAGTAGTGGTGAGGTCGGTATTGACCGTTGGTGTTGTTGGGGTTACTGGTGAAGAGACCGCCACCACCGCCGGAGGCGGGGGCAGACTTGGACAGCTTTGCCATGTTCCTCTTCTCCTTGGCCCATACCTCCACAAGTCCCTTCAATCCCTCCACCTCCTCATCTCCATGCCCCCCGACTCCGACTCCGACTCCGGCCCTCGCCGTCACCCTCCCGTCAAAGTGCTCCAGCGTCTCGACCAGTTTCAGTCGCACGCTCGGCTCCCGCCCATGCTTTAGTAGCTCCTTCACCGCCGCAACGAACTTGGCCTCGGCTAGATTGCGCGTGAAGGCGCAGCTTGGGTTGTCGCTGAGAATGCGTGTCAGCATGATGGCGTTGCACTGTGTGTGCGGCCGCAAACTGTTATTCTTCTTCGTCTCTAGGTACTTGCGTATCGTGTGCGCCGCCGCGCGCGCTGCCGTCGGCGAGGATTCGGCCAAGTCGACGATGGTGGGGAGGTAGAGCACCTCCTCGCCCGGGTTTTGGTTTTGCGGGCCGCCAGATTCGCAGAACGATTTCTGGGTCGATTAGATAAGGATGGGAAGTGGGGCAGGGGAAGGGACGGGTACAGTAGCGATCACGATCCTCCCCTCCGGGGAATCATCCTCCGTTAGTGAAGCTGAAGAACCGCTTCTTCCGCGATCTCCTGCGTCCCTGTATCTTTCGCTTGCTGCGTTATCCCTCTCCCGATTAGCACCTCCAACCTCTCACGCTAAAGGCGAATAAAAGAGGGATAAAACAAACCATCCCCTTTCTCCCTCTTGAACGTTGTCAATATCCTCTTCATCTCCAATCTAGTCCACCTCTCTCTCTCTCTCTATCACACTAGTAGTCGTCGTCGTCGTCGTCGTCGTCGCTGTGTATGTGTAGGGGTGTAAAGATGGTAAACGGTGGGTGATTCTCTCCACAAACAAAGGAGTAAATAAAGAAAAATCAGACGTCGGTGGCTGGTTGACTGAGTGGATACGGTACTGTCCGAATCAAAGGGTACTTGTACGTACAGCACCGGTACGGTAGGGCTGCTGTAGGTAGCCCAAGTTATGTTATGTTATGCTATTAAATTACGGTAATCTACTAAGCGCGGGGTGGGGTGAAACGTAGAAATCTGATTGATACAAGCTCGAGATCGCCCGGCGCTTGTGTGTGTCTAGGGTTGTTAAGATGCGGTGATGGGCACCTATCTTTCTCTTGAAACTTTCGGGCTCATGATATTATGGTAGATATCTTCAAATATATAGAAAAATAATCTCACATAAAAGTGTGAAATCAAAGTCCGCGTAATACTCTGCTCTATCATCGTGGAGTACCGGTACTAGTTATGGTGGGTTGGACGTGATGATGGTGGCGATGATGATGGTGGCGATGATTATGATGATGGTGCAGTGGCTGAGCATACGGTACCACACCCACACAACCCTTTGCCGCGTAAGTTAGGAGGTCATTACCATAGAGGTATCACACCAAGCCTTAATTACTCTCGAGGAATCTTTTCCCAAAGTCTAAGAATCCAATATGGAGGGGGGGGGGAGGTGGTTTGCGTGGACAAGTGGAGATAAAAAGATATCGTATTCTTGTTGCTTATAGTGCGGGTACAGTGGCCTATGTCTCGGATTGGATAGTTTTGGGTTGGATTCAATGGATTGCGAGTGAGGGGCTATGTTTGCCTCGATTGAGGTGTGTGCGTGAGTGTGATTGTGGGTGTGGATGTGGGGTAGGCGGCTGTATCATACCGGTACAGTACTCGAGTACGAGTATCATACAAGTACAGTACCGTAGTGTCAGATGGGAGTGTGGAAGAAGAAGGGAAGGAGGGAAGGAAGGAAGAAGTGGTAAGGCAATGGTTTATTTATTTAAGACATCCTTACTATCACAATCCACTACAGCTCCCGCCGGGCCGAAGCATTTGCCAATTGGTGGCCGAGGGCGCCGTGCCCGAATAGTTTACCGTACCCGAATAGTTTACCGTAAGATACCGTAGTAAGCCACCACGATGATATCGGCAGGCCCGCACAGGAACAACGCAAGAAAAGACGGAAACCAGCCAGAGTTGTCATATCCTTATTAAACTCCAGACACCAAGTACCCGCCCCCTCCCCCCGCCCCTTTCCATACTAATATCTTACAAAAATTTCCAAAACTTCCGAAGAAGCGCACAAGACGGATACAGAAAAGGAAAGGAGAAAAAGATCAAAAAAAATACGAACTTTATACATGAAGGTTACCCATACCGCTACTCTGCTCTATCCAACTACGGCTCGGGTACCGAAATGATCTTGGAGGGACAACAAGTAAGGAAAAGAAGGCACGGACCATAACCACATTCCCCCCTCTCCCTCAACATCCGACGGACTGGAACCGGTTCGTGTCACAACCACTCACTTTGTCCATCGCCGAATCCAAAAGCAGAAGGAGGGGTAGATAAACGGAAGGGAAAAAAGAAAAACGACTTTTTTCTACAACGACAACTCCTCCCCGGTGTTTATGTTGTCCCCCCTCCCCTCCCCTTCAACCGGGTCACCCATCAACCCTCCGCACGCACACCCACCGAATCTCTTCGCTGGCCAACACAATGGGCTCCCAAGCCCAAAGGAAGGTGGGGAAAAAAAGAAGAGTAGGACACCACGTGCAAGCCTCTCCGTGTAAAGAGGGGAGGGCACCGCGTGGGGAACAGAAGGAAATATCTGAGGACGGGGAAAGGCGCCGGGGAAGGATATTACATATGAGGGAAAGGAAAAAGAAAAAGAGGAAAGAAGGCAAAAGCACAAACTTTCTACAACCAACCCAGACCACCAACCCCACCGCCCCGTCCTCAGGTTTCCAACCAGCCAGCCCCAACACCGACGGCAAAAAGAGGGGGGAGGAGGAGAAAATGCCCCAGTGCCAACGGGAGTCACAAGAGGGAGAAAGGAAAAAGAAAAGGAAAAGCAAGAAGGAAACCTCGATAAAGAAAAACCCCAAAGAAATTCGTTCCCATGATAAGAGAAAAAGAGAGAATAACCCCTTAGATCATCGATTGTGTAGTCTTCCCAAGCCATCATCACTGTCGCTATCATCGTCCTCCGCCAGATCTGTCAACCCCACAGCAGCCTCCTCGTCCAGATGCCTCTCCAGCAGTCTTGCTCCAATACTACTCCGTGACCCACCAACGTCCGAGCGTCGCAGCTGCATGCTTCGCCGGACCTGCAAGCCGGTGATTCCATCCGTGGGCACCCCTTCACCATACGACGCCGATCCATTTGCTGCAAGCCGGTGGCCATTTGGGTCAGAGCGGGAGAGGTTGAGCAGGTAGACGCCCCCGAAAATAATCAAGAACCCACAAAGAAGCGAAATGGTGTTAACAGGATCAGTAGTGTTGAATCCCTGGAAGAGGATGAAGGATGCAATCAGGGTAGCAGTAGTGAACGTAACATAGTACAACGGCGTCACTCTGTCAAACATTAGCATATCATCTTATCGTTGTCGAAATCTTGGGAAAGAGGCGACTAACAGTGAGCTCGAAAACTGACTCAATGCCTTATTGAAGTAGTTCATCTGCGTCAGGATGCAAACCGCCACCACTATAATAAAGACATAAGTGCTTGGATGCGTGAACTGGTTATTTCCCGCAAATGTCAATTTGACCGCAATTCCGAAAGCCTTGGAGCTCATAACCGTCAAAGACCCAACGCTCCCGCAGATCGAAATGTAGATCAGGGGATTCTTTTTTCCGTACTTGGGGGACACTTTGTAGATCATTATGGAAGAAAACGCCGACACTATGGCAACGTACGCCAAAAAGCCTGGAGGATAAACTAGTTAGATCAACCTCCGGAAACATGCAACCCACCAGAAAGACTGTGATTACCGGGCTGAATCGCATAGTACAGGATCTCATCAATCGTCTGAATGTCCTCGTCTGGAGGGGCATGCAGAACAATAATGACACTCCCGATCAAACAAATGGCGCACCCTAATTTGCCTAATACCCCGAGTTCTTCCCGGAGAAAATATGTCCCTAGTACCGCACTATAACCATCAGACGGTCCAAGTTAGATAGCGCCATCCAAAAGAAAGCCCGGTCCAGCTCCGGAAAAACCCACCCAACCAATACGCTCAGCGCTCCCAATGGTGTCACTAGAATGGCGGGGGCAAAGGCATATGCAGCAAAGTTTGCAATCTCTCCCAATATCACTACAACCCAAGTCGAACGGAATTCCGATGTCAGTCCAAATAATCCGTATACGAATTGAAGGCGTCTAGTGCAGCGGGTCTCCTACTTGTTATCATCCCTGCCCACCATATAGGATTTTTCAAATACTTGAAGCCTTCCCCTTCAAAGCCATGTCTATCCGCAGTCTCTATTAACCCCTAAAAGCGGCCTCCGTGGGCGCCGGATTAGTTCATATCCGCAGCGAAACAATAGACCTCATCGGGAGTGGCTACTTTTTTAGTCAATATGAAGCTCGTTCCTGCACCAGCAAAAGAATCAGCAATGGTGTGACAACGGCGGCGGCGGCAGAGGACAGGTATTAACAAACCTATAGCCATACTCGAGGTGATAGCGAGGGCAAGCCCGATATATCTACGTCACGTTTGCGCGCGCCATCAGCTCACCAGTTCCCTCTTGTAGGCAACGTATGGGGGCGCACTTCTCTTCTACCAGCATCTTTGCCGTTCACTTCTATCCCAACAGCCTAGTCTGAAATCAATTCCGTCGTGCGCGCCCGCGGCCAACGGGTTCGGGAAAGACGGTCGAGTAAAGAGACCGAGAATATCCACTTCTAGAGTGACCACCTGAACCAAAGGAGAGGAAGCTATTCGCCGTCGTGGCGGTGGCAGTCGTTGTCGTGGGGAAAGGGAGATGGGGGGATGAAACGAATGACGCCGGTATAGATGCCAAGAGTGGGCGATGGGTGAAAAGACCAACAGATGTCGATGGTTTGTAGATCGATAACACGGTTGGGGTCTATTCAGTCAAAGGTAGATATGAAGGATAGGAAGGAGCCTAATTGAAGGAGGCAGGAGCCACGCGGCAGGCACAGATGGGGGGAACCTTCTTGCCCTGAGCACTGGAGTAGAGCAAGCACGAGTCTATTCTTCCGCTGCAAAAGCTGGGGTCTAGGAGCAAGAGGCTCTGGCTTGGGTTAGGCTCGGGCTCACGAGAGAAAAAATAGATGGTGGGTGGATGGATGTATGATAATTATGATAAAAGTCGGTTGGGTGAGCCCGCCGCCAACAATGGCTTTCTTTAAAGCCTTCTGTGAGGGGGGGGGGGCAAGTTCCTTTTCCTTTTCCTTTTTCTCTTCTTCTTTTCTTCTTCCTCTTTCCCACCTTCACGAATCACGAACCCGCATGAGCCAGGGGGAGGGAGTTTAATGGAATCAAGCCGGTAGGCAGGGGGGCACGAAAGAAAGAAGATGACTAGCGGTTAAAGTGGTGGAGAAAGCCCGAGATGAGTTAGAGAGAGCGGGAAAGTACGAGTACGAGTACAATAGAATACCGGAAGTGAGTGAAGAGGATAAAAAGAAGAAAGAGAAGAAAAAGAAATAGAATAGATGGAGATGATGATGATGATGGGAAAAGGGAATGAAGGCTCGTCTCTACTCGAGTACCACGAAGGGGTGAGAGAGGGGGGGGAAATCGGTTTGTTACCCAAAAAAAAGTTTCGAAATAGTCCAGGTACGATATTTTGTGTGGATGGGTGGATAGATGGGGCTGCGGGAAAGGTGGTCTTTTCTGGTTGTGTGTGTGCGAAATCTGCGAGTTGGCGATCTTTCTTACACCGTGCAGAAACCCGAACCTTTCCTAGGAATGGATGAATGGATGAACGATCGAATGAATAAATAAAAAAAGTAGTATGATATCTATTTTTGTAACAAGCTGGGGCAGTAACTGGCTGGTCAAAAAAGGGGGGCTGAAAACCATGTTTCTTCTTGTCCTTCCAAGAACTCCCACTTGTACAATACTCGAGTATGCATGATACCCTCAACAAAAAATGGGAACAAAAGATGACATGCCAATATTGTACTAGTACACAGACTCGAGCAGTCTAACTTGGCCTCAACTGCAGTATAACCATTCACAACATCAAACGCAGGGACCGCTACCAAGAAGCGGAGGAAGAAGAGGAAGCGTCCCTTGTTCTCGAATCCTCTAGTTTCAACAATCATCTTTCACACAACGTTTCATCCTTCCCTCATCCGCACCTCCACTACTCCACCACTGTACCAGTACGGTATCCTACCTGCTCCATCCGACTCCATCGCTTTCCTAGATTAGCGAAATGGATATTTGCGTGCAAGTATGATATCGCACGGTGCCACAAGCCGGTTCCCGTGAGACGCTTCATAATGAAAGTGATTGTGCGCCACGACATCAAGCACGATGTCAAAACCCCCAGGATCTACCGTATACTAAATCCCCGGTGGCCATGGCAAACTCAGCCCTACCAACATACACCTAGGGCGTGCTATACTATTATTGAAAAATTGCATTAGAAGAGGGAAAAAAATACCTCCCAGTGACCTGGCCTTAGAAAGGTCAGGAATTTGCACCAGCGGAAGTCATATGGTATATCGTGATGAAGAACTAGGTGCGATGCGCGGAAGTACTCGGCTATGACAACAATACTTGTACCATACTTTAGAACTCCACTACGGTACTCGATCCATCAATCATACGCAGGCAAACTTGGGCTATGGTTCCTGAAATATATCATACTACGGCAAGACTCGGGACTCTTGCACCACTTCGGCGGGTGGCGCTTTTTTTTCTTTTTTTTCTCTGGGCCGAGTTTGCTGGCTTGAACCCCAAGGAAAGATACGGCGTGATACCCGCACCATACCTTACCGCATCATATCTGTGCTCTCTGGGACGGAGCTTGCCGGGATGGTTGATCATAGTAAATCACTCGTGTCATTGGTTAATGGCCACATTTCTCTCGGGCGGTTGGGAGGTGATGTGCTGTACTGAGCATAACTTCACTTTTGCGGTGCCGGAATTGTATTGTGATGTGTTTGCATTATCTCAGGTTCAGGGGGCCAAAACACAGGAACTCACCCTTCTACTCAACAATCCAGCGCTGCCGGGCCTTGTGACGTCACGAGCATCGAATGCGCATATAAGGGTACGGTAATCGAATTCAAAAAGGACCTAGCCGGAGCACAAGATGAAAAAGGAAAAGGGGAAAAAGGAGAGATGTTGGTACAATTCTTTCCAACACTGTCCAGAATGCCATGCCGACGCTTCAATGCGCAGCAGCCAAGCTCCTACGCTCCAACTCCCCGATGACCGCCCCAATCCTCTCGACGACTCCACCCCCTATGGGAAAACCAGACACCATGGTCTTAACAGTGCCCAGAATCTCGTTTCTGCTATCCGCATATTCCAAGTAGCCAGCCTTAACCCTGGCCTCGGAAATCATAACAGTACAGTTCATGGTGTGCGTCCTAATCGCTGAAATCTCGCTCGACAGCGTGGCAGTCTTCCCGTTCAGCGAGGGCACCTGCGTGCCAAGATCTGCCACACGGGCTTCTAGGTTGACCAGTATCTGCTTCTCTGCTCGCTGGGCCGACTGTTCGCGCTCGAGAGCTGCCTTTTCCTGCTCGGCTTGGGATCGCCCGTTCTGGGATCTTTGGAGGTCGTGGTTGTGCGCTGCCAACCGGTCGTTTTGGCCACCGATCTGAATTTCAAGGGTTTGGCATTCCTGTCGGAGGACGTTTGCTTCGTTTTGGCGAGCACGTGCGACATTATCTTGATCACTGCGGATGATTTAGCGTGATCCTCATTGTGGTGCAGGGACGTGCGCAATACCCACCTAGCGTAAGCAAGACTTCCTGCCGTAGCGGCGAAGACGACTGGGGCCAATGGGCCCGCAAATATGGAGAGGATTCCAAGACCAACACCGGCCTAACTTGTCAGTGCCTTTTCTGGCATGGTGTCTTGAGGTCTTGTGGGTGAGTTAGACTCACTGCCCTGGCGCCATCCCTCCGCTCTCTCGCCTTTGCACTTTCTGCATTAGCTGCGTCTCGCTGTCTCTCCTTGTTGTGCAGCTCGTTTCTCTTGTTATTCAAAGTACTCTGGGTTGAATCCTTCTGTACTTGAACATCTCTGATAGCATTGTTTGTCGTCCGGATTCTGTTTTGAATTTCCCCAATCTGGCGCTCGAGATGTGCCAATCTTTCATTGGTCTGACTTGAGAGCGTATCAAGTCGACTTTTACCCGCGCTAATCTGCTCTCTTAGCCGTGCGAGCCCGATTGTTTGGAATTCGGCTATTTCAGTGGCTAGTCTATTGATATGGTCTAGTCCGAGGCTGCTGGCCCCTTCGGCTTCGTGAAAGCGGTCATGGACAGATGCGGCCTGGTTTTCAAACTCAGGTTCAATATGTGTTTCCTGAGCCCCTGCGGCCAAGAGTCTATCGTCTGCCGCTTTCAGGTATTCGAGGAGGCCGAGCACCTGCGAAAGTGCTGCGGAAAGCTTGTCTTTCGCTACTGCAAAGTCCGTCGCATCGACTGTGGCCAGGCGGGCTTTGTAGCCCTCGTAAGCGTTGAGCTGCTGGCCGAGAAGGCTTTCTAATGATTGGATAGTGTCGTGGAGTGAAGACATGGCGAATTTTTGCTATCCCAAGATGTTGAGAGTTGGATATTGTAAAGGTTCCACTGCGGGATTCTGAGCTCCTGGGATTTATAATTAAGGCCCACACTAGGTATCCATCTCCCCCTATTCCCCGAGGGGCCCACAGTTCCTGTGTGGGAAGATTTCCCAGTATTTTCTTTCTTTCTTTTTCTCCCCCCTCTTTTGAATTGGTCTACGGGTAGGGGGACTGACTATCCACCATAATCACAAACTCTGCCTCTTACCGAACTGCTCCCCAACCAATTGCGCATCAAACCCACTTCTCAAAGGATCTTTTCTTCCGAGAGAGTGGGTGCGTTGGGGTCTCAGCCCCGCCTTTTCTGAAAGGGCTCGTGCCCGTGGGATTGCCTGGAACTGGATTAGTGTAATGAATTTGTCCTGGCATTACTATAAAACCGGAGAAGCACATTGCTATCATGGGGGTTTAGGAGGCCTGCGGGAGGTAGTGACATATGCTACTCCAACGGATGAAACACATGATCCCATACGGACAGACCTCTACAATATCACGAAGATCGTACTCAGGGAAAAGGTCATCGAGGCGGTGTCCGGTATGTGCGGGCCGGCCCGCGATTCGTTAACATCCATTGCTGTGATACTCGAGCACTCCTCGAATATGGTATTCATGCACTGTAATGTCTACAGCATATACGTGCGCAGGAAATTTAGATTGGCAATCGGCAAACTGAACACTGCCTGGGTGTGTATGATACGAGGGCTAAGCAGTTCTTGTTTTTTCAGAAAAGTCGTTTCTGAGATTTCAGCGAATGGCCTTTAGACACGAACCCCAAAATACAGCAATAGTGGATGGTGGGGATGGGGGTTGATACTGTCGATACAGATCATTACACCCCCGCATTCAATCACAATAGCCATTCCTTTAGCTTCTTTTGAGCAGGATTGCTGTATTCGTAGCCACATCAAGGGGAGGTGATGTGGGTTGGTTGGTTAGGTTTTATTGGTGGGAACGGCTGTGCCGTAAGCGCCTTGGTAACACAAAAGTTGCGGGTGGCCTAGTTGGTGGCCTAGCTAAGATCTGCGCATATTAGTCGGCAGAGGACATAACAAACCACCGCAGATCACAATCCCCGATAACAAACAACTTTATTGGCCATTGTCCCCAATATTTTGCCAGTAGTCTACCGTACATTACCGGAGGGGATGGATATAACAGAGCATTTTGCCCTTCTCCGCTCCGCAGAGTGGGAAATCACCTAAACGAAGATATTGTTTTTGAGATCTTGCCTTTTAGCCATGCCTTCTTCAGTCGACCCAAATGATGAACGCCAACAACAACTCATACAGGAAATGCCTGGGATTACAATGGAGATCATCCAGAGCGGCTTGATGAGGTCCAATTGGGCAGATCTCCTAAGCGCAGCCCCCCTCTCGGTTTCTATATTGGGACAGTGCTTTATTGCCGCTTCGGCGCCGGTAGCATTGACGATGACTTTGGAGAAAGGTGGTGAGGAGGGTTCGCTCATACCGTGAGATCCTATTTGTACCCTTTCAAATACCAAAGCTGATGAAACCAGTCACCGTTCCTTACGGGCCAACTTGTTCCACTGTGGAAATATCGGGCAGCGGGCATTCATGGACGCTCAATCGAGGATGCAAACTTTGACCACGCTATCCAACCATATGTGCAGGAATAATGGGGTTGTAAGGATAAAGCCTATTCCCTCTTCCTCTTGTTCTCCCCGAATGGGACCTGCTCACAGATTTCTTTGGATAGATCAATCAAATACTCGCAGTATTGGATGACCCGAAAACCGCGAAAAAAACACTTCGTCGGCTGATGAGTAGACTTGAAACATCATCTCGTCGATGTAAGGAGGAAGCGGAAGCAATGGAGAAGCAATTTGATTCCTGGAAGGAGTTTGTCTCAAATCTCCGATTAGCTGTCACGGATAGCGAAAGTATGTGCCCTGGCGCTCCCTAAGAACAAGTGTCAGACTGACGATTGTGATAGCGGAGAAAGCAAACTTGATGAAGCAAAACGAGGAGCAGCGCATTATCCGGCAAGCTAACATAGAACAAAGGGAGAGGGCGGAAGAGGAAGCCCGGAAGGCGGTTTTAGCACTGCAGGATGCGTTCAGGGACGCTAGCAAGTCACTGCAAACTGCCATGTCAGGTGTCAACCAGGCAACAGAGTCGCTGGGGAAGGGCCCGGACCCGGCATCAATTCCCAAGGTCAGCCTTAATACGCCGAGTGAGCACAGTATGTATTCCTGGGATATATCCTCGATTTAAAGCTGCTGATAGACTTCTGTAGGGGTCACGGGCGGGTTGCTGGGACAGACGGTCGATTGGATAACAGGTGGAACTCGTGCTGCTCGGCGAGCCGAAAGGGAATACAATGAAGCTCAGCTGAGAGCTGGTGAAATTCAGAAGGAGTTTCTGAGAGAACACTACGAAGGAGCAAGAAAGAGGGTTGAAGAGGCTAGGAAAAATGCAGCGGAAACCCAAAGAATACACATGGCCATACTCGAGAAACAAAGGACGGCGGAAGAGGAGTTGCAGAAGGCTTCTGAGGCCATAATTGAGTCCACTTTGGATTTGAGTAATCTGGATACCGAGAAGTTAACATTGGTATGTTTGCCCAACAAGACTTTGAAGAATTCTCCGATGTGGACCTTTCTCACATTGAACACCGTCGATAGACACAGATACAAGATATCCTAAAAGAATCTCTTAGTGCACTAACCTATCTCAAGGCCCAAGTAACAAGAATTGTGGACTTCTATTCCGGCATCACACTCATGGTCAAAGATGCGTCAGAACATGCTTGTGATGAGTTCCTTGATACAATTAACACGGGGTTCGAAGATGGGGATGACGAAGTAAAGACAATCGAAAGGATGGAGCTGCATGAAATGCAGAAACGAGTGAGCGTTCATGGGATACAAAAATAAAGAATTCCAACTGATAAAGATCGGAATAGGATGTGCAAACAACCGCGCTAAGAGTCCAGAGTTACTTCTCAGTCATCCAGGAAGTCTCGTCCATCTATGTCCAGGTCTCGAAGCGTCACATCCTCCCGGGAATTAGTATGATAGACGAGCTCGGGCTCCAGGATGGGCCGGATCCGGGAGAAAACGCAAGAAAGAGACAGACGCTAGACGACTATGCCCACACAACCAGGACCGAAGTCCAGATGGTGGCCACTGTGGTATGAGCCCTTTCCCTCACACTGCCCAACTCAGTGAATAATGGCCCTCGGTTGTACATGTGAAGAAGGAAAGTAAATACTGACGTGAGTCCATTTGTTTAGAAACAAGAAGAAATCAGGAGCGGTTTGTGGAGAAGGGTTAGACAGTTCGCGACGCAAGCTAAATTGCTACCACCTCCTACCCGCGAGGAGTTGGCACAAGAGGAAGATGCGGAAACTTACTACCCAGCTGAATAGCTATCCGCCGTACAGGTATGTAGGTAATCGTGGGAAGGTGGCTAGGAATTTGTGGGTTCTGGATTTGCTTTTAGTCTTGTTGTGTTTCGGTGGGGTCGAATCGGTGGGGATTTCAGAGTCCCGGGTGATGCTATTTGGGTGCTTGGGAACCAAGATTCGACGATGAATATTATCTTATAATAATTATTACACCTCAAGCACTCCACAATGTAGTTTCTGTGACACGTACTAACAAACCCTCGAATAGAGGAGCCTTTCAGGTGTCTAGCCCTCACGGGTCGAGTGACCGAGAGTGTACTGTACTAGTACATGCACCTGATGAGCATCGTGGACTATTGAGGTGACCAGCACATAAGGACGGTATTAGATTTCAACCCACGAGCTCTAGTTATTTCCATCTCCCGGGACTTAAGTTAATGCCCGGAGCGTGAGTTGCATGGTCTCCGTGGTTCGGGCAACCGCCCACCCACAACGAAGGAGGAGGCGAAGCAACAAATTCCAGCTAAGCAGCTACGGTAAGTTACACCAACGCCAGCGCCAACAACCACGTTGCGCTAAAAACGAGAGAGGAGCGCTCTGGCACCATACCGGTACAGTACCGGTATTTCAGCATAACGCTATTGCTAAATTGCTATCCCCTGGCTCATGGGAAATCAGAGCACATAAATTTAATTCGGGCGCGAGTCTGTTCGACGACCCAGCCATTTCACCTTAATGGCGAGCGGGAACCCAGCTTCCTTGGCAAACTCCCGGTTAAAGCGCAGTGGTGGGCTGACTCGAGGGCGAATAGCCAATGTTTACGTGTGCAAAAAGCCAGAGAGAGCTGGACATGTTCCTAATACTGTAAATATAAGCTCTATTCGAAAGACGAGGCTTGCGACCAAATCTCGGACAACGGATGAATTACGGTAGTGGTTGAGCCTTCGTAAGAACTTGAGAGTTGTGGCTTGCAGTGGCTTATTCCCTGCGAATGATTTGGAATCATCCCCGTAGGCCCGGGGAATGATAGATTCAGATTACCGCAAGCGAAATCTAGGGCGAAACCGTTACCGTTACCGGCACTTCGCCTAAGGAAAGAGCCGATATCCTATCTCCAGAAGCACACAGCCCGAACGGCTGGGGGAGTGTTGCACGAGCGCAGCACCAATAACGGTATGATACCGGTACACGAGTATACAAGTAGTAAGTAGTACAGTACCAGAGCCCATCCATCACACATGCGAGCACGTTTTGACAGCCGCGACACTCTGCAGTGCTATTATGGTGGCTCAGAGGTGTAGGCTTTGTCGATGCGAGCACAACCTCATCTGACATGGGGTCAACCTTACCGCTGATTAGTCCGGGGTTCTGGTTGAAATTGACTTCATGTTCCCCCCGGAACGGTGGGACTTTTGGGCGGTTACAGTGACGGCTGAGACCGTGCCCCTTGACTTCGTCTCCTATTCGCCGCAGAGGAAGTGACGGTCTTTAATTGTGGTTTAGAATTCTCTAACGTTGCCAGCAATTAACCCTCTCCGTTTTCCAATTGTAGCTTCTGAGGATCCTTCCAATCATGAGAGATAGCATCATAGGTTAACTTTTTATAATCGCATTTAACCATTGTCGATAATCCATTAGGTTGGGCTAACGCATAAGAACTTGAAGGGATTCAAGGGCCATGTGACGTCTGTGGCAGGATATTCCCATCCTAATTCCAAACATGATTGGATTATGGCTGTACGAGTGCTGTAAAGAACTGAGCAGGCATTCCCAGAAGTGATACAGCGGAAATCAGCCATGGTCGAAGAAGCTGTGCAGCAGGTTCTTCTCACAGCCCAATCGTTTGGAATATTGCAGAATGACGCGTGGAGAATACCGGGATAAGTCAAAGATTCTCGTTGGCCATACACCCGTTCCCACACTCTTGGGTGTTCTCTATCCACGTTCTACGGTTCCACGGGGACACGAAATACTCCATCTCTTTCCCTTTATATCTTCCAAATCCCCCCCCCCCAAGAACTCGTGGTTCAAGGGAGCTTTCTTCTTGCCAACCCTCATCGAGCCCTCGGCCCTGCACTTTCCAAAACTCTAAGCCAATTCCTTATCATCGTATCATACCAGATTTGCTATCATATCATACCGATAGTCAAGTAATAATGCGTGAGTAGGAGGAGGCACCCTTTACACTTATTGAACATCCCCCCAGGGAAACCTAACAAATGAATTGGTTTTCTAGATCGACTCAATCGAGCTGCGAGCTGTGAGGCAGACACCGAAGGATTTAATCCCTTTTGTCGACTGCGTCAACACCGTCGGAGAAAAGCACTCTCTCGGTTAAGGAACAGGTATTCTTCACAGGATGGGACGAATAAGGATAGGGAAAGGGTAGCAACGGCAAGATCGCCCCCGACAGCCGAGGAGAGCTTTGATTCTCAGGCCACCGTTGTTCCCGAGGGGCCTAATCGAGTGGACACCATAACCATGGAGGAAGGTCGACCACAGATGGCAAACATACAGAGAATGTCTCATTACTCAGAAAAGGAGATGGAAGAACACAAAACTATCTGGGGACAGTTCAAAGCTGCAATATTTAACAGTTGGATTAACGTGTTGCTCGTGTTTGCTCCCGTGGGAATTGCTACACATTATGCTGGGGTTGATCCGTGAATACCCCTTTCCTTGCTAGCTAACGATGAATAATTGCTAACGTGTGAGGACGTCCCAGGACAATCGTTTTTGTAATGAATTTTGTTGCTATTATACCTTTAGCCTCCTTATTATCATACGGAACGGAAGAGATTGCGTTGTATTGTGGTGATGTTTTGGGTGGTCTTTTGAATGCTAGTTTTGGGTAGGTTTTTTTCCTTTTCTTTTCAATTTGGGTATTGCTGGATGGAGCTAACTATTCTCATAGTAATGCGGTGGAACTCATAATCTCGATACTCGCACTGGTTAAGGGTGAGATAGTGATTGTCCAAACATCACTCATTGGAAGCATTCTCAGCAATCTGCTACTCGTCCTTGGCTTGTCTTTCATCGCGGGGGGTTACAATCGTATCCAGCAAAACTTCAACACTACCGTTGCTCAAACTGCCAGTAGTCTTCTGGCCCTTGCGGTAGGTAGCCTGGTCGTACCCACAGCATTCCACATGGCTGGACCTTCCAACACGGGTATTACAGAACTTAGCCGTGGCACTGCCGTCATCCTACTGTTGGTTTACGCATCCTATCTTCTATTTCAGCTCAAAACCCACAGTGACATTTACAACGAACCCTCGGAGAAATCACCCAAGCGAAACCACGTTGAGCCGGCTGGAAAGTCACTCGTTCATGCGAGTGCCAGTGTCTCACATGCAGTAGTTATGGGAAAACCGAGACCAGATGACCCGGTTGAGGAAGAAAGGGAGGAACCGGACCTTACGTTGTGGGCTGCTGTTATTTTGTTGGCTGTGAGCACGGCGTTTGTTGCTATCTGCGCCGAATGCTTGGTTGACTCAATCGATCATCTCGTCACCAGCGCAGGTATCAGCAGGGTCTTTGTTGGGCTGATTCTGCTCCCGATTGTGGGAAACGCTGCAGAGCATGCTACTGCCGTTACTGTGGCAATAAAGGATAAAATGGATCTTTCGATTGGCGTCGCTGTTGGATCTTCGATGCAGATCGCCCTTCTTGTTATTCCGTTTATTGTTGTGCTTGGCTGGATCATTGGAGAAGATGATATGACATTATACTTTGACGGGTTCCAAGTTATGATTCTGTTTGTATCGGTCCTGTTGGTGAATTATCTGATCCAGGTACCCTTTCTGTCCTCTCTTAGTCTTGAGCATATATACTAACGGAGATTGTCTGTAGGATGGCAAATCAAATTATCTTGAGGGAAATTTGTTAGTTGCGCTATATGCGATTGTTAGGTATGTACCCCCGTACTCTTCGTATATTCTTGGAGGTATTTCAGCTAATTGTGAATGTAGCCTCGCATCTTTCTTCTATCCAGAGGAGGGTCCATTAGCGCAGGTTTCCGAATAACGTCATACTCTTTGGTGTAATTCCTTCACTCCTTCTCTCGAGGCTCATATGTTTAATCGTTTGGGATATGGTTGTTTTTTTGTTTATTGTTTGTTTATTTTGTAATCATACTGTGTCGCAATTCCCTGTATGCCGAGTCTTATGTTTTCATATTTGGTGTAGAATGTATCATAGTATATCACTCGAGAGCTTCATCGGTGGATCGTGTCTGCCGTAGCAATGTGCAACGGCTATAGAAGAAATGTTAGTAGATAGACATAAAATAAATTAATCAAATGGGAAGTAGTGAGCAACAGAAAGGAAAATAGACTGCTATCTATCGAGCTCGCCCGAGCTCATCATCCACACACTGACTTGTTTGGACTCCCTCATCAACAAGACACCAACCAAAGTTAGCACCAAGTATTGAACAAAAGGAAAGAGGAACGACACACTAACCGAGGAAGAGATGTGATAACATCAAATACCCCTGGCTAGGACCTTTAGTTGTGGATAGAATAAAGACTTTAACGAAGGACTTGAGAGCATAAAGAGATCTACGGTTACTTGAGACTAATCCTGCATTATACCGGCTATGTGGCACTTACAAACTTCAAATTGGGGCCCAAAAGCACAAATTTTAGTGACTTGATATGTGCCCTATTCCCTTGAGTCACAATCAAGCCACGAGCAAGGGAGCCGCCACATATATGGCCAATCTAGGCTAGGCTCCACGACACGTAAATATCATATTATGTGGTTTGCCAGGCCAACCCGCCGCACATCATCGGCACGCTTATGCGGGGCAGTCTAATAAATGCACTTTTCTGTTTTCTCAGAGCAGCATATTCCGTAAGTATCCCATGGCAAAAAGCTGTTCGAAGGCGGCCGGGAAGATACCGCTGCCCTTGGGTAATAATATCACACTGTGCAATAATGGTTTTTAGGAAATTGGATATCAGCTCGAGGTACATTTTCCGGGCGGGAAGTGCCTGAGGCTTTCTTTAGGTATCATATTATCATATACTTTCTGACAAGCAGGGCGGGCAAGGTTCCAGTCGACTGCAGGATTCCACAGCCCGGTTGTCGTGGAGTTATTATATCTGTATACCCGAGGCCTTCTGCTGTAGTAGGGGTATCATATTCATTTTGGAACCTGTGAACGGCCACGCTATCGATCATGATGCGACTAGAGGACGTGGTCTCAATATGGGGGGGGGGGTATTCGGTGGGTCTTTATGTATTTAACTACAGTACAGTGGGTTTTACCGCACCTTAACAACGATCCTCTCACCGCCTCATACAGGAGTGTCTCCCACAGTATCCGGGTTATAGTGCTCCCATTGTATGAAGATTTTCTCCTCTTTTTTCTTCTTCTTTCGCTATGGTACAATTTAATATACGGTATTCCCCAGATACCTCGACTCCTCCTGTGTTGTGAAAAAATCGGCATGATAGCTCGGGTTTATAGATGTATTGCGCACTTTGGCGGTCCGAGGCACGGTAGGGTGGGACAAAAACCGCGGGTGAACAAACAGAGAGGCAAACACTCAACCCGGACAACCGTTATGTCAGACATATCACTCGGGAGGGGCTTGGACGTCCGAGTGAGGATCAAAACCTCAACACTTCTCTCTCTCTCTCTCTTTCACCGCAAGAAAAAGACATTATATCGTCGACGATTGCTCCCCCCACCGCCTCTTCCAAATCGTGACTCGTTCGTTCCCTAAACACTCCCGACCACCCGCTAGGAAATGTACAGTACAGTGCCCATTCACCCCATGAAGCATACAAACAGCACTGACGAATGCAGAGGCTTGCATCAGAGGCTTGCATAAAAATGGGGAGAATCCGTATCGTGCGGGTGAACTGCCTGCACACCGCCTCATGACAACACAACTGATATGGTGGCGAGCTGGATTGTGTTCTGAAGCATGGATGCTTTGGATGGTGGTACTCGAGTGCGGTAGTCATGTTTTGCAAAGCACGATACGGGTACTCAGTAGAACTAAGCAAATATTCTAAACAAACAAACAAAACACAGGTGTTCTCCTAACGTATGATGTCAAGGATAATCATTACTCGGCGCGCCGATACCTGCATTTCCTGGCAATCAAGGGGGTGCAAAATTCTGGTACGGCAAAGTAAGACGGGATTTGCAAGACTATACACGGAAGGGGAAAAGGATCAACAGAACAGAGAAGAAAAGAGAAGGGGAGAAGAGGGAGAGGACCTCACTCATCGGTCTCACCTCACGCACAGCGCAGGGGGAATTTCAAGCAGAATTTTCTTCTTCCCACCTTACTCACTCATCCAGCCAATCGCTTGCTCGCTCGTGGTGGAAGAGCACTGCTGCTTGCGGAAAACCAGGCCAAGCCGAGTCCGCAACTGCCACCATACCATGCCGTATAGTCTTCTCGGCAGCCTCACGATTGCCGTTCGAGCAAGAAGGGGGAAAAAGGCATTTCGGGGCTTTGGATGAAGAAAATCCTCCTAGGAATGAGAGACGGCGTGGTTCTCGGCGATGCCACCAGGTACCGCATGTACTGTATCATAAGTACCGATACCGTACGGTACTCGAGCACAGTACTCGTGCAGCCCTATAGAATGGCGTAGGTGGCGAGCCATACGTGCCGGGGTTGCAACTTGATCTCGGCGACCTGTGCATAAAGTACGGTTTACCGGTATGTGCATTTTGCTGAAAAGAGAATTATAGGTTTATCGCCGCCCGATTACGGTCAGGGAGGGAGGTTGGAAGGAAAACGGGAAGTGTATGTGCAAAGGCGATGAAGGAGTTTACCGATGGGGATCTTTTCCCTGCTGGGTCGCCCTAGGGATTGGGAATTGGGCTGCTGACGGGTGGAACGGATGTCGGGATTTGGGGATTTTAGTTTCTCTCATCCTTCATTTCTCCCCTCTTGTTATCCACCCACACTCGAGCATTGTAGGGAGTGGGTTTATGATATGACGGTGGATGGTGACGATGAACGGAGCCAAATACCGTGCCCGATCGTTCTGTCAGTCATTGGTACGGATAGGTTGGGTGGTGTTATGCGGTAGTGATATAATCCGTATCATATCGTACCTGGATGATAACACTCTGTAGGGGAAGAGCAGTTTGTTAGAGGGGGTTGGGGGAAAGAAGGTATAGTACCGAATGATTTTGTATGATATGGCCCGCCCCATCACTCACGTCGCATGGTACGGTAGTCTACTCGAGTATGATACTTGCAATGTTGCGACCGAGGCCTTGGCGGGCCCTTCGAGTGGGGGGTTCGCTAAGGCTGATTCTGGGCGAATCTCCTAGCTCGTAACTCTGCTTGGGTATAGACTAATATGCAGGTAAAATAACGTTGGAGAGGAAGAGGAGTTCTCTTCTGCACTTCTGGAGCCGTTCGAGGGTGATACGCTAGTGGAGGTGAAAGTATGTGGGCAGGGGACGGAGGGATATACGGTATTCTGGGTTACTTTTTTTTGCCCATGGCGCAGTCCCAATTCAGTTATTTACCACAGCATGTTCGTATGGGGGGGGTTCATAAACGCGAGCTCTAAGGCCCTTGATGATTTCCATCACTACCAATAACCTACCCTTCGTGCCAACACTGGATACCTGTATCACAATATCATACTCGAACACGATGCCGGTATGATACTCAGGTATCGTTGGGTTCCGCCCATGCCCCTCCCCCTACGGTAGTCCACGTGACGACTGGTGCAGAGGCCCACTACGGTATTCAAGTATCCTATGGCGCTAACAGCCTTACTATTGATCCAGCTGCACATCGAATTGGTCTGACATTCTGGTGCCGGCACGAGTACCCTACTCAAGTGCTTAGGATGTGAGCTTAAGTCGAAGTTTCGCTCATCCGTCGAAATTGCTATGAGCGTAGCCATCTTTTTTCTTTTCTGTTGCAATACGGCCAATCTACGGTACATTTTGGTGAATGAAGGAAGTCTGTCGAGCTCTTGGCACAGTGTCTGGAGCAAATACGGTAAGTTACTGTTCTTTGAATGGTCGGGAAGGCATGGAGCCGACTAGAGGATGTTCGACAAACTTACCCTAGATACCCGGTACATTTATCATATCTCACACCCCCCCTCCCAATGAAGCGTACACTTTCCGCTGCTGCCGTCGCTGCCGAGGAATGAGATTCGAAGGGTACCGACACCATCCTCCCTCGAGCACGGTCAGGTATACGCGGATGAGCATTCCACCCATTCATCAACACAATGTCAATTTTTCTCAGTCTATTGGCCCTCGTTGATGGAGATGCACGGGAAGCGGTGGTGCTTGTGTGATGGGCGAGCGATACCGCACCAACCCGTGCTTGTCCCTCAAACCATGTTAGCGAGCCAAGTGAGCAAATGAAGGGCAACTATTCTCGTAATCATGGTTGGGCACGTTGTATAAACAAGCGTGTCTCCTACTGTTGTGGAAAAAAAGAAAGTGCAGAAATCAAAAAGATTTTCGTTGGACGGATATGGTTTTGCGCGCATCGTTCCCTGTTTCTCGATACAAGTAGCGATATCCTATCCGCACCCCCCCCCCACCGGCTGGGCTGTTCCTTCCTGCTTCGATTGGGGTATAATTAAATTTACACTGTCAGGCCATGTTTCTACAAGTTGTTCGTTCTTTTCCGCCGTATGATAAAAGTGTGGTTTTGGAAGGAAAGGGAAAAAAAGAAAAAAGAAAAAAGAAAAAAAAAAAGCCACCCGCCGGGACGACATGTGCTGATTCGCAAAGAGTTATTCAAGGTGGGAAGGAGGAAAGCACAAGTGTCCGTGATGGAAAAACATGAGCAAACTAGAATTGTACTCCCCCCCCACTTCCCTTCCCTTCGCTATATCGTGGCCCACCTAAATTATCTATCATACATACTTAGTACATTCAAGTGCAGCATCACGCGCACTCCACCCCATTACCCGAGACTCCCGATAATAACAACTTTACCCTGTTTCGGAATTAACAATATTTATATTCCAATCCTCGCTATTTGCATACAAGTGCTCTGGAAGGGTGTGCCCAAGTTGGGTTGTGGGATAGGAGGGTCGATTTCTTTAGGACTTAACTTAACTTACTTTCTCCTCCTCCTCCTCCACCACCACCACCGCGGGTGGTGTGTGTGTGTGTGTGTGAAATGTCACCGTGGGAATTGTTTTGGTTTTTCATGATGGATAAATAATTATTATCGAGCGTCAGAGGAGGTTAATACCGTAGTAATCCTTGTGGGTTCCCGCAGTGGTACCGGTATGATACCGTACTGGGTGTGTACTCGAGTAAACAGGATATCGTATCGTATCATGCTGCGTGGGACGGCGCCGGCGCGGGTACCCGCTGGAACACGGTTCCTTCCTTCCTCCCTTCCGGCGAACTACGGACCGGTACTGTATTGCACTGTACGGTACGGTACGGTACTCTACTGAAGAATGTGCTGTTTCACTGGGTTTTTTAAAGCCTTGTCGAAATGTGAGTTTCGGGATTTACGTTAGTAAACCATTTGTCGTTCGTTGAATGATGAACCCCCCTGAGCTATGTTTGTCAACTAAGAATATAGGCTTTTTTTCCATCGACAAAATTATTGGATTTGGAGGCCCCTTCCCTCCCTTCTGAAAAAAACTCATCGAATGAATGGATCGTAATTTTCAAAATTTGATAATAATAATAATAATAATATAATATTATGGTAATAATAATATGAAATCACGATAGAGACTATGAAAAATCCGACACACAAAGGCCTTCGTGGTACAAGTATGTTTCACTCTTATTTGTATACGATTCCCTCACAAGACATATCCTAACTTCGTACACTTGTTGAAATCAATGACCGTCAAAATACGAAAAAAAGAACGACATGATAGCATGAACATCAAAGCCCCCCCCCCAACGTTCCCTCCCTCCCTAAGCCATCGCTGCTAGAACAGCGACTACAGCAACAATGATACCAGCAACACCAGGTCTGTTGATCGAACCAGCACCGGGGTAGACGGATGCGGAGTTGCTGGGCGCATATGTGGTATTTGACGGTGGTGTCACGACGGCTGGGGACTTGGTGGTGGTTGGCGGTGGTGGAAGAGGGGTATATGTAGTTCCTGGCGGTGCAGAGATATATGTGGTGGTTGGCTTTGATGGGGGTGGGGGGGGGATGTGAGTGGTTCCTGGGGGAGGAGGGATAACATATGTGTTGTTGTGCGAGGGTGGTGCCCAGAAAGTATAAGTGGTCCCAGGGATGGTGTACGTCTTTGTGTAGTAGGCAGTTGTCGCGTTGCAGATCGGGCAAGGCTTGGTGATGACATATGTCTTTGTGGCGGTAGTGGTGGGCGGGTATACCGTTGTGATCGCTGGCGGAGGGGCCTTAATTGTGGGAACAGACGGTGGTGTGACTGTAGGTGGGCAATCAGTAGTCACTGTGACCACAGTCTTTGTAAGAGTTGTTGTCAGTGAGGAAACGGAAGTATACGTAGTCCATCCGGTTGTGCAGGTCGTGGTAACGGGAATCCAGGTGGTGATGGTGATAAGGCTTGTGATTGTCTTTGCGGTTGCCGTTGGCGGGTATACAATAGTAGTGTTCCAACTTGGCGGTGGATTGTGGGTGGTAGGTTGATGCTGAGGAGTGGACACCGGGGGAGGGGAGTGGGGCTTTGTTGTAGGATAAATAGGAGTCGTAGTCGTGAGCCATGTAGTAGTTGAAGTAGGAGGAGGAGGAGGAGGAGGATGCTTCACAGTAGTGTTGTCGGGAGACCCCCATTCCTTATCCCGCTTCACGAATTGCCCGGGAGCATTAACAAGGTCTCCTTCGATGGCAGCACCGAGAGATCCTGCAACAAGGGCAAACAAGGAGAAGATATGAACGGAGTTAACCATTTTCACTTCGATTTAGGCCTTAGTTTGGAGTTCCTTTCTCTTTCTTCCGAGTGGTTTTCAGAGGAAAGCTAATTGACTTTTTCAAGCGAATGATGCAAGTCAACTAATTCGAACTGAAGGTAACGAGAGATAACAAGCGACAAACAAAGCGAATGTGTTTTCGAATGAAGGACGCTTAATAGCTAGCGAAGGTTACCCAACGAGAGGTAAAGAAGGGATGGAAGAGAAAGGTCAAAAGGGACCGCGTGCTATGAGGCGGGCAGGCATTTATAAGATATTCTCTCTATGATACCAACCACCCAGACCTTGTTTCCAGGGAGACAAAAAAAATCAATGGGAGAGCGGGGGGCAATGACCTCGAGAAGGTTCTGAACTCCTAATCGGGGAGAGGGAATAAGCTGGCAGTTGGCATCAGCTATGGGCCGCTGGCCATGATGCACAAAGTACTTTGCGAGGATGCAGCCTTTCCATATTTGCTAGTTTGATGTGCGGTAGCTAGCGGAGTCCAGATTGGGCGGTGGTGTGTGGTACTAGCAAGGTGCCTGTCTGTACTCGAGTACTGTTGGTGGAACTGACTGATGGCTGGTTCGATTAATAGAGTTAATGCAAACCATATCGCTAGCGATAGGATGTGCCAGCGCCCTAGACAAATGTTACAATAAGGAAACGGCGCAGGTGGAGTCGGTCAGACTAGGTACTCCCGCAAAGGGTAGAAAAATGTTGCACTAAACCCCCAATTCGGCATACATCCGGACTGAAACCGTTGATGACGTGCATTGTCCAGCACAATTTCGAGTCCCGAACAGGGGCTGTAAGAAGAGATCTTCCTATGAATCTTAAGACCCAGCCTACCGCAGTAGCCAGCCCCAAATGGACTAGAATCAAGTCAATAGTATCGTACTCAATCCAAACAGTGGACACGAGTATGCTCACATTTCACCCGGCGTGAGAACCGATGTCGGACCTGCGTTGGAAGAGCCATTGTGATAGGCATTGCTCGATCAGAGCTCGGGACACCTGTACCGGCAAATTGGGGGAGTACGGTAGGATATTGTATGTGAGGATAGAGTCCTTGCTAAGTAAGACATTCAGCTGGCTCCGACTTCGATAGCTTAAGATTCTCCGGAACTGGATAACCAGCCAACACAACTGGTATAGTACATTACTCGAGTACTTGTACTTGTACTTGTATATTATAAGTGAGGGTTTTTCGACCCTGCACTACACAAACAGAGTACCGGTATCCTGCTAGGAGGCAGGAAGCCCCCGTATGAGTGAGTGAGGTAGGACAACTAGCAAACCTCCTGCGGTCAAGAAGCAAACTACTCGAGTAGTGCGCTGAGGCGAAGGTGTTGTTCTGCGATTCCGCAAGGATCCTGCAACGGTATCGGGCATGAGTGGCTCATCATGCATGTCAACCAATCAGCTGGGGTGAAAGATTGGCCCCAAAATGGTTACAAGCAATCCTAAAGCGAAGTCATGCATCTTAGAGAAATCAAGATAGAAAATCGCCGGAGAAAAAGCCCAGTTCTGCGATAGCACCTTTTCTGCTCCATGCGAGCTCTCTCTCTCAGTGCACCCGGTTGGCTAGTCTAAGGTCTCCATCACCTCTCTTCGAGTAAGTCCTGCTGCCCTACGGCGTACTGGAGTACTGTAAGTAGTAGTCTACGGTAGACTGGCCCTTCCCTATCACGTACTCGTACAAACACTCAGGGCACCCTAGATCAGCAATATTCACCCCCCACCGAGCGCTTTAATAAGCTGCCACACTCCCTCCGCCTTTGCTCGTGCCGGTATCTAAAGAGCCGTCCTGTTCCGATCATATCATAGTTGATAATCGCCTTGTCTCCATCGTCAGACATAGCCCTCATCTTGTCTCAAGATATCATCCCACAGCAGCCGTACTATACCGACGCTCAAGTGATGGTTCCCATTCAAGCCTACCAGTACCCCATGAGACGCACAATACCATATCCGCACCATAGTTTCTCGGCTATTGAGTGTACAAGTACCGTAGTCTTCCTGTGACTAGCTTTTATTCTAGAGCAAAAAAGCTTGATTTACTCCCGCGGGAGAAAAAAAACAAGGCTAAATCCATCAGTGCTCGAGTACCGTGACAGCCCTATTTTTTTTCTCTCCTCGCTCGGCTGGCAGCGCGGGAGAAATATTTCTTCCCCAACCCTGGGGGTAGTTTGTTGTGACATTACGGGAAAAAAAAAAAACCTATGATATTATATTCCCTCCCAAATATAGGAAATCCGTTGGGAATCGCTCCGTCGCTCAAGCACGAGTACCAGTATACGAAAAACAGAGCTCAATCTGATAAAACAACATCTGTTTTTTTGTTTTTTTACCCTTCTTCCCGCCAAAACCTCTCCCTTTTTTCCATCAGTCGTCATAATCATCAGAGCCACTATTCCACCCCGTTTCAAATCCTTCGATAAACTCGCCCAGGTCATTTAGGATTGCTTCCCGCTCGTCCACCCCAACCACCCGCGATACAACATTCTTTATGCTCTTCAGTCGCGGCATCACTTGCGATGACGTTGTGAGCCTCGCACTGACAGCTAGTCTCTGGTCCCCCCCAGTTGCGTCGCCCTCTACGGGTATTATGCGGTCTGTGGAGAAGATACTCGGGAAGCTATCAATGACAGGGTAAGTGAAAGAGGTATGGTATCTACCGAAGCAGCACAATAGTCAGTGAGAGACATGAGTAAGTGCAAGGCGTGATAGGACGAGATGGAGGGTAAAATGAAAGTAGCTGCTTGCAAGTTTCCGCTCAGCGGTTCCCCATCCGCGTAGGATGAACCTCCTGCGTTACTGCATGGCTAAGCAGACTACCAGTAGCATCTTCACCAAGTGATTAAAACACGATACAAATACAAGAAGAAGATATCGGTCATAGAATGAGGCAAGGCAATCAAGCCAACCAACACAACTGCCGGCACCACATATACGGTACTCGAGTACTCGTTAAATCCACTATCTCGTGGTGGTCTCGTACCCCCACGATCAGAGACAAAACATCCCGAGAAGGAATATTGCCTTCCATATGGTATAGCTTGGGTAAGCTGAGCCCGCAGGTCTACTCAGCTAAGTCCATTGCGGTTTAGTACAGCGATTTTCGCCGCGCAATCCGACAGTGGAGTTTTACGGCACCAGTTTTCAGTGAATAGGTGTGTGATGGGTAGCTGGTAGTCATGTGACTCAATGCGTGGGGGACATCTCTAGGGCAACTAAGTTGACCAAGCGTGCAAGCTTTCCTTCCCTTCAAAGGCCACACAATACACGGAGGGGGGGTGGGACAAAAAATCCGCAAAGGAAAAGAATGAAAAATCTGAACCTCACCTTTCAAAAACTGTATCGTGGTGATCGTTGGGAAGTTCGGGTGAGCCCACCGCTGTCATATCTTTAGTTCGATCATGGTTTGATACTCTCACAACCTCTGTCACGGCAAAAGTGTGACTCTCGTGGCTCTGAACACCCCGAGCCCTCATGGCCATCCCGCCAAATTCATACCCACCTGAGTCCCAGGACAGCCCGAACTCTTTGTCGGAGAGGCTCGGTTCACCTGACCTTAGTGCACTTGGATTTGGTTTATGAACAGTCATTGAGAGTGTTGCGATTTTTTGACCCCCATTGACATTAAGAAGCGATGCCAAGTCATCCAATTTCCCCAATCGACCAGCACTGAAACCGTCACGAAGACGAGTGGGGAGGGTGCACGTCTCTACCGCAACTGAAAGTAGCGCACTCTTATGCCACTGCAGGGCTGTATCTAAGTGAACATATCCCGGGAGTTTGGATTGGGGGCATCCCAAAGGAATGTATAACGAGGTTAGCGGAATAATGTTCGACAAGGTGTATGCAAGGTTGACCGTATGGTTTATCTGCCTTTCCTATTTCAACTCAGTAACCCGAACCTTCCCTACGCACTTAAGCAAAGAAGAAAGGGATTAGAGGGGAACGTTATGAAAGTGAAAGAGTATACAAGATGGGAAACCGAGTTGGAGAGGCAGATAGGGACCGATCACGAATACTCACTCTAGTGATTTTCTCAAAATCCTGCAGTCCCCAAGTTATAATTCCGGTTTTCGGATACTCGTCTCTTAAGGCAGCAACATACTCAGCTGCGAAGCCACCCCAAGCATCTTCTGCGGATGTGAATATCTGCACACCCTGCATTTGGTCACACTCTTCTGCAAAGAGTCTGAAGTCCCTATCGAGCATGTCGTGCTCTCTGTTCAATTGGTTGAAGAGATCTCTGCCCAAACCAATATTCTCGAAGGGCATGACTTTTGAATTGAGGTCATATTGGTTTAGTTGGATGGAAGAACGCGGATGATAAAAGACCTTATTGAAATCGCTCCAATAACGAACAGATGCCGGCTCTAGGCGGGCTGGAAGGAGGCCCTATATCAATTACCCAAGCTGTAAACCCCAATAGCGAGGAAAACGGGCCGGTATCGCAGGGGCTTGTCGGAACCTACAGTGTCGAGGGATCTCTGATATTCAATTGGCTCAACTAGAGGCTCTCGCTGAATGGTCATTCCATTATCCCTAATTTTCCGAAAACGTTTTTGTAAGTGGATTTTCCGCGGTAAATCGGTCCGCCATCCAACATACCACAGTCCTTGTGGAATCCCAGCATCTGAGTCCCGCTCCACTTCATAAAGAGCATTGATCTTCTTCATAGACCCAAATCCGCCTTTGAGATCATATATAAGAGTTCTAGGTGTAAAAGTCTCTCCTCCGTCAACCCCAATGCCGGGCCGGAAGTGAACGTTATGATCCACGGGGCTAGGTGAAGCATCTTCGGCATAAGTGAAGTATGATTCCTATGGTTTCCACAAATCAACCAATGTTCCCCTGACAGGCCTCGAGCCGTATTAAACGACCCTTAGGTCCCACTTACCTGAGTATTCCAGAAGTGAGTCCCAAGGTAGTTTGCCTGGTGCCCCAACTGTAGCGTAATGATTTCGTGCATCCTGAAGCGGGTTCTGGGGGGTAGTTATGATATCAGAAAGAAGAGGTGATCTTCTTTGAGGCCTTGACACAGCCCCGGATGATTCGCAAGATTCTACATGCAAGTTGGGGAGTATCCTATGAGATATCGGGAACCGAATCAAGGCGTCAAGGGTAGAAAGTGCTGAAAAAGTGGAGAGATATGATACCGGCAAGTTATGATAGATCTTGCGGCTCAAAACCTGCTTTTTGCCCCTCCATCATTATCTTATCTTATCTTGTCGTTGACTTTCCTATTTTGTGTTAGTGTGGTTAATTCGGGTTAGGGTTAAACTCAATGCTCATCACTGAAGGGTCAACCCTTTCAATTGCCTTCCAACAAGATCCTGCACTCAACCCTAGGACCGAACTAACAATTTCATTAGGCCCAGCTCGGGAATTGGCGCCTGTATCATATCAGGGTAACTGGAGGGGGCTAAACCAAAGCGGTGTTTGCGGCCAGTCGGGGCGCCCTTGGTTAAATCAAGAAACGAGTGATAGTGTGTGAACACCCGCGGTTGAAATTTACTGGGCAACTATAACCGAGGAGGCTCACTAGCAACGTCACTTCAACATTCTAGTCACAGTCTCGAGCAGCAGCCTGGTACCAGAGAATGGCTTCCCCCAAGCCAGAAAACAAGCCTACGGTAAGGATAAACTCTCCCGAGATTATCCGCAGGGTGATGTTTACTAATTTATTGTGCTTAGGGATCTGCGCCTCGCGTTATCCCAAAGTTCTCCAGTTTCAAACCGCTAGCGGGGGTCGTGACAGAGGAGCCCGAACCGGCTCCAAGCTGGGCTGGAGGAGAGCATTCTAAACGTGACAGGAGGGAGAGGGGCCATAGGCGTCGGTCGCGCTCAAGAAGCCGAGAGCGGAACTGGGATAGGGATAGTGATGGGCGGAGAGAGAGGAACAAAGAGAGAAACCGCGAGGAGGGGAGGGACAGGTATAGACATCAAGGATCTGATCACCGCCGCCACAGTGAGAAAAGCAGCTGGCGCGAAAAGCCTAGATCACCGATGAGAACAGCTGCTGTCGCTACTGGCAGGTCGCGTCCCCCATCTCCGGAGGTGGCTTCTCAGAGAGCATTCTATACAGATACCCGTGGTGATCCCGATAATGTCACTTATGGCTCTATCCACAGATATTCTGTCCCGGACTACCGCCGTCGAGGGGGCGGAAGTGTGCTCGGACTATCGCCGGAGATTCGGATTGATCGAGAAAAGGGCGATGGCAAAGGCTTAGTGTTGCAGGAGCGGGAGAGACGAAGTGGGACAAACACGCGGAAACTCTTTGCTGCGCTTGAGAGTGGAGTGAGGGTGTTAAGGATTAAAAAAGATGGGGGGGATTCAACAATTAAGGTCTTTGAAAGTGGAATGGATTTTGTACCACTTTTCGGTAGTGGCAGAGGAAGAAAGCGTAGGATCGCCGACTTTGAGCAGGAAGAGTCTGAAAGGGAAGATAACCACTACCGTTCTCTCGAAGGGCTAAAAAAGCTGGGGGAGAATCCTGAGGACAGAGACTTGGAGTACGCGTCTGCTTCAGGGTCTGAGGGTGATTATGTTACTGCAGAGGGATGGGACAATAGGCAGAAAACAGTGGGGCTGGCCCGGAAAGTAGATGCAGCGCCAGGGAATGTCGGTGCATGGCTGGACTACGTAAATCATCAGGATACGTTACTTGCGTCTACTGGAAGAAGGACAACAATGGCAGAACGGAAGAGCACAGCAGAGGTGAAACTGGATATTCTGGGGAAGGCCTTGGAAAAATGTCCTGGTAACGAGGAGTTACTGGTGAAGTATATGGATATTGCTCAGGTGGTTTGGGACTCGCGGAAGATGATGACGAAATGGCAACAGATGCTGAAGGAGAACCCGACCGCCATTGGCCTATGGACAAAATACATCAATTTCCGGCAAACCGATTTCCTCAGTTTCACATACTCGGAGTGTGTGGGATGTTTTAGCGAATGTCTCGCCACGCTAAGGGGCGCTGCCATGAAGGCCGTTGATAAGGGTGAGGATAAAGAAAAGATTGAGGAGATTATCTTATACGTTTTTCTCAGAACCGCGCTCTTGATGAAAGAGGCTGGATTTGTTGAGAATGCGATTGCTGCATTCCAGCTGATGATCGAACTAAATTTCTTTTCCCCACCTCAAATAACAGCTCCGGGGTCCCTCAGCGAGCATGAGGAGGTTCTCGAGCTACTGGATACTTTCTGGGATAGCGAGGTCTTGCGTGTTGGGGAGATGGGTGCTGAAGGGTGGTTTTCATTCGTGCAGTTGGGTGGCAAAGGAAAGGCTCCAGAAGCCCAGAAAGGAGCAGTTTCGCCGGATTCATTGGATACTCGCAACCCGTTTGGATCGTGGATAGCAGCAGAGGAAGGACGAATGGAAGTCCCCAAGATGCCTTCTAGGACAATGGATGAAGTGGAGGAAGATGATCCTTATCGTGTTGTGCTATTCTCAGATTTAAGGGAATTTATGTTCTTTTTCGCGAGTGAAGCTGTTAAGCAGAGACTGATCGATGCTTTCTTGATATTTTCAGGCTTGAGGCCGCTCTATGAGGGGGTGCGCATGTCCTCAGGGGGGGCGGAAGCTATAGATATCTTCTTGAGAAATGAGCTAGGACATACGACGGATGAGTGTCTTGGGGGGTGGTTCTGGCCCGAGAGCGAGGGGCATAATAATGAGTCGATAGGATGGGGGGGTATGGAGCCGGAGAAGAAAGCACCATTCGGGGAGGGGCCATTCCAATTTAGCTTACGGAATTTCCCTCTGAGTGAGGAGATGCTGTTTGCTAAGTCTGAGTATTGGGTGTCAGCAATCGATGACCTAGGGGGCTTGAAGGGGGGAAATGTCGAGTTTGTGGGAAATGTACTGAAGATGTTGGTCGCCCAACTGAGCGATGAGCAACTGGCATTGTATTTCCTGGCTTGGACATGGAAGAACCGTCCCTCTAGGTAAGCATGAAACCCTGTGGTTTCTCATCAATGGCTAATATCCGAGAAGTGTTAAAAAGGTAGCAAAAGGACTTTTGAAGAAGTTTCGTACTAGTTTGTTACTTTGGAATGGCTACGCTCAGATCGAATGGAGGGCTGGTGGTACCGACAGTGCAAGGAAAATTTTCTCTACGGCACTAGGGATGAGTGCGGATTTTCCTGAAGCGACTCGCCAGGATTCAATATTTTTATGGAGGACCTGGGTGTGGGAGGAACTCATGCATGGTGATGTTTCGCGAGCGGTCCGTGTGCTTTTATCGATCGATACTGGGAGGCTATTGATAGATGGAGATGATGAGTTGAATTCACGTGGGCTTCCGTCGGCCTTAGTGCTGAAGGCTCGAAGGGTGAGTGTGTCGACAAATTTACTGAAAATTACTGACTTTTTCCACTTGGTAAAGCATTTCGAGGACTCAAAAGGGTTGATGCTTTCTCTCGGTCGTGTCAACCATGCAATCGCCTTTGCCGAAACGAGGGCCCTACTTGAGTACCTTGTTTCTAATCGAGAAGTGGCGGCATCGTTGCCAATATATGCCGACTTCCTTTCCGAGCTTGATAGACGCGGTCTGTGCGGTCCAAATTCGGCAGTTCATGAAAGGTGTTTGATGACAGAAGCGAGGTTACTTTACTATCACTCAAGTACCTCACGACTATTCAAAATTAAGACCATGAGAGACTTTCTTAATAACTCTCTGCAAATGTTTCCGAATAATTCTGTTTTTTTGGAATTGTTCGTTCGGAACGAGGCAAAGACCAAAATAGAAAACAGGGCCAGGATGCTCATGCGAGATGTAGTATTAAAGGAAGGGTCAGAGACAGTCCTGGGATATGGCTTTGCTATATGGGCAGAAATGCGAATGGTAGGCGCAGGCGGGCGTTACAATCCCCACGCTATTCGAGCTTTGTTCGAACAGGCAGTGGAAGCCGACAGGTTTGCTTTTAGTCCATCTCTTGCTAGGTAAATTCCTGCTAACATATGACACTAGGACAAAATATAATTTCGGTTTGTGGGCAATATACGTGGGGTTTGAAATCCAAGAGAGAGAATTGAAGAGGGCCAAAGAGGTGCTCTTCAGGGGTATTAGGAATTGTCCATGGTCGAAAGGTGTGCACCGCTATATGTTTGGTCTCACTGTTTTTACTAATCATTGAGTAGACTTACTTCTCTTGGCCTTTCAACGGTTGCGCACAGTGTTGACCTATGAAGAGATGCGAAAGCTGCTTTCGATCGTTTCCTCAGAGAAGGAGCTACGGGTTCACGACGCCACAGAGCTGGAGGATTATATTGACGGGTTGACGGACGAGCAGCGAAGCAAACTTGGGGGGACTGAAGCGGAGGGGCTTCGGTTTCTTCAATTGCCTAGTGATGCGTCAGATGGGGAGATGGGAGATTAATCTAGCCCAATGATGGGAGGTTTCTGCTGATTCTGACTCACTATCAAAATTGAATAACCTAGTGGATAATTGGCCAATATGCGGCATATTCAATGCTCAAGATTTTTCCCTGGAGTTCTCAAGGCCGCTATGATCCGAGATGTTCCCATGGGATTCCTTGTCTTTGTATCATACCTTCTTTGTACCTTCTAATACGTTCCTCACATGCTTGATTACTTTTCCATTGCTCTATCAATCTGGGACAGAGAATTCACTATTTAGGATATGTGATATGAGGTTGTGACTGACAGAGTTAGATATGCAAGAGAATTAGTGGCTCTAATTTTCTGGCTCTGGGATTATAACAGTAACTAGAAGCAAGGCGCCGATTATCGCAGGGGGTGCGCATCGTGATAGGCGATTGGGGCCTGAGCCCTAGGATAATGTTTTTTCAAGTCTGTATCATATCCTAATAATAGGGGTTAAAGGCCCTAATATGGCCCTAACTGCATCACTGATTCAATCCTGTGTTCACAGTGGCACTAATTATTCTATGATCTCTGCGCTATAAAACGCACAGCCCAATCTTCCCCATATTTGTTTCCAGTACCTCTTTCTTTGCCCCCCCCCAACACATCTTTCTGGCTCCGATACGGCTATTTTCCACCAAAAGAAACTCCGGGCCTCTTCGTTCTAGCTTTTGATTCTTGATTGATTGCCCTTAACTTTGCTACCATCGCACCCAGAGCCTTGGACACTACCAATATGAGTACCAAATCTATATTCGGCGAGTACTCAGACGGAGTAATCCGTGTTTCCCTTGCTGATATCGCCGAGAAGACAATCTATATACTTGCTAGTACCAAAAATCCAAATGTTAGAATAATTAAAGATTCGACCAAAACTGAAATCAATTGGGATAAGAAACACCGTCTTGCCTCTATTTACGGTAACCGGGAGAATGCGATAAAAGCCTATGATGATCTTATGGGTTATATTAGGACCTTCACAGATGCCGTTGTGGATGTCGTGGACTATACTCCTAGAGTCTCATCAACTATCTACGGTCCGGAGCTTGCGAGAGGGCTCTGTTTTTGTTTGCGCAAGCCCAACGGTGTACTTAGGACATCACCAACTTGCAACCCACTGGATGCTGGGCAGAAGGAGGAGGGGACAGAAAAAGGGTTCCGCACTTTTCAGTTGTACCCGGCTCATTTGAGTGCCCAGGAGAAAATCGTGGGTCGAACTATCTCAAGTAGTTTGCGTTCTTCCCAAATTTCAGTGGGTGGAATGAGAGGATTTCTTATCGATGATATCACTACCATTTTAGATAAGTACAGAGAGAAACTTCCTTCCAGTGATAGCGTTTACATCAAAGCGGAGGTATTTTTTAAGCTTTTCCTTCTTTTTTCATTGGCTATTTGTTTTAATCAATTGAAATTCTGATGGTATTTTGTGGGTTAGGTGACACTCGGAAAGAATTTTTTTCTCGAACAAGACATTAAAAACTATAATCTCGCTACCCTTAAGCTTGATATCCATGATTTCTGTTTAATGCGTCTGGAGAACGAGATCAAAAGGGTTTTCCAACCACGATGGATGGGGGAATGGATGGGTAAATTGGAGACAAACTTGTCAGTTTTGGGATATGAGATGTTGGGGACCCCCCAAACCGCCATGGAGATTTGCCTCCAGGAGGAGCGTAGCAATGGCCAATTTTATAACACCGTTTGGTTAGCTAGTCTGGTCCCTGGTGAAGAGCAAGAAGGTATGTTATCGCTGGTTGGGTGTCCCTTTATTTAAAATAACATTCATAATGTCATGTGATTAATCTGTTTTTGTAGACCAAATGTTAAAGTTTCTCGAGTCCCGTATTCAGCTCAGATCGTGCTACAAGGCAGATATATTCAATGGAGGAGGAAAGCTCGACATGATATTCGAATCCACCATCCATAAGAATGAACGCCGGTCTGCCTGCAAGAATATTTCGCGCCTAGTGAGCAGCAAGATCTGTTATAGTCTGAGGTGGGGATTGATTCTGGGGAAGGGGGTGAAGGAAGAGTACTTCCATTCTGTCGGTATTTTTTTTAAGAGGCATAAAAAACAAACAAAGACTAAGTGGATCCGGAAAAGTATCATTGTTACTATCACCGAGGAGATGGGAGGGGATGGAAGAACTTTTTGCGCAGTTAAGGTTTCAAGCAAGCATTTGGAAGATCTCTTGAACAATAGATCTAAGGCAGCATCATTTTCTGAGATTCTCAATGCTGTCGCAGAGTATCTAAATGCTTGCGATGAGATAGCTTCCCGGTTTCGACTCCTAGGAGGTGTATCTGGCCAGGATCCCATCAGAGAGCCATGTTCCTTTCAAGGCCACGAAATTAATAAATGCTACCAACCGGAGGCCAGCTCCAAGAATGCCTCGACCGAGAGAAGTCAATTGACCGCGCAGGCTTTGAGGAGACGTCAGACCATCGATGGCAGCCGGGGGGGAATGGCATGTGATATTGAACCAGAGTTTGGTTTAATGACAGACAATACGAATGATGCTGTGGAGCTTGATCTCGCGGGAAGTCACATGCCACCTGTTGATTTTTCCCCACTTTCGCATAGGGCTGGGTCAGAAGAATTCTGTGACATTATGGGGGCTCGGGACACTGCTTTGCTTGATTATCCAGCTCTTCTACCCGTTATCACTGGCGATAGGAAGACAACTACAACTAGCCCGGAACTTGGAAACTCCCCTACCAAACCGGCATCGGACTCCAGCAGAGTAGGGTTTCATGATTGGTTTGGTGAAACTAGTCTTGCAGATAATCTAACGTCACACCCAACTCTCATCAATAATGGAGTTGAATTTGGTGGTGGCAGCGGGAAGCCGAGGGACTCCAGTAGAATCGAGGAGGCTGGAATGGTGAATTCTTTCAATAGTTTGAAGGCAGAGAGTCTTTTTGGGAGCGGACCTATGTCCGTGTCTACGGAAAGTAGTGAGGACTCAGGACTAGTTACTAGCCGCGAGGCAATTATCGCCAAAGATGGCTTCGCTGAAAATCTACTGGCAGTGGGAGAACCTGGAGGGCCCAGTAATGAGTTTCTTAATAGCAGGGGTCTGGGTAGCGTTCAAGAGGAGAAGGAGCTTACTGGAACTACCCATAGTCAATTGACCAATTCTCTTCAGAGTCAGCCGGAAGGTACTGCAGTTGCTGGATACCTTAAAGCTATTCTGTCTGGGAGGAGGTTTGGTAGCTTCACGGATGCAGCAACTGCCGATTGGGATAGGCAAAGAGGCCACCTTTCCACCGGACATGGTGTCAAGAATGCTCAGGAAAATGCAAAGTCAACTAGCATCCCCGATCACCCCGATGGAACCTCAATAGCTCGTACCCTTAACCAGCCCTCCAGTTGTTCCTCCCTAGATTTCGGGATTCCTATGAGTCTTGGTAAGGAACTCTGTGAGCTCGAGGAGGAAATAAGTGCTTTGAATGAGGCGACGGGGGCTATCTAGATGGGTCGGAAAACAGGAGAGCTGGATCCAAAAGTCTCTTGGTAGTAGGGCTGTGGCTGTGGGAGGGTGGAAGCTGGTTAACTGTTCATGGGGGTGGGGGGGCAGGCTCTTGAGGTTCTGGATAATACGGAATATGTTGTGCTAGATGCTTTTATTATTTTTCTCGTGCTTCTATTTCCCAAATTTGTTACTTTTCCCACTTCCCTTTCTCACCACCCCCATGCACCTTTTCCGCTAAATGGATCTAATAGAATCAAATCAGAACTTTGGGTTGGCAGTTTCGAAATTTTGTGTTGTAACGTTATGTCTGATTGTGATGTCTTACTGTCTTGGGATTCCAACCCATTATGATACTATCACGGGGCCTCTGCGGTATTCTAGCACCATGAGGTTCCTCTACATACATGCCGGATGGCGCCACGAACACTATTCAAGTAGATCTTACAGATTTGTCTGAAATTTAATAAACTCTGAGACCTTTGGGGGGCGGGGTAGATAACTTAAGCTCTGGCTTGGAATTGTGCGTTCACCAGAAGAGGAGAGAAAAAAAAAAATTTATATCCAGATCTCACGGTCGGCATATCGCTTGTAGTGTTAGGCCGCACAAGAGGAAAAGCGGCCCGTCAGCTCCGTGTAATCCCCTGGTATGTTTCAAAAGGGCTGGGAATCACCGAGTGATCGACAGTGAGGGACTTGGCTAGGGACGCGGGCTCTCTTGAGATCTCCTTTCGGTAGAATATCATACGTGTGCAGCGACCCCATAACATCATACCCGACCGGATAGAGCCGCTTCTCAGCTCTTATCTATTTACTTATTTATCGGCATTTCCTTGTGCTCTGTTCTGGTGAAATACCTAGGCTGCAATGCTAATGGCTAATGAAGCAGGATCTAAATCGGCATTCTTTCAGGGGTATTGTGGGTCCGGTAAAGCACTTTCTGCGCGCTATGGTTTTGCTTTGTGCTGCTGTTTTGAGAAAAGAGAAATAACAATTTATTGCGTTGGTAGGTGCGTTGGTAGGTGCGGTATCTGTAAATATTATTTGCACTAGTGGAGGTATCATAGTCTCTAAGTTAGCGCTCTGCTTGTACTTCCGTCTGTCATCATGTCTCATCACTCGTACAAGTGACCACTAGTCCCTCATGGCCTTTTATTGAATAGTATCACCCGTAACGCAAGTGGCCAATGTGAAGTATTATTCCTTAACAAAATAGTGCGGGGTATCATTGTATATGCAAAGTTCCTAAAGAAAATTATGTTGGGTTGTTCTCCGGTGGATTGGAGGGCCGAGGGCAGGTTGTGTAGTGAATATAAGAATGACGCTGTTGGCTGATGTGGTAGGCCAGTAGCTTACAACTATTTGTTAATCTGTGAATGGGAGATTAACGGGGGACTGTAGCCCATCGCGTAGTTGATACATCAGACCTAAGGAACTCAAATTTTAACTTTGATACCGCATCTGTAGACGGATACTACGGGAAACCAGGAAACAGAAACTATACACAAAGGTGAATTGTAAAGAAAAAGGAAAAGCGACCAGCCCCTAGATGCCCAGAAAAGGAGAATGTTTTGATGATTTTTATCATTGTTAATCACATCATTATAGATACGTCACGCCACCTCTAGCTATTCCCATACCCAGCTAAAGGTAACCCGGATGATAAGACATACCTGCCCGCAATATCCCGGGTTTGGTTTTACCGCACGAAATGAATGAACTTTTTATTTTATATGAAAGAAGAACCCCCGCATGACCCCAGAAATGCCCAGATTAACGGTTGGATTTGGCGACACTATGGTAAAAATGTTAGTTTTGGGGGCGGGGGATGTAAGCGGGGCAAGAAGTCCTACCGTTCTAGCTCGTCCTTCTTCTTGATGGCATAAGAGTTAGATGACCCCTTGGCAGCATTGATCAACTCCTCGGCTAAGCATTCGGCAATGCTCTTGACATTCCTGAAGCTGGCCTCACGAGCACCAATGGTAAGAAGGGCGATAGCCTGGTTGACTCGACGAAGGGGAGAAACATCGACGGCCTGCCTGCGAACAGTACCGGCGGATCCGATACGGGTGGAGTCCTCACGGGGGCCGCAGTTGACAATGGCGTCGACTGCAACCTGGATGGGGTTCTGGTCCGTGGTGAGATGGATGATAGAGAAGGCGTGGTCGACGATGCGGACAGCCATGAGTTTCTTTCCATTGTTACGACCGTTCATCATTAGGGAGTTGGTAAGACGCTCGATGATTGGGCATTGAGCCTTGCGAAATCGCTTTACTGCATAACGGCCGGCAGAGTGGGAGAGATAGACGGGGGTACGGATACTCATGTAATCACTAGAGTGAGTTGATATTTGCTGTCAGCATCCAGTTCGCATATCCGTCTGCCCAATATTTTTGGTGCAGCTCTTGTTGCTTTCCCTTCTCTTCCAGCCAAGTATGGCTCCATTTGCGCTTTGCTCTATTCTTCCTTAAACATCCAAGCAAACATTCAGAAGGTTTTCCTACGTCAAAGAAATATCCCTAATCTCGACATCCTCGTAGCTCCACTTATTGAATAATTTGATGCTTCCAATCTCATCGGTAACTTCCTTGGGCAAAACGGAGTAATTGGCCGGGGCGACCTCGACTTCTCCACTGTCAGACATGTTGATCGTCGTAGGGTTTTCTCGTTCTAAGTGTAGGAGTTAGCCTGTGGAGTGGTGAGAAAAAGTCGGAAACTTTTGGGAGAGATGGATCAGAAGGCGTTCAAGGGAAGAATCAACATACTTTGGGTGAGCTATTCGTTAGTGGCAGCGGGGGGTTGTTCGCTCAGGTTGCCGTGCTGTGTAATTCGTAAAGTGTTATCGTCGTCAAACTAAAGAATTATTTCCTTGCGGCGGAACGTGTGTGGGACCACCAGGTGGGATGCACAATCTGATTAGATCTGGGTGACTGTTATTTGGTAAGGGCCCGGCCCTTATCCTCCAACTTGAATTTTTACAACCACTCTACCCGAAAACCAAATGTAAGAAAAGACATAAATTATGCTTAATATACCTGCAAATAGAATAGAATATATCATAGTAATAACATCCGCCTAAGATTTCTGAATTTGATGTTTTTGAACATTTGTCAGCAGTTGTGTCGGATCGGGGCTATTTTCTTTCGCCTCCTTCCTCTTCTGCCATGCCCATCGCATCTTTCTTGTCTCGAACACCCACGATATCAGCGTTTTGATCATCCACAGCCTTACGCCCTTCTAACAGTCATAGGGATATCCTATTTTCTCCTTCGACAACTCTGTTCGCTTTTGGTTTCTGCCGGACTGATATTCTATCCGAATATTCATAAGAAAGGGTTCGAATCTCATCGCTTCCTCCCTCTGCCGCGCTCACACAGCGAAATAACAATATCCTAACAACTTATACCCCCGCTTACAGTGAATAAGCTCCCCATACCCAGCGTTTCTCCCAAACTTTCGAGCAGAACAAAGAAAAAAAGAAAATATAAAAAAAGGCAAGATGTCTGGTCTAGACGTAGAAGCCCTTCTCGAAGCCTCCGAAGGGACTAAGCCAAGACAGCAACCTGATCGTCACGATAGTGCTGCTTCTACTCCGAGGCCCGACCGCAACGGCGGCGGGAGCGTTAAATCTTCTTCTTCTAGAAGGGACCGAGACGGCGAACGAGACAGAGACCGCGATAGAGATGACAGAAGCCCTCGTAGTGAACGCCATCGTGAACGCAGGAGAAGCAGAAGCAGGGATAGCGATAGGTAAGTTTCCGTGCCTCTTCAAATCTTGTCACCTCAATCGGACCCAGAAGTTACTGACATTATTTCAAGACGTCGTTCAGGTCGTAGAGATTCCTACTATGATGGTGATGAATACTATGAGTCTTCGTCTCGATACAGCAGGCACCGCTCCTGCGAAAGGGATGATGACAGGTATTACTCTGGACGCGGTCGAGATCGCAGATATAGGGATTACTACGACGAGCGTGACAGAGATGATTATTACAGAGGAGATAGGCGTGACCGTGATCGAAGATCAAGGAGTCCTAGGAGGCGAGGTGGCCGAGGAAGGACTAGGTAAGTTTGATTAGACTATCCTATTGGAAAGGGTTCGTGCTAATGTTAATAGGTCTCGCTCTCCTCAGTTGACTGAAGATGAACGCGATCGTCGTACTGTCTTTGTCCAACAGTTGGCTGCAAGGCTCAGAACCAAGGAACTGATTACATTCTTTGAGAAGGTTGGCCCAGTTAAAGAAGCCCAAATCGTTAAAGATCGTGTTAGTGGTAGATCTAAAGGGTGAGTCTCTTCCTGGGTAAGATTGGGAACTAAGCTAACGTTTAAAAAATAGTGTGGGATATGTCGAATTCAAGGATGAGGCCTCAGTGCCCAAAGCAATTCAGTTGACAGGACAGAAGCTCCTCGGAATTCCAATCATCGCACAGCTTACAGAGGCAGAGAAGAACCGCCAAGCCCGCGTTAGCGCCGCTGAGGCAACGACTACGAATCAAATTCCTTTTCATAGGCTTTATGTCGGAAATATTCACTTTAGTATCACCGAGAGCGATTTACAAAACGTGTTCGAGCCATTTGGGGAACTTGAGTTCGTTCAGTTGCAGAAGGAGGAGGGAGGCAGGAGTAGAGGCTATGGTTTTGTCCAGTAAGTTGCATGACTATGGCATTTCTCAATAATGCGCTAACAGCTATTTTTTAGGTATCGTGATCCCAATCAAGCTCGCGAAGCTTTGGAAAAGATGAACGGTTTTGACCTTGCTGGTCGCCCTATTCGTGTCGGTCTTGGCAATGACAAGTTCACTCCCGAATCTACTGCTCAGATGCTCCAGCGATTTTCTGGTTACCAGGGATTTCAGGGATCCGCATTTGATTCCCGTGGCCGTGGGGGCAATGACCGGGTTGGCCGTGCTGACGATAAAGCTAGTGGAGCTGGCGCTAGTGCCCTTGATGATACCGATGTCGCTGGGGTAAACTTCAATAATTATAGTAGGGACTTGCTCATGAGGAAATTGGCGAGACAGGATGAACCAGCACCTACCGACAAGAAAACGAAATCACCGGCCGCTTCGAACGGCAAAGACTTGCCTTTAAGGCAAAAGTTACCGGAGAAGGTTACCAAAACTCTCCCTCTCGATGTACCTATGGCGAGTAGATGTGTCGTATTAAAAAACATGTTTGATCCGGCAGAGTAAGTCTGGGCTCTGGAGCTCCAGCTCATGTTTAAGCCGTTTAGTGGCTAACACGTTGCGTGCCTATAGAGAAACTGGTGACGCCTGGATTAAAGATCTGGAAGATGACGTTAAAACAGAATGCGAGAACAAGTATGGACATGTCGTTCACATTGCCTTGGACCCCAACAGTCAAGGAGAAATTTACATCAAATTCGAAAAGGTACAGGGAGGCGAAAAAGCGATCCAAGGCTTGAACGGCAGGTTCTTCGGTGGCAGGAGGATATCAGCAAGTCCTGTTGTCGATGCTGTATACGCCAGCTTGTTTGGAAGATCCAACAGCAAAACCATTTAATTGATGTGCGCCTATATTGGAAGTTGGCCTGACGGTACGTTGTGTGCTGAATTTCTCCTCTCGAAGTGGCAAATCATCCGTTGTTCCCTCGTTTCGTTTTATGGCTTTTAAAACCTTGGTTTTCTTTCTGTAGTATGGGTTTCCCTTATATACTTGCCTATTAACTTTTTTCACCTGCGTTGCGGATATAAGTTCGTTGCTGTTTATAAGGTCCTGGAAATTAATAATCGAAATATCGTAAATTCGGTAGTTTTCTGCCTTGTTACACTACACGCTCGCGATATTCTTTTAGTGATGGAAAGTTAAAATCTTGACTTTTGGGAGACTTGCGATATATTGAGGTGAGACGCCCTCGCTGACTCGATACAGAAACATTGAACCTACGAGTACGGTAAGTTTTGGGGGCCCTAAGTTAATCACTCGAGCACATGTGCCTCGGCACAGATTGAGCACTATTCGTGGGTGAGTGGCAATGGTGACAACATGGCCCGCCCACTAGACTAATCTCGCTGTACTTATAAACCGATAAACAGAAGCAGCTATCGGTACCGGTAGGCTACACCGTAAAGTTGAAGGACTTGCCGTAACGTGGCAGAAGGCGCATTTGTCCCACCGATTGCTGGCATGTTTCTGTTCTCTCCTGAATAATAGCATCGATGGCTAAGATTTTACCCCATACATGAGGGGTGGGAGCTGCCATTGCTGTATCGCAATAGTTGTATCGGGGTTTAAAGCCTATAATATTATAAAGTTTAGAGTTCATCTTCTGAGTGCGCACATGTATAATACCTACCTGTCGCGTAGAAGCCTTTTTTTACATAATATCATACCTTTATTTGTCAACTTTTTTTTTGTTGGCCTTGGAACTAGCAATTGATGAAAATTGCCCTAGGCAATCTTCCTTTCCACAAACAAGAAGATCTCGGCATATTGTTTCTTTGATGGTCATGGTTTGCCCTTTCTTTGACGGATGAGGTGTGTGTATGTGTGTGTGTGTATCGTATCATACGCGGTTGTTGGGGGGTTGGATCACCAGATATGATGCGGTCGACAAAAGTCTTAGCGGTCTACCAATGTATGTTAACCAACGCCAGATACTTCTTTTGTGCTGCAGATCACGTCAAAAATGCGAGATAAACCCCATTATAGCATTCATGTGCTGTTGTAAGAGACCCATTCACCTTCCGTCATGGTATTCCCTCCAATTGCGAATGCAACCTGCGTAAGGATGCGGATGAAAAGGCCTGCGGCCAGGCAAATTTTAAGCGGCCCGGGGAGCCAGGCCTTGTACTGTCGGGGGCGGCGACAACCCGCTCATTCCCGAAGGGTACCGTGAGATCTCGTGGAATCCATTATCTCCGGCTGCTCACAATCTCCGTGACTAGGCCTTGTACAGTATATAGCCTTTGAGGATAAGCGCAGTCTCGCACCAGCAGCGAGATTCGACAGATCCCACGATACCGCATTTAGTAGCCGCTATTCCTTCCCAAGCTAGCGCTTCGTCAGAGTGGAGATAGTGGATTTCATGAGATTTTACGGTATAGTACTAGAAGGTCGCCGCCATCAGCGATCGCAGTTGGCGGCGAAATTTATCTGCCTGGGAGGCGGCGGGGGGTCGGGCGATGACCTCATGTACCTAGGTCCGACCCTTGTTCTCTTCGGGCGTTTGCCAATGCGCCCGTCATGCCAAAGCATTGAAGCATGTAAATTATCACTAGAAGGGGAGATAGTCGGGTTGTAAATGAGCACATATATGAATCTCGGTCCGTCATGGATTGTGATTCGCTCTTTTTGGGCTACATATTCTGTATTATAGCCGTTTTCAGAGCCGCGCTCGGAGACACTGTTGGTGGACGTTGGTACGCGGCTGCGCCCCGAACCACGGGGCGTCCGTTTGATGCTCTTGGGAATTGCTCCACCCTGTTTGACAAGGGGTTTTCATATAGTATTAGGGGGCGGGCGGTCCGTAGGGCGCCCATGCGGGTACCAGGTGCGGGGAGCCGGCCTAGTTCACTTCCCCGCCACCCCCCCACCTCACTTCTGATTGCCTCCTCATCGCTCTCATCGTTCTCATCGTTTTCATCGTTTACTTGGTCATAATCATCGGCTATCTTTCACTTCTCGTTACCGAAGCCATCGTACAGTCGGGAGGTTGGGGATATACTTACATTATCTCTCCAAATCAGTTCTTTGCGTATTCTTAGTCTTAAAGAATGCCGGTTGAGAGTAAGTTCCTTCAAAGTCATTTCCGGTTCATGCTTCTGAAACATGGTTAAATATTTCTAGTAATTGGGCAGGATGTGGCTGCCTCCAGAAGGAAGCTTGGAAAAAGGAGTGCCGTAAGTCGTGTCCACCTTTCCGTTTCCCCGCCGACAAGTGGCTGCAGGGAGGCTTCACTCTCTTGTCTCTACCTGTAGTCATCCATTGACGGTAGCTGACTTGAAGGACCATGGATAGTCCGGAGCGGCCACCCATGCAGGTTCGGGCCGCGGTGGGAAAAGAAATCGTCAACAAAGGCCACCCAAGCTGAGCTCGCAGCGAGAGTATCCCCCTTTGGTGCGTAAAATGGAACATTCCATCACTAGGAGGGCTATGGAGCTGACTCAACTCTCTGCAGGGAGGATCAAAACGTCCTATCAGTACTCCTGGCGGTGCATGGTCCGTGGCGGGCAGTTCTCAGAGTGCTAACCCCCAGCCGACCGAATCTGAGCCAATGAATTTAGCGACTTTTGGGGGGATATCTCACCCAGAGCCCCGGCAGCTGTATCCTGCGCAGGGGGGCATATATGGATCCCAGGTTCCGGTTGGCCAAACCCTCAACGGGGGGTTAAGCTCACTTAATGGTGGTCTAACGGGGGCTAAAGGGAAAGGAAAGGCTCCTGATTATCAGAACCAGGACGGGGCAGATTTCCAGAGCACCCTCAATCCTAATACGGCACCCTATGTCCCGGCGTCGCAACAAGATTTATATGGCCTTCTGCGTGCTGGCCTGGACTCTTTTTCACCCACTCCACTTACCACAAATCACCACACCCCGAGAAATCCTCAAAATAAACTTTTATCTCAGTCTTATCTCAATTCAATGACTTCCTTGCCGACCCCCAAGGCTTCTCACCCGGAGCACAACCGTGTGAGATCGTCACTTCCAAGCAGCCCGACGGCAGTTCAGGGCCAACCGGGTCCGGAGGTATACGAGAACGCAATACTCTTTGCTGGCGCACAGAAGGAGCACCAGGAGGAAATGGGCAGCTTTTACGATCATAATGGCGTGTCTTCTACTAACCCTGGTGGGCATTTGGTCTGCGGACAAGTGTTGCAAGACTTGAAGGTCCGAAATGCGGAGCTAAAAGCAGAAATTCAAGCGGGTAAAGCTAGGGAAGCGGAGCTGAAGCATGAGAATAATGCGCTCAAAGATCATTGCTCTACCATGGAATTGACATTGCTATCGGCTGGACCTCAAAAGACCATTTCGGCTGGAGATTTTACCAAAATGATGGACGATATGGTTCATTTGCGTGCTATAGCTGAGCAAATGGGGCCAATGATTGAGACTGTCGATGGATACCGGCAAGATATTGCCATTCTCAGAGCTAGGCTTTTGGCAAACGGGATCGATCCTACAATCAATGCCGCTCAGGTTGCTTCGGCTCGCCAGGGGCCCATTATTGCCTCGTCGGCTGCCATCCAGAGAGCGCCTGTTTCTGGACCTATCGCTGCTGTCAGGCCGGAGGAGAATGGGAGATTCCCCTCGAACAAGTTCTTCCTTGAGGAGTTTGGTATGCTTTTCCGCTCAATTGCCAACCTCGGGCGTTGCAATTACCAATTCACGAAACAAATGCCTGTTACCAACGTCCAGGTCCCGCCCCGAGTTCGTGAGAAGTTGGAGACCATCGTTCAAGGGAACGAGCTTCTTCTCGATTGGCTATTGGATGACTCCAACAAGACCAAGTTCCTTCTTGTGTCCGGCTTGTTTGCCCGTTTGATTAATAGCGAAGTCATGTCTGAGACTTTTGTCGATCAACTCATCATTAGGATGGGCGAAGATCCGTCTGAGAGACTTAGGATTTTGAACGCTTGGATTGGACGTAAGTTCCCCTTCCTGCATTTCGTCAATATGCACGGCCAGCTAACGGAGAAAAACAGGCAACCCGATCATTTCCAAAAAGGTCTGGCAAGTCCTCACCGAGATGTCGGAAGCCCTGGGGGCGCAGCTCCACGACAAATATGTCTCGCTCCTCTCGCGCCCTACCGACGTCCGCCACCTCGAGGAATCCCTCCGCTCGCTCGTCGGAATCATCGAACACGCCGGACGCCTCACCCTCGGAATGGCTCAACTCGGCTGGGGGAACTGGAAATTCGTGTTCCACGGGATCGGAACTCCCTTCCAGACTGCCAAAATGACTGTTTGCGATCGCGGCACTGAGGGTCTCGTCAACTACCGTCACGACACTAGATTCCTCGACGGGAGAGAGATCAAGCTCTGTGTTTTCCCCATGATTTACAGGAGGGACAACACTGGGGCTTGGAAGGTCCTCGCTAAGGCAACTACGTTGATCTAATTGGTCTTTTGCGGAGGAATCGGCTAAGGGGGGGTATCTCATCTTGGTTGTCGTTTTTTTCCTCCTAGCTTTGACTAGTTTTCGTGTTCTCAATCTGTTCTGCTTTCGTCATTGTTTCTTTTTTGTCGGGTTCATTTGTTTTCACCGGATTCGTCCGAGTCCGCCCGCGTGCTCCGATACCCCTCTTTTTCCTGTTGTTACTTTTCGGGAAGCGGATCTGACTGTTTTACTACTTTTTCAAAATGTTTCCTTGGTGGGATATGTAGAAAGTTAGCTATCATCTGCTCGGGGATATGGTACTGATAATTGCTGGAAATTATGATATCACAAAAAAAAAAAAAACAATTTATCCATACTTTTAAGTGTTACATGTATGTCTATCTGCGTAGTGATCTCTTGGAGTGGAAGGGGATGATTCCGTTCGTGTTAGAAGTTAGGAAACCTTCAGTCACGATCCTGGGATCGCGCTGCATTCCCGAAGGCACATATACGGTGGTGGTATCTAATTCCTGTCTTTCACATCTAATCTGTCCCCAATTAATTATCCCTATTTAGTTCCTTTTTACTCCCGGACAGTTGTCCACTGAAGATATTTTCTTTAACTTTGTATCTATTTTTGTCACAAGCTCCTCGAATATACACATGAGGTGGGGGGGTGAATGGAAACGCCAACGTTTTTTCCTTTTCCCCTCACATAATATCCCTTTTCGACAATCCTGGGCTGGCAGAGCGGTTGTATCGATGGCCGAGTGATCTCAGGTGACGCTTGACTCCACGGTCATTAAAGCAAGACATTCTGGTCGCCCCTCGTAGTGAGATTCCGTGACCTTTTTCTCTCTCAACCGAGGACTAAGCTCTACGCTTATTTTCTCCCCATGCATTCGGAAGGGGAGAACGTTATTTCATGTCCACCGGAAGTGGCCGATTTTAATTAAACATGCTCAACCCATCTAAGAGCGATGGAGAATTAACGGGGGGAAAAATCGATTTCCATCTTGCAGGCAATTGTCAGCCTGACTCTCCGGGTAGGAAATTACCAGCAATTTTCCCGCCTCCACTGTGAGCGCTGAGAGCTGGGGTGGGCAGATTCGATACCGTTGCGATGAATGAAACCTTTTGCATTGGGAACCCGTATAAAATATGAAGTATAGTATCCTTTGCTCCACTTTCGGTATTTCTGGTATAGTGCAGTGGGCGCTAACTAACGGAGCTTATCGCTCGTGAACGATAATATCTAGATGGCTTTTTTTTTTTTAAAGGCTCTAGAAAATTTTTTCTTTCTTACACCCGAGTACAGGTGTTTGACTACAGTGGTTTGGACTAAGCCGGCCTAAGTGATTACTAAAGAGCCTTTCTTGCACTGCATACAAGTAGTGTATTGATAAAACAACTAATTTTAACCTTCAATTACACGGCACCACAAGCACTGTACTCGAGCATCATTGCCTTAGGCCCAGGTTATGCGCATCCGGGAGGATGTCATCGTGCTCCGTTTGACACAATTCCGGCCCGTGGGGGATGATCTGGGTGCTGGAGACGTAAATTCTTCAAGGTGGGTATCAATTTGTGGCCAATACTGGAACCACGGAGCACCAGTTATTATGTCCCGTTCTTATAAATCAGCCCCAACCTTGCATGGAAGTATCGTAGCATTCTGGTACTACCATCGTGCATGGGTTAATCATAGCTACCGCCTCCCTGCCTGATGCTGTCTGTCTGGTCCACCGGACAGGGGCAAAGAGGGGACGCAGTCGCTAGCGTCTTAGTGGGGTTGACCACTGTACTGGGGTGCGATTGTTGTTCCCAGATCTAGATCTCACTTTGACGTTTCATGAAATAAGCGATGGGTCACTTTTGAGCCGCCGATTGGCAATTATGAGGTGCGCAGCGGTTGGTTCCGGTGATTCACCCGATGGCGCTGTTTCCAGGAGTTTGACGAACAGCAAAGCTTTCGAGTACCGTACTGGTACTCCGATTGCCCTACTGTAGAAGCACTGGAAAAGATGGTGGAGTGTATCGCTTGACCTTCTTTTTTGAGGTGCGAATCTCATCATTCGCCTATCGTATCCCGTGCGTATTTGGATGGGAAGCTCACTTCGAATAGAACACAACACAAAGGGCTGTTTGGCACGACGTGGTTGGGCTATCAAACTGTTGCGAAAGGACCTGTGAGATAAGGTTGTATGTTTTCTCAGTACAGAGAGAAGAAGAGTTCAGAACTCGGAAAATATGAAAGACGAAAGGGAAAGGTAATTACAGCATTGGGAGCAAACATAAAGCGATTATTTCATGCAGGCATACGTAAGACAACACTATGAGGTATACATTCTAATATCTCCCCTCCCAGATAGAAACCCCCAGGCAGACAACTTGTCATAGTATGCAAGAGCTGAGCAAAGACTAGTCCTTCCAGGTATCATCGGGCACCAGTAAAACCCCTCCTACAAGTTGTCTCGGAGGGGAAAGGTATACCCTCAACCATCTAAACACCATATAATATCTTAAAAAAAATGCAACAAGAGAAAACAAGAAGAAAATGAAAAGGCAAAAAGAAAGGAAAAAAGAAAAAAAGAGATTTATTCAAAGCCTAGTTGCTTTAAAAACTCCTGATATCTCGTAGCATTCAGACCTTTCGTAAAACCATCCGCCTTGTTGAGCTCACTTGAAATAAAAGAAAAGTCCACTATGCCATGCTGCTGAAGCTCACGAGACTTCAATAGTCGGATGTCGAAGTGTTTGTTGCGGGTCGTGATGCCTTCCGATTTAACAGTAGTGATAGCACGTTCACTGTCACTGTAGAGGGTAATACAGGAATAGCTGCTGGCGGAGTAGGGAGTTGCTTCAGTGTCGGCGGTTAACTCAGGCTCCAAGGAAGTTGAAGGTTTTCTTTTCAACTCTTTTGGACTAGAGTGCTAATGTCCACAATGAGTTGGCGTAACCAGAGAGCTTGCTTCGACACCTCAAGAAAGGCACTGAACTCTGCCTCCATTGTAGATGTTGCAATGATGGACTGTCTTTTAGATTTCTAGGAAACTGGTCCACCAAGAAAGAACACATATCCACTAATCGACTTCCTATCAAGTGGATTACTTGCCCAGTCAGCGTCAGTAAAGCCATGGAGTTGAAGTGGACTTGGTTCAATAGATCGCTCCCGTTTGCGATAAGTGAGGGAAAATGCAGCGGTTTGTTTCAGGTAACGTAAGACACGTTTGGCCGCAGTTAAATGACTCGTTCGAGGTTCATGGTTGTACTGGCTAAGATTCGTGACAGCAAAGGTAATATCAGGCCGTGTTCCGAGGGCAGCGTACATGAGGGACCCAACGATAGATAGGTATTCTTGTTGATCCACCAGATTATCATTCTCTGTAGCCGGCAGGTCCAGAATAGCGTTTTTAGCTAATGGTGTAGGTGCAGGATTGGCGTTCGCAAGTCCAAATCGTTTGAGAATATTGACAATGTAGTCTTGTTGGCTTAAACGATAAACACTGCCAGGATCAACTGTGATTTCAAGACCCAGAAACCTCTTCGCACTTCCTAAATCTGTACAGCGGTACTTGATTTTGATATGCCGAAGGACGTGATCAAAGATTGTCTTATCCGCATAAGCAATCAACATGTCATCAACATAAAGGAGCAGGTAGAGACTATTATGTAGGATATAGAGATTTGGTTCAGCGGTAGACTTAGCAAATCCTAGAGACAAGAGAAATGCATCAATATCCTTGTTCCACAGTCTTGGAGCCTGTTTGAGTCCATAAATTGCCTTTCGAAGTCGAACAGGTTGTAGTTCCTGGAGTTGAGAATCTCCATATTGAATACCAGCCGGAAGAAGTATATACATGTTGTCGCAGTCTATAGGAGGGTTAAGGAATGATGAGACAATGTCAAGGTGGTGTAGTTTTAGGCCATTTTCAGCAGCAAGCGCAAGGAGTACACGGAGGGCATCGAGTCGGCTCACAGGAGCGTATTTTTCGGTATATTCTGTGCCATAGCGCTATTCATATCCCTTGATAACTAGATGAGCCTTATACCGAGTGGTACCATTAGGGTTCTGTTTGGTTCGGAATACCCATTTAGATCCAATGGGATGTGCATTATAGGGTATGCCTTCAGTTACAAGATCCCAGGTATTATTGAGTTGTAAGGCCTTAACTTCTTCAACTAATGCCTGAATCCAAAAGGAGTGGAGTGGACTATCACAGGCTTCTGCAAGGGTAGTTAGATCTGGGAGTTGTTGTCCTTCAAGAAGAGCAGTATAGGTTGCAATGAACACTTGATTGGCATTGTCGCGGCTCAGACAGCCTTCCCGATTGGTCTGAGATGTCGGCACTCCACATATCGTCTCGTAGTCTCTCATCTCCCGAGGCCTCTTCCGAGTCCTTCCACTTCTCCGTATCACTTGCTCTTGTGAATCAGTATTTAGAGAAATACGCCAAGTACCTAGAGCAGACTGATCATGCAGAGAAGCTGCAATAGTCTGATCCAAACTACAGTTATATACTGGATCTGTCTCTGCAACAGTCGTTGCCCCAAATTGTCCAGAACCAACCAGGGAGAGCTCACTATCAGAGTGCTTGCTGCCAGTTTCAGAATCTAAGAGTTCCGTATCAAGTATATCAGTCTGCAGAGAAATCTCCTCAGTATCTCTTGAAATATCTTTCTCAGTAACAGCCGTTACATCAGGCGTCTCAGGACGACACAAGTCGACAAGACTAAACGACCTGCTAAAGTCCCCACCACTAGCACTGCATCCTGCCATAACAGAAGTATCTGCCACCATTTCAGATAGCTTGGCAGAGTCAAATCCCATCCCAATCTCAAAGGTATTTTCAATAGAGTCCGGATCCAACCGAAGTCCGTTGGGTCCCAGATCAGAGGAGAACTTCTCAGCCCATGCATTTTGTGACTCAATAAACCCACATCTGAGCAGTTCACAGGCCGTCCTTGGCCTCCATTTCCATCGAAGTCCCACAACCGCCATATCTTTGTTGAGTTTGTATATCCAAGCATCATCGCCATTCTGGATCTTGCTGCAAACTTTAGCTCACTTTTTGAGGCAAGAGTCTCACTAGGAATTCGGCGATAAGCCACACACCCAACTCGCCTCAGATGGTCAATGGAGCATGGTAATGTACGACCATGTTCACTCAGATATGCAGTAGCTGGAGTCTTCTCCTCACATGCCTTCAAGAGAACTGAGCACGGACAGAGGTTATTCAACGAGGTTGTTGTTATCCATTGGTATAGGTAAACAGCCGTATTCAATACTTCAGCCCAGAAGTCCATAGGCAACCCAGCATCAAGCATCATAGATTGTATACGGGTTACAACTGTATGGATCATACGCTCTGCCACACCATTCTGATGAGGAGAGTGTGGTGGTGAGGGCTCGAAGCTTATCCCTCTCTCTTTGAGTATCTGTTTGAATAGTTCATTGTCATACTCACCACGCCCATTGTCTGAGCGGAAGCGAGCAACCGGAAACTGAGGATAGTGACTTTGCTGATAGTTTAAACATTCGTGAAAGGCATTTGCACAGGCATCTGCATTCTTCCTTCTCAAGAAATAGACATATACCATTCTGGTATAGTCATCAATAAAAAGAATAAAATACCGTGATCCAGACTTGGATGATGGTAATGGTCCACAGCTATCCGAGTGCAGTAACTCAAAAGGACGTAACGTATGGTTTGCCAGTATTTTGGAGTATCGCCTTTGATGTTTAGACTTGATACAAGTAATACATTCTTCTTGACCATGTCCTAACAAATCCACTGAGTTGCTTGGATATGCCAGTAGTGATTTATGAGTGGAGTTCAGTTTCAGAATCTGTGATAGTACTATGTCATTCACATGTCCAAGGCGGCGATGCCAGTTATCCCATTCTGTATTTTTGTAGATTTTCTTACTGCTTGCTTCAGTAAGGTACGCCTCCTCAGTATCTGGTACTAACGTTCTATCTCGCAGATTTCCCATCTCCACCACCACATAAAGACTATTAACAAGATGGGCAAAAGGACGGCAGCGTAAGGAAGGATTGGACAGATGATCTAGGAAATATGTGCCCTGTTCGAAATTTATATTATATCCTAGTAGGTCGAGTTGTGAAACTGAGAGGATAGAAACGCGAAGTTCTGGTACGTAGAGAGCATTGATTTAAATACTGGCCACATTGACCGTTCCGTGATAGTGCGTTGGTATAGTTGTATGTGTTCCAAGCCGAATTAACTGTGGTCCTTCGAGCTGACAGAAATCCTGGAAGAAGGCATGTTGATTACACATACTCTCCGAGGCACCGGAGTCTAAAATCCACTTATCATATAATATATCATCTTTTTCTTTTTCATATGATCTGACTGGCGCGCATATTGCTCTGTCAGCCTCCGAAAATTTCCCAATTGCTGAAATTAAAAAACTTGAGTAATCTAATATGATATCAGTATTTTGCTGGCAGGCGGCATTTATAGTTTCCCCGATACTGCCAACATTATTGTAACTTTGATTTGTGATATAATGTTTTGGTAACCTGTGCCTATAGTCGGCTAGTCATAAGGCTTTTGGATACTCATCTCTCACAGCATGCAGATTGCCCGCTCTGTGCTGATTGCCTTGAAACTCGCCACCAGCTCTCTCAGTAGCACGCCAGGCAAGTAATGCATCTCTTCCTTTTGATGCCTGGTCTTGTGTCAATGCAGAGTATTTGCAGTCTCGACTGTGATGACTATTTTCACCACATGCAAAGCAGGTAAACACCGTTAAACTGTCTTTCATAGGAACCTGGTTCGCGGAAGGGGGCAAGCCTTGTATCCGGCCCATATTCGGACATATACTAGCACGATGACCCCTTTGTCTACACCGAAAGCATGAGCCTGTAAAAACTGTATATCTTTTATTCCCATAGGGAGAGTAGCGATGAGACAGAGGACTACGAGGTCGGGTAAGTGGAGATCGCCATGGATAGGAGACAGTGAGTGCATCGCCGGAGACCTGAGATATATTTCCTGACTGGACATCCTTTTCTCGTGCAATTTCAGCTTGTTGGATCTTACGGATTACGTCCTCAACCGAAATATCTGTCTCTCTCTCATAAATTATTTCAACCAAATTGTTGTAACTGGGAGGAAGTGATGAAAGAAGCTTATCTCTAAAACTGGCGTCATCAATCCTCTGCTCACTCCCAGACAGCTGATAGCGAAGATCATGCAGGCCCGAGATGAATTCTCCTAATGGACGACCTGGCACCGGATTTAGAGCATGGAACTGACGGCGGAGAGCAAGATGGCCATTAATTGAAGCAGCCTTGTCTAGTCTCTCCCGCAACGTTTCCCACATCGCCTTTGAGGTTGTCAACCCAGTCAAATATGGCCGAAAGGCAGGAGATGTGGATCCCAGAATTACACCTTTAGCCTTCACTTCTACTTGAAGAAAATTGTCTCGGGCCTCCTGTATCTCTTTATTGTCAATCGAGGTACTAGAGTCCCCAGCATCTCCTTGGTTGATAGTGCTCTGGTCCATGGGGATAACAGCAAGCCCGGTGACATGATCATATGCTCGGATTGCCTGCAGATGAATTGTAACTGCATTTTTTCAAACATGATAGTTGCTTGCTGTGAGGAGTGGAATGTCCCCCGCAAACTTGGACCGATAGAAGGAGTTCATTTGCAAGGATAGCTGAGCCTCAAATTGAAGGAGAGAATGAGAGAAGATGTGCAGAAAGGTTAAAAGTTAAGATGAGAGCAGGGACAGAAGAGGATTTGATAGGTAGAGAAAGCAAGCGACAAAACCGGGCTCATAACCTGTTGCGAAAGGACCTGTGAGATAAGGTTGTATGTTTTCTCAGTACAGAGAGAAGAAGAGTTCAGAACTCGGAAAATATGAAAGACGAAAGGGAAAGGTAATTACAGCATTGGGAGCAAACATAAAGCGATTATTTCATGCAGGCATACGTAAGACAACACTATGAGGTATACATTCTAATACAAACCATGGCTTGGGACACTTGGATAGGAAACTGACCAATGAGGACACCAAATTCGATTATGTAAGTGTCTTAAACCAGGGTTTGAAAGCCAAACCACGTCGTGCCAAACAGCCTCGGGGAGACCGAATGCGACTCATGCATGCTTTTTGTACTCGAGCAGACTACCGTACCGTATGATACAGCACTTGATTCATTCCCCGAGAGTTACCGTGCGGTACTGTACTTGGCAGCAGTAGATATCTCGATGAGGCTTAGTGCGCGGGTAATCTTCTAATAAGAAGTATAATATTATGATACTACAGTATTATTAATAATGACTTCCTGTGCCTTCCTGACATGCACTGTATGAATACAATGTATCATATCAGGATTTTTTCTATTCTTATCATACAAAAAAGCTGTGCATGCCAGGTTGGTGTAGGGATGGGGGGGATGAGGGAGGCGGTAGGGGGAGAGGTGAGAGGGGGAGAGGTGAGAGGGGGAGAGGTGAGAGGGGGAGAGGTGAGAGGGGGAGGGTGGAGGGTGGCTTGAGGTGAGGGAGGGGGAGGGTGGAGAATGGGAGGTATGTAGGTGCTGGGGGAGGGTGGAGAATGGGAGGTATGTAGGTGCTGGGGGAGGCGGGAGGAAGGAGTTGGGTGGAAGGAAGAGAGGGGAGGGGGGGAGGAAGGAGTTGGGTGGAAGGAAGAGAGGGGAGGGGGGGAGGGGGGGCTGGGGTAAGGGATGGGGGAGGATGGAGGATGGGGGGTGGGCGTTGGGGGGAGGCGGGAGGGAGGAGGCGGGAGGAGGGAGTTGGGTGGAAGGGAGAGAGGGGTGGGTGGTGAGTGGGTGATGGAGGGGGGGATGTGAATAATGGTTGAGCGGGGAGGGGGAGTATCATAGAAATAAAATTTAATATTATGAACAATTAGACACCAGTTGTTGAACTTCCCTCCACTCGAGGTCTCGAGGGGGAGGCTGCCAGTAGATGCTCGTACCCGAGTACAGCCTCCGCCGGGGGCGTGATGAAACTGGGCGGATGGCGGGCCGAGATCATTTGCTAGCGTTTCTTTTGTTACCCTGCTTTGACGATAACCTTTTTTTACTCCCGAAGCACCCAATTTCGCCGTGCTCCTAGTGGAGGAGGACTGCAGCCAAACCGGGTACTTGCACTGATTTTTGAAGGACAAAAGTATTTTTAAACTCTCAGCGCAGTGGCTGGAGCAAATGTCGTTGTCCGAGTGGTCGAGACCTATACCCTGCCCTTGATACCCGATACTGTACGAGTAGACTATTTGAGTATCATACCAGTATCATACTTGAGCACTCGAGCTCTGCCACGAATATGATACCTCCGTGAGCCGAATACTTGGCGAGGACTGTAGCAAAATATCGGCTGGCACGGCGCTTTTGAGGTTCAGTCTGTATTGCGATACAGGACATCCACAAGCCAGACTTGGACATTAAGATGCGCCCAAATTTGTTGCCAGTGAAGAGCTACATATACATAGTTAATCCGGACATAAAAGCAAATGGCAATGGTAGCAGAGGTCAGATGGTTTTCAGCAGCACCTATCAAAGCCTCTCTCTGGAATATCATCACTAGTCTAAATTTAGTTACCATTGATTGAAATAATTTTTTTTGCCTCCAAAACGCTAAGTTATCGGCTAGCGGAGGTACGAGTATTCTTAGAGGAGACGCTCGAGTGCACTAAAGGTGTCTTACGAGTAGAAAACGGTGATTCTGTTTGTTGAACCCCATGTTTGTTGCCCCCCGCCTAACGGCATGTTACTCCTACCAACCGAAAGGGGGCCGCTGTTCCTTCCTGAATGGTTTTATGCAATCCAGAACCTTTACTTTTTCTCTTCTCTTACGAGTATATTGTCTTTAGTGATTTACCTTTCATGGGATTCTTTCTTCATTAATAATTATTCATTCCTGACTGCCTTCCCATACCGGTAATCCCTGTGTATTTATTCCCTTTTTGTTTTACAGTAAGTTACTACGGTATTCAATTTGGTTGGTAACTGATGGAACTACCGGTGTGAGGTCGAGTGCGAGTTGGAGGATATTCCTGTATCGGGTAGGGTGTTTACCCTCATGGTAACCTTTCTATGTATGATAGGCAGCTTGGCATACGGATGGTTGCCATTTAAGCTGCAGCACCTTCCGTGCTTAACACAGGGAGGGCAAGCTTCAGTCAACACAGGCATAGTCAACATCACCCCTCCACCTCAAGTGGGTGCGGTGGCATCTCCGTTTGTACCTCCTGTTCTATCCTAGTTACACGACATCTCTGCCCATCAATTTACTCAGAGCTATCATCAACATTATTGGAGGACCATTGGAGGGAAAATATCAGAGGGTACCCGCGTAATCGACACACCATCCAACAAAGGGAAGATTCATAAAACCTCCCACACCGGTACTCGTATGACTGCTTTTGTAACTTGCTTGTTCTATCCCGCTTTCCCGGTGATGTGCCGCTTCACCGTTGGTCACGTCATATCCTCCCTACAATAATGGAGTAGATTGAATTCCCCACGGAGACCCGTACACCCAGTTAAAGAAAGAAGGAGGCCATCGCCTAAGATTCTTTCTGTGAAGTTTCTTAGGAATCCGCTAGGGGTCCTCAAAGTAGAATGACAACGGTGATTCCTTGATTGAGCTGGGATTTGGTCGATACTGTAATGATATCGTAGTTCACGGTGCTAACTAACTCTTTGGGGAGGAGGAAGCTTCGTTAGAGCCCGGGGACCGACTTGGGGAGTGGGAATCGCCCCTCATATTCCTCGGTCGACTTACCTCTCAGCCAATCAACTCCATGCCCGAATTGAAAGACCACCATTGTCCTCCTACTTTGAGGACTCCTAGTTGAGGGTTCGCACAAGCTTGAATGAGTCTATAGTATATTTATTATAAGTTACTAAACGAGTAAAGGGTGAGTTAGTTAGACCAGACAGAAGGTGGAGTAGAGGTGGCATCCTATCGAAAGCTATGATAGATGTTGCACCCACCAAAAAGAATTGCACTCTTTCCAATTACGGCGGCTTGACCACTACTGTACTCTACCTCTATTGACGTCGCAACACTTTTCCCTTAGGTGGGCCAGCAGCCCCAAGATTGGAGTAGAGAGAGCGGAGAGAAGAACGGAGAAAAGATGGAGGTATCATATGATGGAATTAATCTTTCGTAGAATAGTGGGTGTGATTTACAGGTTGTTGTACCGGTATGATTATTCATAAGGAGTTCAATTGCACACCGTTGGAAGGTTCAAGAAACCCTTGCCTTATAAACTATCGGTGGTCCCCTCCATTGCTTCTGCTCGCTCTTCCTACTTTTCCCCCCACTCAATCTTCCCTCATCACCAACGACCCTTCTTTATCACCTAATTACCGTAAAAAAATTCCGAGGCTATCTCCTTTAGATCAATAATTCATAAAATGTCTCCTAAGCTCTTTGTGTGAGTCTTCCCGACCAGCTTCCTGTCTCAATTGTGGGTGTTTACTGATATTTGACCCAGAACCGGAGCTACGGGCTACATTGGTGGCACCGCCCTCGACGCCATCATCAATGCCCATCCTGAGTACGAGATCACCGCTCTTGTCCGCAGCCCAGAAAAAGCCACTGCAGTAACGAGAAAGTACCCTAACGTCAAGACCGTTTCCGGAGACCTCGACTCTGGCTCCCTGATCGAGGAGGAGTCTTCAAAGGCAGACATTGTCCTCCACTTTGCGGATTGCGATCACGTCCCCTCGGCCAAGTCAATTGTTGCTGGTCTCGAAAAGCGCGCGACGCCTTCATACCTCATCCACACCTCCGGATCCGCAATTCTGCCCGACATTAATCTTGCTTCAGAATTCGGCAAAGCCGCTTCAGACAAGATCTACGATGACATTGACAATGTCCAAGAAATCACCTCATTCCCAGAGTCTGGCCATCTACACAGAGATGTTGATTCGATTGTGATTGGAGCAAATTCTAACACCATCAAGACTGCTATTGTTTGCCCACCCACAATTTACGGTCCTGGTTCCGGTCCGGGAAACATTCGTAGCAACCAGGTCCCTGAATTGGTCAAATGCTCTTTGAAGCGGGGCCAGGCCTTCCAGGTGACCAACGGGGCGACCATCTGGAACAACGTCCATGTCCAGGACCTTGCTAACCTCTACCTTCTCCTGACAGAAGCTGCTGCTCAGCCTGACGGCGGAAAGGCTACTTGGGGGCCAGAAGGGTACTACTTTGCTGAGAACGGCGAGCACGTTAGTCGCCCCCCACCTCACCTTGGATGGCTGCGCTGACAAGGGTAAAAGACGTGGGGCGAGCTCGCCAAGAAAATCGCCAAGAAAGCTAAGGCTAAGGGCTACCTCAAGACAGACGAGGTTATCTCCTTGCCTAACGAGGAAATTATCAAGCAACACCCCTTCGGCCACATCCTCTGGGGCACAAATTCCCGCGGTTGGGCCTCGCGCGCTAGAAAGGTTCTCGGATGGGAACCGAAGGGCCCCCCCTTGGACGAAACACTCGACGATGTCATTGAATTGGAGGCCAAAGCTTTAGGATTGTAGGTGGTATTATGGGAACGAGGTTTCTATTTTTACTTCTCCTCCAATAGTGTTTATCATAACAAAAATAAAAATAATCGTGTTCTGGCCTGGGTTTGAACATAGGCTACACTCTGTACAGAAAATTTTATGCCAAGGCGTCCCCCGTTACAAAATATTTGGTGCGCTCTCTAGACGCCCGGAACCATATGTCGAAGAGAGTGGGAGCCTTCATATCTAATCACTCCTATGATATGAGGATGATGCTCCAAAGTGCCTCTTCACTTTCTCCACACGTTATGCAACACTGCGCTTTGTTCTCCGACCCCGAAATAACTGACTTCCCGAGTCAAATCTTCTAAACATTGCTGTCTTCGCATTTCGAACACACATAGCGGGGTCATGTGCTCTGTACATATGATACACTATCAACTGGCGTGGCGTGTTCCCCCTCCTCTCCCCCTCCTCCCGTCATCTACCCCCCTAAAATGCCAGCAGGACTAAACCAAAATACCCTACCGGAGTACAGTCCCAAACCCCGTCACCAGGTTGCCCTACTTGATCGGGTTAAAACACCGACCAGTTTAAGTTCTCTTTTTTGCCCTGATGTGAGACCAGAGCTAGAGCTCCTCGGGTAAGTATGGATGACACGTTCTATCCCTTGAACTGCCAGCAACGGCCATTCACGTGAGATGGTCTAACATCCACTGTCACGATAGGTTTTTAATGGTGTTGGATGAACTGACACCAAAACCCTAGCGCACCCACCGACAAGTCCAAACCCCATCCGGTGAAGTCACGTGAATGGCAGCTGCTGGCAATTCAGGGGATAATAATGCCATTATACTCGAGTACGTGTTTTTTTCCTAGCTGTTCGCCTTTGTTCTGATGGAAGGGCCTGTTTTATCATAGATGCAGGGCGTATGCACGTTCCCGATTCGGACATCGTTTGCGGTGGTTATGACACCCCGTAAGTGGGTCATTGTTGGTCACTCGTGGCGGTGGCTGGAACGCTGTTGTCACGAATGGCATCGATCTTGTCGGGAATGCGTTGAAAGTATATTGCTATAATGACATTGGGATTCGGAATGATGTCTGATATTAAGAATGAGGGCTGGTATAGCATGAGCAGGTACTTCGGGCGGCTTTGCTGAACTTGGAAACCTGTATATAGCGGATGTTTCCCCGTTGTCGTTTGGTATGGAGCTCGTACAGTGTCGAAAATGCGCTATAATGCGGTTGACATAAGTGTCCGAAAGGAAATGGAACTATCATAGTTAGAGGGTCGGGAGCGAGCGACGTATGATACAGTAGTTTATATACAGGCTGAAAAAGAGAAGTCTGGATTGACTCTGAACCTGAGTAAACCGCCAGGCCGTAGCAAGCACTCTTCTAATCTTCAACTGTTATCATGCGTTAGGGGGACTTGACAGGTCCGGGGCATGGTTTGTGGGGGTAACGAAAGTGGAATAACTCCCTAGCCCTAACCCAACTACTTTCTAGCAACAGAGCCCATTTCGGTTGCCATGGATAATAACAGTTACGATATGAGGCAGATGAGGAAAGTGTATTATACTAATCCCAATCAGTCCCCTAAAAAAACCCTTAACTTTTGTTTCTTCCCTCACAACATTCTTGAAACCTAATATCTATTCTCCGTTAATTTTCCAATGACAACCCTAGGATTTGAACGTTAAATTCCATTACAGAAATCCACTCCACCAGCTCTTGTAGCCACCCGAGAAGCATTCAAAGACAAGACACTTTCTAGGCGGGTATATAGCAGCCTACGGGAGGTGGGTAGGGACGATCTTCGGGTATCCTCCCTAGAGACCCTTTATAGAGGGTTTCTTGGCCCAGAAAACCGTGCCCCGGACCTGATAAATCTCCTTGGTATTAAGGTTTAGTGACTAAAGCGACAATCCACACCTTTTTTTTTTTTTTTGGCTAGTAAGTTAGGTGGGGAGTTTTTGGAAGGGACATATATGTGTCCACCTCGTCTAGATTCTAGTCTCTGCATGCTCTTTTGGATGGGTATGATATGATGCAGTGGGGATGGGCGGGTAAACCCGAGATGGGGTATACACTACACCCGCATCGGGAAAGTACCAATACCTACCCTTCCGAGTGCTACCAGGCATTGGAGATGCTTCTCCAGTCCTCTCTATTATTCTGCTATGGTAAAACAATAGCGTCCCTGGAGGAATATCCGGAAAATGCTACATGAGGGGTTCTCGCTGCCCGGGTATAGATAATGGGTATTCACTATTGGGGTACGGAGTTGGTGTTATAACGAATATCACCACCGGTAGTTGTAAGCGCACCGCGCCAGAGGTATTAACAGATCTCAAGTACGTTGAGTTTCCTTCTCTAGGTTACCCAATCAATAAGAAAAAATACTATGATATCATATGTAGTACAGGCTTCGAAGCTATGCCAAATTTCCACGCACTAAAGCATAGGTATAGTAATGGCGGATTGGCGTTTTGGCAGATACCATAGAACTATTCGCTCGAAGTTGAAAAAATGGGCATCTCATGCAGAAAAGTGTCAAGGGATAATTTCACTTTTGCTCTTTGGAATATTTCATTTGTGTCGACCTGGAAGAGAAAGCCCAAGGAAGCCTCTTGGATATGCAGTAAATTTTGGGTTTTATTGATGGGGTGGAGGTGGTGCTATAGTGTTGTCAATCTGGCTACTGAGGGCGTAAAACGCATTACTACCGGTGATTTTTGTAAATGATATCATGCCAGCTTCGTTCTATATAAGGAAGGGCAGATGGTATGAGAACTCTGCGGACGTGGCTGCGCCGACGAAACATGTCATAAGTGAACTCTGGATCCTCGAAAAAACTTTGGTGTGGAACTTGTAGTTCCACCCCATGCACGATTGAAGGTTAGGTCAGCCCCGGCGTTAATCGACCACGCGGTGGCATCGTAAACTAATATGCAGGCCACCATGGCGCACCGGGCCCACGCATAATCTAATTGTAGCGGGTTTCATCAGCGCAAGGTTCTCAGCAACGTGTTTGGAGGAAGCGCGACGGCTGAGCCTCACAGGGGGAGTTCAACCGATCATAGAGCCTCCCTGAATGCGGCGCAGTAGGCAGAAAACGGATACTTGTAGAGTGGCAGCCTTCTTTTTTTTCTGCCCTGCCTGTGGGGAAGGAATATTGTTCGGAATATTGTTGAAATGGAGGCTATTCGGGCCGCAGTCTTAGCTCTTCTCTCTCCGCCCGTGGGGGGGGGGGGGAAAGGGGAAAGGGGAAAGCGTGCATTCTAAGGATGTTTACGAGCATCTGGTGCATGACAAGCTAGACTACGATACCTCCCGTTCGGACTGTGGGCCCTAGCGGCTGTTGCAAAATCGTGGGGGAACCTCAGCCAACACCGTCGCCATGCACTGAAACGGATCATGACAACGAAAACCTGTACCTGCAGCCACTTTTCAATATTCCTGAACCGGGAATAGCTTATTCTTGAGCCATAAGTTAATAGAGCTCACTCGGGTAGAATTATCACGGTTTTCTGCTTCTTCCTAGTTGTCACTTGAGTTGTTGCTCATCTCTACCAAACAAGCCTCTGCTACGGAATTCCAGTCATCGGGTATGGATTGACCCTCAAAATGAACCCTTGTGGGAGGGGATGTTTTGGCTTACCGGCGCCTCGCCATACGAAAAGCACAACTCAGTGTTTCTCCCGATGCACGAACAACTATGCTATTGTAGACGCTGTTCTCGGGGGCAAAAAGTGACTTGAGGAGCTATTGTTGGGCCCCTCTCTTCGCCCGGGGCTCGGACCTTCACTCAAGAAGCCGCTCTTCAGCGAGTAATCGGCACCCGCAATCCGCAAGAAGTATTCGATAGCAGGAAGACGGGGTGGAGTTTCTGTGAGCCTATTATCCCTTTGCACTCGGGCGTGGTCGAAGAGGGCGGAAAACTTTGGGTGGCAATTTAGGGATTATATTGACCAATTAATAAACTACGATACAAACTATGATGCAAACTATGATGCTTGGAAAAACAAGAACCAGTATTATAGAGGTTGGAAGTCTGGACCGGTTGCAATCTCTGCCTTTTTTCCTCCAGCGATGGGGTTTGGAGATTCTGAAGAGCTACCCGGGGCTGCGAGAAATCCTATGGGACTACTGTAGTCTGTGGTGGGCCCGATTTTACGATTCTTACACTTGGGTATCCTCCTCCTATTGGTAAGATAAATTATCTAGCACAAGGTATCTACCGGTACTCTATATTGCTCATGTCAACCAGGCCTTGTTTTCTCCCATTAGGATTGACCATCTGATCACTACCCCACGGGATCTTGTCGATCCTTTTTCAGCCCTTTTTTTCCGCCCTTTTTTTTACCATGGCTGAGCGGAGTACTCGTACTGGTACGTTTTCGAGCACCTGGATCCCTGCCCGTTGAGGCGTGGGGAGGCTCTGCTTGGGGGACTGATGCCCCCTCCAGGGTGCATGCAGCTTCAATTGGTGAGGTCGGGATCAGAGCATCAGACCAATACCATTACAAACTTGGTTTCTGCCAACCAAGAGCACCACTTATGAGGGATTCTTTCACTGATATTGTGGCAGGGTGGTAGATCACGGCATCCAACTAACTTAGATCATCCTCATGATACTACTCGAAGACCAGCGCATCCCGAAAGAGATGGATGGGTGGGTTGTCTGGTATATAATATAATATGGCCCTCTCTCTCTCTCACTCCTCATACTCCTCTCTCACTGTCAACTCTTTCAGCTCATTTCCTACACACTTCCTACACATTTTTAATCAACTGCGGTCAGGTACTGCTGGACACATCCTTCAAATTTCAATCAATCATATACTTTAAACACACCCCTCACGACCCCAACTACCTACCAGCTATCCGGAATGTCCTCAATCTCGATCTCAAGCGTGCTCTTCGCATTGCTCATCCTCATCTTACAAACCCTCACCACGGTATCGGCATTACCTACCTGCACCCCCGCCGTGGGCACCGGCGCACACCTCGAGACAAGAGCTTCAAACTCTGACAACAACAATAGTAATAGTGATAATAGCAATAACGGCGTGCATAGTAATGACACCACCACTTCAAAGTAGGTCTATTCATCCATCCGACCTTCCCTCGCTCGCCGGTCCCCCTACAACCACAAATTACTAACTTCCTTTTCCTACTATAGTAAAGTAACACCCGCCCAGATCGCCGGCGTGGTCATCGGCGCTCTATGTACCATTGCTCTAGCTCTGATATTCTGGTACTGCTTTCTACAGCACCAGAGCAAGAAGCGGGCTCAGAGGGCTCAGGACGAGAAGGCGGCCGCAATTAAGCACACAAAACGGGTGGATAATAGTTACGAGTCAACAGGAGGTATCTATAGGTCGTGTGCCTGATTCGCGGCTGGCCTGCCCGCTAGCTGAAGGACGTTCTGGAAGGATTTTCTAGACCCCACCGCTCTTTTCTTTCTCTCCTTTTTTCTCTCTTGGATCCACCAGCACTGTACCCCTCTTTGTCTTCGGCGATTGTATCATAGAGGTTTACTATTCTTTACTTACGGCGTTGGATCGGTGTTATGCATACATACGGCAGTTCTTTCCTTTCCCTTTACTTGTCTGAAAGCATTACATGAACTTATGAATATGGTGTGCTCAAAAAGTCTGTCGAACTCTTTCGCCTCAGTAGCTGGGGAAAAAAAACCTGCTCTGGTATCAAGCCAAGAGAGGCAGTTCGGATTTCCCAGAACCCCTCGCCGAGTGATGTGGCCCCATGTGGGATCGAGTGGCGATTGTGGAGGATGCGAGCGCCATACAGAGTTTGGGATGTTGTTGCGGTTAGGTGCCGGTACGGGGCGCTCGCCCCCGCTCCAGACCACCATAGTCCCCTCTCTGGGTACGTAACCTCGAGGAGTGTACCAGTGAACGGGATAGTGAACTGGGACGATGCTTTCCACACCTTCATTACCCGCACCCCCCCATTCTTGCTATACCATCCATCAGTACCCGCGCCGGCTGTCACCGAGTAGGTTAACTTACTACATATCACGAGTTCTAGAAGTGCACTTTTCCTTGGAAAGTGTGTGCAGAAGGACCGCGTTGCCACTTAACCAACCAGGAGACATGTATGCTGGTGTGTATATATATATGTTAACCAATGACCATCCACACTGGGAGATCTCGGGCGTGTGTCCGCAGTCGAACGATCGGAAGAGTGATAATCCGGATTTATCAGCGCGTGAAATTACGTCGAATGCCGGAAAGTCAGATGCACAGCTCGGACGATGAAATAAGCAGAGCATCACCAGGCTGAGAATTTGTGAGCCATCGTGTCCATCCGTGTTCGCAAAAGATGGCTCGCAGCGACATACGATCTTACTACTCGTGCGGGCGCTCGAGTACCATACAAGTAGTGTACTTGTACTGGTTCTCGGGGGGGTATAGGTGGGCGATTAATATTTGTGGCATCATGACAGTGGTGGGAGCAGGCGACCCGAACAGATGTCTGGGATAAAGCACCAACCACGAATTCTGGGGGGATGGCTTCTTTCGGGCGTGATTCCGTGTAATATTTCCTTCTCAAACGTGCTGGGATAGTCTATCTCCCCAAGTTGTTGAAGTTGGTATTGGGTCTCAATCAGCACCAGCTCGGATACCGCCATGGTTTCCACGGCCTTGGGAAATAGTAATTATTTTCACCACCCTCGCTATACCAAGGGTGAGCGCTTGAGTCTGTCAAGCTCAAGTTCCGTGCGTGGAACGGGAATTGTGCGGCCAATAGGTACCTGCGGTAGGGGTAAAATATTGGGACATATAGGGGATTAGTCGTGGAATCCTCCCAGGAAAGGGCACCGCATAAAGCCTTATCGGACATTTCTTAAGCCAGTAGGATCAGAATCAAAAGCTCGCGGGAATGCCCAAATAGAGCAATTACGCTCAGACAACAGGTTATTCCAATACAGTACTTTACCCCTACCGCGAGTAAGTGAAGCTAATCTTTGGTCAAGGAAAAAAGTCCATAAGTACAACTCATTGCGTGGTGGCTGGAACGACGCCGTTCTCCAACTGGAGAAGCCACTTGAGACAAACGGAAGTTAGTTCGGCAGACTAACCGGTACCCTGCATATGATACTGTACTTGGTATGGCCTTTCTTTCAGGCCGGGTGGCTACGAGTACCGAATAGTCTAACAAGTGGTGCAGGTGGTGCAAGAGCCTTACTGCGTCCGAACGCGAGAGAGCTAATCGGGTTAGCTATAAAAAGGTGACCCCCGAGTAGCGGTGTCGATGTCGAATAAGCCTTCCATTGCTTGGAGAGAGTTACAGTATCTTTTTTGATAGGTGTACCGTACTTACAGGGATGGAGGCTGGAATCCGATCAATCAATTATCTTCGTTCAAAGGAGTAAGACGAGGCTCTCAGGGCCATGCTTCTCGGTTATATAAACTCCAATGATCGTGCAGGTTGCTACTTATGTAGTTGGATAAAGATGGAACATTTCAAGCACTCCAGCCACCAATCACGGATCACCATTTCCCGAGAACCCCCAATAACAGGGGGGCGTGACGGAAGCCTGCCAATGACATCCTCGGGGGGTTTGGAGCAAAAATTGAATTCGCCAATCTGGGTAACAAATGAATAGATGCTACTAATCCCTGTTGGTCACGGGCTGACTCCCGTCAAGCCCCCCTTGGAGACTCTAATTTACCAGTACATTGGTTAGGCTATTGCGATTTGTCCTACGGCTGTACTGTACCATAAGCAGCCCGTCCCTTAGATGCCTCGGGAGCACAGCGGTAAAGTGCTGTGTCAACACGTACCCCTTAGTAATTCGCTTGTTGGCATTCTTGAAGGGGAATAAAGACACTCTGATACTCGAAGCAGAACAGGTCCTTGGTAATACTCGGATACGGTTGCTTCAACAAACTAGTGAAAGCATAAATTCTCAGACTATTTTAGGTCACAAATGGACCATTTCTGGTAGAAAGGTGGGTTCTTCCTTTGGAACCTGTATTATACTTGCCCAAACCTGTTAGAATAGTACTCGCGAGTCAGAGGCTTATAAAAAGGACTGCATTCTCCGCCAAGGTATCATATTCCCATAGGACCAGCGAGAACTGGTAGACTATGATTCGTGCCATCCAAATCCTGCACCAGGCTGCGACTTTTCAATCGATTATATCTCACTATTAAGACCTGCAATCACTTTAAAGAAACCGCTACGCTATTCCCCTTAGTGTTCCTAATAACCTAGAGTTTTTTTTTGAATCCATGTTTTGGCATGGTAGAGGCGTATAATCGTTTGGGAACGGTAACCCCTCGTGCTGGTTTTTGGTGGTACGAATCATACCTTTTTTGGAAAAAACGAAGAAAGTCTGAGGGAGTTTTTAAAGGGCCTAACTCGTGGATTGTGCGGGATTTGGCCTCAAAGGCCGCAGCATATTCCCTTCGAATTCCTTGATGGTTCCCTGGTTTTTAGAATTTTTTAGGAGCATCTCTCCTAAATACCACGGAATAGGATCGCACCAAGCAATGGGACCGGGAACTCGCTGCCAGTGTGCAAGTGCCGTAAATTTTAGTCACACCCTTGGTATTTATGGTTTGCCACTCCCAATGTGATTTGTTCATCCGCGTATCCGCAATCTGCACACAGATCTCTCCCAAGCCAGATATGATGCAGAGGGAGCTTACCTGCTCCAGTACTCGCAGAGATACGGAAGTTGGGTGCACCGGTACGCACTAAGGGGGCGTTTTGTGCACACGTGATTTGACCCAGCCTTCTGCAATTATGTGAGACAACAAGTGAATTGTATCATATATCTGCATTGGCTCCAAAAATAGCCAGTAGCAACTCTTATTTGACGAAATCAGCCAGGCACTATGCCTGTCTTATCCACTAGCGCAGGTACAAGTACTTAGAGTACCGGTTCTGTGATAGTTCTTGCACATAGGTTTTTTTTCGTCTCAGCCGTATCGACTGTGCCGGAATCCAAGAGGAAGAAAGAAAAAAAGGGTGTAAAATGTGGCTACCATAATACTTGATTAGGTGGGTAGAGAAAACATCCCACGGTTTGCCGGGTTGGATTCAGGAAATCTCCCATAAAACCCCACTCGAAGAGAGGATGGAGCGATTGTGATTGACGATCAATAGTGTCATCGTGGCGAGAGAACTTGCAAGTGCCCTCTGCTTGGTTCTTTTCTCACCACCCTTTTCAAGGAAATCGTCTCTTGATAGTCTACTCGTACAGCTACTCGAGTAGTGCCAGTAGACTGCTCGAGTATATGCCTCATGCTCATCGCCATCAAACTTCGGTGGTTTGCCCACCGGCACGGATGGCGGCTGTAACCATCGAGGTCAGCAGAGTAGCAATACACCATTAAAGTGGCGGGAATGAGCGCACCTGTAGGAGCTCGGCGGCTGATCTATGCACATCCAATTAGGACGAAGTTTTTTCCGAACTGTACTCGTACCAGACCGTTTCATAGGGTGTCGAGAACCAACACTTCTCTCGGAGGAAATATGATGCTTAACTTGAATGAAAAGGGCCGAATCATCAGGGGGAACCGGCTATTCTCCCCACCCTATCCTTCTCGGTACCCTATCAGTAGTCCACACCCGGGTACTTAACTACGAGTAGTATGATCGGGGTAGCCAGGTTTTCTGAGCAGTGCTTACTTGAGTGGATATTTAGTCCAACATATTCCGTCGATTACGGTGAGCGATCTTTCCACAATTTAGAGATCAACATCAGGCCAGGTGACGAGGGAGTAGGTGAGCAACTTATCCTTTGTGCACTTAAGTTAAGCTGAACTACTTGCCGGGTGTTTAGCAACATCTTGCCCGAGCGCTGAGATGATCAGGCAGATCGGTTCCCGACATCTGGCTTGGTTCAAGCTTTCCCCGCAGTTTCTTGCCGGTCGGTTGCAGTCGTGGTGTATCCTTCGATGCGACAGAAAATTGGGATATCACAACCGCACTCTTGCGGGTTAATTTAAACATCGACCGAATGATTTACCTCCCTGTGATTTTTTGCACGAACCCGCAAGCGAGAAATATGTTCACCTCGAAAGTGTAGGGCTACCGCTTCTAATATAGGAGAACAGTAACCCCAATAAATCTAGTTAGACGATAAAGGTCTTGAGAGGTGGGGAAGGAAGGATCTAGAAGGGAAGAAATATGGATGCTGGCACGATATGGAGTAAACCCTCAGACTTGATAGCAAACCTATCGAGAGAAGAGATAGAGGGGGGAGGGAAGCGATCTACGGGCCAAACAATCAAGGTTTGTATGGATATGCCCGACGTTCCATACACTAAACTACACAATTCAAGCTATGATAGAATATGCACTGTGCGTAAGCGTAGCCGGGTTACCTACCGGCTACAAAAAATAGGGGGATAGAGACTGGGCTATGCAGGAGAAGTTGGAATGAATAGACGACTGTGGCGGGGGTAAAAAAATTGAGAAAATAATAATTGGGCGAGATATGATACCCAGCGGCAGACCTTCTACCGCCCACCGGAGTAAGTTAGAGTGACCTTGCACATCGGTACCGCTAAAACAGTGCTACTAAGTACACATACGAGTATGCGATACTTTGCGATATAACCAGGATAAAATCTTCAGAGTACGGTACGGTACACCTGGGTCTTGTACTGTACCGTATGATACTACCATAATATTTGATCCAGCTACGAGATAGTAGATCTAATCAAATGTCTTGCTCGCTTCTACCCTACGCCTAAGTTTATAGAAACGAGAATGTATCCAGAGAACACCTGAGGGAATCATATGTGCTATCCTTCAGACTTTTCAATGCAAGATTCACTTTTATCAACACTCTATTACGTCCTGAAAGATGATAGTGGAGGTGAGAATACCTTCAAAGAGGCAAGTAATGTAATTCTATGATACAATGAGAGACAAATGTAACTGCCTAGAAGATCTAGTCAGACGTGCCATACTTCTCCCATCAACCTTATCCCTCCCACCTAGCAACAAGAAGACATACCAAGTGGAAAACGCAAAAGAAATCTCCCTAGAGGATCTCCATACTGCCCAAAGATGGGTGTTATTGGGCTGCAGGCGCAGGGCCAGGTACAAACGAAGCAAATTGTTTTCAACCCCTTTGAGATCCCAAGGAGCTCGCAAAAGTATATCAAGAATGAATGCTTCTGGTCTATTGTGGATCAACATAACTTATCATACAAACCCCGCCTAAGCCAATCCGACATAAACCCTTAGGAAAGCGCCGAGAAAGGTAGGTGCGGTGCACACAGGTCATTCCTAGGGGGAGAGTTTCCGAAACTATGGCTTACCAACTCAGCAGAGAATCGCAACCCAGCACAAGACCTGAACCAAGGGGTCTCCCAAACTCTGATAACCATGTCTTCGATATTACAAACTGTAATTTATGACTAAACTTTCAACAAAAATTTCACATCTGATCAAAAAAAACTCTAAAGTTCATTAATTACCTAAATATGCTCCCGAAAGGCTCGACTAGAGTCCGACGAATACCAAAAAAAAGAGCTTTCAATTTGTTGGAAATACGTTATCCACCCTATGAGTCATAAGTATGAGTCATGGAATTGACTCATACATGTGACGAGATATGAAAAAGGGGGTTTCCTTGGCAGGAGAACCATGTTATCACGTGATGGAATATGTCTATATAAGACCAAGTGTATTTCCCTCTGTAACCACGTACTTTGCTAGTGCAAGCGTGGAATCTTATCTTTATATCTAAACTATACTGCGTTCAACTCTCAGTGCCGCCTTAGTATCTAAGAGACAGCCTCAGAGACTGCAATATTTTCAGGTTATGAGCCCGGATAGCAAGCCTTTCTGCTACCAAGTATCATATACCATATAGATAAAAGAAAGACACCTAAGTGAGACACTACTACTGTTACCTCCTCCTCACTACCATCCCTCATATCTGACCACACGGTCAACGAATACCTCTATACACACTATTTATCCCACTACAACACCACATACCACACACCTACCATGACGCCCTTGAGTACACAGTTGAAGAAACCATCAAAAGAGTCAATCAAGCCATCGAACAAAGGAACCTCGAAATTATCAACTATAACGATCGCCTCCAAGCCATTCAGAAGAAGTACGGTGAACAACTGGACACACCTCTAGAACTCACCATACCAGAACTGACTCTTGCCGACTTCGAACACCTACAATACGATCGCGAAAACGATAGTTACCGAGGTTACTTCAATCCAGAGACTCTGATCAAGTGTACTGGCTGTCTCAAGTGGAGACCCTTTCCCATCCTTTCAGGAAACGTACCGAAACCTTGTTGCGAGTCATTTGAGACAAAAACTAGGGATTTTGCACTCCTGAAGTTACGGGAAACAAGACGTGTTGCATACTGGAAACCTCTGTCAATCGGTAACACCAAACAAAGACAACTCCAGTAAATATGTCAGACTCCACATCACCTGAACAATCCTTCGGCCGGTTGTCCCTATCCTTCAACAAATACCCTACACTACAAGGACAACAAAACTATCGGTCATGGGCAACGATGTGGAAAACAGCCTTTAAGGTCTGTGGCATATGGGAATACGTAGACGGAACAATACAACAACCAGTCACATCAGATGAAGGCTCCTCCTCTCAACCAACCGCAGTTACAGAATGGGAAACAAAGAACGAACAAGCAAAGTTCCTTCTATTCCAAGCAGTAGGCGATCACTATGAAACCATCACTTGCTACCCTGCTGTTAGCGACGCCTGGAAAGCCCTCAAAGACAAATTTGACAAAGAAACACCCTCAACAAACCTTGTCCTACTTGAAGACATATTCAAGAAACTTCCTCCCAATAAGAACATTACCGAACACGTCACAAGTTTTGAAAATGCATGGAACCGACTCTCTCAAAGATGCTCGAACGCAAAAGGAAAGACTGAAGATGACTTCCTATCAATAATGAAACTAGTCACACAATCCGAAGCTGTCAAGGGAGCGTTCTTCATGTTATCCATAAAGGAACAACATAAAGACCTTTGTGACATACTCGCAGCTAGAGGAGATGACCAGTATACCGACATAAGGGAATTCTTCATCAGTCGAGCCGCAGAAAAGTCGGAAACAGAGGAAAAGGTACTGTTCGTACCAAAGAAAAAGGACACGAAGGAATGTTCCTGGTGCAAAAGCAAAGGGAACAAAGGGTTTATGTCACGGATGTGACAGGTAGCTCAGGATTTCGCACATGACTCGATTATGAGTCATGGGTCTTACGCATATGACTCACTTGAGTCATATGACTTGTTTATGTTATGATTTGTTATGTTTCGCACATGACTCGATTATGAGTCATGGGTCTTGCGCATATGACTCGCTTGAGTCATATGACTTGTTTATGTTATGATTTGTTATGTTTCGCACATGACTCGATTATGAGTCATGGGTCTTGCGCATATGACTCATTTGAGTCATATGACTTGCTTACGTTATGATTTGTTATGCTTCGCACATGACTCAATTATGAGTCATGGGTCTCGCGCGTATGACTCATTTGGGTCATATGACTTTGGTAAGGCTTTTCACGAGGCTCACACTTGTGAGTCATCAGGGTTAGGGTTGGCGGAAGAGCACTATATAAGGAGGTCAATACGACCGAGGAAGATAGGCTCTTCACGCTTTGTTCTAAGTAATTTCCTTACCTATTACTTTACGAATAAAACATCTTCACACTCTTTATCACGTTTGCGTATCCGACACATTTCTCACGAGCCTACGTGAGGCGAAGCTATCTTATTTAGGATCTAACAGGCGTTATCCAACGAACGGTGATAACGTAGATCAACGGATCTAAGAACTGTTACATCTATTACGATTATAACGGAGGAGAGAAGTATCGTTGCCCGTCGCTATTAGTTAACCACAAGCTAGGAACCTTACATTACAAAGCGTCACCCAAGCGACGCTCAACGATTTCAACACGGCAGATATAAACCCTCAACCTGAGGGACAAGACCACGAAGGAGATATCGATCTCACAGAAAACGAAGGAGGACTCGGAAACTTTGAAGAATTCAGCAACGCCCTAGAAAACGCCTCCCAAGCTCCTTCAAGGGCAACTAGCCCTGTTACACCCGAAGGAAGATTGTCAAACGAAAACTCACCAGAAGGTACACCAAGACCAAGGAGGATGTCGGCATCACAACCAGCAGCCCCTCCGGCACAAGGGGATGCTGGAATATCCCCAGCGCAGATGCAAGCTATCGTAGCTGCGGTAACAGCGGCCATGTTACCAGCAGCCCCGCCGACACAAGTGGCTCCAGCTCGATCAATGCAACAGCCAAAGGTCAAGGCACCACCCAGATATGGGGGGGAACGAAACAAACTACGCAACTTCAATGTCCAAATCGACAATTATTTCGAAGCGGTAGGATGGACTATCGGATATGACCAAGAAAAAATCCTATACACCTGCACGTTGTTAGAAGGAACAGCACTGGCTTGGATACGACCTTATACAGAAGGAACTATCGAAAGACCTTGGAGAAATTGGGATGAATTCCGTACTGAGTTCACCCTGCAGTTCGACGACCTTGACAGAGAACAAGAAGCGAGGAACAAGCTCGAAGTGGCTGAACAAGGAAATCGTGGCGTAACCGAATACTGATACGAGTTCAGGCTACTCATGCAAGACGCCAACGTCGACGACACGACAGCAGGAAGATGGTTCACACGAGGATTAAAGAAGATCTATCGCGATGCTATGATCCACATACCAAAGAAATTGACTTCGGCAACGGAATTAGCAGTCTGGGCGATAGACAAGGAGAACTGGATAAACCAGTGCAAGGCAGCAGAACGAAATTACCACCCACCAGTCACAACCAACAAGACATACACATCACCAAGGAACCAGGACGGAACCTGGAAAAGACAAGAACAAGACGACAGAGGAGAACCCATGGAATTGGACGGTACAAGGAAGAAAGGACGGCTCGACATTCCTCAAGGCGTATACGACCAAAGAAAGAAGGATAACCTTTGTTTCAATTGCGGAATCAAAAAACACGGGATCAAGGATTGCAGAAGGCCAAGATCGAATGGAAATGGAACACAGACGAAGAAACCTTTCACCACGCAAAGGTTCCAACAATTTCCAAAGAGAACGAACCTGAGGGAGATATCCATGGACGAAGGAGATGACCAATCGGAAAAAGACGAAGGTCCCCAGCAATAGATGGTCTGAGGGACATGGATCAACCAAAAACCATCAAGTTATCGAATACATACGCGGCACTGCGTACGGAATCAATGGAAACACACAGAGACCAGTTAATGGTCAAAACAAAGCTACTAGTTAACCAACAAGATACGATTGAGATATACGCAATGATAGACTCAGGAGCAACTGAGGATTTCATCGACAAAGGAATCTGTGACAAGCACAGAATCAAGACCAAGAATACGAACAAGAAAAGGACGATTTACCTCGCGGATGGAAATCCAAGTGCAATGGGGGATGTTACCCACATCGCGCAAGTACCTATGGAAATTGGAAACCATAGGGAAACGGCAACCTTCCAAGTGGCAAATCTCAAAAACCACGAGATAGTGCTGGGAATGCCCTGGCTAAAGAAGCACAACCCGGATATGGACTGGACGGAGAATAAGGTCACCTTCACAAGCGGATTATGCGAGAAGGAATGCCTACAAGACCCGCCAGTCGTGTACGGAACCCCAGAAGTTGAAGTCGAATACGAGAGCCTCAAAGCAAGGTACGAAGAGGCCAAGTTATCTGTCAACGGACAAAAAAAGAAAAAGAACAAGAAACAAGGAGCTCTTGTCAAGAAGGTCGACCCGGAGGCTCGGATACCTCTTAGAGGGTCAGCAAAGGCTGCAGGACACGACCTGTATGCACACGAAGATACCACGATACCAGCAAAAGAACAAGCCACGATACGAACAGGAATAGCCATCGGACTACCGGACGGCACCTATGGACGAATCGCACTACGGAGTGGACTATCAGTCAAACACAAGCTAATAGTCAACACCGGGGTAATCGATGCCGACTATACTGGTGAGATAAAGGTGGTCTTGGCCAACCTGAATCATAAGGAGTATAAGATCTCAAAAGGAGATCGAATTGCTCAATTGATCATCGAAAAGATCAACGACGAAGAGCTTCAAGAAGTTAATGACCTCGATAACACGACAAGAGGAAATCAAGGTTTTGGGTCAACGGACCAATACGAGGCTACCAAGAGCCAACAAGACAAGATTCAGATATGCGAAATAACAGCTGAAGAATTCCGCGAAGAATATAAGGAAGGAGCGTACACTGGCATGCTCTGATGGAACTTCACCACGAAAGACCTAGAATGGGCCAAGATCAACATCAGCACGGAACTGGCCATACGAGACAAACAACAACGAAAGCAACAAGACTGGAGGGATACTATACCCAAACAGTATCACAAGTTCCACGATTTATTCAAAGAAGACAACGCAACAGAACTACCCCCACATCGACATGGGGTAGACCTGGCGATCAATCTCGAATTAGACAAAGACGGAAAACGAACACAACATATACCATGGAAAAAGGTATATGCACTCAGTGAATACGAGTTAGAAGAATTAAGACAATACATCGAAACCAATCTGGACCGAAGATGGATCCGGGAAACGAAAGGAGCATGGGGATCACCCATAATGTTCATCAAAAAGAAGGACGGAAAACTAAGGCTGTGTGTGGACTACCGAGCACTCAATTCGCTCACGAAGAAGGACCGATACCCGCTACCCCTGATAGGAGAAGCCCTGGATCGGTTAAGAACAGCACAATATTTCACCAAACTCGACATCAAGGACGCATACCACAACGTCCGAATCAAAAAGGGAGACGAATGGAAAACCACTTTCGCATCCAAATATGGAATGTACGAATACCTGGTTATGCCTTTCGGGCTAACCAATGCACCGGCAGCTTTTCAACGATGGATCAACCAAATATTGAGTCGGTTCCTCAACAGATGCTGCATCGTCTATCTAGACGATGTACTCATCTATTCCGATAACCTGGAGCAACACATCAGAGACGTTAGAGAAGTGATGGAATGCATCCAGGAATCTGGAATGAAGATCAAGTCAACAAAATGCGAATTCCATAAGGAGGAAACAGAATACTTGGGATTCATCATCAACAGACAAGGAGTCAAAGTGGACCCAGTCAAAACAAACGCCATATGGAAATGGAAACCACCAGGAACGAGAAAGGATGTTCAATGCTTCATTGGATTCTGCAACTTCTATCGGAGGTTTATAGAAGGGTTCAGCAGGATTGCTAAGCCTCTCTATAACCTAACAAAGAAAGAAGCCAAATGGAGATGGAACGAACATGAACAGAAAGCATTCGACGGTATCAGGAAACGACTCACGAGCGCCCCATTACTAGTTCACTACGACCCCGATAAAGAACTAGTAATCGAAACCGACGCATCGAAATACGTCTGTTCCGGGATACTCTCACAGAAATGCGAAGACGGGAGGTGGAGACCGGTCGCCTACCGGTCAAAGAAAATGACACCCGCCGAATGCAACTACGACGTTCACGACAAAGAACTATTAGCAATAGTTCAAGCAATGAAGGAATGGAGACGATACGTTTGCGACACGAAAGGTGTTGTGAAAGTACTATCAGACCACAAAAACCTAGTACCGTTCATGAAGGACAAGGTGCTAAACGATCGACAACTACGATGGATGGAACAACTAAGTCAGTTCAAGTTCCAAATCGAATACCGACCTGGCAAGGAAGGGGGCAAACCAGATGCTCTCACAAGAATATCGAGCGACAGACCACAAGACGATAACGACGAACGGATTACGAGGAAAATCTAAACCTTGCTACCAGCCGACCGATATTTCAAGAAAGACAGGATCGAAGCGATGGAGATGGTTGAAATTACGACGGAAAACGAAGAAAGAATACAGGAAGCAAGCAAAGAAGATGGAACTATCAAAACGATAAGGGAAGCACTGGAAAAGGGAAGAAAAGAAATGAAGGGGATAGCCCTGGGTTTATGCCAGTGGAGAGAAAATCAACTATGGTACGACGGAAAGCAATGGATTCCGGAAAATGAGGAGATAAGGACGGGAATCATACGACAACACCACGATTCACGAATATCAGGACATGGAGGAAAGGCTAAAACAACAGAACTCATCACGAGGTCATTCTATTGGCCAGGACTGCGCGAGGACGTCAAGAGATATGTTAAAAATTGCGATATATGTCAAAGGACGAAAACAGCCAAACATGCGCCGTACGGATTGCTCAAATCGAACGAAGTTCCGAAAAAACCATGGGAAACGATAACCATGGACTTTATTACCGACCTTCCGAATTCGGAAGGATGGAACGCCATTTTGGTTGTGGTGGATCGCCTGACCAAAATGAGTCACTTTGTTCCGGTAAAAAAGGATATGACAACGGCAACATTCATCCGGACGATCTTCCACGAAATCTTTAGATTACAAGGACTACCAAAAAACATCATCACGGATAGAGGATCACTATTCACATCCGGCGCGTGGAAAAAGGCAACGGGAGAAATGGGAATCTGGAACAGGCTAAGCACTGCCTTCCACCCACAAACAGATGGACAAACCGAACGAGTAAACGGGATATTGGAACAATATCTTCGCGCATACATCAATTATCAACAGGATAATTGGAGGGAACTGCTTCCGATGGCAGAGTTTGCATATAACAACAGCAAACAAGAGACGATTGGCACGACACCCTTCTTCGCCAATTACGGACAACATCCGAGAAGTCAGGCCACAAATCATACGAGTGGTGGAATGATAACAGATAAGACGGAAATGAGTCAACTGCACGACACGTTACGATACGAAATGGATTATGCACAACAACGACAAAAAGAACAATACGATAAGCACCGAAGACCCGATCCGAACCTACAATCAGGAGATATGGTGTGGCTGTTACCACGCAACATCAAGACCACGAGACCATCCAAGAAATTAGATTATAAGAAAATCGGGCCATTTCGGATATTGGAAAGAATTGGGAATCGAGCATATAAACTCGATCTCCCTCCCTCGATGAAAATACACAACACATTCCACATCTCACTTCTCGAAATCTACAACGACAACAAGTTTCCCTCACAAACGATAACTCCTCCTCCTCCGCTAGAAATAGACGGAGAATCAGAATACAAACTCGACGAAATAATCGATTCTCGCTTGCGCTACGGAAAGCTCCAATACCGTGCCAAGTGGACCGGTTATTCTCCCGAACACGATAAGACCTGGTATCCAGCGAGCAACTTCACCAACGCTCAAGATGCCATCAAACTCTTCCACCGAAGCTATCCCGACAAGCCCCACCGGGATAACGATCACCATCAACCCCAAGAACGGAGAAGGCGCTAAGTCGCCGATGAAGCCCCATGAGGGCTGGGATGATTGCCCTCGTGCAATCACCCCAACGAGCCCCGAATACTCATGGATGGGGCCAACAGACGAAGAACTCACCAAGCGCGAGGAGGAAGCAAGACAGAATGCACACAACCAGATGAGTTGGACGGTGTACTACGACAATGGATGTCCCGTACACTATGGGGACAAGGAGGGATCCGGATGGTTCCCGAGGGAATATAAGAGGGGAGGTCCTCGTCCAGACCATGCCCTTAAGGACTGGACACAGTGCTTCAGCAAGCACTGTGCGATGCACAAGGCGGCGAAAGTACAGGCAGGGTACTACCCGCAAAAGGACGGGAGCAGGGCACCGCTCCAGAGCAAGGATGCCTACCGACACAAAAGGACTTCGAGGACGAAGCCTGTGGAAGGGGGGGCCGAAAACTCCTCCGCGGAAACCGAACCCGACTACGAAAGCCTGCAAAGGCAAATCTCGGGACTACGAAACCAACTTGGTTCGGCCGAAGCCACAATTTCGGCACACGCGCAAACAATCGCCCTACAGCAAAGGACGATCGAAACGGCCAACCTCACACTTGAGTCAGTGAGGGTAAGAGCCCGGGATTGGGAATCGAAGTACCATAGACTTCGAAGGTCCGTTCGCACGTACGGATGGGACCTGGTAAAGATGGGGGATTCGAGATAGAAGCCTGATGGGACTCAGGCTTAAGGAGGGGGGAGCTAATGTCACGGATGTGACAGGTAGCTCAGGATTTCGCACATGACTCGATTATGAGTCATGGGTCTTACGCATATGACTCACTTGAGTCATATGACTTGTTTATGTTATGATTTGTTATGTTTTGCACATGACTCGATTATGAGTCATGGGTCTTGCGCATATGACTCGCTTGAGTCATATGACTTGTTTATGTTATGATTTGTTATGTTTCGCACATGACTCAATTATGAGTCATGGGTCTTGCGCATATGACTCATTTGAGTCATATGACTTGTTTATGTTATGATTTGTTATGCTTTGCACATGACTCAATTATGAGTCATGGGTTTTGCGCATATGACTCAGTCGAGTCATATGACCTATGTAAGGCTTTTCGCGAGGCTCACACTTGTGAGTCATCAGGGTTAGGGTTGGCGGAAGAGTACTATATAAGGAGGTCAATACGACCGAGGAAGATAGGCTCTTCACGCTTTGTTCTAAGTAATTTCCTTACCTATTACTTTACGAATAAAACATCTTCACACTCTTTATCACGTTTGCGTATCCGACACATTTCTCACGAGCCTACGTGAGGCGAAGCTATCTTATTTAGGATCTAACAGGCGTTATCCAACGAACGGTGATAACGTAGATCAACGGATCTAAGAACTGTTACATCTATTACGATTATAACGGAGGAGAGAAGTATCGTTGCCCGTCGCTATTAGTTAACCACAAGCTAGGAACGTTACAGTTTAAGAGTCATCACGTCAAAGATTGTCGAGGTCTGAAGAGAGAAAAAGATAAGCGAAACAAGGAAAATCCGAAGGGACAAAGGACCGCCAACCTTACCGATGCCACTGTAACTGTGCTTATAACCAAAACCGAATCGAATGAGGAAAGATCAATAGATTGGTTATGTGACTCTGGAGCGTCAGATCATATATCACCAAATAAAGGTGACTTCCTCAACCTCCTACCAGACAATACAAGCATAGTAATGGCAGACGGCAGAAAACATTACGCAACAGGAACTGGAGATGTGCAGATCCCTGTGCGGTTGTTGGACGGATCCCATCATACGATTCAGCTCAGACGAGTACTGTATGTCCCGACATTTAGGTACTCCTTGGTGTCCAAATCAAGACTGGATGATGTTGGAGTTAGGATAGAAATTGAGAAAGGAAGAAGAGAATACAAAAAAGGAGGAAGAGAGATCATGATTGCGGATAAGAAAGACGGTCTGTGGTATGTTAGGACAAGCAAAACAAGAATACTTGTATCCACCTACGAAGAGAGACACCAAGCACTTGGACATCCAAGCGTGATCAAAGATTGTTATCAAGATGCAAAACCAATATCCCGTCCAAACGATTTCAGTTGTGAAACATGTAGACTACAAAAGTCTACACATCATGTTCCCCTAGGAAAAGAAATAGAGACAAAGAAACCGTTCGACAAAATCCACTCCGACTTAAGCGGACGTATCTCTACACCAACACTAGGCAAAAACAAATACTATATGACATTTGTTGATGACTACACCAGATATTGTTGGTTATACCTACTGAAAACGAAAGACGGAGCAGAACCAGCAATCAGGAACTTCTGGGAACTGGTCCATACACAACATGAAGCCAAAATCAAACGACTTCATAGTGATAATGGAACCGAGTACGTCAACCAAGAAGTATCCAAATTCCTGAAAGAGGAAGGTGCTCTCCATACCACATCACCAGCCTACAATCCTGAATCAAACGGTGTTGCTGAAAGGATGAACCGTACCCTAACCACCATGGTACGATGCATGTTACCAGCCGACAAGAAGTTTCTGTGGGGGGAAGCCTATGCAACAGCCGCCTACCTATACAACAGACGTTGGCAGTCAACAATAAAAACGACATCTTTCGAGCAACTACATGGAACGAAACCCACTATCAACCATCTACGATCTTGGTTCACGAATACAATTGTGCACATACCTTCGGAAAAGAGAGGCAAACTTGACCCAACTGCCGAAGAAGGTCACTTAGTAGGATATACTTCCAGTCCTACAGTGTATCGTATATACATACCCAAACGACATACAGTGACAGAAGCAAGAGACGTAAGATTTGGTACAATAGAAGGAGTATCGTTCGAATATCATCTAGACCAACCAGCAATACGAACCGAAGAACAGAACTCACCACCCACACCTGAAGAAATTCCATTACCCGAAGAATCGGAAGAAGAAGAATCCGAAGTACCTGGTACATTTCCAGTAACGCCTGAACAAAGTAAACCAACAAGAAGGTCAACTCGTCAAAGAAAACACACCGAAAAAGGAGCTGGTTACCAAAAAGACTTAGCCCAGTCAAAGCTTCGAGATCTCAACAACAAGCTAAGACAAGCAAATGAAGCCTTCAAATCCTACATGAGAGGGGAAGGCGGATCCGGTAGTGTATAACAAGTTGGCTTACAGCATCAATTACGTATCGAGGAACTTCGGGAAAAGATTCGAATACAACAGGCAGCCATTGACAAGGAGTCCTTCGTTGGATTATCCTACCACATACGAGATCCTGAAAGCTATCGAGAAGCTATAGAATCACTTGAATGTGACAAATGGCAAGTGGCAATGGATGAGGAGATGAAAGTCTTAAACAAACACGGAGTAGGGGAAGTGGTAGACAAACCACAAGGTAGAAAGGTTCTAAGAGGACGATGGGTATTCAAAGCAAAAGTGAAGAAGGATGGTACATTGGAAAGGAGAAAAGCGAGATATTGTGCAAAGGGTTTCAGTCAAATCCCAGGGGTGGACTTTGAAGAAGTATACGCACCCGTAGCACGACTAGAGTCACTTCGAGTATTACTAAGCATCTCAGTTATTCGCGGCTACGCTATGCGACAACTTGACATTAAAAGTACATTCCTATACGGCAACATAGACCACGAATCCTACTTAGAAATGCCGGAAGGATACCAAAAACCAGGCAAAGTATGGAAATTACGGAAAGCCATTTACGGATTACGACAGGCACCTCTCCTATGGTACAACCATCTCACGAATGCTCTTGAAGACATAAGCTTCAAAGAAGGCACCTTCGACCCATGCATCCTTATCACAAAAGACCTATATTGCTGTATATATGTCGATGATATCTTAATAACAGGCAAACAACACTTAGTAAATAAGTGTGTCAAATAACTCAAATCCCGTTTCCAATGTACAGACTCTGGGGAACCATCGCTTCTACTCGGCAAGCAGTTAGAAAGAACTGAAGAGGGACTTCGAATAAATCAACACGGATACATCACGGAGATCCTTACGAAATATAAACTCGAAAATGCCAACAAAGCAAAAAACCTCTATCGAAGCACATTCACCACTCGTGATAGCCACAGACTCTGAGACAACCTGCGACATAAAGTTATACCAATCTATAATAGGTTCTCTAATGTATGCAGCCTGTGCAACAAGACCTGATATAGCTCATACAGTCACCTTCCTCAGTCAGTTCTCAGCTAGACCTACCGAAACTTATCTATCAGCAGCCAAAAGAGTACTCCGATACCTTAAAGGAACAAGGACTATGGGACTTATCTACCGCGCCAACACAGAAAAGACACCTATAGAAGTCTTTAGTGACAGTTCCTATGCGTCCAACCTTACTGATAGGAAGTCCTTCTCCGGTATCATACTCCAAACCTACGGTAATACAGTACTCTGGCGCTCTCGAAAACAACGAACCGTAGCCCAGTCTACAACAGAGGCAGAATACGTGGCATTAGGATTTGCAGCAAATCAAGGAGTTTGGGTCACCAGAGGACTCAAACAAATGGGCATCACAGCGACACCGATTATATACTGTGACAATACCGCTGCAGTCAGCTTAACCGAAAACCACGGTGTCTCTGATAGGACCAAACACATCGATGTGCGATATCACTGTGTGAGAGAGTTACGGATAAGAGGAGAGATAGAAATCAGACGAGTTGAGTCGGAAAAGAATTTAGCAGACATATGTACAAAGGGATTAGTTAGAGTTACGTTTGAGAAGTTGTTATATTATATCGGGATGGAAACGTAGGGGAAGTGTTGGAAATACGTTATCCACCCTATGAGTCATAAGTATGAGTCATGGAATTGACTCATACATGTGACGAGATATGAAAAAGGGGGTTTCCTTGGCAGGAGAACCATGTTATCACGTGATGGAATATATCTATATAAGACCAAGTGTATTTCCCTCTGTAACCACGTACTTTGCTAGTGCAAGCGTGGAATCTTATCTTTATATCTAAACTATACTGCGTTCAACTCTCAGTGCCGCCTTAGTATCTAAGAGACAGCCTCAGAGACTGCAATATTTTCACAATTCTACATATGCAATAACGCTAGTTTCTAGTGGCCTCTTCCGCTGTCGGGCGAGGTGAGGCATATCTTAAGTAGGATAAATCCACTGGCGGGAAAGTTGATACCTTTTTTCATCTTGACACGGAGAACTGCTCTTCAGACATCTATAACCGGGGGATATTGGGAAACATAGAGGACGTGGGTACCCCCGGGGATTGGTATTGCCCGACAACGAAGTGCAGATTGATTGGTAGAAGAATCATGAGTGAGAGGGTGTGCAGATAGAGTGGGCAATTTTGCGTGGTATCATAGGAAACTCTGCTCTCTGGATAACAAAGCCCTAGAAGGGGTGATAAAGGGGTGTTCATCTTCCCCATGTAGGTATGTTTTTTTAAAATACAGTTAAGGTCCCAAATACCACTAGCTTTCAGAAAAATCTCCCAAATTCCATAGCTGATTGATTGTATAAGATTTCATCGTGATAAAGGTTTTAATTTTTAAGCTACAGTGCAACTTACCCACAATCCAAATTTCATTCGTAAGCAGTCTACGACCTCTCGAAATTTCGTTGCTTGAGTGATATTTGTGCTCTACGCTTAGATGCATGTCCTTGGAGCGGTGATTGTGTGCCACAAATACCTGTCTCCTTGCAAGAGTTCCGTACCCTGGAAAAGGCGTGAAAAACACGGAAAAAAAGACTTAATCAATCCCACTAGGATATAAAATGATGAACAGGCACTAGATATTACCAGAGGAGGAAAACCCAGCAACTTAGCACTTGGTTCAATTGTCCGAGTTTTTGTGGTGCATCAAATGCCTGCATTTTTAACGAGTGACTATGTATGAATGCAGGTTATATGGCATATGTCTGAGCTCGTACCCTTTAAATTTGCTACCCCGAAAAACTCTGCAAACTGGACCTGTTGCTTGTTGAGATATCTACAAAAGCCCGGCTGTTCGACATCCCGTAGCCACCACCGCTACTCCACGGGGTCGGCACTAGTTTGGGCCTGCCGAACCGGGGTCTGATAATCCAAGATAGCTGATATCTGGTGTCGAGATTAGAAAACTTCCGAGGGACTCCCGGTCCCCCACTACTTGAATTCCGTAGGGGGCAGTGTTCCCAATGGCTCAGGCGCCGCGCGGGGCCCGTAAGGGACCTGATCGCTTTTCGTGACCCGTCCAGGGCGGCGATATCTTAGGACGGCGGTCTTTGGGTCGGACAGCGGGCCCTATAGGGTGAGATAGAAATCCTTGGGGGTAGGGGTGGGATGGCCGAAAAAGTATGCATACCGTAGAAGGGGGTGGTGGGGGACGGGACGAGTGATGTTTCATGAGCATAGCTCTACCCATCCCAATTGCGAGAACTAAATTGAACAAGCAAGTCGAATGAATTCCATGGTGTATAAACCTGGAATCCTAAACTGTGAATCTGCTTTCTATCCGGGAGTAAATCTTGGGACCTGTCTGCCCCGAATAGCGACTACTTTGGTCGGGTCTGGCGAATACCGCACATCGTCTGCCTCTTCCTATCTCTAGGGTGGGCTGGCTGGGCCTTTCGGAGTAGTGGCGAGGATAGGTTATCGAGCAAAGTTTTTCGACCGAACCCCCAGGCGTTAAGTAAAGGGTGTTCATCTGTGGTAAACACCTGGTCTCATTAACCCACCTGGCATTCGCAAAACCAATAACTCTCTATTTGAAGGCCCGGCTCATCTTTTACTCCTGGCTCATCTAAACTGCACCAGCAATCGGTTCCAGAGAAAATGCGAACCAGCCCAATTAGACCAAGGACTGGATGAATTTATATGAGCACGAAGTAGAGGTAGCTAAATAGAAAAAGAGTTTTGAGCTCAGACGCATTTTAAAATGCGTGTGAACTGGTAAGGCTTTTGGCTTTTACTGCGCCGATTCTGTTTGTGTAGCTGTAATACGAATAGAAGAGCGTACCACATGCCACCCGGCGATATCAGGCACAAAGGTTTACCGTAGTTGACTTAATATTTAGGAGATTTATAGAGTTTCATAAAAGTAGGGGATTTGGGTTTTGTAGAGAAAAAAAGAGCTCCCAACACAGATTGATAAGCTCTCGAAGCCAAAGGGAAATACTTTAGCATCTCCCCAATCATCTTAACCATATCCATAAAACATATCTTTGATCACCAATTGCTCCCATATAGTCAAAGCCAACACCGTCACAACCACCAATCCTGTTGTCAAAAGGATGGCCCTTCGGAAATAATAGAGCACTGAAAAGATACACCAGAATACCATGATCTCGAAAATCAATCTTAGCACTGGCGCCAGCTCGAAGATGGCGACGGCGGTAGAGAACAAGCAGAGAATAAGCAGGGTTTGGGAGCTACTAATTGACGGTAACCGACTTAGCCCGGCCAGGAAGGAGGTCTGTTTTCGCGACACCCGAGGTTTTGTCACTGCGTTGAGCGTCAATACTGGTGCTACGCTTGGTCGACTAGACTTGGTCTCTAGTAGTGATGGGATGTTCGTCTCCTCCTCTCGGGGGGAGGGTAAACTTGGGGTGTGGGGGAGAGGCGGCAGTGGTGGTTGATCCTTACTATACGGTATATATCAAGTGTTAAACCCCGATTTAAGATCCGAGATCAGGAGTACATACACAAGCGAGTGACATATCAACGGGATGATCACCTCAACATGAACCTCGCGAGCCCTTTCCATCACCATACCAAGCACCTTATTCAACTTCTTCTCAGCCCTATAATACCCAACGCCGTAGCTCCAGATCTGCCCGAGTACCGGGATGAAGTGCACAAACTCCTCAATTGTCTCTACTGCCACCTCGTCTTTAAATTCCTCCGTCAACTCATCCTTGATGTGATCTGCCATATCCTCCTTCTCCCAAAAGTCTTTTGCTCCACTTTTTATGGCCTTCTTCAGCTTCTTCTTCACGTGGCTCCTGAGAATCTTCTCTGGGTTTGTCTCGATTAGCTTTGCCTTGAGGGCTATGTCGAAGAGTTCCGCCTCCATCTCCCTGTCGAGTCCGAAGGACTTTAAAGCTTTCGAAGCGAAGAACAAGGCACCGCCAGATTTTACCAACACCTTTCCCATGGGGATTGCGCCAGCGGCAGCAGTTCCCTGGACTATAGAAGCCCAGGTGCCGGAGTTTTGCAGTGTTTGTGCTCTGGCAGAGAGGTTTTTTTCGGCGTAAGCTTTTAGGTGGTCTCTCAGAAGGGATCTTCTGATCTCAAAAGCATTCGGAGGGAGGTAGCATTGACGAAGGAAGGTTTGGGCTTCGGTTCTGTAGAAATCGTGCCATTGGGGGAGTGTTGTTATGCCGTAGGCCATTGCAGATTAGGAATCAAGTTGGTGGACTATCTTCTAGATAATATCCGAAATCTCCTACAGTAGGCCCGTAACGACTTGTCTTTTATCCCGAGCTCCTTTCACTTAGGGGGTTGAGATTCAGCCACCTCCACCCCGTGCTGCTCACATTTCAGTGAGGGGTGCCCAAATACTTGATCGTGAGGTACGTATCCTGCTTCCACGGTAGCCTCGCGCACCATTTGGCTCAATCGGTTGCACAAATAGTTCAAAGAACAAATGAGAAGAGTTTCTTGATCGGTGGGGCTCCGAATCATCCAATTAAAGTCCCGCTACTCAGCTGCAGCGCGCCCTCAAGGGGAGGGGTTGCAGCGAGACGTGGAGGTGGGGCACTCGCCAAAACAAAATTCTCTTCGCAACCTGTCTGCGCCCATTCGGACACTGCACTGCACTGGACCTCTTTTGGGATGGCTGCGCTTGCTCCCCATTACCTCTGAATCCTTCTGCCCGAAATATTGGTAAATTCACCTACAGATAAGCCTCCCCAGATGAGAGCGATTGCCACGCCCCTGCCAGCTGCCCCATCACACCTTGGCGACAGACTTGTGCTTTGATTACCCGCCTCCCACCCGAAACTACCCTCCCGTTCTGCCTCTTCCCCGCCGCCACGATCGTATCATACCCACCCACTTCTTTCTTCATTTGGGGGAATTCACTTCTTAGAGGCACAATACACAACCCGCTCCTGACACCCTGCCCAGACTTCCGTCTGTACGGCAGGTGTACTCGCTGGCGCAAAGGCACCTTGGCCAGGTCCTATCAACAGCAAAATACCAGCCTTATTCTGTTTCATTATCGATTACCCATATTAATTCACCCTTTGCCTCTATCGCTCGCTTTCGGCGAGCTCGGTGTTTATAAATGATCTAAGTAGCTTTCATCAGCTCAGGCGGTTAGACATGGTGGTGTATTAAAGTGAGTGGTACTGCACTGTGTAATGGTATCGGCACCTATGCTAGCGTTGTAGCCAGGCCAAGACCCAGCTATAGCAGCACTACTGGTCACCTTTCATTAGTGAGGACTCTACGAACTGGAGTATTCTTCCCAATCACCTCGAGGGAAAGGCCATGCAACATAAGTTCGAGACGATATAACATGTTAGGACATCAAAGGCCCCGAGTCGCTCCGCCGCATAACCAGCATGCCAAAGCGTACCGATATTGTAACCCGAGGATATGGCCCCCGCGCCCGTCCACATGCTAGTTACGAAGCCTCGGTACAGTATCGTACGTAGCTCGACTCACAGAACTGCCATGCAAACTACAACCGCGACATCAACCTCAACCTCAACCTCCTCAACAGAATAGATAGCGACTAAAAACCACCTAGCACTCATCCAAAGCCTCACTAATTACATTCCAAGAAGCTGCCTAAACCCCGGAGAGTGGAAAGCCATCTGCAAGTATTTTACATCCCATAGATATCGGCAACCTGGAGGAATCCTTGATTAGTTGATTCTCTCGCTTAAGGGGCGTACAAGCTACAAGGCTTCCTGCCGCTATTAGAAGCTTAAGGGAACATTATGGCAGATACTCGCAAGACGGTTTTAATAACTGGGTATACTTTTGTCCCTTTACTCAGTAGCTATGCAACGTTATCGGCTAACGATCACGAAGTGCAGGAGTAGCCGGTATCGGCGGCTCTCTCGCCAAAGAATTTCATCTAAGAGGTCTCACATGCCTGTACTTAATTCGCCCTATCACGCTAATGGGAAAGAAAAAACAGGCTATCGTGTCTTTGCAACAGCTCGAGACCTCACTACGGTGCAGGAACTTTCAGAAAAATACTCTATAGAGACTTTGTACCTAGATGTTACCTCTACCGAAAGTGTACGGGCAGCAGCCGAGGAGATATCACGGCGTGCAGGCGGGAAGTTGGATGTTCTTGTCAACAATGCGTAACCATGCCTCCCTCTAGGTCTCTGTTTTAACATACTAATGGGATTCCCGATACGGCAGAGGTCTTGGGGTCGTAACACCCGCCACGGACCTCCTCATTGAGACCGTCGTAAAGTCAATGTTTGAAATCAACGTTTTCGGTGTGATGCGCATGGTCCAGGAATTTTCCGGGCTGCTGATTGCGGCAGAAGGTACTATCGTGAATATTGGATCGGTGGCGGCAGTCATGCCGTATGTGTTTGGCAGCGCATACAATGCTACCAAGGGGGCGTTGCATAGCTATTCGGATACTCTGAGGGTTGAAATGAAGCCTTTCAAGTGCGTCCTACCCCCAGCCGGAATTACCTAACTTTGTAGGTGTACTAATAGATGACCGTAGTGTCAAAGTCATGGTGGCAAGTTCCCGATACATAAGAGGAATTAGGGGTAAATAAGCTAATGAAAGCATCACAGATCGTCACTGGCGGCGTTAAGACAAATCTAGCAAGGCACGGAACAACACTTCGGCCAGGATCTATCTACACGCCCATCCTAGACTTCTTCCACAAAAGAGTTACTGATTCGCAAGGTCAGTACCTTCTCACTCTCCCAATTTCTATCATCTAACCGAGAAATTACAGATGGCGCAATGGACCGAGATGCCTACGCCCGCTCCGTCGTCGCGCAGGTGATGAAGCCAGATTGGCGGAAGCCAGCTTGGTTCTGGGAAGGTAACAAGGCCAAAGTCGTCTGGTTCATACGGACATTCTTGTGGAGCACGGCTTTTGTAAGTCACCTTCGGGAGGTGATCCCGCGGCCGAGCTAATGTGCACTCCTTATAGGACTTCCGAATGATGCGTGTGTTTGGATTGTTCAAGCTGAAGAGGATAGTTTCTGCGGAGAAGAGTAAGAAGGATTAGAGCCTGGCTTCTGAATGTCTGGTTACCTACGACATGCGGTTATGGGTTTTTTTTTTTCGTATTCTATCCCGTTAGGAATAGAGTATCGATGCTATTATAGTTTTACTTCCCCATACCTGCTGCTATTGCACCGGAAATAAGGTTTATTGTTGCTTGGTGTTTTTCGGTCTGTTCGGCGTGGGACATCAGATCCGGGGCTTGGGTTCCACGGTTGTTGTGAATTGTTTGGGATGGTGGTGGGTCGCTTACCTACCCCCCCCAGGTTCTTGTTATTGCCAGTGTAATCCTCCGCATTCAGTCCATTTTATCAGGGCTCGTGGAGTTTCGTTCAGTCTCCGAGCCAAGTGTCCAAGGGGGTATATGTACTGGCCTGTCCTTTGTTTGCATCTCCATCGGTTGTCTAGTTCACCACCCTCCCGCATTCGGTTCCTCTTCATTCCCGGTAATCCCATTCTCACCGCTTCATCCTGTAGCCGTTTCTTTGGGCAATTCCCCACCCATCACGCATCTGATATTCAATATTGAGTCGCCTATTATACTAAGAACCTTTCGAGGTAGTCTAAAGCCTACGGTACTTGTATCCCACCCATCCGATATTATTAGGCACTATTACTATCTCCCCGACGATGAATTCGTTCGCGGAGGAGCCCAAGAGCAGTGCCATCCTTATTGAAATGTCATTCAAGATGTAAGCAGGGTTTATATGATAGTAAATTTCACTTAAAGGGCCGTAGTAAGATGTTTCCCCGGCCCTGAACAAACAGTTTGATGGCAAAAACCTGGTTCCAGGAGTGTAGCAAGTGCACATATCACCGATAGCCACTAGATTAGCAATGAAACCCAGAGAAATAGGCCTCGGGTGACCCCCACGCCTTTAATTTAACATTGTTGACCAGGCCGAAATCTACGAGTCTCTTCCAGACATCCCTATACTAATCCAAGCTTCCTAGACTGTCTTCTAGGCAGGGGAATCTTGTGCGAAAGCTGGTAACAAAAATCCCCGGTAAGTAGAAGTGTGATTTACATCCAACGTAAATCATGTTAACATTACCGGTATAACACCGCCTCTGCTCCATTGACAAAACTCAAAATTTACTGCATATCTAAGGGAATCCCTTTGTTTCTTTCCTTTTTTTCTTCTTTCTCTTCCAGGTCGTCACAAATAAATAACCCATTTTTCTACGGTAGGATGTCCATTGACCAGGTCTTGGCGCTTTTTGCTTAGGAAACTGTGGTTGTTTTTGGTCACTTTTCGACGAATGATTTTAGCTGCCAAAACATCAATTTGTCTTTGCTTGGCTTAAATCAGACTAATCCTTTGTGTAAGAGAAGTTGGCACGTTCTTAAGCCTGTATTAGTCTGGTACGGTACTCGAGTATTTTTTGCATCCTTCGGGTAACCTTGGGAGGAAACCCAACTACGGTATCATACCCGAAAGTCGGGCACCATACTAGTACTTTTGGTGCGGTACGCTTACGCTGCCTGTGATTTTGTTATTAAACTTACCAGCTCCGCATAAGCTGCCATGTAAATTAGTTAGCGGATCCAGGACTACCATATGGCACCGCACTAGCTCTCCCGACGATATAGTTCCTGCTCAAAAGTTGCAGATCATCATTCTTTTGTTCCTTTTCAAACACTAATTCCACTATTAGGGCATCGGTATCTCCTATGTGAGAAATAATTCCTTATGATATCGTACTTCCTGATGGCTTTTGTTTCAACCGGTCAGCTCCCAAACAGAAGATGGAGAAAGGGATTTAACTGTTTGCCAGGCTCGTTGTTCGTTTTTTTCTTGAAGGCATCAGTTACTCTCATTGTCACCTAACTTCAACATCCGGCATATAACCCAACCTTTAAAACTATCTCCTCAGAAAGTATAACTTTTACAAAATTATCTCATCGATGAACTACCGCTCAAAGATGATCTCATATTTATCCATCACGCCCTTTGGTCAACAGCACGTCAGCCAGAAATGTGGTTTAGCTCTCTGCCATGCTCCGCCTTGGCGCTGCTGCACTGCGTGCGGGGAGGAAAGGATTCCTAAGAGCGTTCACGGTGGTCATTTTTGGTCGTATCACACAAGTATCATACTCGATAATTGAATGCAACTACCGCCATACTCTAATGGTACTAGAAGTTGATATTATCTTTTCCCTCCTGAACACCTGTGGCACAGTATGATAGTAGAAAGCTGAGTGCTGCATTTTCAACGAACCAGGCTCATTCTAGGGCATCGCACCCCACAAACAGCGAAAATGTGATGGGGCTTATGTACTCTACCATACAAAGTATGATACTAGAACTCCTTGGCGCACTAGGGTTATCGCCCTCCATACAGTAAATCCAACCAATCCAAGGCCTGTCAGCTCGACCCCTGGCATCGCATGTCGTGTTTTTATCACAATGGCAAAACAGCTGGGCTACTGGTTGGAGCTGTAGTCGACTGTAGGTAGCATGGCGGCTCGCGATATCAGTAAATCATCTACTCGAGTAATCTCGGGACATCAACTCTGACTGTCTCACATCGACCCTGCGTCCTTATCCTCCTCTATAGATCTAGGGCTCTCGATCAACCATCAAAAAAGCATGCGAGAACTTATTGGAGCTCCAGGAAATGGTGGGGTACCACTGCTTTGCGCGAAGTAGACCAGCGCTAACTTTGATACCCTGCGGGGTTGAACTAGATCCAAAAACCCCAACCCCCGAGAACCCTACTATGTTTCAAGGGTTTGAATGGCATACCCCTGCTGATCAGCACCATTGGGACCGCCTAGCAGGTGCGGTGCCTAAGTTGAAGGAGATTGGTATCACTGCCTTGTGGATCCCGCCAGCCTGCAAGGCAGGAAATCCATCAAGCAATGGTTACGATATTGTCCGTTACCCCACCTCCCAGCACCCTTCATCCCAATGTTTCTCATAAACCCGTAGTACGATTTATACGACCTTGGGGAATTCGACCATAAATGGTCAAGGCCCACCAAATGGGGGCACAGGGAATCCCTTATCCGCCTGCGAGACACGGCCAAACATCATGGCATCGGGTTGATTTTCGATGCTGTTTTGAACCACAAAGCAAATGCGGACTACACTGAACGGTGCCGAGTCGTTGAAGTAAACCCGGAAGATCGCAACGAGGTGATTTCTGAACCATATGAAATCGATGGATGGTTATACTTCGATTTCGCCACTCGAGGAGATAGGTACAGCCAGATGAAATACCATTGGTATCATTTCTCGGGGACAGACTATAATCAAGAGAATCAGAAGACAGCAATATATAAAATCATAGGTGATAATGAGGAGAAAGAATGGTGTCAGTATGTGGATACGTCCGAACTCGGCAACTACGACTACCTGATGTTTGCCAATCTTGATTATTCTAACCCTGATGTTCGTAACGATGTAAAGAACTGGGGCGTTTGGGTTACTCAAGAACTCGGGCTCAAGGGATTCCGGTAGACCATTCTCTTCCAGATCATCCCAGCCTCCGCTAACCGTTTCTCTACCAGGTTCGACGCCGTAAGACACTTTTCTTCAGAGTTCCTTAAGGAATTTATTGACCACCTAGACAAAACCCTCGGCGAGGACTGGTTCTTTGTGGGCGAATACTGGAAAGGATATGTTGAGCCTCTTGAAAATTTCCTTGATGAAATGGACCACAGATTTTCGCTATTCGACTTCCCCCTATTAGAGAACATTTTCATGATATCCAACCTCCCATATGCAGACCTTAGGACGATCTTCGACGGCGCATTGGTGGAGAGGCGACCACTTAATGCTGTGACGTTCGTCACGAGTCACGATACACAGTCAGGCCAGGATCTCGAAAGGATAATTCCAGACTACTTCAAACCACTCGCCTACGCTCTAATTCTTCTGAGAGCTGAAGGGTACCCATGCGTGTTTTTCGGAGATATATACGGCATCAAGGGAAATGACCCGTCCCCGCCTGCCTGCTCAGGAGCCCTCCCAAGCCTTGTGCTGGCAAGGAAATTGTACGCGTACGGAGATCAGAATGACTTCTTTGATGATCCCAATTGCATCGGGTGGGTAAGAAGAGGCACACATGACAGAAAAGATGGATGCGCAGTGCTCATGAGCAATTTTAGAGACGGGGAAAAGAGGATGTTTGTTGGTGAAAACCATAGAGGCGAGACTTGGACCGATCTTTTGCCATGGAGTGATGGGGACGTCAAAATTGCGGACGACGGTTGGGCAAAATTCCGATGCTATGCTATGAGTGTCAGCGTTTGGGTCAACAAGGTTGCAGAAGGAAGGGACAGATTCGGGGATTTGTAAGTTGCACACCGAATCCCCGGTTCCCGATATATTATCTGAAGCTAACCCAATTAATATTGCGCCTAGCGATACAAATATATACCTAGAGTGACGGTCTATGATTCTGGAATATGTTATGGCGCCTAAAGCAATATCTCAGGATATAGATAACCTATTACGAGCACTAGGAATAGGTCTCCCTATGGTTGGGTGTGGTATGATAGATGCATCATGGTTTTTTTTTTTTCCTTTTCTATTTATGGGCCTCTGGCGCGCGAGATACGTTATATAGGCTCGAAGAATACACGTTTACATACCCGCATCTGGGAGAATCGCTTTATTGGTATCCAACCCGCCAAGCATTAAAATTACCTCTTTTCGCAATTCACACGATGCTCCAAAACCCAACGGGATTCGTCAGCGGAGAATAAGTAAGTTTGGCCGAACGGCCACAAAAAATTGATAAAACCCCCTCTACCTCCGCCCTTTCGCTGCCTTTCCTTCCACTTCTTCCCCCCCCTCCCATCCACCCACTCCTTCCCCAGCTCCCCTAACCCCGCAAACCATTTACAATGAGATTCAAACCCTACACCCGTAAAATTGTGTTGGCACTCCCCGTCTTGGGGACCGTCATGACATCTACGTTGGCCCTCCCGACTCCAAAGAATCGCTTCCGTCCAGACGGACCTCCCCTTCCGTTGGATGTCATCCGCGAGAGGGTCAACAGTCCATTTTTCAGCTATGCTGAAGTCCCCGTCGAACTGAAAGAGGGTACCGCAGTCCCCGAGCCAGCTCTTGTCCTCAACCATCCGTCCGACGACGAAATCATTGACCGTGCTTGCAACAGCGAAGTACGACCTCACCATAGCGTTGCAAGTTCCATCAAGGGCCGTTGCAACGCCTCCGAGATCGACAAAAATGAACAAGATGAAGCACCCTATAAAATCGAGGATACAGCACCGATCGAAAAAAGAGATGTCTCCTTTGACTTCTCTAGCGAAGAGGAAGAAGACGAAGAAGACGAAGACAACCCCGCCTTCGATTTTAGTCACAGGATCCAAAAGCACACTGAGAACCAGGCTGCCAGAATCCAAAAATGCATTGAGTCGCACCTCCAGTGCGGCGGCGAAGACTGGAGACGTGGTTGGAGGAACATGCAAGGCGAGCGTCCCAAGGAAGCTATGGCGCGTGCCTCCCGCCGCAAGCATATTCCCAACCCTATCCCCACCGTAGACCTTCATTTTGCCAAACCTGCCCCTCCCGTAAAGCCTCATGAGCCCATTCCTGATCACTTCGAGGGCTATGTCCAGGTCCCAATCACCCCGGACAACACCACAACAGCCAAAGGTGCCGATAGCGCGAATATCCATGCCTATCTACAGAACCGCTTCAAGCAGGATCCCGTCACTACAGCTGATACCCCTGATTATACGGTTCCTGTCGACTTGCTTCCCAAGGCTCTCCTTGATGCTAAGGACCCGGAGGGGTCTATCGAACGCAGCGCTAAGCATCGTCTTACTGTCCTGGACATCAAAACTGACGGGCCGGCCCCTGTCCCAACCCCCAAGGCCACCACTAAAGCCAAGGTCAAAGCCCCGGCTTCACCTCCGGAGGCCACTCCCTCCACCACCCCCGTCCTCATCACCACCGGTGGACATGCTCACATCCCCAGACCCGTCATTCAGCATTAAGTGGCGATTGCTTGTTTCGAAGATATAAGGAAGCTGGAGGTGATGGGAGGACGGGGGTCTTAGATATGGGTTTATGCCTTGAGTCACTGTACCCAATCGTTTTTTCTTCCCCTTCATTCTTTTTCCTTCTTTCCGTTCGGAATTTGTTTCACGTACACCTGTATCAGCAGCCTGATATACGATAGTACACTAGTGTGTACTGTCCCCAGATCGGAGTTTTAAACTACCAACCCATGAAGAAATAAAAAGTTTTTTTCCCCCCCGTCACCCAGTAGTTCACCAGTGCGAAACAGCTCTCTGGTTTATTGCCCATCCCACCCAAAGATTAGCAAAATTCAGGGCATTTTTGAAACTGTAGAAATACTAAAATACACTACTCGAGTAAGCTCTCGCAAATTTCCAAAGATTTCTCTTGACAATTCTCATAAGTTAGAGGGGAAACCTCTTGGTGCCGGCAGAATATTCCTATAAATCGTGTGGTAAAGCCCTCAGGACACGATTAATTTACCATACTTCTTTGCACCCATTACCACCCGTCCTGACCCGACAAGTTATAACAAGCGAGATTGCGAGTAGGAAATGACCGAACCGGGCCCCGGCCTTTCCCCCGCCTTTCCCCCGCCCGAATGGGTGATCGGGGACTGAGCAAGATGAGTTAATTACCGAGTGATAACCAGTGCATCAAAACACCTCTAGTGTTGCCCCCCCCCCCACTTGACTATCTTTAAAAGCATGATACAATACGATTATAGTTGACAGAAGAGGCGTGTTGAATCAGACGTTGTGCCAAAGTTTAGAGGACCTAGACAATTCTCATGGTTAAGTTATAGGTTCACGAATTCGCTTCACATAAGGATAGAAGGCATGAAGAGAGATTAGAAAGTATTTTTATTGCTAGCTATTAGCTATAGAAAAAAGGGTTAATTAGCTTGCGGGCTACGGCTGTGTACATTTTTAGTATCGTCGGTAAGGTTGATAGCGTATCAACTTGCTCTCGGTATCGAAGGATCCGGACTTATGTTTTGCGTGGTCTCTTTTTTTTCCTCTTTGTTCTCCTCTTTTTTCTAAGCCAATTTCTTCCTCTAATTTGATACAAAGTGGCAATTTTAATTTTATTTTACGGTAGAGCTTCAGTAGGGCTGGGTTGTAATAAAACAGGCGGGGGGGAGTCAGATATGGTAATAACGATGCTACTTCTATTGACCCCTCTCCCCAAGAGCCTGGAGATAGGCCAGGAGGTGGCCTCTAGGCTGAAGCATCTCCTCGTCCGGGGGGGGGGAGCTAATTATGTTAAGCAGTTTCCAAACAGAGTAGAACACAATCTCCCTATTCTGAAAATCAAACACGTCAACGTCGGGCTGGAGGATCCTGACGCTGAAGATAGGCTTACGGTTTGCGGCTCCGGGGAAATCGGGAATGTTGTGAGCGAGGAGATCGATCTTGCAGTCGTCCCAGGATGCGTCGTCGAAGATGCGGTGAAATCCAGTGCTTCCAATCGGCAATTGTTGATCATCAGCCACGATCTCGGTTTCGACGAAAAAGCGGTTCTCTATTACCATGGGTTTTCCAATATACTGGGGTTGTTTGCAAAGAATCCACTTCCACATGGCGTGGAAGGTGAAAACTTTCCTCAACTCGATTTGTGCTATGGCGACGGTGGTGGGCCCGCTGCCTGAGACTAGGTAAACGGCGGGTTGAGGTCTGTTGGTCATTTTGTCGTAAGGGTAAATTTTGGTTAGCTTAGGGGGTAAGGTGTAATTGTGATGAAGGATGGGGCGAGAAGGGGAAAAAATTGAAGTTAGGGAAGTAGGCTTCAGGTTTGCTCTTTACCGGAGCTAGACCCTGATAAGGGAAATTGACAAAATTACCCTGCTTTAAGTGACTTTTAGCTTTAAGGTTAAAGTTATATATAGGTCTTGGATACCGGTAGGGCAACAGTCACAATGAGGCTGACAGTAGTTTAGCTATGATACCATACCTTGGCAATTTTAACCCGCAGAGCCGCTTTCACTCACCATCACAGGAGGGTTATCCCAGGCGAATTTGGCAATCCTAGGGCCCGTTTGCAAGGAAGAATTGTCTTGATTATATTATACGAGTACGAGTACACTCGATATCTAGAGCTTCTATTATCCCGTTATAGTGCTTTGCATCATCCACCCATCATGTCTACTGCTCTCGCCTCAACCGTTAATCACGCACGTCGCACTACCCATTCTCCTATACGTACCTCTTCTTGGCTAACCAAAACAGATTCTTCTCGCCCCTTCAGAAACCGATTACCTCGACCAATTAATCAGCACCATAAAAGATGCCTGCTCTGCTGGTCGCGAAGATCTTCTTATGGACGAACTAGACCGGTTCTCCAGCGACCGTGAATCCGAGATCGAACGCTTGTGCAATAACAATCACCAAGACTTCGTCTCGTCCGTGAACCAGCTCCTCAACGTGCGGAAAGGGACCGTGGACCTAACAGAGGAGATTTTAAAGCTCAACCAATCGATACAGAAGTCAACGGATAAGCTAGTGGAGCAGAAGAAGGCACTCGTGGACTCACGAGACGTCCGACAAAATATTGACGAAGCGACGCAAGCTCTAAGACTATGCTTGGAGGTGTTGGGGTTGGCAAACCGGGTGGGTGACCTATTGAAGCAGAAGAAGCATTATGCTGCTCTGAGGACTCTGGATGAACTGCAGAATGTTCACCTTAAGGAGGTGATGCAGTATGATGTTGCGGATATGATACAGAAGTCGGTTCCTGCGATGCAGGGGATGGTGAAAGAGGCGGTTATGACGGACTTGAATAGTTGGCTCTATAGGATTCGCGAAAGCTCTGTGCTTTTGGGGCAGGTTGCCTTTGATCAAACGGAGCTACGACGGCGAAGGCAGAAGGAAAGGATTGAAAAGTCGCCATATCTACGTGAGCCCTCAATCTAATTTATTATCCTGGTAACCGTGTCCTAATTGTCGCACAAAAGGCTCCTTCAAACTCAATTCTGCGATTGAGCTAGTTTTAGATGAGCGAGAAGAATTTGATGTCCTTGACAACGAAAATGTTAACATCAATTTTACACCATTGTTTGAGTGTTTGCACATCCATGAAGCTCTGGGGGAACGGGATGAGTTTAGAGTCACCTACGCCAACGTCAGGAGACAGCAAAAGGAGCTGCTACTGTCCGGGTCATTGACTCTATCAAATGAAGATATATCCAGCCTTAATAAATTGCTAGAGGATATCTGTGGTTTTGCTATAATTGAACGAGCTACCATGAAGAAAACTATGAGCTTTCGTTCGGCAGTCGATGTTAGTGCGCACTTCAAGCCCCCCAACACTCCTCTAACCGCTGCTCATTTCTGGGGGTTGTAGGTCGATGAGCTCTGGGATTCAATGTGCAAGAAGGCGATCAGTATCATTACCCCCGCATTGGATAACATTACACAAGCCGACGCTCTATTGAGAATCAAGAATGTTCTTGCCCTCTTTATCCAGACAATGGATGTAAGTAAAACCGCATCCTGCGCTTGTGGGGCCGCTGGTATTAACCTCACCACCAGAGTTGGGATTACTCCGTAGAGGCTTTGGATGGCTTTTTGTTAGTTCTCTTCGCAAAGTATTCTCAGCGGCTCAAGACAGAGTTCAGCGCTGATTTCAAAGAGGTAACTGGTGACAGTCACAAGTCCTTACATTAAATGCTTACGCTCTATTAGATCGTTACGAGCGATGATTACATGCCCATGCCGATTAACTCCCTTCAAGAATATGATAATGTCGTTAACGTCAGCTGGTATAAGCCGGACAAAGAACGTGACCAGTTAGAGTGCGTACACCCCACAGACCAATAGGCTGATTCATGACTAATCCCTAGATGTTTTCAGGTTTCCTATCGTGCTTCCATTCTCTCAAATGTATCCACTATGTTGTATCGATATCCGAAACTTCCTAAACAAATATTACTTCTTCTCCGACGAATATTTCACCCATCAAAGCGCCATCGACGAAGAACTTAAATCAGTTAGTCCCTCTCCCACATCACCCACGCCCCCCATCTGCTAACAACCACAGTCCCTCGATGAGCTCCTCTGTGGTCAAGTCTGCACCTCCTTAGTCGAACGCTTAACATCCAAATACCTAGGGCAAATCGTCCAAATCCTAATCAACCTTGAGCAATTCGAATACGCCTGCCATGAGTTAGAGATTCTCCTAGCAGAGGCACGCCAGTCCAACCACGGCGGCAGCACCTCGCTAAAAGCCACTGAGCGCTTCCGATCCGAAAAGAAGACTGCCGAAAAGCGCATCTTCGAACTAGTCAATAGCAAAATCGACGACCTCGTAGAGACAGCGGAGTACGACTGGATGGCAACCAAGAAACTCGAAGAGCCCAGTGAATACCTCCAGCAAATGACATTATGGATGCGCAACATCATGAGTTCCACGCTCTTGGGATTGCCAAAAGATATCAAGGGTTTTATCTACTTTGACGCGCTGAGTCACATCGCTACGTCGATATTAGCCTTGCCGATGTCAGACTCTGTCAAAAAGATTAACAAGAACGCCGTTGCGGCGCTAGATATGGACATTCGGTACTTGATGGAGTTTGTGGATAGTCTCAACGAACCGCTGCTACCGACCATATTTGAAGAGCTGAGGCAGACGATCGACTTGCTGCAGTCTGACAATGCGGAGGAGTTTTACAGTATCGATACCAGGATGAGGCGGTATGCTAGTGTTAATCCGATCAATGGACCGGTGCTACTGGAGAAGTACGTATTCCTGTGCTCTGCGATTTCCACGACTATTATTGACTGTTTGTTCGTTCATCTCTTTACAGATTGGTTAGCGGGGCCGCTCCAGTTAGTAGGTTGGCAAGGTTCAGACAAGGGGGTTGAATATGTGGTGTTGACAGTCATTTTTGCAAAAATAGAAATTATGTTTGGGTACTTGTGTATTTGCTAGGAGTAACATAGTTTAATATCTCTTGATCTAGCTCTGAAAAGGCTAATAGCTAGGATTAATTAGGGATTTATACCATATCGGCTTTGGTACCCCAATCAGGGAAGGAGTGAGAAATCAACCTTCTTATGACATATTTACTATCATGTCAAGTGACAAGGGGCGAATGACAATCGAAAGTTTTTCAGGCCTCGCCCCTAAATCCTAGCTCTCAATGATAATCCCCCACCAAGCTCCGGGCACTGTGCCCAAGGGCAGCGTGCGCGTATAGACCTACCTAACGCGATACGATTTCATACAGTGCTCCATTCCACATTCCCCAAAGCAGCTCCAGAAACACATTTACATGGCTCTCATTCACACGAGTTGTAACTCCCGACCCGAAAACCGGACGCGATCCCCTACACGAGATTGCCATAAATCATGAATATTGTGTCACAGTACCGGCACTCCTCTGTTCTATCATACACTCATCAACGCACGGGCGCCTACCGTAGCAGCTTGCAGCCGTACTGTACTATACATCTGTAATTCGTAACCCCCCCCAAATCGTACTTTTATCCGTCAAGCTTACCCATTTTCACGACTGATTGTGATTTCTCTTCTTTTCCTAAGGATATATCCGCTCCTATACGATAAAATCCACTCTACGTCTAATAAATGTACCGCAATACCGCTATCACGAACCTCCAGCGAAAGAAACTCCGGACCCGCCCACTAGCGGTACGAGTATTCATTCAAATGGTAATATTGCGTGAAATACCTAGCCGGCGGGGAGGTTAAGACGTCAAGAGCCAATTAACCCCCCGTGCAATCAATTAGCAGGAGCCCAAGAGTTCAATCCCTGGAAAATTGGGAGACTGAAGACTTGTCCTCCCTCAGTCGGGCTATAAGGACGAATCAGACCTGTTACGAGGCGGTATCATTAAATCCGACTCTAGAGACCATAATATTATATGCATGATACACCGAGTGGGGTGAGGTCTCAGCCCCCCACTGTACACTACCGGGCAAAATCTTCAGAGGTATGATATGCATCCTCGAAATGCTGATACTTCGAGCTCTTCTTCCTTGTGCGATACTGATATCCCCTGTTGATCATATTTTCTGCGAACACGAGTGTGAGGGATAGCAAGGTGATATCGAGATATATATATATATATTTCCCTACTTTGAGGTTGTTTTTCTTCCTGGCCCCTCGGGCGACCACACGCCCTCCCCTAGAGAGCAGATACTAACTAAAATAATGTTAAATTTTAGGCACATTGCGCAGACAGTAAATGATATAAGTAGGTATCATGTATAAAATAGTATGCTAAAGCTCCTAGTGAGGACTAGCGTTAAATTAAGGATTTCTTGGTGCTATTTTAGCTCCCGGTACAGTACGAAGTACGACTTAAGCCGTGCTCAGCGATCATTGACAACCCCTCTTGGGAATCGAGTATTATATTATTGATAGTATGCGCATTAGGTACCCCAAACTTCCGGAGAGGGACTAGGCATAGAAATGGTAAAACAATAACTATGCAAGAAAACACTGGGCCATGCCGATATCTCAGCTTACTGCCCAAAGATGCGAATCCCAACCCAGACTTTCAGCACCAAACGGTACAGTACCCGAACTTAACAATCAAATGCAAATCCATAGCCAACACAGCTCTCCAACCACCCCCACAAGGTCAGCAATGCATCCCCTAGTTGCCGAAATCGAACCCAGTAATCCTAACAGCGCCCCCCCCAGACCTTCCTCCAACATACGTCCCATCCGTCCCAACCCCACTCTTCCAACCTCCTCCTAAAGCAACCGCCAAGAAGTAGAAAGCCAACGAATCCGAGGTCAACACATCAGCAAATCTCGAGCCCCCCTTCTCTCCCGCCGACACGAGCCTCTGCTGGGGAAGTAGTAGCCTGAAGATCAACCTGAACGCCTCTTGCATCAACCAAAGTCCCAGGGCTGATGTGAAGAGAGAGCCAATCGCGTCGCTGGCGGTTCCTCCTAAGTGATCCCGATGATATTTCTGTCGGTCGGGTAGTACAGACGCCAGTGCGAGAAGTCCTTTGAGGCAGAAGACAAGGAGGTTTTTGGAACCTTTGGGTAGTGGTAGCAGCGGTTTGGTGAGTTCTCCATTAATGTCACGTCCGCGGACGAGTATTGCGTAGAGGAGCCCATGCCAGCGCGCGGCGTCGTTGGAGCCGCGCACGGCGGACCCTCCTCCACCGCCGCCGCCATGAGTACTAGTACAGGATCCCAGGTATAGGGTTAGGGGTTTTTCCAGAACTCCATTGAAGAGAGATATGTGCGTGAAGACTCGTTGGGGAATCGGGAGTAGCAACTTTCGAACGCGGGCTTGTGGCCTCACCACGACGCGGGCAAGCGTGTCCCCTCCTTCCTTCACCTCCTTAATCCTAGGCTCTTTCAACCAGGGATCACGGAGTGCCTCCATAGCCCCCGGCCGCCCCAGAGGATCCGGCGACAACAGTCTATGCACAAATTCAAACCCATCCTCCCCATCCACAGCCTCCCTCAAGGGCTCAAGCATAAGTTCGGCTTTTCCGTAGCAGAAATGCCAAACGAAGCATTCCATCCGGAAGAGTACGCTCCCGGTCAGGGTCTCGAACATCACACATCCCAGAGACCAGATATCCACAGCGCAGGTATACTCTGATGTCTCCAGCGAGGAATCTAACACTCCCAGGATTTCCGGCGCAGAATATGAACGCGTGAATATCAGCGTGTGAAGCATGGTGTGTTCATTGATGCACTTTGATACGCCGAAGTCGCCGAGTTTTACACGGAGGGGAGAGAGGGAGACCACGAAGATGTTCTATTCCCCCCGGCTTACTTAGCTTTTGTCATTTCTGTGCTTGTATGATAGGCTGGGTGAGTGAATAAGTACCTCGGGTTTTAAATCCCGGTGAGCGATCCCGCTCTTATGCATGAAACTTAAACCCTCCAGAAGTTGTCTGGCTAGCAGCTTTACCGTGGGCACCGACACTCGTTCACCGAGATGCCGTCGCAGGTCCCCCTTCTCAAAGTACTCCATAGCGATATACAAACTTTCGCTATTCTCGAACCAGCCCAAGAACTGAACGAACAACGACCCACGATGCTATCTCGCTATCAGATCCAGAAACACTCTATCTAGAAGAATACCAAACAAACAAACAAACCTTTGTCAAGAAACTCATGATAGCCAACTCCCTAGTATAATCCGACCCGGGCGGGAATGTCGTCTTGTCAATAACTTTCACAGCTCGAACGCGATTCTTTGGGCCGTGCTCTAAGTGAACCACACCGAAGCCTCCTCTTCCAATTACTTGCGCACGCCTCCATTCCTCTTCATTTGTGCGAGTGGAGGGTGAGAAGGTAGTGTGGCAGACACTAGCTTCACAGAAGCGTGTTTCCAGTCGGTAGTGCTCGACTAGCTCCTCTTGTGAGGATTCCTGATCCATGGGAGGAGGGGGGGATGTTTTGCGGGGTTCGGTGGGGTGGGGTATGATCAGGCTAAGGGAGTGTATAATAATTAATTTCACCAGGAAAAAGGGGGAAGAGGGTGGGGACTGTTTTCGGTGACTCAGTGCAAACAGCACGGTACGGTTGGTTATATAGTCGCAGTCGAGTTGACTGCGCCTCAATTCTGATCATTGTATGATACAAGTACGAAAAAGGCACGAGATATCGCGCCCTAAAAACTGCCCATGAAACAATTGAGAATCTCGAGAAAGCGCTCAAGTTGCCTCCCCCAGTAAGGTCTGTTGTGTCCTCTTGATATTTATCTCAACTGCGAGCTGAAAGGGAGAATATCTCCACTATGACTTCCCCCATTAGTACTCGTACAGAGGGATTTTAGATGTCCTCCCAGTTATTCCAAACCCAATTTAAGCCGAGCTCGGATAGTTCCTGCATAATACTGGTGCATAATAAACTGAGGAGTTAATACGTTTTTGGGGCCTACTCAAGTCCAGCATTGTAGCAACTCACAGATGTTGGCAGGACGAAGTCTTTCTTTTTTTCTACCCGGTTTCTTGGTGAAAGTGTAAATATTAAGTAAGCTCCCAAGGAAATCATCATCCGAATCAGCCTTGTACCACCATCTAAGACCTCCACGTCGTCATGTGGTACTGTATAGCAGCACAGTTGTCCTACCGTAACATAGGGCTTTCGAAATTATGCGTACTGTACGGAGGTACAGCGCCTAAGTTTTGCATGTTACACTCGCAGTGGGCATTGTGTGAGCAACTGGTGTAACATACAAAACTTAGGAGCTGTTCCTCCGTAGACACAAATTGAGATGCTGGAAGGTGAATGCTGGTGTGCTGCAAGTACCCTAATAATCCAGATAATGCCGGTATTTCTACACCGTTCCCAAATATACGTAAGATGTACAGTACGGGTACAAGCGCAGCATTATATCATACAATTACTGAATGTGGTGTTATCACCCCCAGTCACTCGACGGAAATTCGATCTTCTTGAGTCGTTCTTTCCCGGTGAGGGGGGTCAAGTGAATAAATATTCGTTTTGACAGATCCCATGATACCGGTATTCCTTCCCAAGCTAGGGTTTCGCTAGAGCGGAGATAGTGATACTGGGATAATAATTATGATACATCAAGCCGTATCAAATACTGAGGTATGGCTTCCTGTAGTGATCCATATGATATCTCGCTATCATGCAAGTTCACTTGCCAAAAGAGCGGCTCAGACGTCCAAACATCCACCGCGCGCTCCCCCTTTCACAAGGCGCCAAAACCTCCTATCGGTTCGCCAGCAACACACACGAACTCACGTGACCTGCACCAATACTCTTTTGATAGATAGATTGAATTGGAGTTTACACACTTCATCCGTCAGTTATATTTCTTATGATACAAGTTGATGAAGGGAAGAGATTCTTCCAGGGTCATGTTTCTTGGCGTGCGGGTACCGCCCCTGCGGGAAGTTCAGTTATGCACCTCACAACTTTTTATTGCCTGACCCTTGTATCAGATGTCCGAACCTCGGCACCACAACCGTAACTAGAATCGCAGGCCCCTAGAATTACGGGGTGAGCAATGCTCCCAATTATTCCCCATCCCCATCTTTCTCCTACTCCTCCTCACCACCATTTCCTATATCAGGCTCATCCGAATTACTTTCGGGTTTTTGTCTAGTCAATTTATCTAATTTACCGCTATTCATCAACAATCATGGGTGCGCAACGACGAGCTTCCGACACTGCGACGATAAAGCCGCCGCGGCCGGCTGATCCTGAGAAGTCTAAAATCGAGAATAATCTTGAGATAACGGCGCTGGAGGAGTTCGGCGAGGGGGTGTTTACGAATACGCGGGCTTTGTATAAGCCGATTGGAGCAAGGGGGATTTACGGTGGCTGTGTGAGTACTTGTGTAGATTCTGGATGTCGAGAGTTAGGAGTTAGTTACTGACTTTCAGGATACAACAGGTAATTGCTCAGGCATTGGCAGTAGCACAGAAGACCGTTCCACCCGGGATGGAAATCCACAGTATGCACTGCTACTTCATCCTCGCCGGGAACGCTACCATTCCCATAGTCTACCGTGTCGAGAACGTCCGCTCTGGCCGGTCATACGCCACCCGCAGCGTGCACGCTAAACAGAAGGGCCAGACGATATTCACAACGACATGTTCCTTTACCCGCCCCATCTCAGAAGACACGGATGAGCCGAAACGCACAGTCCAGCACTCCATAAACTTTCCCAACGATGTTCCCGCTCCAGAAGACTGTCCGACAGGGTCCCAGACAGTAGATGAATGGCTGAGCAGGGGCAAGGTCGACACTGAAGTAGCCGAACTCTTAAGGAAACGTGAGGCGGGCGGCCCATTCGAACTTCGGAGAGCTGGGATAGTAAGCGACATCCCGGGGACCGATCCCACGCACAAAATCCAGCGACAGTGGATCCGCGCTCGCGGGAACATCTTCGATGAGGAAGCACACTTACCCGCCCTGGCATACATCTCCGACAGCTCACTCATTGGCACGGTGAGTAGAGTGAACCCTCAGGCTCGCCACGGGCAGATCGGGATGATGCTAAGTCTCGACCACACCATCTACTTCCACAACGCACGGAAGACGAGGGCGGATCGGTGGCTCCTCATGGAGTCTGATTCGCCGTGGGCGGGGGACGAGAGGGCATTGGTTACGCAGAGGATTTGGGACCCGGAGGTTGGGTTGTTGGCGACCTGCTATCAGGAGGGACTTGTGAGGTTGAAGGATGGTAGAGAAGGGGAGAGTGATAATAATGTTATTAGTAAATTGTAATGCACCGTTGGGGCTGGTGGATTATTAGTATTATGTGGGGGGGGGTTGCCGGGTTGGGCTTTTTCAATCGTGCGTAGCTAGACTTTTTCAGTAATCCCCTAGTTATTACTGTCAATCATTTCTTGCTGTGAATGGGTGAAGCGGAACTATAGACGCAGCATCGCATGGTCCCGCAGAACAAAACCTGCGCATACAGCCAACCTGATCTAAAATTGTGAATAAACTCTTCTTGAGAAGATGTAACCTCTTTTTTTCCTCGATAAAATAATTAAACAGTAAATTCTTTCACAGTATTTCCGAGAGGAATTATCGTTAAAGTTTTTTTTGGTCAAGTCCTTGGGTTCATTCGCAAAATTCAGCCCTAAGATAGTGTCTACTATAAAAAAGCCCAATAAGAAAAGAGAAAATTCCCTTCCATCCCTATAAGATAATAAATAAACGATGGGCCTATCATCCATCGAATCAGGGCCGAAATGTTAATGAGAACAAATTATGCTCTTGAATTAGGGTCCTCCTTTGTATCATAAGAGGAAAAAACCTCCGATCCCAACTGGGAAAAATTAGTTATCATCTATGAAGAAAACGTTTTGATCAGCTCTCCTCCCCCCCTGTTGTTTGTTTTTTCCGCAAAGCCGAATCGGCACCCTATGTTGGGTGAAGATCTCCGGGTCTTCTTCCACTCTCCTGAAGTCCTCCAGCATGTGGCATTCTTTGATGATGTGGTGGAAGGAAGGTCTGGAGTGCTGTTCCACATCGGTTACATGCTCTCTAAGAGCCTTGGGTAGACGTCCATCACAGTAGCTCACTCGCCATCAAGGATCAAATGGCATACCAGAAGCCCTAAACCCTACGACATCAAAATTTTCGCCCACCTCCAAATAAATTCTTCACGAAACCCCCTCCTCCCCTTCCCCAACATCAACCCATCAACAAACCAACCAACCAGCAAACCCAACTCCACACCCAATAACCCCTTACCATACTACCCGGTACGTTATCATACAATCCATCCATCTCGCAATCCCCCCATCCCCACCCCTCTTCCTTCCGCGCACAACCGCGCGGGGAGTCGATTTTATGATGATATGATACCAAACAAACACAGACCTGTTCCGAACGCAAATAAAAGCTTGTGGACAAAACGTTTTGCATCACCACCTTCTGATTCCTACCTGTTCTTCTTTCTTTCCTCCTTCTAATTTCGCTCGTTGCGAGCGCGGGGGGCTGACTTTGATGTGTTTTAGGGAAGTTTACCTGGAGGTGAGGGGGGGAGGTGGGGTATGGTAGGGGGTACGGTTAATAATAATACTCTCAGGTCGATTTTTGGTGGTGCTTGTCGCTAGTAGCGGTTGCAGTGGTAAAATTGGTGTGCATGTATGGGTTCAATGTATGTATGTGTCTCAATTCGCTATTGTTCCTCGCTTGCTTTGTAGATAGGCTGGCTTGGGGGGGGGGGGACAATCCTGTGATGAGAAGAACGTTCCAAGTACATGAGTATGTACCGGCTGAAAATTGTGTTGAATGAACTTGGAGACCTTCTGATGGGTTGAGCTTTTTACTTGCGATTGAGAGGAGTGGGTTTTCGTCTGTTTCGTGGGCTGATGGTTGGTTTGGGGTGTAGGTGCTTGGGATATGGTGGATAATGTTTGAATTCGGGCGTTGATTGACTGCTTGAGCTTGCTCGCAGTGGTAAGTATCATACTCAGGTATATTTAGGGCTGGCGGGGTGTGTGTTGGTATCTTATTCTTAGATATCACAGTTCCTCATACTTGGAATGCCTTGATGATATCATACTACTAAAGTTTAACCCCAACTGTCTGTGGTTTCTTCTCTCTCAACCTTATGTCAAAAGTGAATATCTAGAGCCCAAGAATTTGATTGATGTGCATGCACCTACGTAGATTTTCTAGTGATATTTTATCTAGCTCGATTCCAAATTCGCCAGAAACCAGTATCTGTACATCTACCCCCCCCCCCACTATCGTATGATACACTACCCACACCCACCACTTTCCTCAACCTCCTCCTTGGGCCCCTTCCCTTTCCTATAAACCCTCTGATCCGCCGGATCAAATCCCCCATTCCCCCAATTGGCCCACTCTGGAGTAACCTCTCCAATATAGTCCTCTGGGCCAAACTCCCTCCCACTCTCAAGCAGCTCAAAAAACTTGGCGTAGTCAATTAGTGTGTGCCATTTCCCGTTGATAAAGAAGCGGTTTGAGGCGATCAGGGCGCAACAGCTGCAAACCTATCAGTAACCACCGCACCAGCACATGATAGGGCAGGGGGAAGGGGGAACGAACCTGTGAGCATGCTCGGCGGCGATACCATACCCCAGCCCACGCTTGGCAAGTTCTGCGTTAAGCGCTTCGACGAAGGTTACGACTTCCTCGTAAAAGGGCACGTTCTTCATAGTTAGGCCTGCTTCTCCAGCTGTCGATGTTCCACAGTACGTCACTCCCTTGACTTCGGCAAAGCAGGGGAGTCCCTTTTCCACTAAGTCTGCATAGCCTTGCACTTCGTCTTCGATGTTGAAACCCTTTACTAGGGTTAGTCTGAAGACCGTCCTATGTTGGTTGCGCTTCTCACGAAGGATGTCGAGACACTGTTGAAACCGTTCCCAGAAGTCACGGTGTAGCGGACGGTCGATTTTCTTTAGACTATCTTTGTTGGAAGCGTCTATCGAGACATAAAGCTGGGTTGTGTGGCCAAGTGCTGCAAGCTGGGCCGGGTGCTGGGCATTGCACACAAGGAAGGATGATATTTTACTGGAGTGGAGGAGGTGGAGGAATTCATTGATCTAAAAGAAAAAAAACACGTCTTTAGTACGAGACTTCCGTGGAGAGTTATGGAATGGAAACCGACATATGGGTAGAAGATAGGCTCGCCGACTAGACTCAATGCGCAATGCCTGATTTTGAAGGCCTCGCTGAACCTATCTGCCCGGACCCCCGGAACTCCTTTCATCATTTTGATTTTGCGGTAATGGCCCTCAACGACACCCTTGAAAATCTCCTCTGGTGGATCTACTTTCCATCTCCAGGTGGTCCCAACAGGATTCGTCCCGTGTCGCCAGCAGAATACACATTTGTTTGAACATGATAAGGATGGCGTAGTTTCCATGCAAAGATGTGACTTGATTCCATAGAAAGAGAATTTATAACAACTTCCTCGTCCTCTCAGGGCCGATTTAGTCCATCGACAGATCTTCACCCCCGAGTGGGAACCAACAATGGTGTAGCCTTGTTTGGTCAATGCTTCATATGTAACACTCCCGTTCGGTACCATCTCTTTACGGTCCGCGCTCTGCCCTTCTCCGGCCTCCAAAGCCTTCCTTCCTGCTGGTGTGGTAAAATCCACGGGTAGGACAGCCTTTTTCTTTACTACACCGCCACTTTTAGTAACAGTCGGGTTTCCTTGAATTAAATTTCCGAGATCTTCAACATCGACCATATCATCTGCAGGGTCGGTAATCTCGAAATCGGAATCTTCGTCGCCAGACTCAATTGCCGTTCGCCAATCAGCGGAATCACCCAGAGCCCCAGTCGCAGCATATTCTCGCATAGCATCTTCTAGATGGACTCTCCATTCGTCCAAACTTTTCTCCGCACTATTAAGTCCCACAGCCGGGTTCACATCTCCCATGCCAACAGGGAACATTCTCCTTGTTCCTCCCTTTCCTCCTGTCAATTTCCCCATCCATTTATCCACTTCAACCGCATCTTTGCAGAACTTGCCTTCCTCTGCTGGCCATTCTGATGAGTCGCCGAAGCCAAACACCGAGAACCCAGCAAGCGAACGAAGAGGGGCGGTGTCAATGCGGAAGTCGTGGTGGGTCTCCTGTAAGTGTTCCAGGAAGGGACGGATGGGAGCCTCTGTTTCGTATGTAGGCAATAACAAAAGGTAAACATATTTCACTCTCTTCCCTATCTCGTTCGGTGGCGCAACAAAGAAATCGTCCAACCCCACTTCTTCGAGGTTGTATACGACCGGTGGTAAAAAGCTCCTCCGAAGAGGGACCGATCCAAGTGAATTGGCTGGTGTGGGAATTGAAAGGGTTGGATAAATGCTCTCACCCTTAACACTAAACAGTCGAGTTCTCAGTTCCTCTGCACACCGTTGAGTCGACCCAGTAAGTGTGGAATAAAAAATCAGAGTCTGAATGTCGAATTCTCCTTCCTCGACCTCCAACGCTACCTTCCCTCCATTCTTTGGCTTCAAGCCCTTCTTCTTCCCAACCACCCTCCTTGGATTAGGGTGTGTCTTAGCCACCGGCTCGGACCCAGCTCTCACAGGAACCTCGACCCATGTTGTTGGCTTTAATGCCGTTAAACCCTTGCTTTCACGTTGTTCGAAGTTTCGAATGTACGATCGAAGCTTTATAACCAAGACTCCAGCCACTCCAAGGAAGAACAATGGATAACGGAATGAATGCCAAAACCCCAGCAACTCTGCAATTCGTTAGTGGGTGGACATGAACAAGAGAAATGTGAGCACTTGCGGGCTGTGTGGGTTTGGCTTTCAGCCATGCCGGTAGCTAATTAAGAGGCTCAGTGCTGAAAATGAGTGAACGGGTCTACGGATTGGAGGGGGAAAGATGCAAGGGTTTGGATGGAAGGACACGTGCTTAGTGGGAGGGGGATTGGTCAGCGGTGGTGGGTGCAACCAGTTTCCCGGTGAGGTTCGGACGAACTTTGGTGGGGCGCAAGCATTAGGAGCTACCTGGAGCCCCGTATCTCAAGGGAATCCCTTCAGCGCAAGGCTTGCCAACACGAGATTAAATTAAATTATCTTTTCGTACTCGAGTACCGGTAGACTACTTGCGCTCGGTAGGGTGCCAGGCAGAATATGGTAGCGAGTACAGTGGTCCAGGTGAGTCAGCATTCTTCATTCTCAATTCATTGCGATACCGGCACCAGTGTGATAGTCTATCTCCTCCTAGGGAGGCAGTGGTTCTCGCTGCCCAGTCGAGTATCATACTGTATTATATCATACTGTATTATATCATACTGGTACTCCGTAGCCCACAAGTAGAGCTCAGCTCCAACTACCGGTATTAGGTCAGGATACCCTCTAGCCTTAGAGCTGGCATGCAATTACCAGTATTGAGTCTCAAAGATCATGAGATCTCCGCCTTTGTCGTAAGAAGTCGCGATGCAAACTCAAGATAAGATAATAAGGATTACCATTGTTGGAGGCCTACTACAATCATTGCCGGTATTTGATAGAAGCCAGTAGATTGTTGACGACTTTCCCTCACTATCGTAGCCTAAGGTACAGTATCGTGTCTTTATTCAACGTGGTAGGTATAAGAGCGACCTAGCTTCTTGGGAACTGTTGATATTCGGGGTCTGAATTAGATTGCCGTGCTCGGGTAAGCGACTTATGAAATCCAGGTGAATAAAGCATGCACCGCGCCCATCATCCAGGCACCGTTCCTGATAGTCTATTGGCAGCACACTTCAGCACTCCAAGGCAGCACGGCCACAACCACATGGACAATACCGGTACACGAGTACCGGTAGCAGATGGCTGATGGTGTCCCTCAACATGGCACGACGTCATGAGATTCACAGTAACCTGGGAACAGAATACCGAAGCTGAGGTTCATGAAGGGACGTGGGGCATCCCCGACTTGTGTAGACCATAAACCACGGCAGTTGTCCCCATGTCATCGGGCTGCGCCATTTATAACATCGCCGAGCATCAACATTCCGAAACTTTAGGGTACAGCAACTTACTGGAGCCCACATGATACTCCTACACCCACACCATTCCGCCCTGTTATGATACTTAAATACCCAAGATACAGCCCATATCTACATGCTATCATACCACGACTCTCCCAGTTAACTCACCATTTAGCACGACCAATCATGACTACCCCACAAAACACACGCCCCGAGAAACCAATATGCACCTCAGCATGTCTCATCATTGGAGACGAAGTGCTTAACGGAAAGGTATCCATCTACCCTTATACGCCGATTTAGGAGGTTACTTATCGTAGGGTAGACGGTGGATACGAATAGTAGCTACTTCGCGAGATTCTGCTTCGATCTTGGTGTTGAAATGAAGCGGGTGGAGGTAATCGCCGACGACGAAGGAGAAATCGTGGAAGCTGTTCGACGCATGAACAAGGACTACGATTTCGTGGTCACCTCTGGGGGGATTGGCCCTACGTATGTTTCGAATCTTCTCCTCTAGGCGCATAATAATTAAGGCACATAATAGCCACGACGATATCTCCTACTCATCGATCGCCAAAGCCTTTAACCTACCACTCACCCTTCACAACGAAACTTGGGCCCGAATGCGCAAGCTTTCGAAATCGAGCAAAACGAACCCACCGTTTGATTGGGAAACCCCTTCCCCGATGCTTACCGCAAAGCAGCGAATGGCACTCTTACCCACCGGACCAAACGTGCGGAATGTCTACATCTCCCCAGACCTATGGGTCCCGATCTGCATTGTAGACAACGTCCACATTCTCCCCGGCATCCCGCGCATTTTTGAGCAGCTCCTTGAAGGGCTACGCCCACTCTTAAATGTCGATAACCACAACAAGCAAACCCGTGTCCTTATTTCTACTCCAATGAAGGAAAGCGAGATTGCCGGCTTTTTAACAGAATTGCAGGAGAAGGTCAAGGAGCGGAGGATCAAAGTCGGGAGTTATCCACGTTGGGGGAAAAAAAGGAACACGGTAACCCTTACTGGTCCTGATAAAGAGTACATCGAGGGCCTTGTGGATGAAGTTGAGAAGGGTGTGGGGGGGTTAAGAGTTTCGGTTGAAGACGATGAGCAGGGGGAACCGGAGGAGACAGAGGAGGTGGGGACAACTCCTAAGGATGAGGTCAAGACTTAAAGAGAATGTATTCTGGGCTGTCCCATCATCTGATTTGCTTTTTGCTTCACGTTTTATACGCAAGTTAGGGGCCGATTATCATGTATTGTCACTCGGTTTGAACAGTCCGTCGCCAGTTTCCCCTTCATGCAGTAACATTGCAGTAACATTGCAGTTTAGAGCCTGGTACGCGCGGCATACCGGTATTTCGGCCTAGGAGTCGTCGCCACCGTTTCTTATCATTTGCCAGCTCTATATAAATACGTCTCATACCCCCCTTCTGACATCTCTTTCTACCTGTAAAACCATCTCAGTTCCCCGCAATTCACACTCATTCATTTGCAGCCATCACTCAGAACATTTTCACTTTAGATCATTACCACCTCTTACCCCTTATGCGAAAGGAAACATCAATATTTTTGCTATCCCACATCCCATGGGCAAGCTTCTGACCCTGTATGATCCGGTAGACTCCGACAATTAACCTCTGTCCCTCGCCGTCCAAGCCAATGACAACCGCTCTGAAACATCACTTCCCTGGACGGACTCCTGAAAGCCGTCCAGTCCAGTCCGAGGCTCTTGGCAGTTCCTAGGCTGTCGGAAATACTTCGCGAAGTATCAAAACATGCCACGGTATGATTCATCTCAGCCACGTTATTGCGCCTTGATACTGAGGACCAAGAAAGGCTCCACTCCCCAAAGGCCGAGCCCTTGAAGAGGGTTTGCAGGATCAAATTATTCTATTTATACTGTATGTACTCTTGTGATTTGCTATCCCCATTAGGTCGCTAACCTTGGGATTTAGAGGCAACAGTTCATAAAAAGCATTGGTGCTTTCCTGACACAGTATACTAGTAGCCTGAGTTAATAAGCTGTTCGCAAATTTTAACCCATTCCAAGTACCTGCACATATACTGAGGGGTTTTAGGTCAGAGTGAAGTGTTCCATATAGTTAAGGCAGGAACTCCTCTAAGTCTAAATACTACCATCTCCTTTATATCACCATTATTTTAAACATTCAATTATTGTCTTGAAATTATTTTGTTTCCTCAAGTTGATATTACATATAGCAAATTCCGTTCCCGTTTCGGATGGTTTAGTACCAGCCTGGTGAGTTTCAACTAATCTTGATAAGAGTTGTTCATGTAAACTAACTGAGCAAAATAATATAAATACAAAAATACTAATCCAGACGTGATAGTACCAGTACCCAACCGAGCCTGGACTCGGTTGTACGAGTAGAAGGGTAATAGAAATGAAGAAGGTTAAACAAAATTCCTCCACTCTCACTTTTGCCACCGGTTTTACTAACTCTTTGTTAGAGCTCTAAGATATTCAAGCTGTAACTTGCACATCTCACTAAAAAGATGGAAAGGTTGCTTTGATAGGTAGGGAGTGAGATCAAAACCCTCTGTAAAGATAATATAGAAAGATGTTTAGAGGGGTCTGCTTTTTATTATTTCTATTGTTTTTATTTTTTGTTGGAGCACGGTGATGTGTGAAATGGGACAGCCTTTTCAATATGGTGCCAGTATGGTACCATAAAAACTCTTGTGATTTGCTAGCTCTACTGTATCGTAAATATTCCTGCAAATGGCAATATCAAACCAAGATAAATTCAGCCCGCTAGGTTAGTAGAATTGCAAAAGCCAGAGTTAACGAGATTCAACACATCCAAATGACTCGGACCATACCGTGTCAGGAAGGCACTAATCCCTCTTAAGAATCTTTATCGCTGAATCCAGATTTTAGCAACCTATCAGAAGAAAGTGAATCGAAAGAGTTTTCGTGGTATCATATATTCTAGAGTAAAAAAGCTCCGTAACAAAACACCCCGTTTTCAGATATCCTTATTGTTAACAATATTTAGCGCTTTCTCATGACCAGTGCTCGTACCTTACTCGTAGTATCATGGCACAGACGTCGTCGTGAAGCCAGGCCGGTGTGAAGTCAGTCCGAGGTGAATTCTGCCAGCGCAGGTACATAGTGGCAACGCATGCATGCATCCATCTTCTAGAGAAACCTATTGCTAGGCAAGGCCATTGTCTGCGTCTCCATGCCGTACTGTTTTTGAGAATTGATATTTTTTTAATTTTTTTTTTCCCTGCCGCCGGATTTCGCTTCAAACTTGGAAAGTACTAGCACAAGTGGTGTAGTTATTTGAATCTTCACACACTTCTTGTGAAGGTCTCTAGAGGGGTATGATATAATTATATGGAATTGTGTCGATGTGACTTGGTCTGGCGGTGTAAATTTAAGTTAACTTACAAATTCCCATCATAGCTATGATATTTCCCCAAGCCGGCAAGGGTATCATAATCCATCCTCCGAACATATGAGAACATGAGAAATTTCGCGAGTTACCAGAGCCCCCACTACGAATCTCGCATAGTGTGCTCGAGTATCGTACTTTACGTACTTCTCCTGCACCGGGAGTTGCTGTATTGGGCCGTGCACAGTCGTCCTCAATTCACCGCCCAAATCCCCCCCCCCGGATACGCATCGTGCACTGCGGTATTGGTACGGCACAGTATCATACAGCGCAGCAGTTTATCCCGCCTGCTTCCAAGGTCGATCTGGATACAGTAATACCTTATTACTGTATTGTCGATACCGTAGCCGTCTATAGATGATATGCGGTACTGTATCGGTGGCAGAGTGAGAGCACTTCTTGCCATTGCTTATGATACATATATCGATAGTCTGAACCCGAATGATACCGATAGTACGGTGCAAGTACAGTGCAGTGCTGTGCGTTTATGAGTCAGGGTTAGTGGTCGTACAGTAGGTGCACTTCGAGGGTAGTTCTGACACCGTTGGGCCGACTTTGTTTACGGGTCTTTTTGGGGATGCTTGTATGATACATACGAGAACGGTACTTCCTGGTATCATACTGTAAAGGAAGGTTTTTTTGGTTGGGCTGGACGCATTCATGGGTACCGGCACTGTACGAGTACTTGTGACCGATAGGGGCATCACACACTGAGGTGGTTTGGAAGCCTACTACGGGCTTATATCCTCCTTGGGCTTATTAAGCTTTTGTTCGGCCATCGTCTGGCTGTGTTGGTTGGGCACCAAGACTCTCTCTTACCATGTAGAAAGTAGGGGTAGTACGGCGGAATCGTACTTGAGGGTACAAATAGTCTACACCCGTACTCGAGAGAGTGTGATAGCCCAGTACTCACTCGTTTTTGCCGAGAATACCTCCGCCACCCCATATTTTGCTGCAGTCCTCACCAAATATCCGGCTCTCGGAGGTATTCTTGGCAAAGACGAGTGAGTACAGTACCGGTATCATACTGTACAGTACCTAACGTCAGGCTATTACCTTTACTCGAGCGCATTAGATTTCACAGTACTATCACATCCAGGAAGCAGAAAAGCCAGGATCCAAACCAACTCAATACTTCCGTACAAATCAAAGGCAGAACAGGGGTAAGACAAATTCTAGATTATACAAGATTGCAAAATCTCTTTTTTTCTTCTATTTCATGTATCGTAACTCACAGAAAGACGTCGCTTAGAGAAGAGGTGAAGTGAGCTACCGGTGCACGGACTATTCACACCGGGCTGGTACGCAAGTAAAAAAGAAAAAACAACCCCCCCGGCCCAACTACCCCGACCTTCCCATTCCCCCAACCCACCCTAAATCCCTATGCCTCTAGTCACCCTATGGTAAAGGAAGAGAGAACGAAGGGATTAAAAAGAAGAGAAGTATCATAAACGCCAGAAGGGAAAAAAGAAGAGGAAAACCTGAACCGCACACGCTCTCTCTCTTCCCCCTACTTGAGATATTTCAGGGCAGTTTTTTCTCATTGTTTCACCATGGAAGGAGAAAAGAAAATTGTACTTTTGTTAGGTTGATATGCTTTTTTCTTCTTTCTTTTTTTTAGACAGCATCGATATCGATATCGCCGGCTTCGACGTCAAACTCAAAGTTGCACTCATCGGCTCCTTCGTGGCCTGTTTGATATATTAATACCAATATTGGTTTCAAGAGTGAGATGGTGGAAGTGAAGAGTAATAGGTAACTGACCATAAGTATCTGTCTCGTTGATCTTTGCATTCTCTGGAAGCTCGCCATAGGCTTTGAGAGAGCGGGCTTCGTCTGCGGTGTACTTGAGAATGACGTCGCCCTTCTCGTCCTGGTAGTCACGGAGAGAGAGAAGGATGATGTCTCCTTGGTTAATCCAGACCTTTGTTTACTGTGTTAGCTCATGGCCCGACGTACCTGATATAAAGAGGTGTGTTTAAGCGGGGCAAGAATATATACCTTTTTGCGCATCTTCCCGCGAATGTGCGCTAAACGCTTCTCGCCATCAAAGCACAAGGCTTCTAAACGACCATTACCCAACATCTTGACGACCTGTGCGTATTCTATGAGGCATCAGCTCGAGCTTTGATTATGATCGTTTTGTCCCCATGGGAGCAGGAGCCAAAGCTTTGAAAGCATACCTTGACCATCTTCTTTGAAGGTCAGCTCGCGCTTTTCGTTGTCGTTTTCGTTCTTTCCTCTACGCCTGTTTTTTCCTCCCTATTTGTCACGGCGCAGTTAGCCACCTGCTGCGTAATGTACAATATTTGTGGTATTTTTTTGGCTGAATGGTAGCGCCAGCAGCAGAAGAAAAGAGGAGAAGAAACATACCTTTCCTTTATTCTTAGGCATATTGGTGCTTTAGTTGAGAACCGCTTTTCGTGTGGTAAGTCGAAGTATTTGAATAGCGTTGGCTTTTGCCGTCGGTGTGTGCTGGGAGAAGTTTTTATTTTAGTGGACTGCGAAGTAGGAGGCAAGAGTGAGATGAGCTGGCGTGACAGCGGAGGGACGTTACGACCGGGTAATTAGCCTAACTTTCGGCATTAAATCTCTCATTGTAGTTAGTTACCCGGCATAGAAATTAACCCCTCCCCCGCAATTGTTTTAACTTATCAACCAGAACCCCTCATCCAGTTGAGCCAGTTATTGGAAAACAACCAAAAAAAAACCCAGTCGGCCGCTACCTACAAATTCCGAACTTTCAATAACTTTTATGAACCATGGCCACAGAGCTAGCGACTCGAGTCTTGCACTCCCTCAACGACCTGTCAGCGTTACCTCTTGCCTCCAGCGAGGCCTTTCCAGATGTTGAGCCTACGGTGCTGAAGGGAGCTCTGGACTCACTCCGAAGCAGGGAGATGCTCGTCTATGAGACAATCGACCGCGAAGAGCCGGTCTTGACAGAGGAGGCTGAAGAAATTGTAAGGGATGGAAGCCATGAGGCGAAAGTCTACGAAGCGGTTTGCGCTGCTATGGACGGTATCAAAATCAGTGAACTTCCCGTAGGAAGCCCCTGTTTTAGTCTAATGTTTGCTTTGGCTTCTAATTCGGGTAGAGAATCGTTGGTGGGACTACCGCGAAGGTTGGTCAGGGGAAAGCTTTCAAGGAGGGATGGATCATGAAGGATGGTGATAGGTTGCTTAAAAAGGTATGAACTCTCGCCGGGGAGTTAATAGTGTTTTGCAATATCTGAGACAATGGCTGAGATGCTGTGCCCAGGCAGCTTCGATTCAAGACACTACCCGAGATCAATTGGAATTAATCAAAGCCAAGAAAACTATGCCCGAGCCGGCACTTCTAGCAGAGCTGAAAAAGAGGAAGCTCATCACTATGCAGAAGCGCATTAGTTTCAAGATAGATAAGGGACCAAAGTTTGCTCTGGAGGTTGTGAAGGAAGAGACAGATCTGACAGTGGAAATGATCGCTAGGCATGTTTTTTTCCTTCTTCCCTTGCCAATACGAGCCATGTTCAAATTGCTTACTTGGAGCCCCCAGTGGCGCCTGGAAGGACAAAACCTTCAAGCCTTATAACTTTGCTGCCTTGGGCGCACATACTCCCAGTGGAGCTTTGCACCCACGTGAGCCCCCGCCTACTTCTATTATCTCCTTGTCCAACATCTATAGCTTGCATACTCACACTTCGGCCCTGTAGTAAACAAGGTTCGCAGCGAGTTCAGGAATATCTTCTTTGAGATGGGCTTCACAGAAATGCCAACCAATCGGTAAGCCCCCAATCAGTCACTAACCCATGAATAGCGAACTGACAACACTATCAGTTTTGTCGAGACAGGTTTCTGGAATTTCGATACCCTCTTCGTGCCCCAACAGCATCCCGCCCGCGACCTGCAAGATACCTTCTACATCTCAGATCCTGCTGTCGCCGATAAACCCAGAGATGACGAAACAGGAGAGTTCCTTGCCGAATACTGGGAGAATGTACGAGAGGTCCATCAAGAAGGCAAATTTGGTTCCCTCGGATATCGCTACCCATGGAAAGAGGAGGAGTCTCTCCGTCTAGTTCTCCGTACACACACCACTGCAATCTCGGCAAACATGCTTCATAAGCTCGCCAAAAACCCACGACCTGCAAGATATTTCTCTATCGACCGCGTCTTCAGAAACGAGACTGTTGATGCAACTCATCTCGCCGAATTCCATCAGGTTGAAGGTGTGATTGCAGACTACAACCTTACACTCGGAGATCTTATTGGCTTCATGCAAGAGTTCTTCCAGAAGATGGGTGTACATCGGCTGCGTTTCAAGCCGGCATACAATCCCTATACCGAACCGTCAATGGAAATCTTCGGTTATCATGAGGGCCTCGGAAAGTGGGTTGAGATTGGTAATTCTGGCATGTTCCGGCCGGAAATGTTGGAATCTATGGGATTACCTAAAGATATGCGAGTCCACGGATGGGGATTGAGCTTGGAACGCCCTACCATGATCAGATACAAGGTCAATAATATCAGAGAATTGGTGGGCCACAAGGTTGACCTAGGTTTTGTGGAGGGCAATGCAGCAGTTAGGCTGGATAGAGATTAACTCGAATCTATAAAATAGACGAACGGGCACTAAAATAAAGCGTTTTTTTATTATCCCCCCGCATTCATTCCTTTTTCCTGTGAGACACGTGACTTGCCCCACAGCCCTGAAATTCACGTAAGCATAACGCCAGTACCGCACCGCGAAACCTGACTTGTATGCCCCTGCCATCACTTAATTAGTCCTCTATCATACCTGAGCCGAAATCTTGGCAAACAGAGCCCCAAAGACTAGAAGAAAAAAAGGTTGGTGCAAAATTTCGGGGAAATTAAACTCAACCCCTCCACTGCCAATCTGGGTGAAGAACCCACAACAACCACAGGAAGAGACAATTCCGACTTCAATTAATAAATAAAAAGGATGACCCACGTCTCTCTCCACCGCTGTCGGTTCGTCGACTTCCCACCCTCACAGATCACAGCTCTAGCCTTCTCTCACCCATCTACGCCTGCGTCACCGCATCCTCCGCCCAAGAACCTACGATTAGCAATTGGCCGCGCGAATGGATCCATCGAGATCTGGAATCCCCTTTTAGGTGCCTGGGTCTATGAGAGCACTCTTGCGGGCGGAAAAGACCGCTCAATAGAAGACCTCACATGGGTTCAGGATTATGATTCCCATGGAAGAGGTCTCCTCCGCCTCTTCAGCATTGGGTATTCCTCCGTCGTTACAGAATGGGACCTGGTAACCGGCCGCCCGCGCACGCATACGGACTGCAATGGCGGCGTGATCTGGAGTATCGCCGCTCAGCCACGACTTCATTCTTCCGATAAGGTCGACCAAGAGAACCAGGAGGCCTGTTCACAGAAGATTGTCGTGGGCATGCAGGATGGGACACTGACAATTCTCTCGACCGCCGGTGGAAAAGGCGCGTTGAGTTACGTCAAGACACTGATGAGGGCCGGAACGGGTAAATCCAGGGTTTTGTCCATGGCCTGGCAGAATAGACATACGGTGGTTGCTGGGATGGCTGACTCGACAATTAGAGTGTGGGATATTCGCTCCGGCCGGGTAGTTTCCAGGTTGTCGCTGAACAAGGGCCGCGGGAGGGATGTCTTGGTCTGGGCTGTTCGAGCGCTGCCAAACGGGGATTTGGTATCCGCAGACTCGAGGGGGGAGGTGTGCTTTTGGGATGGGGATAATTATGCGCTCAAGCAGAGAATTAAAGGCCATGATGGAGATTGTCTGACGCTGGAGGTTGGTGGGATCAATGGGGACACTGTTATCTCTGGAGGTGTAGATATGAAGACTATTCTCTACAAGTATATTGGTAAAGGGAGGAAGTGGGCTCAAGTCACTCTCCGGCGATTTCACAAACACGATGTGAGAGCTATGGCGGCCTATGAATGTGGAAAGTTCAGTGTTATTGCTTCAGGAGGTGATATTCCGTTCACCCTAGATTACACAGAATCTGTTCTAACGGAGGATTAGGTGTTGACATGACGCCAATAATTATACCTCTACGACAATTCTTAGATGAATCTCACCTTGCGATCCCTGCAGTCCCGCAATCACCAATCGTCACTTCAGTCCCAGAATCACGACTGATAATGAGTTGGTGGGAACAAGAAATCAAGATCTGGCAAATCCAAGAACTGGGCTATGAAGAAAACAAAGGAGACGAGCTATACCTCTTCCCCGGCGAAGAGGAAGGGCGAGGTAGAAGGCTCTTGAGCAGGATTGTCTTGGCCGTAAGTTCACCCCGACCAGCTTTCTATCCAATTTAGGACTAATATATAATGCAGAATGACGAGTACATTACTTCCGCATCAATATCGTCACCAATTCCTCAGAACGGCGGTCATCTTCTCGCAGTCTCGACAATTGCCGAAGTCAAGCTCTTCCTCTTAAGACCTCCTAGGTCTTCTTCTGGTTCTGCGTCCCTTAGGGTTAGCAAAATAACTATTCCAGACTCACTACATCTCGAAGCATCAGAGGACGAAGACGACTCCGACGACGAGATGGAAGAAGATGTTGACCTCGCCAACGAGGGGGCAAGACTCATCAGGATATCCCCAGATAGACAATGGCTTTCGATAGTCACTCCCGACTCCCGGGTTCTGATCGCCAAACTGGCAGTAGAACCACCAGCAAGTCCCAAGTCTAAAGCCACAGTCACATTTGAATCCTCAGTCTTCGAACTACCCAGACAAGATCGCCCTGAGACAGCTTTTCGAGCCCCACCTCCGCCAACCGCAGACACCCCTAGCAAACGCCAACCAAAGCGTTTAGTCCACCGTATTGACGAAGGTGACTTAGAAGCCTACCCAAGGACCATCAACCACCACCTCTTCTCCTCCACCAGTAACCTCCTGGCAGTCTCAGACCTGAGCGGGTACCTTGACACCTACATCCTAACCAACTCCACCTGGAAACTCAACCCTAAAAACCCCCTCCTACCACGCCTCAACTCCTCCCTGAGTACCCTAACCTTCCGCCCTTCCTTCCCCCCCCCCACTACCTCCACCATCTCCTCCACAAGCAACCCCGAAGACCGCCTGATCCTAATAACCTCCAAAGAAAACCACATCCTAGAACTCCATTTGACCACGGGCGCACTATCAGACTGGTCCCGCCGCAACCCGCCAACCTGCCTACCACTAGACTTCCGCACGCTAAAGTCGCACGCAACGGGTACGTTCTTCGAAACCAGTCAATGGAAAGCGAAGCAGCGACTGTGGGTCTGGTCCGCAGACTGGCTCTGGATGTTTGACCTTCTAAAGGACCTACCAGAAGTCCAACCCCGCGCTGAAGCCACCAGAGGAAAATTGGGTTCCGGAGCGGGGCATAAACGTGTGATGACAGGCGGTCTCGTGGCTTCCGGACCAATCGTTAACCCCCCGCTCCCCGCTCCCGCTAAAACCAACACCGGAGGGGCAGTGACAGACTCAGAATGGGAAGGCGGAGGCTACGAAGATGGCGGAGCCAGTAGAGCTATCGTCCTTGCGAGCACGCACAAAAAGCGCAGCAAAGGCGGCGTCAAGAGCGCGTTCTGGAGCTCAAATAGGTACAAGAGCATGCTTGGCTTCCTGCCCGTTGGCTACCGCGAGGAGATCCTCATCAAGGGTGAAGGCTGGGGGGACGGTCAGGTGCTGGAGGCTATGGAAATGGTGATCATCGAGAGGCCCATGTGGGACATTAAGATGCCGCCCAGGTTTTCTAAGGATTCTGGGAATTTGGCGAGAGTAGGGGGCGTGTAATTGTGTTATGGTATGATATGCGGTATGGTATGTATGGTAAGATAGGGAGGAGAAGGCTTTCTTGTATAATCATTAAAAAAGTTTGGTTTTGCGTAAGATCTTAAATGTATATTTACCTGCAGCGCTCCTCCCGCGAAGAAAAAAAGAAAGAAAACACAATACCCATGATACGTTTCCGCTCAAGTAGTGCAAGCCGTGAGTGTTTCGGTGGCTTGTAAATGTCATGTGTGTGAGAATGAGTAGTGGAAAAACGGTTGAGTTGTTATACTGAGATAACTTATACTATCACATACACCAACGCGTGGGTATGATGAGCCAACTGAGTCCATTGTAAAACCTCAATTATTTACGCGCAAAGCAACAACAAGCCAACCAACTACAGATACAGTCCCTCAGGCTCACCCTCGCTCTTGGTTTTCAAGACCCTCTCCCGAGCCGTCCTGAAATCCGCCATTTGTACCCTCATCCTCCGCTCTCTCAGAGCGAGCAATCCAGCCTCAGTACAGATAGCCTTGATATCGGCACCAGAAAGATCATCCTTCTGATTGATAAACTCCTCAAGTTCTACATCAGAGCTCAACGACATCTTTGAGGTGTGGAGGGTAAAAATCTTGCGTTTTGTATTTTCTAGGAAGCATTAGTAACTTTATATCGTTCAAATTGGGAAAGGGGGAAGAGACATACGATCAGGATTTTCAAACAAGATTTTACGATCAATCCTACCCGGACGAATCAAGGCGGGATCCAAAGTCTCAATCTTGTTGGTAGCCATAATGACCTTGACGTCGCCTCTATCATCAAAACCATCCAGTTGATTTAGCAATTCTAACATGGTTCTCTGGACTTCCCTTTCACCACCACTTGTTGAGTCGTAACGTTTGGTACCAATAGCATCGATCTCGTCAATGAAGACAATACTAGGTGCGTGTTCAGCAGCGACCTGGAATATTTGACGACAAAGGCGAGGGCCATCTCCAAGGTATTTCTGAATGAGCTCAGAACCAACGATACGGAGGAATGTAGCGGATGTTTGATTGGCAACCGCTTTCGCAAGCAAGGTTTTACCGGTGCCGGGAGAGCCGTAAAGAATGACGCCCTTGGGAGGCTTGATACCCATCTCTTCGTAAAGCTCAGGATGAAGTAAGGGCAACTCAACCGCCTCACGAACTTCCTGAATCTGTTGTTCCAGACCACCAATATCCGCGTAAGACTCTGTAGGAGCTTTATCAAGCTTCATAACTGAGATCAAAGGATCTGAATCCTCTGTAAGAACACCAACAATCGAGACCGATTTGTGGTGCAGCAAAACGGAACACCCAGGCTCCAGGAGATCCTTATCGACAAATGACATGATGGAAACGTAGTACCTAAAACCCAATAATTAGTTTACGTGCTAGTACAGCCTACTCATAATGCGGAACGCACTCAGGGCCTGTAGCACTAGAGACAATCGCATGGTCATCATCAATCATCTCCTCCAGGTTCCCAACTCCCATTGGGCTCCCACGCATATCGTCAACACGACTCCGCTCCTCCTCTTGCCTCTGCTCCAACCCTCCCTTCTCACCCTTGCTCCCTCGTAGACGTTCCTGATTCTGAACAAATTCCTCCTCAAGAAGTAAATGATCCTTGATACGCTCCATCCGGAGAAGTTTGAGTTTACAGCGAGCATTGGGGTAGACCGTTGGCAGCTTGCTGGCGGCGTCTGGTCCGGCGGCGGTACGGCGCTTGCGCCTGCCGACACGAGTAGTCGGTGGGGGGGGTTCGTACTTTGGCTTTTCCTTCTGCACATGAAATTAGCCTGGCGGCATTATCTGTGGTAATTTTTGATGAAACCGGAGGTGATGGAATGGATAAAATAGGGTTGGGAGGACCAGCAATAATGAGTAAAAGCAGAGTGGACCTTACCTTTTGATCTTTGCCCTTCTCGCCATCTCCCGCTGGAGGTCCGCCTATTCCAGACTGAGTATTACCCTGTATTTGCTCCCGTTAGTATCAAATATCGAACCCATCCAAATATCAATCAAAGGTTATCTCTCTAAGATAGACACCCCGATGCCCTTCAGAAAAACAGCTTTCGGATAATATCCTACCATATCAAATCTTTATGGTGACACCACTTAGTTTATCGTTCAAGGGTTGATGAAATAGAAGACACTGAACGACAGATGAGTATTATGAATAGAAAAGGATAAAGGCGACTTGGATGACGATGGTGGGTGGATGATGGAAGGGATTTAGCATGGTGTTGGAAGCACGGCGGTGTTTCGTAGGAGCTTAGGCAGTTTGTCAGCCATCAAACCCTAAACCCTCGAATTATGTCTAACGCCCAAGCCCTGCTGCAAGGTACCAAAACGCAGTGGTAAAAATCTGCGGTATCATAAACCTTTAGAAGACTCGCAAAAATTACTTGTCACTAGGATAATAATATTATGAATTGCCTTACTAAGTGGTCCCCCGGAGCCTTTTAAAGTCACCTCCTCCTATCATAATTCTCTACTTCTCATCTATCCTCTAGACCTAAACCCTCACCCATATCGCTCTATGAACCCTTTACGGTGAAAAAAAGTGTATGTGTAAAACTCCCCACCACTCGAAAGACAAAAAATAGAAAGAAAAAAGAGGAGGGTCACATACGGTAGTCTATGAACTACAAGAAGCAAAAATCCCTTTTTATCTACAAAAGTCACCCCATTCCCCTCACCAACAAACTTCCGTGATTCCGATGTCTATCTTATCATAAAGGACTCCCTTCTGACTGGGCCTCTGACCAATGCTCCAGTTGCTTTAGGAGGTATTGATATAGGACCAACATTGTCCCAGATTGCACACTAGTCCACACGGCTCTAGGGCCAACGCCACGAAACCAGCCCTGGATGCCCTCAGTCCGATATAGGAGTTTGAGACCTTCAAAAACAGAGGACGTATTGAACTTTAATGGACCGGTCTTCGGAGGTGAGGTCGTGGACGGGGATGATGTTGATATTGACCTGTGCTGTGGCGGGGGAGGTGGGGTAGGCGGCGAAGGTTGTAATGTAGCAAACGGCCGAGACTCTTTCAGCGTACCGGATACTAGTGTAGTAGCAGCTTTGGACGCAGATGGGGATGATGTTCGGACCTGTGTTTGTATCCTCGTTTTTACAACATCTATATGCTGGGTCAGTATTCTTTCGAAAACCTATACAATGAGAAGGTGCGACAAACCAAGAGGGCAAGTGATGACACCAGCTAAACCACCTGCGAACCCAGCTGTAGCAATCTCCAACGGCAATCCTATATCTCTAGATCCACGATACGATTTTGCAGCCTTCTGGAACTGCTCGTAAAAGGCGAACTGAAGGGCCGAAAATGGCAAATCTCTCATAATTGTAGCTTTGTACCCATAAAACAAAGCTGCCGGTCCCTCTCTTCTAATGATTGTTCTAGTTGCGTCTATCGTGCCCCGATAATTATATCCGGACTTAAAATAAGGATTATTGTATCTCCCTTGTAATTGCAACCTTGTCTTCAGAACTTCAGATGGAACGTACACCACACTCGCAAAGAGATCCGCCAAGAAACCACCAGAAAGATATGCCAAATTCTCCGGACATCCTGCATCGATCAAATTTCGTTTTGAAAACTCGTAGACACCAAAGAAAATGACTGTGCCTGGAAGACTCCCCATAAAAGCGGGAGTGACACCACTGTAGAGCCCCCTTCGAAAACCCTCCTCACGGAGAATAGTTGCGTATGCGTCAGACATAGTGGAATACTTGACGGCCGTAGGGGCACCCTGCTGACGAGTCTTGACGGTGTCAAGCGAATGCATCAAGATGTCGCCCGTACTTCCCCCAATACCGCCGGCTACCATACACTTTGTATTAGAAAAGGGTCAGTCCCGCCTCCGTCAATCATCAAATCTTTTTGTAAATCCCCTTCTTTTTTCCCTTTTCAAGGAGAAACTCACGTGCAGGTACGGCGGTCTTCGGGCCTCAAACGTCTCATGATCCTCAAACATTGGTTTATAAGCTTTGGAAGAGTTTATAGCCGTGGGATCATCATGGGCGATCGCTATCGGTGAAGGTTGACGCGGACGGTCTTGCTCGGCAGAAGGACTCGTGAAGAAACTTGATATCCGGGATCCAAGTGACATGGCAATCCCGCCACTGCGGGCGTAAACGGGTGGTTAGGTGAGTGTGGTGTGGTGACGAGAATAGTGCAAAGTATTAGGAGGGAAATGTAAGGGCGGGGTGGAGGGGCAATTGGTGATTGTAAGGGTTGGTTGTGGGGTTGTTGTGGTTTTTGGGATGAGATGCGGGCTTTGGTGCAATATTTCTTATCATAAGTATGATACAAATTGTGCGATATGATCAAATGATCCACAACCATAAAAAAATTAAAAGTCCCGAATCCCTCATCGCGCGGCAAAAATACGGACCAGGGTTAGTACGATATCATATTATATGATACTCCGATAACACCGTCACAGGGGCTTCTGAGCCCCAGACTATGGGGCATGTTTGAATATTAATGTTTTCCCCCATCGAACTCGGGAAATTTCAAGATCACGTGACACCAATTATCCCCTTCACGACGAATCACTCACAACCAGATCAGGATAAAATTATTGTTCCAGACATATTACGCGATCAACGGATATTGATTCAATGGAAGAAGTTATTTGATTATCCCTCAGTGTTTTTAGCCACAATCCCCTTCGCAAATGTAGCAAAGTCTCTCTCCCCATCAACTTTCTCCCAGAGATTTGGCTCTGTCATGCCCCGAAATTGTTAGCATCCCCTTCCTCCACACAATTGGAGTACGTACGCGTAAAAACTGCGATAGTGTTCCTACTGACACCCGCCGCTTTGCCAACTCTACAACCTCTCACAAAATGTGGAACAGCCTTCAACTTGCCCTTGGTGATAACCTCCAGTGCTTCTCCGGTTTGGAAAGCAAGACAGTCCCTTGGAATACCAACTTTAGCGACGCCACCTTTACGATCTTTGATGTAAAGACCGGCGTCTGGATCCGGTGCCGACTCAAGCTCCGGGAGATCTACGCCTCTAGAGATATCAAGAGTTAGGGAGCCTTCGTCCACGTACATCGCAGAAGTTAGACCTGTAACAACATTAGCCTGAGAAACAGACAGTCGCGGTGTATACAAAACCTGTCAGACAGCCATGATCAAGATGTGTCCCACACCAATTGTCGAGGTCTTCCTCGGCTTCGATAGAGCCAGCCTCGAGAGCTGGAGGCGGGAAGTAATGAAGAAGGCGGGCTTTGGTAGAAGTGGAAGTCTTGACTACGTGCTCAAGATATCCCTCCTGGTAACCGGGGATGTGCTTTAATGCTATGCTAATTCTTAGTAATTGTTCTAGGCAGTGTCAAGGACAGGCGGGTGTTTACCATATCTATCACATGCCTATGTTCACCTCATCAGCTCTATTACAACACAACCAGACTTTTAAGAAACCCACCCTAGCAACTAGGCCAGCGATATCAATAACCATTACACACTGTCACCGTTAGCTAAATTGGAGAAAGGATTTGCTACTTTACTTACGAATTCTTCAAAGGTTTCCTTGAACCCCACTAACAATCCCTCCCTTGGCCAAATATTACTCTTCGTATACTCGGGGAAGTCTGGATAATCGCCATCCGCGCCATCTAGCTTTGGGTCTTTGTAAAATGCGCAGTTGGCATAATAAGATCCCTTCAATGTATCCACTTTATCATTTGATAGCTTCTCTTTTCCGCATGACCTTTTCTCCACTTCTATCAGTACCAAAGTTCTTAGAGAGAGGAAAGTAGACAGCGAATACTACCATCCAACTAGATACTTTGCTTCAGGGCATTCCAAATCTTCAAGTTCTACCTGTGAAAGATTTCCCAAATGTGAGGCAAACGATAGAAGTCTTTGGCGTAACCCTATAAACTTCTTTGGAAGATCGCTAACAACGATTATTCCTAAGGACTCAGGACCAAACGCATCCTCGAGGCGCTTAAGATCAACATTTCCTGGTACAGTACAGTACAGCGTCAGGAGCCAAGCATGAAGGTATATCGTGCTCCACATACCCGATCTCAAATCGTCCAAACGAACAAGAACTGGATCTGCCTTTTGGTGGGTCATAATATTGTAGGAAGTTGGTTGGCTCCTTTTATTTTTTTCGGAGCAACCTAAACTTTGAGTTTATTGGAGCGTTGGAGCTCGGAGAAAGCTAGGTGATACTACGGTATCATATGATGATATACTAGGTCACATGACAGCACGGATGGCACAACCTACTAGTACCGTACAAAAAGCTCAACACTTGAATACCAGCGCTCAGATGGTTTCTCCCTTTTTCCCCTCTTGCTGCCAAATTCGCGGTTTCAGCTGCCATCCCCCTCCCCTCAAGTCTTATACCATCCTTCGTTGTTACCCGGCCAGCGGCACAACTGAAACCGCCCAAGCCCGAACGTCACTAACCAAACAACACAATGGTAAAAGCACTCCGATTCAAAGGCGACAAGAAAGTCAAGAAGAGGAAGAGGGCAGAAGTCGATAATGGCAACACTGAAGAAAGTTCTTCGTCAAAAGTTGCCAAACAACAAGGGAGCGAGGAGCCAGAAGGATGGGTTGATTCCGAGAGCTTAGGTTCGTTTTGTTCACTGAGAAACTGATAACTCGCAAGAGGGGGAAAGGGCTAACGGGAGGAGATAGAGGATATTAACGGACCGATAATTCTTACCTTTTCCGCAGCAAGACCGATATGTATCGCCTGCGACGCCGTAGGGAAAGTCTTTGCATCCCCGATTGATTCAGCCGAAGGTGAAGATCTATCTACGGCGGAGCCCACAGATGTCAAGCAAGTCTGGGTTGCAACCAAGATACACGGTACCGAGAAATACTCTTTCAAATCTCATCACGGAAGGTATCTTTCGTGCGACAGATTCGGGGGCCTAGGCGCCACACGGGAAGCCATCTCGCCGGAGGAAGAATTCTTGCCTGTTCCAAATGAATTGGGAGGCGGAAGGTGGGCGCTGCAGACCGTCAGGGATAAATTTCTCAGTGTGGATGAGGTGGGCGCTGGTGGGGCTACGGAAATTCGTGGTGATGCGGAAGCCGTCGGTTTTAAGGAGACGTTTGTTGTTCGGTTACAGGCGAGAAATAAGAAGAGGAAGAAGTCGGGGACGGAAGGGAAGGGCAAGGATAAGATTACACGGAAGGAGCTGGAAGAACAGTGCGATCACCTTTTCTAAGACGCAGTTGGTGGTTAAGCTAACCTTTGAAACCTCCCAGGGCCGGTGTGAAGCTTGACGATGAGCAAGTAAAGGCGCTGAAACGTGCCAGGCGAGGTAAGCACCTGAACTTCCTGCCAAACTCCAAAGCCGAATAGAAGCTAACGCGTGGATTCTAAGAGGGACGATTTCACGAGGCATTGCTCGACATTAGAGTTAAATTTGGGAAGCACGATAAGTTTGCGTACTAAGGGTACGGGGCGGCAGCTGGGTTTCCGAGTTGGTATTCTGTATCATAGTTTCTGGCTATTCGGTGCTGTCGTTTTTCTAACCTTATCCACTGAGTATGACAATATTGCGACAATTCAAATAGACACTATCATACTTCTAAGAGTAAACTGAATTTGGCGTCATGGTTCAAATATGATAGGTCCTTAAATTGTTATATAGGGTGTTACTATCGCTCTTGTAATGTTGATCAGAATTGAAAAACTCAATAGAAATCTATGATAGGTCTACCTGATACAGGTGTCTACAGTGAGAGACCATGATTCACATCCGGGTAACCGGTACAACCTAAGCTGGCACCAAAGTTACCCTTCCTGCGCGTCTCTCCAAGTCCCAGCACCCAATTTAACCAGGCCTAGTCTAATTCTGCCAGCTACCGCGTTCCCCCAATCACCCACAAGACGAAATGGGTATTCTCGACGAACAACGGAGTTTGTGCGAGGACCTTGAACGGCTCGAGCAAGCATGCGCTGACAGAATCTTGGAAGAACCTAAATCAGTATGTTGCCTACCTCGAAAACCACCACGATAGCTAGCTAACGGCGAACAGGCACGAGAACGCCTTACTCGCGATCACCAAATCGCAAAGTTTGTCGATAGGTTTCAACAGCAATCGGCACGGCTGCTAGAAACGCAGGCGGATAGAGATGGGTACATTTCCTCCACTCACCAAAATTTTAAGGCTGTAGCTAACCGGCGCGGTGGACAGAACCCGGCAAAAAGAGGTTGATTCACTCTCGTTCAAAGACCCTTTCGAAGAATTCTACCGCCAACTGGGCCAAATCAAAGACTTTCATCGTCGCTACCCTAACGAACCCGTCGAGAACTTGGAGCGCGCATACAAGCGACGACAAGCTACCGATGGAGAGTATGTCTCTGAGATAGATACCATGTTTACCGGTGAGGAGGCTCATGGCAAGTTCTTTGACTTGACTAAGAATCATGAGGACTATTTAAATCTTCCCGGCGTCAAGAGGATCACTTACTTGAGTTATCTGTCATTGTTCGATAAGTTCGACAAGTTCGCGCGCAATCAGAAAATGAATGACAAGTACTTCAAGTATGTCAGCGCATTGGCGGAGTATCTCGAGAGTTTCCTGTCGAGGACCCGGCCCTTGGAGAATCCGGAGGGCATCGTTGAGCAGACTGGGAAGGATTTTGAGAAGGCATGGGAAGAGGATAGTGTTGTGGGATGGGGCAGATTAGAGAAGAGTGACGGTGATATCGGACCAAGGCAGGAGGAGATACGGGTCCCGAAGGAGTTCTATTGTGATGTCTGCGCAAAGGGGTTCAAAAATAATAATGTTTTTGACCACCATTTCAATGGAAAACAGCATAAAAAGGCGGCAGCGAAACAGGCTGAAGGGGGTGCTGAGAACGGCGAAGCTAGAAAAGTAGGGGGGAGTAGTGGTGCAGCGTCAAGACTGAAGGACAAAGCCATTGCTGAGCGGGAATGGCGGATAGTCAAGTTGACGGAGGTCATGTCGAAAGAGCGAGATGAGACAATGACCAATGTTGAGAGAAAACAGTCACTTACAGAGCGTGAAAGACAGGTACATACACCTCCCTCCTTCCCTACCAATTCTAACGATGAAGCTAACCTTTATGTAGATGGAATTAGATGCCCTATATGAAGAAAACTCGGCTGATCCAAACATCGAAGCCGAGACCCACACAGACGATGAGAACGACGACGAGAAGATCTACAACCCCCTAAAACTTCCCCTAGCCTGGGACGGCAAGCCAATCCCATACTGGCTCTACAAGCTCCACGGCCTCGGCGTCGAGTTTTCCTGCGAGATCTGCGGAAACTTTGTCTACATGGGACGCCGCGCGTTCGATAAACACTTCAACGAGTACAGACATACCTACGGCCTCCGCTGCCTCGGAATCACAAACACAACGCTGTTCCGCGAAATCACCAAGATTGACGAAGCACAGAGGCTTTGGGAGAAACTTGAGAATGACAAGAAGAAGACCAAGATGGCCAATGAGACGGTGGAGGAAATGGAGGACGGACAGGGGAATGTCATGCCGAGGAAGGTTTATGAGGATTTGCAGAAGCAGGGGTTGCTTTAGAACGCGGTATATACAATGTGTGGATGGATGGTGAGGGGTGGGATTGTATTAGTAGTTTGCTTGGAGCTTCCTTTTCATCGTATAAAATTTATGTTTGGATCGATGGTGGTGGGACGGTGCTGTTCGCTATTTGATTATTCGATGCTTGGGGTGAGAGGGAAAGAGGAAAGGACGATAGGTCTTTTGTGATTGCCATACTGAAAAAAAAAAATGAAGCATATGAGTGCGGGGATGCCCACGAAGCCCAAGATGTTTAGAGCGGTATCACACTAGGAAGTGCAACTGTTTGGGAGCCAGGCTTAAGCTTCGCGGTGGTTACATCGAATACACCAGTGTACTGTAGTCTACGGAATAGAACAAAGGCAAAACAAAATAATCTGCAAAATACCACCGAACCGAACCATATTTTTCATCCCCGCCACTCACGTTTTCGCCTGCTAATAATCATCTCATATCAAATATCGTTTGTTACGAACACGGATACTTGAAGAGAAAGGTAGTAGAACACGAAATGAACTCGAATACCTCTTGGAGAAAGAAAGAACAAAAGAAACAAAAGGGAAAAGGCCTAATACCCAAACATACATAGAGAACAGCAATGATCTCATCCACCATTAAAAGAGGCTTGTTTTTTCTTGCCTTGTCTTCAGCCCTAACGCATCGCCCACACATCAGAATGCGCCTCCATCCCAAAGGGTATGGAAGATAACTCAACCTGGTACCGCTTAGCCGCCCGATAATTGGGACCCAATGAAAACCGCCATGCTGTATGGTACTGCGAAGAGAACGCAACACTATACGGGGAGACGATATGGGAAAGAAAAGGAAAGGTTTACGAACAACGGAATTCAATAAAATATATTCGACATCGTTGTCGCGCTCGCTCTGCGAGTGATACTTTGTGAAAATTTATCACGTGTTACCGCCGGGCTGCGGTACCGAACCGCTGCCGGATTGGAGAAGCGGTCGGTCTGTCGGTCGGTCGGGTTCTTGCAATGCGAGTTTCCTCGTAGGGGAGTTGTAGAGTGGCACGTGAGTTGTTGTTCCGGGGTATGGTACTTGTACGGTATCATACAATAAATACTCGTAAAGTGGCCGGTTGACTACGGTATGCAGTATTGCGGGATGGTGTCAATAGTGGGGTGAGGGGTGTTGTCGCACGTCCTTGTACCCCAAAAGAGGGTGAACCGGTTTTGCTCGTGAGGATGGGTGGGATGGATGAGTGGCGGATAGGGTACTGTGGGCTTGACCGGGGGTTGGTGTTCGAGATGTTTTGTTTCGAATCGATGGACTGGTGGACCTTATCGTGGTCCCCATTTCTTCTTCTTCCTCTATCGTCAGCAGTGTATCATACCGCGAGGCGAATGTGTCAGGCAGGGGCAAAGGGTTTGGATGGCATGATTGTGATTTAGTTCTATTCACCCACTATCATGACTTCAGCCGCCGTATAGTAATAATTATTATTATGTAACTTGGCCAGATATTGCCACATGCCTTGTAATTAGACGAGTGGCTTTCCGAAAGGGCAGGACAAGGCAACTATCCTATCATGCACTCGGAATCGGGACCCGCATCGGACAAGTTACGCTTTCCGGGAGTGCCCCCCCGAACGAACAAACCACTGTGGCGGGAACCCTCGTGATCCGCTATCCCGCAGGCCTCCAATCTCCGGATCCAGAAACAAAGAGCTCTCGTGAGAGAGGTCAGCGCCTTCCTGGAGCATTTTGGACGTGCTGGATCCCGTTGACCGGAATTCACAATTCTGTTTGCCCGCCCAACTAAACCCATCATGGACCAACGCGGTGATCTCCACTGCTATTCTGTCGCCGGTACTGAACTCCTTTGGTATTCCCGAGCGCCGTGGCAAACTCCCGAGAAAGAAGCTCCAGGTATCGCAGGGTACAAGCACACGCCGCGATAACGGTACGAGCAATCCCATCACGAGAAGACCGAAATTTTGCCCAAAGCACCAACAATCATCCGCAAATAATTTCCCCTCAAAAGAACAGTCCGAGATCGGGGAAGAGAGGGGTTCATGGCATATCCCGCCAGGCCGAGCCTTCACTCTCTCCGACACTCCCCTACCAGGTATCATACAGGTACCGATAGTGTCACATTACAACGCATCAGCCCCATGTGCGAGTGCTAGCAACCCGATACCTAGTCTCACGTGATACGGGACCGGGATCCAGTTCATCTGTCTCAAACTTCATTTTTCTACCTCTTTCGTCTCCCATTCTCCTTTAACTGCGGTAGGAACTGGAAATGATTAAACCTCACGCCGGGACGTCCAGAATTCCCTTCTTTGGGAGGGTGGGGGCGGAATCACCCCGAAAAAACTGACTCGGTCCTCCGTTGAGACAAATAAAAGAAAAAGGGATAAAACATACTTTACTAAGAGGGGCAACTCCAATGTCCTAGTGCGGGGTTCAATTATTCCGGCTCCTGCTGTGCCATAAATCTCACGAAACCAATTACCCGTACCAGATCATCAGCGGAAATCGGCTCACCGGCCCACAGTAGGTCCAGCCCGACAAGTCAACAGAACTTGGAATACCGGTATCAGTTCACCAGATCCGACGCGCCCAGTCGGCTGATCTTATACCGTATCGGGAAGACGGTAATCTCTCTCAGGAGAGCTTGTCCCTGAATCAGGAGATTACGGGGCTGGGGGGAGATGTTCGATTTCGAGAGCATTTGCGGTAAGTACAGTACAGGTATGTCTCCTTGACAAAGTACCGGAATACACCGCAGAGATATCCGAGAGGCTAGGAGTCTCCGGGAGAGAGAAGTTCATAGAGATACTGTATTGCACAGGCACTGTACCGCCCGCGCTCATGTTACTGCTGCGGAAACGCTTCTCCGAAATGATGCTCTGGCGCTGTGCCGGTAGTGAATGAAAGCCGCAAGTAAGTGTAACACTGGGGACGCATAGTTTCTGATTGTGAGATTAGGGTGTTGGGCGAATACCGGTACTACAAGTGATCACCAATGATTCTGGATACCGGTAGTGCTCCTAGCTTCTAGACCGTCCAATGCGGGGTGAGGGCGATGGGGCGAGGCGGGCGGCGGTCGACTGCGAATAGCTAGAATTGGCCAATGTGCCAACTCCACTGCTGTGCAAAATAAGCTGCAAGTCCCCAGCTTTTCCTCCTTCCAACTACTGTACTGTACAAGTAGCCTATAACCCACACTACCGTAAGAACTCGAGTGGGCGATCCTTATGCAAGGTAGTCCAAAATTTCCTCCTCTGGAAAAGGGGCAAAAACACACCAAAAGACCTGCTCTCCGAGACAGATAAAAAAGAAAAAAAGAAACACCAGATCTTACTAAGGGAGGCAAGTCGAACGTCCGAGCACGAGGATCTTTTACCGGTATTGGGGTTCTTACGGTATACTTTGCTTCTCCCCAACCAGGATTCCGGCTCATAAGTTCCTCTTCCCCTTCTTCCATGGTCATGTTGGAATGCGGTACAAGTATACCCAATTTTAAATTGGCTTCCTCTCCGGCGCGTGGTGTAATCGCCCCTTGTGATTACCCATTGGAGTTTGTTGCAATCGTATGATACTCTTCCTCCACACGGGTGCTTGTGGAAGCTCACTCGCCGCAGTGTTCGGATTTCCCACGGCCCTCTTCTGGCCTTGAACCTTTTCACCTCTGGGTTGAAGAATCGTCCTGAACCCCTGGCGTGGGAAGAAAAAGGAATTGGGGCAGGCTGACCTCCTTCTTTTTTCTTTTCGGAATTGATAATGACTCTTTATTCTATTGTTGATAGTCGAATACCGCAGGAGGGCCGAAACGGCTTCGCCAGAGTCTGGTGGCTAGTATCTCTGCTTATGTCATACTCACCTTCCGCACGTGAGTATATCCCAACCCGGACCATAAAATAAAATGAGGAGATGTGACCTGGATCCAGGCAGTTATGATACTAGTAGTTGAAAGAGAAAAAAAAAAAAGAATTCTCAAAAACCCACCATTACGGTCGGTATCGTAGGACGGGTCTCATGCGTCAAGTCTTGGCCCGGACGCCTCCACAAAACGTCGATCATGCCATAACTTAAACCTTCCAGGCCGACACAACATCACGCAAGTCCGGGCGCCACAAAAGGCCGGAAAACGCCGCCGGTAGGCCGCATTCGGAATCCACGATCTTATCATAGCAGCCGCACAGTATGGTAAAGACTGTATCGCACTCGTAACGGAGCGCAGCGTCGGTATCGCGAGTGAGAACTCGTGCTCGCGGTGAATATCCGAGGACTCTGTGCTAATAATCGAGATCACGATCCCGAGTTCTCCACCGAACCATAAACACACCTACCCTACCCATCATAAACCAAAATTAGGACAACTTCCAGAAGCAAGAACAACCCGATACGATACACCGCGTAAACTCGCGAGAAAAGACTTGATGATAATAATAATAATAATAAATCCCTTGCGCTCCCACCATCGAACGATTAGAACGAGAGCGCTAAGTTTGATTTAACCGGAATTTGCATGATGGATTACTCTACGATGGGATGGGTAGAAGGATTTCGTCGATTTCCCATTATCGATTATTCCATCTATATATCCATCCATCCATCCATCCATCCATCTATCGGTGTAGGAAGATGGCGCTTGCACGCGGTTTTTTCTCCCTTCGTGTATCGTACTGAAGGGTGCGATTATTCTCCACCATAGAGGACTTTGGCAAGAAATTCGAGCAGGTTAATTACCGATTACGCTATCGTAACCGTTTTAGACGACCGCGGGGGAAGGAAGGAAGAGAAGTTTCCTCGAAACGGGAACATGGAATCCAAGCTTTGACCGACGGGGAGAGGGCACAGTACAGTGTATACAGTACAGTACATGACGAAACTCGCACCCATACCAATATCACCCCGAGAAGTTATCCAAAACGAGCGAGTGCGTGACCATACATCCGGTCAAAGACCAGAGAAAAGAAAACACACCTCGCTTATCCAGCCCAATAGCGCCCTCGCAAGCGAGTGATCGCTCATGTATCATAGCATGATAGACCTTTCTTCCCTTGAGGCAAAGTGCGGGGAGCACCGATAGTCTTTTCAGGAACGGAAGAAGAAAGAAGGGAAAAAAAAAAAAAAAGTTTTCGCCCCTTCGATCAGCCTCGTCCCTTCTCTCCTCCCTTCGCCGTCAAGGTGAAATAAAACATAACAAGGCTGAGAGGAGGAAGAGGAGCGGTGAGTGCTCTGGGGTAATGATAAAAAAAAAAAAAAAAAGTTACGGTATTCGTACGTAAATTACTACAAAAGTCATAACTGCAGTGGCGGTTCCGTTCCGAGGGGAAGGGAGCCCGTCTGCTACGATACCTTACGGTAATAAGGTACTTGTACGAGTGCCAAAGTGACTATGATAACTCGTACGGTAGCACGGATACTGGTAGGATAAGAGTTAAGGGGAAAGGGGAAATGGAGCTCGACCGCCAATTCGCAGCCTTCCTTCCCCTCGAAGCGCAATTCCTCGTACCGTACGAGTACTTCGTATACTGGTATGATAATACCACGCTTGCCACGCTTGCCACGCTCAATACTCATAAACGAGAAAAAAAGAAAAGTTACGGTATTATTCCTTCTATCGCTTCTCTTGCTTAATCGGGTTTGCGGGGCCGAGCGATTGTCAACTTATTGTACAGTATGGTGGGTGCGGCGGATAGTTTGTGTGTGGTGCTACAGCAGTTTATTGTTTTTTTTCTTCTTCTTCTTCTTTGCTTCTCTTTTTTCCTTCCGGGGGGGAAAGTTGTGCTCGAGTGCTCGTGTATAGTTACGTGATTTGGGCGGTGCGGCGGCACGTCGGGCGTTTTGGCGCCGGGTGGAGTTGTATTTATCTTGATGGTTGATTTGTTTTTGGTCAGCCTTATGGGCTTTGGTGGTTTGGTACTGTGTGCTTTTTTTTTTTATGCGGAGCTGGTTGTTGGGGGCTGTGACGATTTCTCTTTTTAATTTTTTTTAATTTTTTAATTTTTAATTTTTTATTCTCTCACTAAAGAAGCCAGCACGGATTGTTGTTGCATTGATATGACAATGTTTGATTCTTCTTGTCCAAACGAATCTGCTACTTTTCGGTAAATGCCAAAAGTTGAATAGAAACCCGGTTCCATTCCTTTGAACAAAGGGAAGGGGAAGGGAAAACGCCCAACTCCATCTACCATAACTACAGTGCCAGCTAACTAACCACATGATATCTCCGCTGAAAAATCCTAAACGCTTAACCCTCCTAGAAGAAGAAAAGAAAGAAAAAAAAACCTTGAATTATACACTCCCCTTCCCGTTCTAACAGGACCGCCCACTTCCGCCCCAACTCCTACAGGAATTCGAGTGACTACTCGTAGAAAACAAAGTCTTCTTCTCCACTGGCAGACTCCCGCTGCTGGAATGCCTCTTCCTGTAAAACACCCTGAGACACGGCAAGCAGAAGGCCGTGAAGGCGAACAGCTTCTCGATAACGGCCCACACCAGCGTTCTCCGGATCGCCTCGATGGAGTTGTCGGCGTGCATTACTACGTAGTAGACCTGCGTGAAGCGCACCACCGACGCGGCAATGGAGAGGGCGCCGATGCAGAAGACTACGCTTAAGGCGTAGAGGTCCTTGCGGCCGAGGTTTAGGGTTGAGATTGTGAAGAGGGGGACTATTAGGACTGCGATGGGTTAGTCAGGCCAGGTTGGAGACGTGGGGGCGGGGGAAGTACCCATTATGTCACTGGTTATGTTTGTCCATTGCTGGAGTATCATCCCCGGGACCGTGAGGGTTGCTAGGCATCTATCTGAGCCGGTGGACCTGTAGATCCTCTTAGCTGGGGACCTTTTGGAGCTACAGGAGATAATTGTGCTCGAGAACGTACCAATTCGTAGATATTGGGTGACAATACGCAAATTGAAAGGACAGAACCCCAATATATGTCACAAGGCAATACGCCGACACAGCATACAGCAGCAATTTAATCCTATCCGTAAGAGTTTCTCTTAAACTCCAATAGTATCCCAAGAATGCGGCCTTTAGTAACCAAACCTGCGTCGTGCAGAATAGGGTAATAGCGAAGAATTCCTAGAAACAACCAATCCCCCCCAAAATTAGCTTTCGGCTTCACCAATTTCCCAATTTCCCATTCGCAACCCTCCCACCAGTGAGTGATGCATCCGGAGAAGGCCCACCTTCAGATATCCCTCCGTAAACAACATGTGTGGAATGGCCTGATCCCCAAAGTCCCGCCGGATCCGGAGTTCCTGGAGAACCACATCATACGCAATCCCGGCCGTCGCGACCATCAAAACGGTGAACAGCACGAACGCAGCGTCACTAATGTTCACCGCGAGTGTTCTGGGCCTCCGCCTTAGTATACATAACCTCCCGATCGTGCCAAATATCGTCAGCACTGTTATGAACGCCACGAGAGCTATGAAACCATTTATGTCGTCCGGCATCATGATATTGGGGATTGCTTTAGAGGGTGGCGGTGGTGGGTTGAAATGTTTGGGCGGACATGTAATGGGTTTTGGTGGTTGGATGGGTGTATATATACGGTAAGTAGGTATGTAGGTATGTATGTATGGCGGGTGTGGGGAGGAGGGGGAGGGAAAGGGAGATATAGGTTAGGCGCGGGCACGTATATATGTGTATTTTACGTTGGATTGGGATGGGCAGGATGGGGCAGAGGGGGGCGAGTGGACGGATGGGATTGTCGGAGGGACGAATGGGGTTTGGTATGATAGCTGAGTGAGTGCGCAAGCAAGCAAGTGAGTGGGAGAAGCAAATAAATATTTTTATTATTACAGTGATTCAGCGCGGACGGAGAGCCCTGCCGCCCAAAACAGTATCAGACTCGTACGTACTATGCTAACTTGGTCAAACTACCGGTAAAAGTATGAAATGGCAACCCCCCCGTAAGCCAGCCCATCGAGCGAGGGTGGCAAGACCAAATGGAGAAGAGAAAGAGAAGGGGAGACAGAGTGAGAGAGTGGGAGAGTCCAAATTGTCAGGAAAGGGATGTGAGCCTCGGCGAGCGGAGTGGCGTGCTCCCACACCAGGAATAAATCTGTGGGGGATTTACTCGAGCAGCTGTAGATAACGATGGATAACCGGCTCTGATACAAGGGCACGATTACTAACTGAAACGGGCATTTTTGCATTTGGCTTTTTAACCTTAGATAACCGTTCCATAACTTCTTGCTGGACCGTGCAGTTCTGTGGATTTCGCTATCATAGGAGAGATCAAGCGACAAAGCGACCGAGAAAAAGATTAGAATATCGCACACGAGTGAACGTTCCTTGGTGGAGAGAGGAGAGAGAGGGAGAGAGAGGTGTCCTTCCGGTAAATTATGATACCATCGAGCTGACCACCGCTCAGGTTTAGTCCCTAAATCGGGCAGCTTTTGGCGGTTAAGGGTGCATTTGCTGGCTAGGGCTTGCCGTTCACTGGGGCGAGCAAGATTCGGTGTGGCATCATAGTTTGTGAAGGAAAAAAAAAAAATGTACTCGTCCCATCTAAGCTATCATATCGGTCTCTCTCTTCTCTTGCAGGGCGAATGGGGAGCACTTTCCTAAACAATGATTATTGTGATAGAGGAGGTTTATTGTGTTTGCCTTGTTTCTCTCTCCTCTGCCAGTTTGGGGGCTACCCCCACCCCTTTTTTTGTATGGGAGGACCAGGGCTTTGACATAATGGGGTTATCGATATGAGCGGAGGAGAAGGGACAGCCTTGTTTCCATTCCCCCTTCCGTCCCTCATTTCTTCAATGGAGACACAGGAACAGCACAGCGCATCACTTTTTCTTTCTGGGTGGGATGCGGTGCCCGCAAGCGAACAACCAATCCGTGTCTGTGGGGGAATCACATCAGGGATCCCACGTTGCCAATAACGGCTTTTACTTTTTTCTTTTTTTACCTTTTTACACTTCTCCCTCACAGCCCTGCTTTTATTTAGCAATATACTCGAGTACCATTGAAAGTACTCGTACATATATACATGAGAGCGTCTACCGGTACCGGTACTGTCACTTTGCCTGTATTGTGCTTTGGTATGATATTCCGAGATTAGGAATGGTCCAAGTATGGCAATCGTTTACCGGCAGATGTTCTCCGCCATTAATTGGTCGGGTCATATAGTGAGATATCCCCCGGCCATATACCCCCTTTGGTAATGATCTTAGCCTACCTAACCCGTGGTCATCAACCGCGCAATATCTGCACACTGATTAATGTAAGGGATCTATGACGAGGGTTCGTTATTGGGATCAGGTTTTGACATGAAAACATAAATAGCTTTTCTCCCCCCACTTGCGAGTGCCGCCGGTACGTACTGTACTCGCTACCGGTACCACACCGTGTCAAAGGCTTTGACAACTTTCACACCTTTAAACAACCCAGAGTATAATTGAACAGAGTATAATTGAAACGAAACAAGAGCCGCACACCTTCCCCTTCCCTCGCACAACAATAGCTTGACCAATCAAGAAAAACGAAACCCGAATCGTGGTATCTACCCTACCCTATTTCCCTGCCCTATTCGTATCATAAATGCAAGTACAATACGAAACCGTGATAGTAACCATAACCCGTTTAATCAATCCAACCCTCCTCAACCCACAAACTCTCCCACTCTCACTGGCTCGCCCCCGGTCCAAGCTCCCAACCAACTCCTTCCCGACAGAAACATTTTAAAATTCCAGGAGTGGAAAAAAACCCATCGCAAAGCACAACGCAGTACAGCACGGTACTGTACTTGCGCCGTAAAACTTTTCGAAAGTTACCACCGGATCGTCACCGGAAAATCAGCCCATCAGCCCAGTCCATCAGCCCATCATCCCACACAACATGTTTGATCCGACAAAGTTACGAATGTGTACCAGTCGCTGAGAGAGAGGGAGAGGGGGAGATACTCAACACGGATCCGATTGCCTAACCCTGTACCACGCGAAGAAGAAGAAGAAGGAGAAAGTGCTGACCATTCTTCTCGGGAACCCCGTTCTGTTCCATCTTATCGAATCCGGAGATGACGGGGGGTGGCGGAGATGAGTGGATTTCTAGAGTTTTTCCGGTACCATACATTGTGCGCAATGTACGAGTACACCTCCCGCGATCCATTCATTCACCCATTCGTTGTGACACCGGATGTACAGTACTCGAGCAGAGTACATGTACCGGTGACTGCAGCAGATTGAAGGGTCTCACAGACGTGCCGGAATTACCATTGTTGCCTGGCCTTACTTGCTTGCATACGGCGCTCCGCTCGAGCACGGTGCGGGTAGCAGGGCAGGAACTAAGTGGGCACAGGGATCAGAGATTTGCATGGCATGCATGGCAGATTGTGTGTCGGAGCGCCAGTGCTAAATTCGGACTTGGGGGGGAGAGGGAGAAAAAGGATATTCAGGTACTTTATTCATATCGGATACTTATAGTACTCGAGTATTCGAGTGCAGTAGGACGGTTAATGGATGGGGGGTGGACGAATTGAATCGCCGTTAAATGTCCGCCATGAGGGGGTGGTGGGGAAAGCTCAGACCATCTGAGTGGGGTGGTGTGGTGGTGCCTTGTCAATTCTTTTTTTTATACCCTTATCGAGGTTTGGGCTTTTGGGGGTTTAGATTTACTACTCGAGTGCGATATGACACCCTGTGCTGTGTTACTCGAGTTCTATACTCGAGTACGGGTACTGTGCTTGGGCACGGCTGCTTCCTCAAAGTTCTCATACGGTACCTTGGTTCTTGCGAGTACAGTACCTGGTTTGGCCTGTTGGAGATGTATCATCACGTATACAGTACCCTGACAAATGGTTATCAAGATCACATCGTGATTTTGCTTGGCCAAATCACTCTCACCAACCCAAACCCATACCGCATAGTCTAAACTAACGAACCCCGTTTCCACGCCGGGGGGTCAGGATACCGGTAAGGCAAAGAGTTTAACTAACCCTTCCCGTTTATTCGTCTCCATTGGACAGTCTATCATACTCGAGTATCTTCCCACGCACACGCACACACGCTCACCCCACTCAACCGAGCTCGAGTTCTTACCGGACAGCGCAAAGTCTACGCCACACCTTCTCCCGACGGCCCCTCTACGGCGAGAACTGGTTTCACCAGCTTAACTTATGCTGTACTAGAGTATGATACTCGTGCTCGCACCGGTACATATACAAGCTAAAAAGCTCGACAGCGCGAATTGGCACGGCACCGTAACTAATTTCATCAATGATACCGGTAATACTGGCACAGTGACATCTCCCGCAGCTATTGTAAGCCCGGGGCGTTTCACACCGGTAAGGTACTGTACTGTACAGCACAGTGTAACTTGTACAAGAAGTATACGAGAAAAACTTTCAGGCAAAATTTATCTGGAAAAAGGGGCATATACTGTAGTGTATAGCATTTACGCTAACCACGATCTATATAAATTTACAAGATTCCGCCGGGCGCTTGAAGGAAAAAACGTGGCTTGGAAAAAAAAAAAAAAAAATTCGGATACTATACCGCGATTGCGCTGTACTGTACTCGAGTACAGTCGCACCCCGCTATAACGAAGGCCAAAGATTCCCGATTTTTCATTCGTTATAGCAAGGTTTTGGAAGAAATTCCTTATAGCGGGGGCCATTTGTATGGGAGCAGGGGGTGCAAATTCGCAGAGAGTTCATTCGGAATAGCAGAATTTCCCGTATAAGCGGTTCGTTATAGCGGGGTGCGACTGTACGAGTTTAGAAAAAAAACACTGCGATGGAGAGAAACTATTATATCGTGCTCCCGCGCTAACCATACCCTCCCCCCTTGGAAACTTGAGCACAGTGTGATGGCGCAGTACAGTAGACCATTGCTCTCCGTGGGTGATGATGATACAACGTAGCGGCGCTTTTATCGGACTCGACGGTGGAGAGGTAAGTTAAGTTAGGATACTCGTAGAGGGTAAATTATTTAGTCTATAGAAGGAATTGTACTGTAGTACCGCACTGCACGACTGCTGATCGGTGCATGAAGAACTCGCCTCCTATTTTGCTTTTCTTTTTTTCTTTTTGAGCCCTATGATCCACTTTTCGAATACTCGTACCTGTGCTCGAGTATATACGGTAGCGCGATGGAATGTGGGGGGTGTGATACAAGTACAAGTACTATTGTCCGCTTACTTGGTGCTACAGTGCACAACTCCCCTTCCGAACTCGCAGAACCTGTCCTGTTCAAGTCTACCAGGCACCAAGTGCGCAAGCAGAGTAGAGTACAGTACTCGCACAAGTATCGTACTCGAGTACGAAAAAAAAAGTCGACGAATCACCTCCCGTCCTACTCTTTTCTCTTTCTTGAAAGGAGGAACAGACAGAGTGGGGGATCTGCCATCATACCTTGGTAGGAGGTATAACACCGTCAGTCATGCAATAGGCAAATCCGGGGATGAAACGATAGTACAAGTACTGCACACCGCTCTATCATACCAAAATAACTTAGCGGTATCATACAGAGAGAGAAAATGAAAAAAAAGCTCGTGTTTTTCCTTTTTTTCCATTCTAGAAGAGTCGATCTCTTTTTACGAACGTACCGTATCACAATTACCCCCTTACCGGTACGAGTACTGTACTGTACTATACTTTTTCGTCTCTTTATATACTCCCGACCCCATGTCACCCGCCCAACGCACTTCCATGGAAGAAACGGGATATTGCTCTGGGATCAATCGGGGAGGTTGTGCTCGTACAACCTTCCCTAATCTGAACCGGACAGAAGGCAAATATTCTGCTCTATCATACCGGTTGGTATGATATATCGTGCCATACTAACTTTTACTACTTATCAAGTGGAAGATATGCACCCGCCGATATTGTACGAGTACTTGTAGATGTTGTGGAGAGGTGGGTAGGTACTGTAGATACGAGATGCGGGCTGTTTTTATTTATTTATTCGTTTATTTATTTATTTATATCGAGGCGGTGGAAGTGCTTCGGCGCATGCATATCCTGTATCGTAGCATAGAGTATCGTTACTTTCCGGCTGGAACATGATAATAATAATAATAATAATCTATCATAATAAATTTTATGCGAGGTGCTTCGTATATATATACGATATAATTAAAAAACAATCTTTATCCCTAAGCTCACTCACTACTTTACTATACTATACTATTAATTTGAGCTATCGTACGGACAGGCAGATACGAGATCGCCGATACCCACGGTATGATACGTTTTACCATGTTCCCACCAATTAAATTATTATAACTCCACAACTACGACACAACGGAGCGGGACTCATGGCGAAACTGCCATAGTCGGATACACAGCGCTCGTACCTCTCTCTCCGCCCCCCCCCCCCTCCCCCAACCATGCCACGAGAAACATCAGACTATGATATTCTCGCGAGTGAGTGGGAATAGTCCCCACATTACCGCGCTGTTCAAGTCACGGGTGATCCTACTCCCCCTTCCGTCATAAGATAACATACGAAGCTTCTTCCACTGTACGATATTATAGAAAAACTCAGGAACCCGTTGGCGAGGGTGGTATGATGAACTCCTCCCCTAACTTCGACACGGCGGGATGGTACTGTAGTCTGCCGTTCCACGCGGGTATCGACAGGGGAGAGAAAGGGAGGGAAAGCGGACGGGCGGATGCCGTGAAATCGAATGTTTTCGGTTCGTTACTTACTCACTCACACCTGATGGAAATGGAGACGGGTAGCTGGCCTGCCGTGCGAGTATCGTTCTGCTTCTCGTTTGGGTTCACTGCTGGTGATGTATCCTACTCTCGTTTATCCAGGCCCGGCCGAGTCTAGCCCCGGTCCAGTCCGGCGTGGCCTGATCGGCATGTTCGCTGGTCTGCACTGCTGCGGGGGGGCGGTAGGGTAGGGTAAAAGGTGGGATGGGTGACTACAGTACAGTTGCAGTTGCAGTTGTCTTTTCCAAGTCGCAGTTACACTGCGGGGGAATTGTGAATACGAGCGCCTGTCGTGAGCCTGTGAGGGACTGGTGGCCCTGTTATGGTGGATGGCTCTTCTGTCGTGGTTGGACTATGCTACAGTGGTTCGATGGGGATATGGGCTTGTGTTTAGTGGGAACTGGTCGGTAATGATAATAGGGACATGTCTTTATCGTGGAAACTTCACTTCGAGTGGACTATGGACGAGAAGAAAAGAAAAAACGTATCCATCGTGACCGACATTCTAATAAGAATTGTCACCTTTACCTCACCTTCTCGGGGCCCCTGCGAAATAATTATCATTCATTCATCAGATGCTCTTCCCATAGAAAAAAAAAGAGCCAAGAAATCAATACGAGGCAGGGTTGAATAACTTTATTTACACGAGGGTTGCCCATTCCTAGGAGGTGGTAGGGTAGCAGTATCACTCGGAGCAGACTTCCCGCCAAAAGATATTAAGCGCCCACACCGACTGTTGTCGACGCCGAGAGCCCAGGAGTGGCTTGATTAACTGGGGAAACGAGGGAGATGGTGCCTTTTACTGCCTCCTCTTCTGCTTCCGCTTTCTCGACTTTGTACTTTTCTAGGACTAGATTTCTGACTAGCTGTTGGTAATCTAAGCGGGCAAGCCGGTGTTAGTCATCCGCTTGGTGACTGCCAAGATAGAGTACGATGGACACACATATCACCCCGCTCTCCTTCTCAGGGTTCAGCACCCCTTCTACATACACACCTCTCTGGAGATTTTGTTGAGCAGCAACGCACAACTCGTAGTCTTCCAGGGCAACTTGCCGCACAAACTTGAAATACTCCTCAAAGGCTTCGTCTTCTCCATTGTAGTAGTAGTCGAACTCCATTCTTGAGATGGTGGGGTCTGGAGTTGGACATGTGCGGAATGAGGACATGCCACCGCCGTAGACCTGAGGTGTGTTAGATCGACGGTCCACCGGATAGGTTGGGGACTTACGTTTAGTGTGCAGATCGGGAAGAAGTACAAGAAGAGTCCATCGTCAGGCTTTCATAAGTGCACAAGTTAGCGGTGAGCCCTAATGCTCATGGGGCGACAGGAGCGTAGGAGTGTGCACCTTCTTGGGGTCGGCAATGTGTCTGCAAAAGTTACCATGGTTCTGAATCGAGTAGAAAGTGGGTGGATAGCGTTTGCTAAAGGAAGGATGGGCGTACTGGCAATGGAGACACTCTTGGTAGCCGTCTATCCTGTATTTGGCTGTTAGTTGACCAGAATCTATGATTATGATGCGGGAATGTGTACATGGTTTTCCAGTTGAAACCACCTTCATAGGAAATGCTCCGGCGATACTTTAATTTGGTGAAATTTACTTTTGATAAAAGAGGTTCGAGATCTGGAAAGAATTCTTCAAATGGTAGTGAATCCGATGACAGGGTGATGAAGACTAGGCCGCTCGAAGTGAAATGCACATGAATAGAGCTGTCCTGTGGGCCGGTATTGCTCGAACATGCTGGGTTACTGGCTGTAGTTTTTGTGAAGACATGGGACACTCACATCGTTGTCTCGGTGTACTTCTATTCCATCGGTTCCCCATTCAGTACCCTCAGGGCTTGTGTTGACAACGTAGAATTTGACCTGGGCGATTTCGTAGTACACTCTTTCACCCCGCTTTACGAATCGTGTGACGGGTCCTACAAAATGCCATGCCTTTACCAAGAGATTTGAATTGTTAGTACAATTCTGGTGTGAAGGGAAGTTAGGAGGAGGGGGGGGGGGATGGGACTGTTTCACACATTCAGAAATATCGCCCTTCTTTCCAATTGATAGAGGGGGGCACTTTGGAACCAGGAAGCCGGTAAGGTCGTAGTAGCGGCCATTTTTTGAGGATACAGAATACGGTTTTTAAGACTAGAATGTGTAACATGATAGTACAACACAACACGAGAAAGGGGAGTCCCCTTTATACAAGAAACATTTTCATACACCGGCGATAATCCATAAGCTTCGTGGGCACCACCAGTTGGGGCAGTAACATGCGTGACCTGAAATAGAGAGATGAGTTTCTTTTAATCATCACTCGTTCTCTCTTATCAGAGCAATGGACCAATAGATAGACTCGCCGAACCGGCTAACCATTGCGGACCATATGCAGCAAAAAATTACGGACAGCTGCATGCAGCAGCTCACCTATCAGGTGTCAGTGCCGGGCCGTTGGCGGATCCTTTCCTTTGCATGCGCTATCACATATCCAAGTGGACTCGCAGGTGAAGGGGAATTCTGACAAAAGTAGGAAAAAAAGCCTTCCCTGTGAATTCATTCAAGTTCGCGGCTTGCCGGCGGAACAATGAAGTATCGACGTGTGGTTCAAGGTGCTCTTTCTGTCGAAATGTTGAGGCAGCAAACCCCCCCGTATCGGTGGCGCGCTTCGGAGAAGTATCGGATCCTGATAATGCCCCGAACCATGCGCACATGACTATGGGGTGAGATCGAGTTCACTAGCGAATCGAGAGAAGCCCCGGGCAATTTAAACTCAAAAAAAGTGTCTCAATACTTTGCGAGTTGTGTTCAGAACTCTTGTAGCCTAAGCTCGCATAACTACCATCTATTCCAATCGCGAACTTGATCATGTCTTCTTGAGGGTATGTCTGTAGCCAAATTAGCACGACCGGTTGGGCGTCCCGGGGCATCGGATAGTCAAATCACACTTTGTGGCTCCATGCACGACTTGTTTGTGGAGCTCTAATCAATCATCAACTTTTAATTCACCAATCTCAGCTAGAGTTCTAAGGATGCTGCAATAGCTTCTTAAAAAAAGACCTATTCAATAACATCTTCCAGTTTTTGACCTCCGGGCCTCTTTTTTCTAAGGGTTCTTTTTTTCTTCATCGCCGGTTCCTTGTCTCCTCGTTCCTTAAAAATCTCCCAGAAGACGAAGCGGGCGATCAGAGAGAAAGCGCAGAAGTAGCATGTAAAGAAACTAGGCACTGGGGAAGCGCCTGGTCAGGAAAAGCCAAACCATATATGATTTGGGATATCGGCATTCCATTATCACAGCGTACGGGTGGAGAGAGTTTATGCCATTGAGGAAGAGAATGAGGAAAAAGAAGGTAATCCAACATATGCTGGATATGGTTGGAGGTGAATGAGTGTTTTGTGGCAAATGCCCTCATTATTGCCCCTTGTGCTCGCATGTCTTTCTATCATGAGAGGAAGGTGTGACCCCAAATGAGAGGACTTCAGAACCCACTCACTCTGGGCCGGATGTGTGTTGTAGGAATAATCGTGTATGATAGTAAGAAGTTAGCAGTACTGGGGTTAACAAACTACATGCACCCCACACGTTAATTAAGCTTATGGTACCATACCTGTAGTTCGGATGAGATATATAATTCCAACCGAGTATAGGGTTAGTAGAGCTGATAACGCTCAAGAGTTGATATCAACGAGATAAGTGCGGTAGGGAGCACACAATATATCGGAACACCAGCGCCCAGGCACCTTTTGGGTGCTTTGGGCGTTTTGTTGATTCATGCTAAAGCGTATCGAGTTCGCCTCGCAGAATAGACATATCTGTAATACTAACACATGGGTGTTAAGAAGGCGGAACGATGGTAGCCTAGGTTGAGGTGGTTGGAATAAGGTTGTAGTTACTTACGAATTTCCATATGAGTATCCCATACCGTAGCCGGAACCGCAAAGTTAACGAGAGGGCTAAACACTGAATATCCATCCCCCAAATACCAATCGCACGAGGACTAGTACCACTTCCAGCTTTTCCACCACCCGGAGCGGCAAGAAGTGCCAAACATTTAAGAGAGTAGGTAATACCTACATATATTATGCCCATGACATAGAAATGGTATCATACTTAGAGACTAATATAGACTTTTTTAACTGCGATGGGGATAATTTTGCGTGGATTCTGAACTCCCCCAGATCGTTATTAATATATCGGGGCCTATGTCATTCATGGAAGTATTGATGTTGCTGCCCTCATATCGATATAGGTCACCCACTTCTAGCTCAATATGAAAACTCCTCGGGCAAATGCTGCGTATATCGGAAATGACCAAAGGCCTGGAAATCTTCCAGTAGTGCCTTCAACCAGGCGTCCCTTCATTAGGCGGATCCTTCCAGCATCTGGACCCATATTAGTCATGTTTGGGATTACACCCAAGTACTGTGGTGAATGTTAGGCAGATCAATCCTGCGATTGGGAAATTCTTGAATAATGAGGAAATAAACCTGGCTTCGCCGGAGTACCGCACGGCAAAGCAATTTAGTGGAATCGAAAGACCAAGGACAACTGTAATATGGATGCTAGGCCTTAGATCAGACCAAGCAACCTATTTGGGAATCAGGAAAGCTAAAATCAACACATAAACAAGTGGGGCTACTCACGAGTTCGATACAGACAAACGCCTTAGCCCCGCACTATCAATGAATTAGAACTCTGGATCCTTCCGCCTGGTGGTTTGAGAGACTCACCTAATACAAGGATAAATAAATTATATTGAGCCTAATACGTAATCCCGCATCAGAGCCGAGAGCACCGTTCGCCCACTTTTCAATAGAGTGGAAATTCGAGGCTCGGTAGACAGGCGGCCAGGGACACGCCCGAGCAGCGATATGCTCTTAAGTCGGCTTTCCCCCCCTCTATCTCAATAACAGGAATTAGTGATTACCATAAGCCCATACTGAACCGCGATAGCAAAGAGAAGTGAGCTGACATCACTATTAGAAAAATGCTGAGTCAATACTCGGAAGGAGAGCGAAGTAATACGCAAGAAACACCAACCAAAGTCCAGCCTCAGCGGGAGCATTTTGATCGCCTCAAGTCAGCAGCCACCAGATCTGTGGTTATGGGGTACCGTATCTGATCGAGAAGAGTAATCCCAATAGCGCACTTTCCGAATTGCTCGCAGACTTTAGGTAAGGATAATCCCCAAAGGGGTCCCTCCCGGATGTGCAAGCAAAGCTGATGGGGAGATCCGGGAAGGGCACCCGAAACTAAATCCCTGATAGAGCTGCTAGCATGAGATAGATCAACAATGGGGCGGGTGGCAGGGTGACGAATTGGGCAGGCGAGCTCTCGGTATATTAATAGCTGGCGGGGAGCTCCTGGGTGAGCGCGTAGCTTCATAAATCTCGACTAACAAGGGCAGATCTTCTATCGGTTCACAAAAAGTGATACCGGTAAATGTTCTCCAGTAATTTCATAATCCCCACAGAAAGTGGGAATCTGGCGTCAGTTGCCCACAAAACCGCGGTTCTGTTCGGTAGTCTTCTATGGATCAATAGACAAACAGGACAGCCACAAACGCATGGGGTAGGTACATATCATAGGTTGATGGGATATCATTTGGAGATGGCATGCCGTGCCTGGAGATACGTTATTCCGTCTCGGAAAATCCAAAGCAGGGGCCCATGCACCACGCGACGCGAAACCCCAATCTTCACTTTCAACATCTCGTCTCGGTTTGCCATTACTTGCCCCTACCGGTATTCATAAATATCCTCCTGTTCTCCAGTAAGCAAACCTATCCCTTCCGAATATGAAGCACATGACCACTACCGAGAGCTTTAAATACGACTCACTATCCAGAGGATTTGCCTCCGCGGGGGCATGTTTCATAGTATGCTTCCGAGTGCCCTGGGAGTTATCTGAGCTGATATCATTTTCAGGTGGGTAGTTATCCCGGTTGGTGGTCTTTATCGTCATATCGGTAGGGGTGATGGCTGATTCGGGTTGGGAGGTTGTGGCATGCGTCAAGAGAACCCGGATTCGCAAGTCGGGCTTACTTGCCACTATCTCCCATTATAAACCTCTAATCTCTGGCACCATTAACTTCTTGAGAAGTTCTGATTGCTCGGTATCAGCTGAGTTCATCACGATGTGAGCATCTCTCTAGGGTCCACGGGGCCCTTGGTGTCGTTTGGCACCGCTGGGAGACGAGAGGGTGTTTTGCAACTATTCTCTCAAACACGTTGTCCGATATGACAGGAGGGAATAGTGCCAAAGCTCTTCGGGTGTACTCCTTTTAGGATCCTGATGCCATACCAATGTAAGTTAGGGCATCGACGTGTACTATATCCCTCCAGTGGCAGGATCAGACAGGTCCTGCTCGAGTACTTGCGCCTGGGAACCATAGAATCGACTCTCATTCCCAGAGCCCAGAGAAGGCCCCAGCCTCCTAGCGTTCCACCTCTTCTGCCCACCGAATATAGCTTTGGGGGAATCCATAAAGATAGTGTTTAGGACCGTAGTCCCCATTTTCTTTCCAAACCATCTACTACCTTAGGGGACGGCGAGGACCCTCATCGGCAAGCACACCGCGCCTGTGGTAAAAAGGAGCTCTAAAACCACCAAAATACCTCAGCAGTACTTCAACAGCATCTCAAATCTCAGGAAGCTCACCAACCCTATTATAACACAAGGTTCCGAACGATCCGGATAATCAGCACTCGAACTCATCTTCTGCGACAGAACCTTTGAAGGTCTTGAGTTACATCAAATACCTAGTTCCTTCTCTGCGATATCTGAGGATTTTGGCATTGATAATGGGCGAGTGTGGTGAGCGGGGGGGCGGCCGTTGCGGGAAAGGTAAGGTTCTCAAAAGCAACTAACTTGTTAAATCTGAACTATCCGCACGGTTTCTCACCTAGCTTGGCGCCGATTCGCCCGAATAAACTGTAGCCATCACCGGCACACTGGCGCTTTTTTGGGCTTCAGTTTGCAACCTCTCTCATTGCACTGGCCCTGCGGGATCAAAAGACAATTTGCTCTGGGATTAGGAACCGGGGGAGAGGATGAAATAAAGCTACAACTTTCCCTGATACGGCGGCTCGGGATAGGAGCATTCAAACCCAGCAGGGCTGAACTGGGAAATCGTTACCATTTCTCCCCGCACCCAAATCTGCATGTCTACTTTTTCGATCGGAAAAGATCAAAGTTCGCACTCACATACATATTATGCGCATGCAAAGGAATGCCCTATCCAAGCAGGCTCCCCAGCTTGTGTCTGCGGCAATGGGTTGGACTCGTTCATATTGAGTGGGTTTGCAATTTGAACTGCGGTTGAACACTCATCCTTGCTTCGGCATGTTTGATAACATTATCTCTCAACTAACAGCTAGTTATGTCGTCCACATCAGATGCGCAGGAATTCGGATATCCAGGGTATCGGTTACACGCAGGCGATTGAGGACGCTCAGCAGCAGGTCCCGGATTTACTATCCGTTGCTTAAAGGCTTGGGAAAGCTAGCGTGTGGATGGAGGATATCGATACTTGTGATATATGAAGAGCTCAAATTGGTGGCACAAGCAGGCCAAGGACACTTGAAACATATTAGTTCTGCCCCTCGAGTCGTCCCTACCCCTTAGGTGCTTACTATTACCTCCCATCAGTTCACTCCGGCCCTGTTAAAGTTGGATCGATTCGCTCGGCCTCATACCAGTTTCAACCTTTGCTAGACCTGCCACACATCTCATCGAAGTCTTTTCAAGCTATCCTTTACCAGTACCTCTCCCAAACCTTGATGTCTCCCCCTCATCTTCTGCTCTTGTTCTATATGGTTTATACAACTATTATGGTGTTAGGATCTAATTCTTTGAAGGTAGACCACTAATTTCGCGGCGGCTTGCTAATCTTGTAGGACCATTTGCTCAAAGTTTTCGAAATTTCGCTGACCGGTAGGCATCGCAATCGGATTTAATCATCCGGCAAAATCTACCGAGGGAGAATTAAGAATTATCCTATTCACCGTTGTCTTTTCAATACACGAAAGATATTGAACCCCAGAGACTCCACATCAGAATTTGATATCCAACACCACGGCGGGTGACCGAGGAGACAGTGCTAACACTCGAATAATCGAAGCATGAAGCATGGAGCTGAGTCTCGCACAAAGGGCCCAAATGAAGGGGCTTCGCAGCCTCCATTTATCAAAACATTTCAGAGCGGTTTCATGCTGTTGGCATCCTCTCTGGAGCTCAACGACCCAAGATACAACTATCTATCTCAGGGGATAGAACATCTGATCGCCACTGATTGCAAACATATGAATTGCTACGGCACTCATCTCTCTAAAGAGGTTTAGACTTAGATCCTACCTAACTGGAATTACATGGTGGCTTCCACCGACCTACATTCACTCAAATGGGAACCGCCGCGATGACCGCCCATGTACCGGGATACGCTCGACGTGTGAATACTTTAGCACGTTTAAACACCTTGGACTGAATTACTACGCTGCGTCACTCGAATATTTTAATAAGCGCGAGCACTCGTTTCCTCTACATCATCCAAAGTAGCGCCTGGCCGTAAACACCGTCCAACATCAAGAAATATACGGGGTATTCCGATCGGACCTAAGCCACTCCTGCAGAATTCATGCATCTGCTAGAGTACTCCCAATTGCCAACAGATTTGCTAAGGCGGAATTTAAGTCGGCGAATTTGAGACCGCTTTGCTTCGAGCCCGTACCAGATTGCTTGAAAAGTCTTAAACTAATTATGATATCGGACTATGCCGCTTGCTAGTGCTAATGTGAAGTTTGTCAAAGTCCGCGGCACAACGCCATGATCCCCAAACGGCAGTGCGGCCCAGTCAACAAAATCCCACGATCTCGGTGAAAGACCTTGACGTGGACACCCTTACTCATTGGGTGCTCCAGAACGAGAAGGTACTGCCTCCAGCCCTGCGCGATGATGGATTTTGGACCACAGTGTTTCGAAAGTCGGAGTCAGACTGAGCGATCAACTGCGCACGCCACCCTTTTGCAACAGCTTTTTTTGAAGCTTAATTCATAAGCAAAAGAGCGTACCGCAGGCATGATATTAGGGAGTTACTAGCGAGCTCCCTAGGATCCAATCGTTCTTTGAGCAAATTACAAAGAGTATTGACACCGCCGACACTTTAATCGATAAGAAAAAGGCTTCAGTACCCTTGACATGGGATCCTAGATGCCTAGCAACTTATTGTCGTCAATCACCAGCAATGCCACTACCAGCCGAAGTTTTTACCCCTCACAAGTCCCCAGCCAAAAGTTGGCAGGGACCATTGCCAAGTACGGCAATTCGTGTGGCTCCCCTAGTTGACACGTTGACCAACGAAACAAGCGCACTAGGGTTGACCACTGCCAGAACTCCCGGGATTGATTCTGAGACAACCAGAAGTGTGGGGTCTTTTGGACTCCACGTCTTTCAACACTCTCCTGATTCCTGTTTTTTTCTTTTTCTTTCTTTCGGAACCAACAGAAGGGCTATTCTATCTCTCCAGCTCCAATATGAAAACGCCATAGGTTGCTTAGCGACGAAAGTAAAACATCTCTTTTACGGAACCCTTGTGTTCGATGCTACTATTGCTCAAGCTAATCCCTATTATTATCATAGCCTCGAGAAACCTCCTGAGGCGTTTCCGTTCCGTAGGCGCGGGAGGGCAGTTGGACTTGATTACGCCAATGCAGCGACCGCCCCAGCAAGAATGCAATTATCCCACGCCTCGAACACGTTGTTCCTTGTCAACGACTGCAATCTCTTCTCGTTTTCGACGCTCCCGCGAGCCATCTCGGGCCCGCTCTCGCAATGGAATTAGAGGTTTCCCCTGCATTGTTGGCAAGCACTAAGGTGCAGCTGGTTTTGCTCGAGCATACGAGTATTGCGAGTTTGGACCAGCGCATAATGTGCAATGTGCAAGTGGGTTGATTTCCCTTCTCTTAGTCTTTGAGCTTAGGTCGCCCTAGTACCTATTCAGAAGGCCTGCAGAATTGAATCCGCTGTCAACCTCTTTCTAGGTCGGTGAGGGATGCATGGAGTTTCATTCGTCATCTTAGTACTTCCCCATCCGTGAGGTTCCTCTCCGATTGCTCGGGGGTCCTCGCTTGCCTTGTAGCTCTGCCGCACCGTTTTCATATTGGCCGTTTTTGTTTGCCAGGGCGCTCGGGGGGCTAATGGTCAAGGCTGCAAAGAAAAAAAACAAAGCCGGACCAAAGGGGGATGAAGGTGTGACTGTATCTATGTGACCCAGCTTTAGCAGTGGTCAAATCTGTTATAAAATTATCGTGTGCTCGCCCCAGACGGCCTATCTGCTTTCGTTTGAATCCAGAGTGATCATTGCGTTTCTACTTCCCGTGTCTGCGCATCCAATTCCGTTTATACCCAAGGATTCACTAGCATCCCTTCGTCATTCTGCCTCCCATTTGCTTAGTCCACGTATTCCTCCATCTCCAGTACCCTTCTTTTGCCCCCAAGTTGAAACTAGATATTGATTTTTCAGGCTGAACACCTCAGATATCCTCCACGTCAACACAATTCCTATTGCGAGAAGTATTCAAAAGAGTCCCCTTCCTGATACCCAAACATTTCTTTAAGTTACTGCGTCTCGACTCCCATTTCATCATTCCGTAGTTCAATCAACTCACCTTGCCAGCCAAGGAGTACTGATAATAGGTCGAGCACAAACCCTCCAAAAGTCCTAACAAGGCATACCAACATCTCACATTCCTTCATAAAGCATATTTATTGATTCAATCCCATCAAACTCAATCACAATGGCAACCCGACACTCCTGGCTGGTCACACCAATGCTTTTCCTTCTCCTTCTTTGGGCCACCCCTTCGGCAGCGCACATGTCCATGTCGGAGCCCCCGCCGATCAATTATAAAACCAACCCAAACTACAATTCCGCCAAGGGCGACTTCGATTACAGCGCTCCTTTATCGCCTTCCGGGTCAAATTACCCATGTAAAGGGCACCTTAAAGATCTGGATGCGCCAGAGGGCAAACCTGTGAGAACTTATGCACAGGGCGGAACCTATAACATGGTGTACGTATTAATCAAGGCCCCGGTATATCCCAATCTCCTCAAATGGGCACTGACATGACTTCATAATTCCAGTATCTCTGGCTCAGCTGTGCATGGTGGTAAGTAAAAAAAAAAAAAGAAGAAAAAAATACCCAAACCAGAGAATTAGTTAAAGGAAGAGGGCTCACCAATTGCTGTATCCGGAGCAGGTGGATCATGTCAATGCGCCCTCTCCTATGATAAGGGTAAGACCTTCACGGTCATAAAATCCTTCGTAGGAAATTGTCCCCACGCGACACCCGGCGGCGACCAAACATTCAAATTCACAATTCCCAAAGATGCGCCATCTGGCAATGCCGTCTTCGCCTGGTAATTATGTGACGCGCACCACCGGAAGAAAAAGCACAAAAGGCTCACGAGATATGTCAGGACCTGGTTCAACAACATCGGAAATCGAGAGATGTACATGAACTGCGCATCGGTCACAATCGGCGGCACAAAAAAAAGCAGAGCGGTGGCCAAGAGAGCCTTCAGCGGTCCCGAGGTATTCAAAGCGAATATCGGCAACGGATGCACGACCCCAGCGGGAACGGATGTGACCTTTCCTAATCCCGGACCGAATATTGAGTATGGAGGAAACGCCGGCGCCAGGGCTCTGCCCGTCGGTAATTGTCAAGGTGGAAATTCCGGCGCCGGTGGGGGCAGTGGGAGTGGCGGCGGGAGTGGCGGCGGGAGTGGAACCGGAACCGGCACCGGCACCGACACAAGTGGCGGTAGTGGAAGCGGTAGTTCCAGCGGCACCGGCACAGCCGGGGGCGACACCAGCGGCGCTGGAACAGGTACCACGGGGGGGGGAACACAGGGTAGTGGAAATAGAGGAGGTGAGGCTTCCGTAACTTTCATTTCGTCTTCCCGGCGCGGGGCGACGGGCACTGCCACCCGCCGTGCTTCATCCAGTGGTGCAAAGAAGAGCAGTAAACCGGTTGCAAGACCCCAGTCCTTCACCTCGCTCGATACCCCCGCCCACACTGGCGGCGGTGGAGCTGGAGGGGACGTGGTGGTGAGCACGGTTAACCCCGCCACCCAGACGGGAGATGGAGCTGTTGAAACTAACATAGCGGGGGGCGATTCAGGACCTAGCAGTGTGCAGGATACTCAAGGGTGTGCTTATTGGAGATCTCAGGGTTATGTTTGCAGTGGGGCTTCCAAATCTCTACTTGGGAGGAGAGAACTATTACAGATGTTCGGAGGAGTCTTGTTGGTTTTGGCTATTTCCGGACTGTGAGAGGGATCAGAGTGGAGGATGCACAGCAAGAGGAACACACCCCGCATGTATACCCTTTTTGGATGCCTTCTCCCGCTTTACATATTTTCTTTTGTTTGGCACATATCATACTAGAGAAGAGAAAAGAAAAGAAAGCATAATGGTTGGGTTGGAGAGGGGAGGGGGGAAGTGGAGAAAGCTAGATGATTGGACTAGTACTTGTACATAGCTAGATGGTTGAGCTGGTCTCGATTTCCTTTTTTTTCCTTTTTTTTTTTTTTTGGTTTTGCATTGGGGGCTTACTGTTTACAGGATGGGCATGGCGTTACGGTTTTCAGGTCCCTTCATTCTCACTTTTCATCATTTCACAACTATCATACATACCATCATACCATGTCTTTTCTTCTTTCTCTATTAGCTCTGCTGTATATTTTCCTATGTTTTTCTTCTTCTATCTTTATCTTTTTCCCTTACTAAAAATTGTAAGATATTGTCCACTTCACACCCCCAATAACGGTTGTTAAGTGGGCATCATACCGGTAAATTATTGTGGAACTATGAAAATTCTCCTACCTTCCTAAAACAAACACGTGATTTGAGTTTTTGCCCCGGTAAAACAAGCTTCTCCACCGTTTTTTTCAGCCCAGGCCAGCCCCCCCCGTAACCCGCATGATCGGGTACCAAGCGACGAGACGACGACGACGACGACGACGACGACGCACTCGTGTATGATACTCGTACATGGTGTTTTAAAGTAATCAGCGGGGAGGGACCCACCTTGTCACATTTATTTGTCATTGCAATCTCCAGAAATACTTACCGATCAATGGATGCATACAGTAGCATGAAGCGTTGAGATGATCTACCGTAGTCACCGAACTCGAGTCTACACAATCTGCAGACTTGATCAAGTTGGGGTTGGTCCCGTTCACGGGTCGTCACTCTCGAACAATATTAAGCAGATACTGTACTTGGTCTACCGGTACTCGTAGATGAGGCTCACCGGAAAATATTTTACCCCACACCAACAAAAGTGTACTTGTACGAAATCTCATCTTGCAGGATGCCCTCCCTCGATAGAAGATGAAGAAGGGGCAAGAAAAAAAACAAAAAAAAACATAATAATATTATTGTATTGTACAGTACTGTACCTCAGGCGATTTCCAATACTTACTTGTATGATGATGATGTTCCGGGTTATTTTAACCGGGACGCAGGCACGAACGAGAAAGCATTGTATCGTAGCACACAGCGCCTATATTATAGACTACTGTACGAGTACACATGCAAACCTCCTTGTTTCAGAAGAGATCCAGATATCTCTCACACACCCGTAATAAATAAATCATAAAACCGGTAATATAAAGTAGCCAGCTTACCTTCCCCTTCCCATCGAGCACAGTCAGTTTATAATATACAGATTTCATCACCCCCCCCCCCCCCCCCTCCATTCCAAAAGTCGAAAAAGGAGAAATAGACTAAGGCCGGCTTCATCCTCGCTGTTGGAAGACATATACATAAAATACTAATCCGCAGCATACCGGTATCGTACATACGGGAAACGGAAAAGAAAAAAAAAAGAAAAGAAAAAAACTTTTGTCAAAATGGCTATTCGAACGACTATTCGAACAGCTACATTATCCCGCTCGTCGAGCACTCCCTCATTCTCCTCGAAGCCCACCCCAGTACCGGGCATTTCACGGAACGGGACGACGTACAGTCTAACCCCGCGCTCCGCCACCACAACATCCAGTTCTTCATCCAGCAGCGGCGGCAGCGGTGGAGGAGGGAGCTTAAGTGCCTCGGCGACATTCACCTACCACGCCCCAACCGCGATAATACCCTCCGCCTACGAGCCCCCGCAGACAACCACCCCGGCCACCGCGCGGAAAGTCGAGGAGAGCATCGCGGCGGTGGAGGACACGAAGCCGGACAAGTCCCGACGCTTCCTCTCGACGAAGCTGTGGTTCAGCAGTTCCCACTACGATGGCGAGAGCACCACCTTCACCTTCACCTCCTCCAACAGCACCTGGGGAACGCTGTTCAATTCGCTGACGCTGGGGCTGTCGGCGCCGCTGTGCAGGGTTTACTTTGTCGAGCTGCTATTCGAAGGAAGGAGGGTGGAGGGGAAAGAGGAGGTCAGGGCTTTCCTGGAGGAGCTGAGGTTCGTGCAGTGGGGCCAGCCGACCAGTGGCGAGGAGTTGATAAGGTGGCTGGAGAGGCAGGTGGTGTACGAGAAGAGGAAGTTCGGCTTCGAGAAACTTCAGGGGAACAGCTTTGCCGTTTACCTCCTCACGCTGCCGAGGTTGGGCGGGAGTGATCCGGATACGTACCCGCTCAGGAAGATGGCCGAGCAGAGGTACCGGGTGCTGGATTGTGTGGATAATATTGTGATGCTAGGTGGGAGGGTATGCGCTTCCTCTACTGCTATTACACTTACTGCTGCCAATTCTTGGGAGGATGCCTGGAAACTAATTGGGGTGTTCTAGTTCCATAATAGCGTTTGGTCACTGTTCAAGTAGTGGGTCCGGCCCCCACAGCTGCTGGTAGGAACGGTGTGGCATACATACAGCCGGTTTACGACTTTTCCATCATAATGTCATCTCATTGGGCGGTGTTCCGTGCGCCGCATGCGAGCGATTAATTCCTGTTCTCACCTTCTCCCCCTCCAAGCATCATCTGTACAAGTACGAGTAGTAAATTAATCTCGAAAGAATAATAAATCTCATTTACGATCATAAAAAAAAAAACACAGACGTCCCCGGGTTCCCCCCGTAGCCAATCATACCCTGTCACTCTCCACACAACGGCGACCCACATTGCGTTGTTCAACCCCATACCGCACAGGATCTCACCACACCATATACCGGTATCTCTTCTAGAAGAAGTATATTTCGTGCACCGCCCCCTCAAACAAATCCCAATAAACTGGAATTATCTTTAATTATCATTAGACTTGCTCAATGCGTTTACCGTAGCTATTTAAGACGTTTTATGCGACCACGTGGACGAGATACAGTACCGTAGAGTACTTTACATGCACTTGACCAATGCTGCGACGAAGGACCTTGGCGGGGTCGGGGGGGAGGAGAGGAGTCAAGGAGCGGTTTATCATACCAAACGGCCTCTGGAACTCTGGGCGAAGGTTATATAGTGGAGATGAAGGTATGTGGGTAGTAGTGTTGAGGGCGATGGATATATTTCTGCATTGGGTTTCTTTCTTTTTTTTTTTTTTTAATTTTAATTCTATCACTATCATACCCCTCCTCCCCCTTCGTGCCAACACTACATTTGGCCGCTGCAGTTAGCGGTATTTCAAGTTCATCCGCTCCGACTCGATGCCGTCATGCTCTCCGGCTCCTTTCTACCGTCTCTCGACCAGCGACCCGGGTCTCTGTAACTTGGCCAGGCAACTAAGTACGTACCCGGGTATAGGTGCTATGTTCAAGTGAGCAATTTTCGCATAGTAGCTGATCACTGTCATTTTGTTGTCCTTCGGTTCGGGGGTGGGGGGTTTATTCTCGCAGTTCCAAAAATACACCTCTGTAAAATTTAACGGCTGTCCCCCCAAAAAGCCGACGCGCTAGACAGCGCGCTGGTTCATTGAAGGAGGGGACCACGATGTTCACAGTGCGGTGGGTAGGGTTCAGGTTTTTGGTGGTGGAACATCCGAAACCCGTCAGAAATGAAGGTGGATTTCTAATGCTGTTGAGATTAATGCCGGTTTATGATACCAATCTCCAAATCTGAGACATCGAAGGGGCCTGCCGAGATTTCGATCCTTCGTGCCTTCTTTTCAGCTTTGGGGTAATGCGGGTGGGCACAATGCTCATCGTATCATACAGTGCCGGTGCTCGAAGCTTAGGCATGGCTTGTCGTTGTGTGGGGGACCTGGAGAGGCTTCTCTAGCGTGATGGCCGCAGGGGCTTGGAACAGACACCCGCCTAGACCATCAATCGCCCGAACAAAGAAAGTTTGAGAAAATCTTACCCCAGTTTCTCGTGCTGGTTCGGGGTTAGGGTTGCATACCAAGTGCGCGAACGACACACAGGTATCAGAACTCGGGCACATGTAATTTAGTCTACGAGTACTTGGCCAGTGAGATCGTGCCTGTAGGTGCAGAGGTCAGGCCTGCGACCACAGTTTTGAAAAGGTACCTGTGTATTCGAGTTGCCACCGCACTATTTCTTTTGCAATAATAATATGGTTGCGACTTGGCCCGGCGCACCCACAGGCCCAATCTCAGCTCAAACACTGACAGTACTAGCACTGTAAACAAGTGCTTTCCTGTATGATGGCACCCATGTCAGCATGATAGCGGGCTCACTCCCGGGAGAGCGAAGATCTCCACCACCTCGTGCCCCCTGCACAGCCCGACGTTTATACTTGAGTAGCTAACTTAAGCTTCTGCTGAGTACCATACCGTACCGTAAAAACTCTTGCGATTCACCATCTCAGGAATTTGCATCATATGACAAAAATCCTTAGTGCAATCTTGACTTGCCATATATGGTTAGTGATCTACAGTAACAAATAAGATATCTCACTGCTTTTCGAATGAGAATACAACGTCAGACTAGTCTATATAGTAGAATAAATTGAAAAGATAAACAAAAAAAGAAAAAAAAGTTATACAAATTCTATACTATTGTCATTATCATTATCAATAGAAATATCTACTGCTTCATTAACTGCCCCGTAGTCTGTATGCCACTCTCCAATCTCCAATCCAGAATATTCCTTGATATCTAACTCATGATCACAGCTTCCATCCACCGGCAGAGATAGCACAACCTTTTGAAAACCTTTATGAACTAGATCAGCTTTTTTCAACTGAAACTGGTAAAAGGAATCGCCCACACAAGATGTAGTGAGTAAACAGTAGTCGCTAACGGTCCATTTGTCAAAGGCCTCAATACTCTCCGACTCGAAAATGGCAGTATCAGTAAGTTCCCGGAGAATTTCCTTGAAGGGCTTATTAATTGATACATCAAGTGGTTGGATTAAGCTAGTACAGCCACCGGGAATGAGGGAGGGGGTGATATTGTGATAGCGTAGTTTGTCGAGCACCGCTGATGTTTTGTGCAATCCCATTAAGTCCAAGGTAAAAAGAGTAGGCCGGCCATCCAGAACAGGTACTATGTGCTCCTCTATATAGCGTAAGAAAAGCTGATCATTCATGTAGGCCTTTTCATTGAATTCAACAGAGACCTCGAGATGATAGTGCTGCCGCTCCGGTCCCAGTCACCCACTCTTTCCCCGAAAAATAATCATTGGTGGTACTTGAGGTACCCCATCCGCAAAAACACAGAGTACAAGAGAGGTCTGCCACTTGTCCCAACCATTCTGGGAGGCCTTCGCCCAAATGGTTTTTTCCCCCACAATATCGTAGGTTTTTCCCTCTAAATATTCAAAGGGAATTGGGGTTTCGTCTAGATTGCAGATGTTTGACTCCATAAACTGACTTAGCGGCGTTTGAAGAACAGTTTCGAGAAACAGATTCAGGCGAGGTTGGGAGTTGCGGCGATTGAATTGCAACCAGTTTATCACAAGAGCCTGGTACTCGATAGGAATCTTTTGTGCTTTTTTCGTAACACTACGCAAGCTAATTCTGTTACGTCCCAGGAATCCAGCAAACCACCCATTGCTGAACCGAAAAACTGTTGGATCTACATCTAAGTAGAGCTCACGAAAGCAAAAACCAGCTTGAATGCGAAACCACCCCCTCCGAACCATCCTTCCTTGTCCTCGGCATTCCATGAAGTCACTATACAACCTCTCCTCCAGCTCCGGCCACCAGCATTGGGTCTCATTTCCATCAACTGAAACCTGAGCTCTCTTCTGGGTATTTACACCCACTGTCTCAATCTCTGCTTTTTTTCTTACCCACTCACTAATCGTCTGCTGTGGGATATTGATTCGGTCTTCTGCTTCCTGCTATGTTGGCTTTTGGAACTTGCCCACTTTTTGCAGTGGAATTTGATGGTGTTCTAGGAATGTGAGGACTTGGATCTTCTGAAGTTGGCTGTAGGTTCGCTCGATTCGAAAAATTGGATTAAGACTTCGTTCCTGGAGTATCCTCTCACTAATTCATTTTGCCTTAGGTCCTCGCTGCCTCTTGGCCACTCTTTGGTTGGAAGGCATTCTCAATTGTGCTTTCAACTACAAACTAAAAGTTCAGAAAAGATTCAAATTATTTCACTTGTACCTATACCTTTGAAGTATGTCTTTCCACTCTCAATCCTATCTACATTCTAGTATCTAGAGTGACATTTTCATAGTTCTCCAGCCCTTAGTTGTATATTCAGAGTCATAAAAGCTTTCTTGAATCATTCATAAGACTCATGTAGTTGGCTCTTTGCTAGCACTATTCTAGTTAAAGCTACCGTAAATTTGGGCTCATCCCGTGTTTTGACTCAACTTTATATCATACTAATCAAAAATCTCATTTTAGATTCACCCCCGATCACTCGGCCCCATGAGTCACAACTCGCTTAACTTTCCCCCCTGTCACTACGCCATATTTCGGAGATACTACATATTTCCGAGATGGTGAATCGCAAGAGTTTTTACGGTACTATATCAGTATTTCGTTCCCCACTCTCCTCCATTCGCTGCTCATGACCATACACTGTGGATGGAGAAAACCTTTCAAATACCATGGAAAACAGGGGGGTACCTTTATAATACCATTCTTGGCAAAAACATACCATCGCAAGGTTTCACATTGCAACGATCAACAAAAGATTCACTCTAGCACAGAGTTCCCCAGTCTTTTTACCCCTCAAACAATCCAAAAATATTGTAAAAAATCTTATAAAAAATCCAGAACTACTTGAGACCTGCTAATATTTTTCTAAAATTTTCTAGCAATTTTCTTAGGATTCTTGGCCCAAAAAATCACTAAGAACATACTACTATTAAGCAAGGTCAGACCAATGTGGTTCTGTGTGAAGGTTTCACTTTTTCGATGGTATATTTCTCGGTCAATGGTATCCGGAAGGTTTTTTCGCCAAGAGCATGGTATTGAAAAGGTTCACTCCTGTGGATGGCTACCTAGAGGTCACAGCATACGAAGAGGCTATGATGAAGTTGTGTGATTCTACCGCAATCCCTTCGATAACACGGTAAAGCAACACGGTAGCATTCTTCAAGAAATTTCTGCCTTCGGGGATATTATGGGGTACTTACACGATACAAGCTCCAATACCAGACTCCGAGGGAGAAAGGTTTCACTCTGCTAGCAAACGTCGAATCATCGAGGGGCTAGACAGTACGAGTATCTCCCCAGGTCTTGCTGCAGCTGGCCATCTGAGCACAGACCCTTCCATGCTTACAGGCGCCGGGTTGAGTAATCCTAGCCTTCACCCTATTTTTTCCCTCTTTTCAGCAACAATCCTTCCCAACACTGGTACTCGAGTACGGCAAACCATCCAAAAATCAACTGATTGGTTTGAGAGAAATTTGACGAGTGAGTACAGTATACCAGTACCTTTTATGTTCCCTCTTCCTATTCCCTGACAAATGGCCACGGTACGAGAGGGTTTTTGGCCCACGTTTTAGGGTTACAGGGGACTTTATCGGTATGGTCGTTGCGGCTGAAGCTTGGCACTTCTTATCGTGGTTGCGTTAGGCGGGGGAGGCAGAGCTTTTTTTATGGTGGCCTACAGACCACCTGCCAGCCGGCCCGACCGACCAGAGAGCGCGAGGAAAGGGCCGAAATCGCAGGACAGGTAATTTAGCTGTGCTCTGTGCTTGCACTGATAATATTGAAGCGCGGAAGCTGTTTAAGGAGCACACAAGTCGTCCACTAGAGTTTTTCGTTGGGCCCGACGAGAGTTAATGGTACTTGTACTTGACCTCTAGAAGCACAAAAGGATTTGGATCGCGTGGAGCAACCAATAATCGAGCGATATAGGCACTGTACGGGTACTCAGCCTTACAGGATATGGGAACTCACTCAATTCCTCTGCCTCCCTCTACCACTTGCTGAGTAGCGGTATCGTTGAAAAGGTAGGCATTCCATGGTAATTAATTGCAACTCCTGTTTGTCTATACATTTTGCACCCATTGCTTGCCCTTACTCGAGTACTCTATGATACTTTTTGGGTTCCACTATCATAACATGCAGTACGGGTGGACAAGGAAACCTTTTGTCGTACCCACAATTGGGCAATGCTACACAAGAAAGGTGGAAAACTTGAACGACCCCCTGGTCACTGTTGGAGGAGGCTGACTGACCGCCTTTTTGGGTTTCACAGCCCGCCAGTAAATCGAGATTTCCGTGTCTTCGGATTGAGAAAGGTATTGAAAATAATAATGTTGAGAGGGCAATAGGAGCGAAGCAAGTAAATAGCTGTCAGTGAATAGGTCCGGTCGATACAGAGCACCGGGATCTATTTCCCCGTTCCCCTTTTCTCTAGTGATCCTTATTCATACAACCCCTTCTGCTTAAAAATTTCACTCCTAAAAAAAAAACTCCCCCTACGCAGGCGCTTGGAACTCCTCAGAAACTGGGCCTTCTTGCCTCTTGCTCTCTTTGTGTGTGTCCCTCACAGCCAACACCCTCCACCATCTCCACATCCGTCCACCTCCACCATCACCACCAGCTCCACCCCCTCTTTTCGCCCAGTCCAGCCGCACCACGGCTGAAAAGTCACAGACTCCTATAGTCAACGGCATCTCCTCACTATCTCCTCACTAGATCCGACTCCTCTCCTCGCTATCCTCTCATTGACGACCGTTATTCTCCAACTGTTCAACAAACCCCGTTGCAAGCCGAAATTAGCGACCTCGAGTCTCTTCGGCTCCTAACTGCTGCTGCATACATCGAGGAATCGAGCCCTCAATTCCTCGTGTTCTATTCCTCCCCATAGCCTTTTTTCTTTTCTTTTTTTCTCTTTTTTCTTCTTCGTTCTGTCACTCCTCCCGCATCACACACGCTCGCTCTTCTGTTGCTTCTTGCCGCTTGCTGTCTCTTGCCCACTCGATACCTTACCGCAAGGCAAAACCCGAATCTTTCAGCCTCACTGAAATCTCCTCACGTTCACCCCTCCTTCCCCTCTCTCCCTCTGTCTCCGATCCTTTGTTTTGCATTCTATAAACCCACAATTCTCCCCCGCATCACATTCTCTTTTTTTGAAGTATGAGCAATCAACTCAGCAGCCGTCTAGGACGGTTTACCTTCAATACTGGTAAAAAGAACAACAATAATCCCTCCCCTCCTCCGAACGCTGGTCAGCCATCTGGTCCTCCTCCGAACCAACCCGGAATTCCGAGACCTTCATCGTATCCCCCACCATACGCTCCCCCTCCACAGCATATAGCAGGTAGAGCCTCTAGCCCAATGCCTCCGCCAGGGCCGTACGGACCGGGTCAGATTGGCCCTATTCCTCCGCAAGGAGGACCTCCCATGGGTATGCAGGGCCCTCCTCCTGGACCCTATGGTGCACATCCACCAGTTTACCCTCCTGCCCCTCAGATGGGGGGTCACCGGGACAGTCATCCTGGAATGCACCAGATGCAGAATAGGCCTCATGCGGCAGAAGTTGAAGGTACCAACAAGAGCAAAGCGCAGCTGATCGTTGGAATTGATTTTGTGAGCATACCAGAGCGCAGATATTTTATCTAGAGAAGTGGGGAATGTTCACTGATAAAGGCTTATATAATAGGGTACCACTTTCAGTGGTGTTGCATTTGCATTTGCTACGGATCAGGAAGCGAAAGAGGATATTATTACCGAGTGGCCCGGTGCGGGTAACCAGACTAAGAATAAGGTGAACTCGCTCTTCTTGTTTTGGAATTGAACCAATCACGTCTAACTTGCACGCAGATCCCCACTGTTTTGTACTATGACCAGTACCAGAAGGTTGTCGGTTGGGGACCTGATATTGCGGATGCTTTGGCTCCTACCGGTTATCCTAAGCCTGGTGTACAAAAGGTATAATATCTTGGCCTCTTTTTGGTATGTTGCATACTAAACCCGTGCAGGTCGAATGGTTCAAACTGCAACTTATGCTTTCTGGAAATACTTACATTGATCCCATCAACCTTCCCCCTCTTCCTCCTGGGAAATCTGAAGTCGATGTCGCTGCGGACTATCTTTTCAAGTTGCGCCAAGCTATGAGAGCTCAGCTTCAGAAGACCTTAGGAGAAGTCTTTAACCGTGAGGAGCGTAATATCCGCTATTTCTTGACCGTACCAGCTATCTGGAATGACGCGGGGAAAGCCGCAACCAGAGCCGCAGCTATTCAGGCTGGTTTTTTGAGAGACGAAAACGACAATAGGTTGACATTGATTACAGAACCCGAGGCTGCGGCAATGTTCTGTTCCAAGACTGGTCTTCTTAATCTTAAGATCCATGATGCTGTTCTTATTGTTGATTGCGGAGGTGGAACTGTCGATTTAATTGCTTACGAGGTCGAAGAAGAGGTCCCTTTCTCTGTGGCGGAGTGTACAGCAGGTTCCGGTGACTCTTGCGGTTCGACAGCTCTTAATAGGAACTTTTCGAACATCTTGCGTGCCAAGATTAGGAAGATGAAGTTGCCAGATGGATCGAGAACTGCTGGCAAGGTATACGCCAAGTGTATTATGGACTTTGAGAACCGCATCAAGGCGGACTTTAGAAATAATGGACAAAAGTGGGCTGTTGATGTCGGTATTGAGGCCGAGTTCCCTGATGCCGGTATCGAGGAAGGTTACATGACTTTCACCAATGAAGAAATTCTTCAGTGTTTTGAACCTGTGGTCAATAGAATTCTGGAGCTGGTAAGGAATCAAATCATTGCCATCCAGGCGCAGAATAGACAACTTCAGGTATGTTTTTTGCAATCAACGTTACACGAGAGCTACAGTCATAACTAAAATTGTTGATAGAATGTTTTGGTTGTTGGTGGATTTGGTGCCTCAGAGTACCTATTCCAGCAAATCAAATTACATGTGCCTCCTCAGTTCCAATCAAAGGTTGTACGTCCTATGGACTCTGTGGCTGCTATTGTGAAGGGAGCTGTCACCGCTGGTATCACTGAGAAGGTTGTTACATCGCGTGTTGCCCGTAGACATTATCTCATGGCAACTCTGCAACCGTTCAAAGAGGGGCATCACCCCGAGCAATACCGCGTACCCAGCTTGGACGGAAAGGACAGGTGCAAATATACTCGCCAGATTTTCGTCACCAAAGGACAGAGAGTCAAGATTGGGGAACCTGTCAAGGTTTCTTTCTTCAGACAGGTCGCTCCTGGCGCTACCCTGATGTACGAGGATATCCTGTATGCTTGTGACGACGACGTTTGCCCAGAGTACACCAAAGACCCTCGTTAGTATCCCCTATCCTTCATCCTAACCTGATGTAAAGTACTTATATTAGCTATGATATAGGTATCAAGGAAGTTGTGACACTCACCTCTGACTTGTCTCGAAAGAACTTGGAGAAGGACTTCGAGCGGATGGATACTCCTCAGGGAACCTTTTACAGGGTCTATTTCGATATTTTCCTCACCCTTGACGGATCAGAATTTAATGCAGAGTTGGTCTGCCAAGGCGAGGTTATGGGTCGTTGTGTAGCAAAGTTCAGGTAGAGTTCCTGCTATGGGTTTTTCGTTGTTTTTTTTGTTTTTTTAGTTCGCAAATGCAAACGAGCTAGTAAGTTGTGCGGAGAAGTTACCAATGGTGATTTATTTTATTTTATTAAAGCAAAGTTTGGTGTTTATTATTCTATTTCACGCTTTATTTTTTTCATTTCTACCTGTGAATTTTAGAGATTCAAAAAAATCTTTGAAAAGACGGACTGGGAAAATGTCGGAATGAGAGCAGAGGGAAGACTTAGCGCATTTGTTTTGCTCCGCGAACCAATTCTTTTATTCCTTACTTCACGCTATTGTTGTCATACTCCTTTCTGTTCTGTTGGTCCCTGTCTCTCGTCTTGTCCAGTCCGGCCCATACTCCGCGCCATCTCTACCTGTCCCTTATGTTAACACCTTTCTTGTTCCGCGCTTCCCTTGAAACCCATACCCCTGCGAACATGTGCGATGGAAATGTTTACCCTCAATTTTTATTTTCTCCTTTTTCTTTTGTCACTTCCCTTCCGCAATCGTTCTCAATGGAACTTTCACCCTTCACTTTTTGCAGTTAGTGAAATGTTAGTTCTTTAAAAAGTATCAGGTTTTTTTTCTCTTTCTTTTTCTTTTCCTTTTTTTTTTTTGTTCTTGTTGGGGTGTAAGTTACATTGCTTGAAATTCACAATGGTGGGAAGGAAGTATATGTAGGTAATAGTTTTGTGGGGGTAATGAGATGGACGGTGTTGCTATGCTCAGTTTTGTTTGTCGGACAGGGTGTAGTGTTGGCTGGTATGATACTTGTATGATACTTGTAACACGATGTGATACAGGTAGGTAGGGTGAAATCAGGGATGGTTGAACTTTAGCATACTCTCGAGTGATTGAGTATGAAGATGGTGGAGATGCGATGGTCTACTGAGCGGTGCTCTGGCATCTCGTAGAGTGAATATCACCCTCTATACTACTCTAAAGCGAGAGCTTTTGAGTGATGATGCGAGAAAACCTGGATGCCTTTTATTATTTGCACAGTTCTATAAACGAGTGATTATTTGTGACACATATTGGAGATCTATAATGGATTTTCACTATGGGGATATCGGAAAAAAAGGGGGGGGGGTATGAGCTTTCCCAGTTCTGTAAAACCTACCCCGAGGTGAAAAAGCAAAGCCATTACATAACGGTTGGGAGGTAAGATGAGTTATCATAAGAATTTTTTTTTTTTTTTTTTCTCCTTCACAATTTATCAGACACCTCTTTATTCCCACCACTCACCGCCCCATTCAGAGCTTCACATATTTCGTTGTTTGTCATACTTCTATCACTCGGATTTTCATGGCTATGGAAATTTCTACTCACTCACTAATTTAAATTTAAGTATGGTAATCGCTGAAAGGATGTGACTTGCTTTATCTATATTGGAATTGGTCTGGGCTGGCATGTCGTGTTAGTATGGTGGCGTTATATCGCTTTGGGCTTTTGCAAATGCCAGGTTGGAAGTTTAGGAATTACTACTGCTTAAAGGTAACTTATTGATTGGGAACTGGATGTGTGTGGTCATACTCGTACTTTTGCTCTGGGCCGTGGGCTCAACCTGCGACAAATACTGTACTGCCCGCGTGCTCCCGTATTGACACTCACCAGAACTGCTCAGGGGCCACCAGCAGAGTCTTGGGGGAGCATATATGGGGGGGGGGGAAGTACAAAGCAGGGGAAGGAAAAAAGGTCTAGTCATCATGAATGACCTGTTTGTCGGTCGTTTACCGAATCTATCGAATGGGGGGATTAGAGTGATAGGGGATGACGGGCTGAGTTTGGTGTAGTTGGTTGGTGAATTTTAGGTCTGGACTTGCTGAATAAATGACCACTCCGGGGGGGTTTGGTCGGACTGACTGATCTTTGCGAATTGGGAGCACGGCTGGTCTCCTAACGCTGCAGTGTCTTATGATATTCATTTCTCCTTCTTTTCTGTTGGTTGGCTGATCGATTGGTGTTTTGTTTGTTGTGGGGTAACTTATACTCGAGTGACGCTGAGAAGGCGATGATGGGTTGCTGGGTTGAATATGACACTCATCTGGGGGGGTGTGTGTGTGTGATGAGTTGTGAAGAAGCCACGGTAATTGATGATCCGATGGGTAGTATTTTTTTTTTTTTTTTTGTATATGGACGGATGGTAGGGGTATGGTAGGTGATATAACTCGAAATCTCGGGTTCTATATCATACCATGCATGTATGCACAGCTGCAGAAGAGCTTTCCTGCCCCGCTGGGTTTAAAAGTTATTTATACCTTTCCGAATATACCTGAACCCACCACCCTGCTCTGGATCTTGACGAGGGGAACTCTTGACTTCTGGGGTATACTTCACCACAGGGGAGGGAGAATGAGCTCAATTAATTCTTGACATATATCCCATGATTTAAGCTGCTAGTGTCTCGCCAACTAACTGAACGGGGAGGAGGTCAACTGACCCCCACCAGAGTCGCCACGATAGCCACTAGACAGTTATCTCCATAGAGCACTATTATCGGGAGACACGCTCATTGTTGTGCTGAGCAGTGTATTTATTTTTTTCGGTCTTTGGATTTTTCCACTCTCATCCAGGGTATCATAATATGATGATATTTGCTATGCTAGAGAATCGGGAGGTGAGAATCATTGAATTTTCGGTAGGCGCCGCCTTTTCCCCATATCCGTGGTGAATTTCGGAGGAATTGTCTAATACCGAGTTTACCGAATACTGGAATTATTATTATAGCGGTAAGTATCACACCTGATGGATTCAGTATTAAACCCTCACGCTCACGGTGCCGGCGGGCTTTCACGTCCGTGTGTGAGGGAAGTGTCATAGTTGGGGGCTCGTCTGGGTGGTCTATACATACATGATGGCTTGGGGATTTGGGGTGCGCTGTAGGGGTAGTGACTTGGTTAGTATAGCCCTTGTTATGATGTGTGTATGATATACTCGTGAGGTTCTTTCTTCTCCTAATTATGGATGGATTGCTAAGGCGCTGGAACCCCTCATGGGTGAGTAAAAATGTGCTGCATGTTTTGCTATATAATCGTACCGAATAACTTAGGGATTGCAATCAGTGTTCGCAACGGGGCAGTCCGTCCGTCCTGGGTTAGGACGGGGACGGACGACATTTCGTCGTCCCGTCCGGTCTTTTTGTCAAGCTGCCCCACAAGTGAGAATGAAGGACGAGGACGGACGACATTGTGTCGTCCCGTCCCGTCATTTCCAGAACTTGCCCGACAATTTAGAGCTAAGGACCGTTCCCCCTGCCGTCCCTCACAAAAATATCTCGCGCTCCCGAGTTTAATTTTCTTTGCCGTCATAGAAACACAAAGATCGTAATAAGAATTGTTAGGCTTAGAATGTATATGGAAATCAGTGTGGAGCGGAATGTGTTGAGGTAATCGAGATTAAAGGGTTGGTTGGATATTGCGGAATCTGATAGATTCTGCTCTCATATTTCTACCTTAGAGCAAGTCTATTCTTCTATTTATCTTCCCCCGCCTGTCTCTATCATATTGCCACATCATTTGGCGACCTTAGCATTATTCTCAGAGGGTGTGGGGATACGGCGTGGATAGGATGGATTTGATAGTACCTGGCCAGCACCCTCAGTCCCCAGTCATCTACCGTCGTCCCCCGTCGTCCCCCACCGTCCGACCATCACCTGCCGTCCCCTATCGTCACCTGCCGTCCCCTATCGTCACCTGCCGTCCCCTAGCTGAAGTTGTCTCAGTCTGTGGGGCGTGTCGTCCTCCCTAATGACGGCCGTCCTGGGAGCTTGAGGACGAGGACGGACTACAGTTTGCCGTCCCGTCTCGTCCGGGGGTCTTGGCAGTCCCCCCGCCGGGCCCGACGGGGGCCCCGGACGGCTGAGAACACTGATTGCAATGAACGTTCTGGATATGCTGTAAGCAAATGCTTTCCTAGAGGGCCACTGCGCTGTAGCTTCAGTCCCACCGACAATCAGCCGAGTCTGTCCGTCCTCAGACCCTGATGGGGTGGAGGGTGCTACCTAAGAGGCAGGCACGGGCGCTTTTCTAGGCTAGCCTAACGGGACTGGGCTGTGATCGTTCGGCAACTAGGACAGGGCAGATTGTTGTAATTGTCGGGATGGATTGTAACTTCAAGCGGCCTACCTTCGAGGTGGGATAGACGGGCGTCTTGAATACATAAAAACTCTCTCGGATATGTCATACTGCGACATATAGAAATCTCTATGGCAACGTGTGGTAGGCTGGATGTCGATATCCTCCACAGATATTTGCAATTTTCCGAGTGATCCGGAATGACTACTCTAATTTTTGGGCTTTTGTCAGTCAGGGCATGTGTATATACACTACTTGAGCACACCCTACAGAGGGCTCTCTTAGAGCATCACAAAAATAGCAATCATGTTCCCGATATATGGCTGATCAGGACTATGTTTGCGGAAACAATGAACAGCCCGAAATACCTCCGCGAACAGCACAGTCTCACGCCAGGATTCAATTCCTATTGCGCGTGTAAGCGTAGCTGCCGTCGAGGCTAGCGAATGCAGTCGGCAAGTCCTACGATCCCGCCCACTCACTCGTGGAGTTCGAAGTTTCAATAAACGCTTAGCTCGTCCGGAGCCCTTCACGACCATCGCCAATTAATTCCAGTTATCATGGTGGCGAAGAAGCAACAAGGTAAAGCGTTAAGTACAGTACATGTCGAAAACACATCGAGTGATAGGAAGTATGATAACCCAGCATGCAACCACTCTCAGAGCTTTTCAAACATACTGTCCCTGGTAGAGATCTTCAAATGTTTCTCCTACCCTGTTGACAAAGCATTTACTTGTTGGCCACGGGGCATTTATGTCGAGAGACTACTAGTCGCTGGGCCTGCCTGCATGCTGCTTTTGACATTGCTCGCCTACTTGCCTGCGAACGCTGCACTCGGCGGTACGGGATGTGCCCGAATACCTGGTCCGTTCCGTCTTCGGGGTCCTGACGGACGGGTGGGCCTTGTAGGCGTCTCAATTGCTAGTGTATCATTGCCTGTTGGTGGTGGGAGGGGTTACTGATAGCTATCTGGAGGACTGGGGGAGCTTGCCGTCAACTTCTTGAACGGCGATCTTTCCTAATTTAGCATGCCGGGAATAAGAGAAATTTCAGATAAATGCCGACAATTGGAGAGCTAACCTACCTGCGAGCTCTAGGATCTTCGGCTCCAGGTCGCCATATTCGGTAGTTACATCCTCTGTTACAAGTGAAGTCCTGATGTGGCCGATGCTTTGATACGGTGGGAGATTTACGGATTCAAGATCAAGGATTGCTGGCCACAGGTTTAGTAACTGGCTGGATGCGGATTGCGCTACTGTACAGTACTAGTACTCACTCGGCCTGTGATTTCGACGGGCCGACCCTATGCAGAGCTTGTATGCACAGCTTGTAAAGCCTGGCCAAATTGCCTATGCACAGCCCAATTCTGCCTGGCCCATACAACCCGTATGGCTTCCCTGCGGTGATGAGACGAACTTGTGAAATAAGGCACCTTCATGAAGCAACATTACGGGGTAGAGTAGAATACCATGAGAGCTCTGGGCCAACGACACGGTGGTAACTTTGGTCTCCAGGAATGGCTACCATAGCGAAAAAGATTCCAGCCTAAGAGAAACTATAGTATTTTAAGGTGGGGCTCCCAGTGATCCGGGAGATGAGTTAACACGATTTGTATAATACGTGTATGGTGGATTACTCTTGGTTCAGTCACTCAAAAATATGAAAGGAAGGGAGAAACGGATGGGGGAAGGAATTTGCCTCTGAAAACAACCTGTAGCCCTGTGGGCCGTGGGCTAAGGCCGGGTCTTGTGGGGGTTTTCACCGTTCCACCGAGCTCTGCCTGTACTGTGCCCGCCTGGCTAGGCCTCCTGATAGAGCGACCTATCACCAACCTGGAACGTTGGAAGCGCTGAGCTCAATAATGCCTTAGGATAAGGGAGCAATTGTTTGCAATAAGACTGCCTTTATGAAACTGGTGGAAATGTAAATGTTTTAATTGCAGTCCCAGCGTCGCGGGAAACCTAACTTTTCCAGCTGAAGGCTATATAAAGTTCCCGTTCACATGAGATAAGCAATACTCGAGTGGAGGTGGCTGAGACACTTTTCTGCATCCTAGGTTATATAGCCCAAACCCAAATATTAGGCAGATAGCTTATCACCTCGGGCATAAGTTAGGCGGATAGTTCCACAAACCATTTGCACCACAGCACCACACGGGGCCGGTACAGTATCACACTCGTATTCACGGTGTGGTATCCACCCTATCAGCGTCAACCCAGGCCCCGACCCCACATTCCCACCCATCCTTGCTGCGGGCCAGCTTTTATAGCTAGGTTTTGTATGTGATGGAATATTGATTTCTTCCAGAAAGGCTAGGAGATTAATTTTAAATAATCCGTTCACCGAAAAGTTACCGACTTTTGCGCGTGATTCAAAAGCCCACGTTTGGTTCGTTCGGAGCTGCATAGCGGTTCATCTCTTCCTTGAGATAGAAAATGCACCCCCGAGAACCCGAAATATCAACATCCCCTGGGTGCTGATCACGCCACCATGAACCTCAGGTAGTATTGACTATAAAAGTGGGGTAGTCCATTTGTTCACAGGTGTGAGGGCGTCGGTAGTAAAGCTATGGCACCCCGGCAGTGGAATTAGTGAGTACTTTGGTATGTCGGTATTCACTCTCTAGAAGACTGTTGACACCAGTGCCGACCCACGGAGGTGTGACGCGATAAAAAGAACTTTAGGGCTGCCAATAACTTCTCACCGGAAGGTGGAGAGTGTAGTCTGCGGGATGCGGAGTAGGATAAGTGAGTAAAGAGATGTGGGAAACATCGGTAAAGCGCGTAATAAACTGCGCAATTAAGAAAGTGTATAAATGCGCCAAAGGCGAAAAAGAGAAGCCCTCTTTTTCTTTTTCTTTCATTTCTCCCTCCTCTCTTTGTGGTATCCAGTTGTTCGGAGGCGATGGAAGAGAAACTAACGTACCACCCTTCATGAATCAGGGTCCGGTGACTCCCTGGACCTGAACAACTCCTGTTCGGAAGAAGCATATTTACTCTCTGAAGTTAATGAGATATGTGATAACCATAAGTAACCTCCGCCAGAATACCGCGCTGATAGTGGTTACCACCCTGAAGTCCAGCCCAATGAGTTTTAACTTTCGAAAGGGAGGAGAGGGGATGAGGCCTTAAAGTAGCAAATCACTGAGCAGCAACCACAAAATGATGTCCAGTAAGAGCACGCCAAACGCGCACTGACGTATGCTGATATCCATTGCATTTCCTTCTGGTTCCGTTGTATGGAAGCGTGCATGATAAGTACTCTGTGCGAGTATTATGCCAATGATCCTCGCCTATCGATCCTGCTGTCCTCAGAGAGAATTTGCTGCGGAAATTGCGCATGATTCACATGAGAGGGAAAATGGCGACATTGGAGTCCTTACCTGTGTTCTTGAGAGCTTTGGTTCATCGTAGGAATGGGTTCCGCCTTTTCCTATATGCTCGGGTTATATTATCTGCAGCTGAGGCATGATATTCCAATGGGATCTGAGGTTTGGTGAAGTTGGGTTGTTGTGAGGCACTATATGTTGCACAATACTTTTGCCATGGACAGTGCGGCTGATGTGTTACAGGATAGAGACATAAGAGAACCTACTAGTACTGTACGTACAGCCCGTGGATACCCTAGAAGCGCACGTGTTTTATCATCAAGACAGGTGCCTGCAAGGTAGTTTTTTCTGCAGTATCACCTGCTGTGTAGCGGACAGTACCGCTTTGCGCCTTTCATTGAGTCTCGTTGTTTATGGTGTTGTGTCCGCATTCTATCCAACACATGCCACAGTAGAGGAATGCTTCCGCATATCCTTCCATCGTTGCAGTGGGATCACCGGATCCCGAGCCGTTTGAGATGTACCTCCATGCTACTTGAATCGTTGTCATTTACAGCGCTGTTATAGTAGCTCATCTATTATTGATGCAATTCCCTCTGAGTGGGTGTGTTTACACTCGAGTAACGTTGTCGGGCTCGAATGTGCGCCTATTGTACAACCACTAGGTCAGGCGCCAACCTTCGCCGCGGTATACGTCCTAAACAGAATACCACGTCAGTGTTAGTATACACCGGTGCCTGCTAAGTACAGTGCTGTGACCGTCACCTAGCATGTACCAAGCCTGCACAGTCCATCACACACTCCCCCAAACCGTTTACCCCCTGTGCGCAAGGGGCCGACCGAACTACCGCACTGAGCGGGATCCGTAAAAATAGTCGGCCGTGCCCCACTCCACTCACCGCCAAGCGGGGCACATCCCGGTTCCGGGTCCCGGTATGTTAGGATCTCCCTCCCCCCCGGGCCGACCGATCCCCAGACAATCCTCGAGCAGCACTAGAAACCGTACGAGAGCAACTGTCCAGCCAATGATCGTCGCAGAATAGGGGGCACTTGCAGCTCGCAATCTGGTTCGCCAAGATAAATTTCTTGCACTTCGAAAAAGCACCCAACCAAACCCACAGGCCACGCCACCCGTCGAGTCCGAGCCCTCGGCCCACCGAGTGACCCTCCATGAACCAACATAGCGCACGAACGGGAACTCCTCTCATCCATACATATCTTACCCAACCGTCTACCGCAAAACTGGGTTACCCCACCCTACTGTACCGGCAGCAACCCCCGCCCGCCCCGCCATCCCAATTTTCTCAACGCGCGAAGCACAAGCATTTCCAAAGAGGCCCCTCCTCTCCTCCCCTCTTTCCCCCTCCATTCATCCATTTCCTTATTTACCTACTTATTTGTTTGGTTATTCACTTAATTAGCTCCTCCCCGTTTTTTCTTACTGTCGTATCCTACGGTAAGCTGTGCGGGGAAAAATTTCCCCGCGCGCTGCTGCGTGCTGCGGTAGGGGTTTACTCGTGCATATCGCCAGGATCGTATAAACATCGAACACACCGCGGAGCGTGCACGGGCCAGGCTCCCCAAGGGAGAAAAGGAGGGGTTGGTATTTTAGTGTTATTATAGAAGAGACGTTTTGCAATTTGATGATGGGATACCGACGTAAACTCTTACACAGTAAATACTTTTTAATTAATTCATACAAGCGAGTGAGCGTTTGTGAGACCAGCCCTAAGAAAGGAAATGGTGTTTTTGTGGAGAGCAGGTAGGTGGTGAGGTAGGTGGTGAGGCAGGGAGGGAGGGGAGCAGATGAGCTGGGTGTGCAAGTGAACATAAGAAATTTTGGGGGTTGAAGAACTGGCTGCGACATGGCGGGGGTAGTATATATACAGTTGAATTTTTTTTTTCCAAAACGAGAATTAAAAGGCAATAAATTGTAACCGGGGGGGGGGGGCGTGGGAGTGTTCGTACAAATGAGATTGAAGGGAGGGGAAAGGGAAAAAAAAAAGCTGTTTTTAAAAATGTACAAAGAATTTTTTGTTTACCATGAAAAAAAAAATAACTTTCTCAAAGCCATTTTTTATGATGAATACAGGGGGGAAATTGGAAGGAATAATCTAGCTCAACTCCTGTAGAATCTCGACTAAGGTTGCGCACTGATGTTGGAGGTACGATTTCAATTCGTCCTCTGATCGATATCTTGCCCAACTCTTGCTCCTGGTAGGAGGAGTTTCCATTCTATACTCCGAGATCATATCCTGGACTGTCGAGATGGATTGGATGATCTGTTCTTTTCTGCCATTATCTCCCCTCTCAAGATCAATCCTTTCTGCTTCCTTTCGCTCCGCAGCCTTTCTCACAGATTCTCTCCATTCCGCCTGTCGTCGCTCAGCCTCTTTTCGCTCCAGCTCCTTTTGTCTTGCCTCCCGCCTCATGTGGCGCTTCTCCAGCCCCGCTCTGCGAGCAAGTCTCTTAGCCTCTTCTTCTCGCCATTGAGCCTCCCGCTTCTCCACTTCTCGCCGCAGATTTTCTCTCCTCTCCGCCCCTCTCAACTCTGCCTGGCGGGCCTCAGCCTCTCTTCTCTCGGCCTCAATCCTCTCTGTTGCCTCTTTCTGCCTGCGCTCCCAGGGCGCCTTAGCCCGTTCTGCAGCAGTGTGCCTCGAGCGGCCCAACTCTGGGTCGAGCAGGATTTGGTCCGCATCCTGAGACCGCGAGGAAGAGCGGCGAGTGGGAACAGCGTCAAAGGAATCCCGCCGCTTTGAAGATGTGTGTGTGCCTAATACACCAAAAGGATCGCGGGACATTGACGACGAGCGCAGCGGGGTGCCGTCGTACGTGTCCGCGCGCGGCCTGGATGGGCCGTGCGGAACATCAAAGGGGTCAGATCGGGGTTTTGAGGAAGAGCGGTGAATATGAGGCGGTGGGGTCGTTGGCGAGACGTCGAAGGGATCGCCACGGGGTTTCGACGGAGAGCGGCGAACATGGGGTGGCGGGGTTATTGGCGAGGCGTCGAAGGAGTGATCACCACGGGATTTTGATGAGGAGCGACGAATATGAGGTGGTGGGGTCGTTGGTGAGGCGTCGAAAGCGGCGTCACCACGGGGCTTCGATGTAGAGCGGCGAATATGCGGCGGGGGTGGGGTCGTCGGCGAGGCGTCGAATGGATCACGGGAGGATTTCGACGAACGCCTAACATGTGGTATGGTGGCCCCATCAAAGAGGTCGCGGGGTTTTGACGATGAGCGACGGGGAGAAGGTGGGTATGATTCACGGGATCTTGATGCGGAGCGATTTGGGGCTCCGTCAAAAGTATATTGATGTTTTTTTGGCACGGGAGTTTCATATACTGGTTTTTTTTTGTTAGTTGTAGATACAAATGTCGGAGTTTTTGCTTTGCTCACCTGGGAATGAACTCGAGCTCTTGAGGCTGTACCTTCCGAGTTCTTTGTCATATTTCTCCCGCTGCTCTGGGTCGTTCAATACTTCGTATGCTTCCTTGACCTTGATATCACCGTATATCCTATTAACCGCTTTGCTCATTTCTTCCAAACTTGCTCTCAATGGGAACAAAGAGTATCGAGTGGAACCACCTTCCACACTTCCACCAAATAACTCCATGGAAACAAATATGAACCCCAAAACGTACCTCAGTAAACTTCTCAGTAGCGCTCTGCACATTCCCTGGATTCTTGTCGGGGTGATGTGCAAAGGCAAGCGTTCGATACGCTTTCTTGATCTCAATGTCTGAAGCATCGGCAGTGACACCAAGAACAGCATAATGGTTGGCACGCTTAATGGGAGTCGTGAAAATCGCAGGCATGTTTGCGTTGTTGTTACTGTAATGTACTGACTGTACTGTACTGGTTCAAGGTCCCTCTTTTTCAAAACCCTTCCACCTCAGAGGTAAACGGGGAGCTTATCGTTAAATTATCGAGAAAAAGACCGATTTTCTTTTTTGTTTTTTTTTTCCTCTGCCTTCCTAGATCAACTAAGAGGAGGTGGGTCGCAGAAGAGAAGGAAAGGGAATGAAATGAAATAAAATGAAATGCTGGTTTGGTTAGAAAAGATATATAATACGGTGGTGAAAAGGAAAAATCGTAGAGAGGGGGGGGGTAGTGAAAATAATAGGATGTACAGAAAAGCTATGAGGCAGAATTTACCCCTGAGCTCCCTTACTTTTATGTTTACTCGTACGGATAGACTGTTGTGTGTTTTTTTTTCTTCTTTTCCTTTTTTTTACTTGGTGATGGCAGAGTGTCAGGCAGTTTAGAGAGCGAGCCAGTGTTGTATAGGAGTGTCGACGGTCTGCCGGTGATACGATGACAGTTGGACGGATAACAATACTCGAGTAATCAACTGCTTCTTACCTCTGCTACTCTACTACCCAAGGAATAACCTATAGCACCCCCAAAAACGATATTTGGCCAAGGATAAGGAAAAAGCAACCATACAGCTTCCTCTACCCCCTCAAAAAAAAAAAACTCGTGTCAAGTAGAACTCTGCCTGCTTGCCTACTGTGGGTTCGACACGTCCCCGATACTCTTCTCTAAGTAGGTGCGTGGCGGGCAGTGACTGGGGGGCAAAAAATCAACACTACAAAACCATCTTTGTAACACAACTGGGACAACGTGTAACCTATCAGGCGGGAGATCAGGAAACTAGGATGTAGCCAAAAAATCAAAGGCCAGTCCCAGTTGGAACAAGACTCCACTTTTTTTCCACTTTTATTTCCATCGAGGATCGGGCACTTGCTGGCCAATTGATTATCGATTTTAATATTTTTTTATATTTTTTTCTCACCTATCCTTTTTTCTCTCCTTCGTTCCCCCCACCGAGCCCTCAGAACATCCCCACAACTGCTATAGTATTATAGAGAATCACTCTTGTGTATTCAAAACAAAGTGGGGTTGGTAACGGTTACTGCGCCGCGAATGGGGTCGAAGGAGCAAGCCGTCGAACTAGCGAATAGGCTGAGGCCCTCAGTGTGACGATAGAGAGTTTAGGTGTCGAATGGCTGAGAAGCGCGGTACCGGTACATTCGTTTCAAACTCAACTTAATTGGATTACGGGATGAGCTCATTGTTTCTGACAACCTTTCCTTTTTAGCCCTCTCATCCGGAGATACTCGTGGTGGCGATGAAGAAGAGGGCTCACCGGCTGGGGGTAAGAAAAGTCCTAAGTTAAACCGGTACGATCGATTGACATTCCATGATTATGGTTCCATCATCTGATCGTCCTACAGTACTTGAGTACTCGAGGACTCGCATTGTACAGTATCATACTGTACAACACAGCAGAGCCCGCCCACCCGCCTCCACAGACTGCAGGGGAACCGGTGGAGGAGCACTCAATTCTTCCGAAGTAATGACAAAAAATTACGAAAACCGGGTGACGGAAACGGGAACTCATTATGGACAACACGATCGCACTTTAAAGACAGCTTGCCTGTTGGGAAGGAGGGGGGAGGTGAACACACGAGAAGAGAAAAGAAGAAGAACCCGACGAACATGTGCAGCTGACACGACCAGCGGTAAGTAGATGCGCCGCGAAAGTATTTACGGCACAGAGAGTTACTCCAGAGGCAAGGGGCAGAATAGGAGCACCGAAATGGCGCACCAAGATCCAGCGGAACATCGAATGCAAGAAGGAGAGAAAAGGAAAGAAAAGAAAAGAAGAAAAAAAAAAGAGTCAAGAAGGTCTTGCGAATCGAGGTAATGACGCAGAATTCAGATTATCGATGCTCGCGATGCCGATTTTTATATTAGTCCTAAGGCTGACAAAGGGGGTGGGTTCACACGTATTGCGATTGAATTCTTCGTCCAAATTTGGAAGAGGAAAAAGAAAGTAAGGTAAGGTAGGAAAGTCTTAGCTGTGGGGGGATCAAAAAGGGTAATAATAAGTAATGCAGCTTTTTTTGGATAGGAAGTAGTTAAAGATACTTGTAACAAGGGGTCGGAAATATTTATCTGCGAGTGAACTGGGTGGGAAGGAGAATTGAGACTGTAGTTGCCAATACCTGACCAGGAGTGAGAAAGGCTGGTCAGCAAGCAATGATTGAGCAATGGCCATTCCCTTGCCCGATGACGTATCCGATTGTAAAAGTGAAACACAGGTAATTCAATACTCGAGTAGAAAGAAAACCCTCTCCAGAAGCTCCCAATATCAAACCATACCACTGACATCAACACGCCCGGAATCGTTTCTGTAGTCCCGGGAGGAAAGAGGAGGATAAATAGCCCGACGAATCCATTTCGCATAACGGGGAGGGAAGAGAAGACATCCGATAGGGAGAGCTCAGCGGTAGTCAGAGATTGGGCCTAAGTCTGGCCTCCTCCAGCAACTCGATTGCATCCCCAAGTTTATATTTCCGAGCTATATCAAGAGCGGTTCTCCCGCACGAATCCTTCAACCGGGCATCTGCACCCTTCTCCAAGAGCACCTTCACGCACGCCAGAAAGCCCTTTTGAATCCCCGAACAAGTAACGCCATGTCCACCACCGAACGTCCTCCAAACCCCCAATTCATCCTCCATCCTCCTTCCGCCCGCGACGCACTCGAATCCATGAATGGCAAAGTGCAACGCCGTATCATTTGACCTTCCGTCACGAGCGTTGACGTCCGCGCCATACTCAAACAACAATCTTATCGCAACCTCCTTGCCATAGCGGGAAGCGTAGTGCAATGCCGTTAGCCCGTCTAGCCGACTGTGCACCTCGGCTACACCGCTATTCAGCAATTTTCTTATGATGGCTCCGTGGCCGTAGGCTGAGGCCTGGTGCAGCGCTCCCTTCGCCCAATCAATGTCCGCGCATTCTGCCTTCTTACGCTCTAGTACCAGGGTCACTAAGTCCTCGTAGCCCTCGATTGCCGCCCATTCCAATGCCGGCAGACCGTCCTTGTCCTGGACGGCAAGGTCGTGGAGAAGCGGGGTAAGCACGGCGGCTAAATGGCGGTTTGTGGAGAGGAAGCTGTTCAGGTCTCCAGGGCTTAGATGCTTCGCGATGAGGAGGAGAATCTCATTCGGAAAATCGGGGAGTGACATTATCGTATGGTGGTTTCGTTCATGAATTGCTCTTTTTTTGTGGGGGACTTTTTTGTTTAGGGGCAAGAGGACAAGCGAACTCCCACCGGTAGGTTGTGGGGGGCGGAAATAGGAGAGAAAAAGGTTGGGTTATTTTCCTATGCAGAGGTCACTGGGTAACTTTCCGACCATTGAAGCCCGTATCATACATATCATACAGCATATATCATATCTCATATGTGCTAAAGTAAATTATCCATAATACCCCAAAGTCAGTCCGAACTGAGATTACTGCAAACTCTTTTTAATTAGGATTAATTATATACTATAAACGTGTGCATCCTGAGTAGAAGAACACTGCTATCTTATGAAAACCTACAATGCCATAATAAAAAAAATTAAAAGAGATCTCAATTTTTTTTTTTTTTTTTTCAGCTTTGAAATTACTGACGTTTATTTTGCTGCAACATCTACCACAGAGCAAGTGCCGTAGTTTGCCATCCGTGTGGGGGGGTTTTCCTTCGGGGTAAATACGGGTACGAATTGCTTAGCTACGTGTATGTACCAGTACTGGTACCGTAGCTGGCTCCCGCGCATGGGTATACATGGAACTAGTCTGTAAAGGTTCGTGAGTCTTGATTAAGCGCCAGTGCTCCATCTGATTTTAAGAAAGCTTTTTGCTACGTATCAACAGCCACGACTCTTCCTCCTGAGACGCTTTCGGGGTTCGGTCCTCGACATCAAGCGTGGTGAGGGCATCGGTCAAGATGCAAGACCGTGGCTTGGGGGAACCTTGATTTGCATTTACAACCCAGTCTGCAGAATACCAAGCCAGCGGTGCTCTCGACTCCTTTTGAATGAAAAATGAGCTCTTGCCTAGATGTCCGCCTAGTTACGAACGAGCCTAGAGGGTGTTGCGAAAAAGTGGGCCACCTATGAGATGTGTGGTAAGAAAAAGTTATCCATAATAGATCACTTTATATCATAGACAGTCACTCGGTAAATTTTACTGACAAATATAAGTTTTTATACCATAGGTCAAGCTCTTGTAATGCGCATTGGCCAAGACCAAGCCCCAGGCTAACACCCGAGAAACATGATCTGCGAGGAACCGCAATGCATCATATTATTATGATAATATGGTCAGGGAATTTTAAACCATTGCCACAAACCACTTACGAACTTTGAAACCAGAGCTTTAAATTTCACCGAATTAAAAATACAAGGAGCCAGGTTACTTTCCCTTCCAACAAGAAAGATTAATTTTCACCACTCCATCTTGACACCGTCGTCAATTTAGGTCCACATATCTCCAGAGCGTCCCTCATTTTCCTCCCCATCTCCTTCCTTGCTCTAATTTCCTCCCTAGCCTCCTCAACATCCAAGGGATCTGCTAGGGCCAACACTGGGCTCGCCGGGTAACTAACACTTGAAGTATTATTATCGTATGATCTCAATTTCTCTGGAGTCTCAAATCTTTGCGGTGTTTCTCCTCTAGGGGTCTGGTTCGGGGTTAAACCTCTAGACTTGCCCGGAGTGGCAGAAGCGCCTCGAGATTTGATTTTGACTCGTCTCAAACGCTCTTCGAGGTAATCGATATCTCCATTCTTTCTTTCGACCATCCCTGTCAATTTCATGATTGTATTCCTGACCGCTTCCACAGTCGGTGGAACCACGGCCCCAGGCCTGTCCCTGTCTCGGGATGCAATTTTGGCCTTGAGCTGCGTTACTTCCTTTTCGGCCTCCTTAAGGAGCCTTTCCACCTTTGCATACTCCTTCCTGAGCTTCCGTTGTTGTAGAACTTGTTCTGGCGTAAGTGGCCTTGCGCGAGCAATCGCGGCGGCCTGAGCATCGTTGTGAACAGCAAGGAGCCGTTTAATTTCCGCATCCTTAACATCAACTATCCAGTTTCATCAGTTATATTCTAAGCCGCAAAAATAAAACGGGGGTAATGAAAAACCAACGTTTAATGAACCCTTTACTCGCTGCTTGATACCTCGCTTCCAATTCATCGTTTCCCTGGTTTTCGCCCTTCACACTTGCAAGTAACTGCTCGAGTATCTCTTTGACTTGGTCCATTTCGCAAAACCTCCAGTCTTGTGGATGCCTCATTTCCTTTGCCGTCTTATGCTCCACATCCGGGAGTGGGTTCTCTTGGCCAAGATGGTAGGCTTTGAGCCCTTGAACAGTTAGGCCAAGCCTATTAATCATCATGTTGCCGCTAAGGTAAATGGAATCGAACACTGCATTGAAATCCTAAAGTTCGAAATGGCGGTTTAGTAGAGTAACTTTGAGTGGGTAGAGCAGGCACCTTACACTTGCGACCTCAACCTCCCCATTGCGCCTGAATTTCGGCAACTCCTGGACAGGCTTCACGTCACTATTCAACAACTTATTCCGTACCCGGTCCGGATCGTAGTCGTCGTATTCGTTATCAAAATCCAGATCACTTTCCACTTCCTCCTCCTCTTGGACTTCCTCCTCCTCTTGGGCTTTCTTCTCTTCTTGGACTTCCTCCTCTCCTTCCTCTTGGACTCTCTCCTCCTCTTGGGCTTTCTTCTCTTTTTGGACTCCCTCCTCCTCCTGGGCTCCCTCCTCCTCCTGGGCTCTCTTCTCCTTTTGGGGTCCCTCCTCTCCTTCCTCTTGGACTCTCTCCTCCTCTTGGACTTTCTCCTCCCCTTGGACCCCCCTCTCCCCTCGGGGTCCCTCCTCTCCTTCCTCTTGGACTCTCTCCTCCTCTTGGACTTCCTTCTCTCCTTCCTCTTGGCTAGCCTGTTTCACCTGCAACGCCGGAGCAGCTAACGGGCTGCTCCCGGTTTGTTTGTTTACGGAGTCGCCCGCCGAAGGTTGGAAGGGAAAAGTCCCTTGAGGCTTACTCCTAGATGCGAGAAAATCAGACGGAGAAAGAGTACTAAGTATTTTAGAAGCGTCAGGTTTCTTAGGCGGCCTGTTGGACACGCCCCGTCGACCTAGACTGTTCTTCCCCCCCTTATTTTTGTTCGCTAGGGAGCCAACAGCCGCGCCTGGAGAACGATTTTTTAGATTTGGGCTGGCCAATAACGAATTGCTCGATCGATCACTATCACTATCATTGACCAGGGGGGGGTTTTTAGCCAAAGGACCGAATAGCGCGTTTTCTTCAATACCTCCCTTAATAAACGTCCCACTAAAGGTTGTATCGGTCCCAAAGATATCAGATGTGCTTGGACCACTCGATGCGGAGGGCAACTTTGGCTTAGGTTCATATACAAACCCCCCGGATAGTGGGCTGTCATCCCCTTCGCTGTTACCCTCATCTTCGTCATCTTCATCTTCGTCATCTCCATCTTCGTCATCTCCATCTTCATCTCCATCTTCGTCACCTCCATCCTCGTCACCCCCATCTTCGTCATCTCCATCTTCGTCCTCATCTTCGTCTCCATTGCCTTTCTCGCCTTCATCACCCTCTCCCTTACTCTCTTGGTGTCCATCATTGTCATCATCGCTTCCGTCTAGCGAGGTAACTTGTTCATTGTCCGTTCCCACACTCTTGGGTCCTGGGGAAGGCAAGCTAGGCGAGTCACTAGCCTGAGTGCCGCTTGATTCCTTCACGGATTCAGGACCTGAGGGTAACGGTATCGACGATGCTTCCTCAGTTAATGCGGGTGTAGAGGACTCATTTGCTGGCAATGCTGGAAGTGTCTCGAGACCCTTCTCCTCGGAAGTAAATGGTGAGTGGGGTGGAAGCGATGGCGGAGGGGGCGAGCTAGTTACCGGCGCTGCCACTGCCGGCTGGGCGGATTCGTGACTTTTTTCGGGTGACTGAGTAAAGGTTAAAGGTCTGCTCGGACCAGGAAACGGGCTCGAAAGTTTTGGTGTAGTGGGAAAGGGGGACTTTGGCGGAGTGCTTGGAACACCAAAGGGTGTCTTGCGTTGCGCCCCCCAAGCACCAAAAGGTGATCCCGAGGAAGGGCCAGGTACAGAACTGAAGGGTGGTGAACTTTGATTCGCTGACGTAAACGGGTTGCTCGCAGATGAACTGGAGCCTGCCGCTCTCGTGCTCGAGAAGATACCATGGGGAAGGGCTGGCTTCGCGGGTGTTGAAGGGAACCCGGCTTGTCGAGCTTCTGTTGCTTCAGGAGATATTATGTCATCATCGTCACTTGGTTCATCTGGTTGCTCGTCGCTATCGTCCATGCTTGCATCTCTGATATTCTGATCAGAAACCCCCCCCGGAGTAGGCAGTGGTCCGGGGCGAGAAATGGCAGACGGTGTAGAAGTAAGCGCATCCCCTAGCCCCACTCCAAGGCTACCAAAACCACCGCTAGGAGGGAATGGTTTATTATCAGGGGCGGATTCAGGGTCTGGCTTGAACGCACTGGATAGCTTGAAAGAACCGGTACTCCCGGAGGTGAATGGACTAGGTACATTATCACCGCCCCCGAACATTGTGGACGTGGTGTCAGAGCCTAGGCTCTTACCTGTGCCCCAGATAGGTTTACTATCTCCGCTACCTGCCGCTGCCGCTGCTGCTGAGAATCCCCCCTTATTCGCGTACGCACCAAACGCACTTCCACCTCCAAAAGCAGAAGTACTTCCAAACGGGCTTCCTCCAGCAGGGGGGCTTCCAAGGGAGGAAACAGCACTGAATCCGGCAGCTCCGGGCTTATTTGCCCCTATAAGAGTAGGTGCCCCGAATGCTGGAGCAGTAGTAGCTGATCCCAATGACGCAGGTTGGCCAAACACAGGTTGCGCACCAAGGGCAGCGGTCCGGCCAAAAGCAGGTTGACCCCCAAGAGTTGCAGGTTGACCAAATACAGATCTTGTTCCAAGGGCCGATGGTTGACCAAAAGCGGTTGCCGAAGTTGGAGCAGGTGCGCTAGGAGAAGCTCCTGAGGTGGAACCCCACATAGATCCTCCAAGAGCAGAAGGTTTTCCAAACGCGCTTGCCCCACTCGCACCAATACTAGAGGGTTGGCCGAATGTTGGTGACGCCGCAGACTGTCCAAAAGCGCCAGTCGCGGGCTTTGCGAATGTATTCGAGCTTCCTAGGCTTGAGGGCTGGCCAAATGTGCCATTGCCATTAGAAACTGGTGACTGTACAAAAGAGCTAACCCCAAAGGCGGGACTAGGTGTTATATTCTGAACTGACTGCCTCTGAGATGCTGGCTGTTGTGGCGTTTGCGGCGCCGATTGTGAGGGTCCTTCCTGCGTTACGTAAACCATCATTCCATTATACTTTTCGTTCTGTTCAATAGCATCGTTGTAAACAACATTCCAAGCACTCAGCAATCCTTCGTGATTGAGCACCATAAGAATTGGTAACGGTCCCGGCGATTCCTCAATTTCCTCTCCGCCAACGGGGCGTTTCACGTTTGCCTTATTGCTCAAATCCAGAGCCATTCCGATTGGCGAGGTATCAGAAAAGCTTTCACCACCCAAAGGTATTTGGGCTCTCCGATGATCATCGCAGATGCCGGCGGTGATCCAGTTATCCGCTGGCACTGAAGGATCTCCAGTCAATGCAGTAGAAAACCGGCAAACAAGGCCGACGTCTGAAGAGCAAGTATTGGTAAACATGATCATATCTCTTATGCCTGGAGCATATTGCCGAATCATGGCGTGGAAAAAGTAGGGTGGAGTTCGGGAGTCCATCCCATACGGCGGAATAGGATCAGGAAGTTTCGTGTACTGATATGATGTACCATCTCGCACCAACGCATGAAAAACAGATTCGTTATTCGCATCATCAGATGGGACCGGGGTATGCGTAGTGATAAATGTAGCATTCCCAACCCAAACAATTGACGATATAAAGTAATTCTCCAGGCCTGGGACCGACGGTAAAATAGCTTTTACTTCCCCCCCAGGGGTCATCTGCCACCCAGTTCCGTCTCCCATCCCGCAAACAATCTGTTTTCCCAGTGGACTCCATGACACCGTTGAGGCTTCTTTCTTCAATACGACATCTCCACTTGAGCTCTTCTCAAAACCCCTTGTGTCTATGTTGACCATCTGGACCTCTCCTGCCGAGGTGACAATAGCCACCAGCTCTGGCACCGCAGGATTGGGCTTTAATTCTCGCAATGGAACACCATTTGTGCCCAACTCGAATATAGGTTTCAAATCGCCCCCAGCTGAGGAAAAGTCACTGACCAGATATATCGCAAGACCCCCAGAGGATGAGCCGAGCACAAGATGAGATTCATCCGCTGTAAATGCCACATGAGAAATGTTGGTTGGTAGAGAAAGGGAAATTCGAGAGTTATAGGATGCAATCTTTTGGGTGGTGCTGGCGAAAGCTTCGCGAAGGGATGAGGTGCTTCCAACGATAAGATCTAGAAAGGGTCAACAGCTTCTTCGATCAGCGTGAGAAAGGTGCCCACTGGAAAACGTAGCAGCTGCAAATAAACCGCGCTTGTTGGCAATAGCAAATAAAGATGCGCTCGGGATAGGCACAGAGTCGGTGTTGTAGCCCTGTGCAAATAATTTGACTCTGGTCTCTCCGTTCAGGCCTAAAAAACCAAGGTTCTATAACACATTCAATTTGTTAACAATCACGAAATTAATACAACAATACCTACTACTAACCTCAAGTACAACCTCAAACTGCTGAACCCCCCCGACCAACTGAGCTTGCGGCTGCCCTTCTTGGCCACCCGTCGCAAGAGCTCCAAGGGGATTGGAATCCCTAAATGCCATGTTATCGTACCACGATTCAAGACTAAGTGGAAGAGAAAAAATGATATCAAAATAAGATCTCGCAGAAAAATTCGTTGTGGAGGAGAGGGTGGTGGGGATGTAGCGGGAGGACTCTAGGCGTGAGTGAGGGAGACGCGATGGCGGTAGTTGGTGTTTTAGGCGTTCGATTTGATGGCTTGTTGCCAAGATTTCTGCGGCGCGTAATCCGCGTTTAAGAAAGTGTCGAAACGGCTTGGCACAACCGGGCCCCTTATTCCTGTCTTGGTGATAAGGGGAGTGGATGGTCTACTCGAATACGGTAGGTGGAGTACTAGTACCATGAATTCATGATCTACTCGGTGATTTTTAAAGTAATCGGAACGGGAAAATACAGTTACGCGACTCAGGTATAACCTAGACTTGGCAGCAGTAGACTTTGCTTGCATTATACCCGTGGGTTATGAGTTTGAATGCCCTACTTACATAAACTACTGGGTGTGGATAACTTACGATCCGATTACTATGATATAAATATCGCCGAGTACGGTAAATTTATGTACTGTACCCTTGTACCGGTGCCAGTAACTTACCATAAATTACTCGAGTGCTTTACAAATGGTCGAGGCCTCCAATGCCACAGCTTATAGAGTACCGGTATTTTCGAAAATGATAAGATAATAACAAAATTATCTTTTCATGGACCATAATAGAAGTACTATAATAGTACTGCTTCTTTGCAAGATCATTTTAAGGTCTCAAAAAAAAAACATTGCGTGAAGCCACCCGTATCCGGTCACACTGCCCTGATTCCCCTAGCTTCAAGGCCTTTCACGCACAATATCAACTCTCCTGTAGCCTCCAACGGCGCCGGAGATTAGCAAATTGTTTGGTGGTTTCCATGACTTTCGCACCGTGATTGAAGATTAATCAACAATGGGAAAATTTTTCTCTCAAGACTGTGCGGGTTCTGTATGTACTGGTACTGGAGAAGGAAATGTTCGTTAGTTCTTTGATAGACTCCTTAGAAGCTACAAAGATCTAAAATTATTTGTAAGTTTAAAGGCTATGAACTTCGCTGCTTGACAGTGAACGAGGGGATGATATCATGGCCAGAAGCTAGCAGTAACTTTAACGCTCCCCATACGATACCACGAGCACGATTCATTCTATATATCATCCTCGAGCAAGTACTTAATGTTTATATTTGTAATATTATGACAGGTTATTATTTTGTACGCCGGTGTTTCAAGGTATAAGCCATAGTGCCTATGAAGCAATAGAGGCCTGCGATACAAGGATAAATAAATTATATTGAACTGCAGCAGTTAATCACGTATAGTCACTCACTACTCGTTATACCGGTGGCCGGTTATGGCCTTATCTCTCTAAATGCTAAATTCTGCCGTACCCATAGGAGTAAACTAGAGATAGGAAGACAGATTTTTGTTTCTGGAACCCTTAGCAAATACCTAGCTAGGTCTCTGAAGTATGTGTTAGAAAAGGTTGGGTATTGAAAGCGCAATTCGACCCGATAGTAAAATATAAAAACTGGCACTACAATAATTAAGTTAATTCCAGTGTAAAAAATAATAATTTAATTTTAAACTGCTAAAAGCCCAAGCCATCAACTCCTTTTATGACCCTGGGAGGGAAGGTTATAAACAGCTGCCAATCCAAGGACTCAGACGGTCTCTCCATTCTCCATTCTCCACACTACCTCCTTTGAACTCAATCTCCACACCAACTTCTTCCATGCTCTGAAAAGTAAATGGACCTTCGCCGCCTTCCCCCAACCACGCCTTCTCATCATTGCCCTCACCGTCATCCTCAACGTCCAGGATTCCTTTGGACCTTGAAACTCTCATTTTTGTGATTTCATCTTCCAGAAGTTTCTGGATTTTAGATGGAGGTAGTGCTGTAAAAGCATCGCTTTTGTTACAAGCGACTAGTAATTTTTTGGACTGTGTAGTGGTTGAAGTGGCAGAACTTTGTAAAGTCAATAGAACATCATAGAGATATTCAGCTACTACCCGAACATCGGTGAGAGAGGAATCGAGGACGAAAATAACTCCACGAATTGTTGTGGAGGAAATCCGAGTAAGAGCTTTATGACGCAGCTTGCCATGCCCAGGTGTGTCGAGAAGAAGGAATCTTTTATGCGCTTTGAGAGAAGGGTCATGGGCAGATCTGTACTCCGATGTCCTAGCGATGGAGGCAGGAACAGAGCATTCTAGGGAATGTGGTGTTTGACTTGTGCGTGTTTCGACGGGAGGTTGGCCAGGCTCAGATTCAAACTTTAGGAAGTTTAGCAACAGCTCACAAATCATGGTTGCGGAGTAGGCGCTCACCGATGTCATAAGAGAGGTTTTCCCGCTCGCTGCAGGCCCAACTAACAAGAATGTTGGAAGGCTAATCGCAGAACGAGAGTGGAACACAATAAAGTGAAGGAAGATAGGTGTGAGGAAGATAACCAGTATAGTAGTTATCAGGACTGTCGGCGAGGGAGAGAATATAGATCCTCGTATTGAATCGTAGAGCGGCATGGATGGAGGTACCAGGAGCGTAGGGTTTGGGGAAGGCAAAGTGGAATCCATCTTCTGGATTAGGAGCAGCCCCGTTGGGTTGGGTTGTGGGGAGAAGAGAAACGGAATTTCTGTTGGAGTTGCTGGGAGAGCATAAAATGTGGACGCCAAGACACCAAGCCTAGGAAAGTTGTCCTCTGCGACAGCTTCGGGGATCAGAAGATGGCGGCAGGCGAAAGAAAAGTCCTCCCCAACAACCCAGCATCAGGAATTACGGAACAGCTATAGAACAGCATGCGGCTAGACGTGAAGGTAAAGCTCCTCCTTGTTATTTTATCAAGTCCCAGCAAAACAGAAAAATAAAATAAAATAAAAAAACATCCCCATATTATATTGGGAATGGCAGACCAGCGGAGTAGGTGGTATTAAGGAGTTAGGGCTGATGAACCTGGCTATTAAGAGACAACTTTTTGCCCGCTCCGACAGAGTGAAGGGGATTGATTTCCATCCTATAGAGCCTTGGGTTCTAAGCACTTTATACAGCGGTAGGATCTAACTTGGTGTTGTAGTAAACACTGCTGATAGTCTGATACCTTCTAGGTCATGTCAATATCTGGTCTCATGAGACCCAGACTTTGGTAAAAACGTTTGAAGTTACGGATGTTCCTGTCAGGGCCGGCCGATTTATTGCCCGAAAGAACTGGTTTGTGGTGGGCTCTGATGATTTCCACCTCCGAGTCTTTAATTACAATACCTCGGAGAAGATTGCTGCATTCGAGGCTCATCCGGATTACATCCGTTCCATCGTCGTACATCCTACTCAGCCATTTGTGCTCACTGCTAGTGATGATATGACTATCAAGCTATGGGATTGGGAGAAAGGATGGAAGTGTGTACAAACTTTTGAAGGGCATGCGCACTATGTCATGAGTTTGGCAATCAATCCAAAAGATACCAACACCTTTGCAAGTGCATGCTTGGATAGAACTGTTAAGATCTGGAGTTTGGGCGGCGGTGGAAATGCTAATTTCACATTGGAAGCCCATGAGACGAAAGGTGTCAACCATGTCGACTACTATCCGGCAGCCGATAAACCATACATCTTGACCACTTCCGATGACCGAACAATCAAAATTTGGGACTATACCACAAAATCTTTGATTGCCACATTGGAAGGACACACGTCTAATGTATCCTTTGCTTGTTTTCACCCTGAACTACCAGTTATTGTTTCAGGTTCGGAGGATGGAACTGTTAAGATTTGGCATGCCAACACCTATCGTCTCGAGCAAACATTAAACTATGGTCTTGAAAGAGCCTGGTGCGTTTCATCACAGAAGGGAAAGAATGCTATCGCGATGGGATTCGATGAAGGGTGTGTTGTGGTTAAGATGGGAAGAGAGGAGCCCGCAGTCAGCATGGATGCGGGTGGAAAGATAGTGTGGGCTAGGCATAGTGAGGTACTGACGGCCGTTATTAAACCAAGTGGTATGGGATCTTTCAATGATTGTTTCCACCTATCCACATACTGACTTTCCATATTAGATGTGTCAGCCAAAGATGGTGAACCTCTATCACTTCCTTCCAAAGATCTAGGCTCTTGCGAAATCTACCCTCAATCACTCCTGCATTCCCCCAATGGCCGTTTCGTTTCTGTTTGTGGTGATGGAGAATATATTATTTACACTGCTCTTGCATGGAGAAACAAAGCCTTCGGGCAGGCATTGGATTTCGTTTGGGGTTCCAGGGAAAACAGCAATGATTATGCAATCCGCGAGAGCCAGACGAGTGTAAAACTATTCAAAAACTTCAAAGAAAAACCAGGAGGATTGGACGTGGGCTTTCCCGCTGATGGGTTGATTGGTGGCGTTCTATTGGCTGTTAGAGGCCAGGGATCAGTTGGACTCTTTGACTGGGAAACTGGTGGGCTTGTCCGAAGGATCGATGTTGTCCCGCAGGGTGTGTTCTGGTCAGATAGTGGTGAGCTTGTTGTACTCGCATGCGAGGATACATTCTACGTCCTTCGTTTTGACAGAGACGAGTACGTTGCCGCCGTGCAAAATGGGACTGTTGAGGAGGATGGTGTTGAGGCCGCCTTCGAAGTCATCACGGATATCAATGAAACGGTTCGCACCGGAGAGTGGGTCGGTGACTGCTTTATTTACACCAACTCCACAAACCGCCTCAACTACCTCGTTGGTGATCAAACCTACACTATCTCTCACTTCGACCACCCTATGTACCTCCTTGGATATCTTCCGCGCGATGGTCGCATCTACCTTGCTGATAAGGATGTTAACGTTCTTTCCTATGCTTTGTCACTCAGAGTAGTAGAGTACCAAACTGTGGTTCTGCGTGGCGATATGGAAGCTGCTGCGGAGATTCTAGGTGATATCCCAGAGGACCAGAAGAGCAAGATTGCTAGGTTCTTGGAGGGGCAGGGCCACAAAGATTTGGCATTGGAGATTGCCACAGATCCCGAGCATCGATTTGACTTATCGCTATCGCTTGGAAACCTCGATACAGCCTTAGACATCGCTAGAGAGGCCGATGCAGAACATAAATGGAAGATTGTGGGTGATGCCGCCCTACTAGCGTGGGATTTGGTCCTTGCGGAGGAGTGTTTCAGGAATGCTAAAGACATTGGCTCACTACTTCTCTTGCGCACTGCGACCGGCAATCAAGAGGGTCTGAGGGAACTCGCAGGTTCTGCTATCATTACTGGGGCCAACAATATCGCTTTCGCTGCTTTATGGCAAACAGGAGATATCAAGGAATGTACCGAACTATTGGTAAAAACAGCCAGAATTCCGGAAGCAGCTCTCTTTACTCAAACCTATAAACCTTCATTAACAACGGAAGTGGTGTGCAAATGGAAAGACAATCTCAAGGAAAGCAAAAAGGGAAAGCTCTCCGAGGCTATTGGAGTCCCAGGCGAGGACGAGGAGTTGTTTCCAGAGTGGGATCATTATTTGAGACTTGAAGGGGAGGGCGGAGGAGATTTGATCGATGTTGGTGGGGCGGAGGATGGGGAAATAGAGCAATAGTTCTCTTGCGGGTGGTGTCTTCGCAAAAGGTTTTTTTTCTTTATTTTCTGCTCATTAGTTTTGAAACAATGATAATGACTGGATGTCGTTACAATATTATACGGATTGAACTAATTTTATCTCAATATCTGGTATGATATCATGGAGAAAACCAGTCTGTCAACTCCACCCAACTCCACCGTAGATACCTAAATACATTAATTGGCTGATGGCAATATCTCAGGACTAGTTCATTGTAACTTATTTCATACCATAGTTGTCGTAACAGAGGTTGTAAATAATGTCCTGAACATTCCCAAGCATTGTGCGAGACACTGGTAAGGTAGTCTATATTAGTACCTTTAGTTATAGTACGAGTAGGTGAAATGGGTGGCGCCCAGACTAGGAAGAATGAAATTAGGTTTTAGTATCGGTATGATACGATACGAGTAATCGAGTCCTGGTACCGGTATAGCGGCTCTGCTGCAGGGGCGTGCCTACAGGCTTGGCAGTTAATAATACTTTATGTCTTTTCAAGAAAATCGCCGTTTGGAACAAACTTCGTCCCGTACCCATCAACACCAATTGCGACCATGAAGCGGTCATCCGAGACCGACAACACTAGAAAGTCGGATGGTGTTAGCAAGCGTCGGAGACCGAATAAGGTTACTGGAAGTGGTGCTGGTCCAAAGCTAAACCCGGAAGACATCCAGACCCTGCGGCAATTACAGAGTTTGTTCGGCGACTTCTCTAAACCAGTGGAACTAAATAACGGTGAGCACAGAGCCTCCAGTTCTTGCAAAATTTACTGATTGCGAAGCTCTCTAATACGGTTCAGGTATTCAATGTTTTAAGGCTTTTTTGAATCGGTGCTCGAAGGGGGAAGAGGTTCCCGACCAGGTCGCAGATTTCAATTTAAAACTTTTAAAGGAATGGTTAGAAATCCAGAGCAAGCGGGCTACAGATGGTGATGTCGGAGAAGGTCAAGTAAATGCATTTGGAGATATTTTGCAAGTTTGGAGTTATGCCTCACAGGTAGGTTCATTTTTGCCTCCGACCTCTGGTGTTTGAGCTAAGTCTAGAATCAGAAAAACTCTCTTTCAGTACTATCGTCGGTTGTATCATCACTGGCTTGGTTGGTACGGATATGTTCACAAAACGAAGATCTAAAACCCAGCGGATTTGTTCTATGCAAGGCTATTTTACAGCAAAGCTACCTAAAGATTATCTACAGAACACTAGTCTCTAATAGGGAACATGTTGTTGCTCCCTGCCTGAGAATGCTTACGGAAGTTAATCGGTTTGATTATGGGAGCGCTTGTGGAATCTTGTATTCAGCCTTCGACTTCACGGCAAAGGATATTACGAGAAATCTGGAAGTCCGGTACGGAAAGGTTGAGACGACAGACGATTCGCGGAGACCTACTATTAGGACAACCTTCCTAAGATTTATCACATCTTTTTTCCAGTACGGCAGCAGCAATATCAAGAATCAAATACTAGGCCTACGCGCTTGGGTATCACCCATGTTCAAATATCTTAGGACAGATTCTCCGGCAGCCATCAATGAAGTATTGGGAGCATTGTCTGAATATATTATAAAAGACAAGGAAATCCCAAGGGCCACTAAAACGGCGGTTTTCAACGAGTGGGTGTTGGGTCATATAGCGGGGTTGTATGGTCGGCAAGAGAGGGTTACAATCTCAAAGGCCGGGAAAGAAGAAGAAAAACCTATTGCGGAGATTGTGCATGAGTTTTTAATGAGTGTTTGTACCACTCCTGGGAACGGCATTTGTTTCCCTAGTTCTGGATGGTATCCGCCGGGGTTGGTTGAGGGTGAAGAAAAACGTTGGGGCTCCGGGCCGCCAAAGGTACACAACCGCACTCTATCGTCGTTTATCTCAGCCATCAGGCCCTATGCCGACACACTTCAACAAGACCTATTACTGGCTATATTCAAGACGTGCCCGGAGCTTGTTGCTAGTTACTTTATCTCGAATTCTTCTTTCAGCTTCGATCCTAAGCTTACTTCTACATGGGTAGGATACTACGGTTTCCTTACTGCAGCAATTGAACTGCCCATACCGGATCACTTCGGGCTAGCCAAGCTATCCCCGACACCTCCCCCAACAAATGTGATTATCGAGAACGTAATACCAAAGCCATTAACAAAGGCGGTGTTGACAAAATGCATTTCTCATGAGAGTAGCTGCAATCTAATCAAATTTTTAACTATTCGTCTTTTGGTAGTCTCATTTCAAAAACTCCGGAAGATTCTGTCGGCCCTCGATGAGGCTTCTGCTTCTATGGTGGACCCTTCGACAAATTGGCTAAGGATGCGGTCTGAATTCGTTGAGGAATTCTGCAAACGAGTACCCGATATGCCGACAGTTTCGGGTTTGGTAAAGTCGCCGTCTGGGCAAGGCATGCTGCAAAAGGAAGCCACCAGCAGATTACTCGCCGATTACTGTGAGACATTATCAGAGGTCGCATTCGCGGGCAATTTCGATATTGCGCTGGCTTTGGGGGCGCTTTTCGCAGATAAGGGAGGGTCTGAGAGCCAAGCTGCTGACGAGGAGGGATTGAAATTTCTCGAGATGCGTCACCTGTTGAGAGTTGCGAGAGATGCCCCGGATATCAAGTGGTGGCACAAGCCAGGTATATCCTCATATAATCTCGTTATCGGACCTACTTGCTCACTCCGAGATACAGCTACGATGCCGCTTTCGCCTTTTGTGTCTATCCTCAGGGCTTGCTGTGGGTCAAGCTCAAGCTTCCCTCCACAGCAAATCAAGGCCTTGCTCCATTCATTTGTAGCCCCAAGTCTCTTATTACAAGCTGAAACACCAGTGTCTCCTCTAGAGGCACTTCTCGAGAGCCTCTCAGCTATCGCTCAGCCGGCCACTTTTGAAGCAACTCTGGTGTTCCTGGATGAGTCTATCTTGAGGTGTATTCGTACTCCATTCAAATATATCGACGACTACGCTGAGCTTGTTCTGAATATATCGGGGCCTCAGAGGCAAGGGCAAGGTACCGCGGCTGTGAGCCCTCTGGTTATGACAATAGTTGAGCAGTTCAAATTCTTCATAGAATCAGATGCCCCTCGTGGAGTGAAACTAGGTTTTTCAACTTGGTTGGCAAGGTTCATGGAGTCTTGTGCAATTTTAGGAGAAAACGGGCATGCCCTTGCCGCTTTGTGCAATCGCCTTGTTGAACTCTGCGGGTATGACAAAGCAAGTAAAGGTGTTTTCAAATCGCTAAAACAGGATCTGGAGGGGGGAGGGGGATTCCAACTTGTTAATAGAGAATCACCCGAACCAACGCCAAAGAGATACGGAGGAATAATTTCAGGAGAGAAGCGCTCCCGGGATCTGTTCAGAAGTTTGAGGAGATTAGATATAGAGGCTATTGAGAATTTGCTGCGCCTTTATCGGGATGTAGGAGCTGAGGTTTCGCTACTTGATATTGTGGTGATTTGTAGAGCGGTGGGTAGTGTACTAGATGGTAGTACGATAAACGAAGGCGATGCTTGCGCCACTATTTCTAAACTACTAGGCTTTTTAAAGGCTCTCTTCGAGCGGATACCAAGGGGCGATGGGCTTCGTGGTCGTGCCAAAGCAATGTTGGCCCACGACAGCACTTGGGTTGAGTCTTTTCTCCATGTGCCGGTGGATCCAGGAAGAGTCCCGCGATACATCATTTTCTCAACAGGCAATTGCCCTCTATGTCTACTGGACGAGTTGAAAGCTTGCTAAATATTTTTGACTTTAGGATTCTCCCAGCTTCTTTGCTCTATCTTCGATGGCTCTGAACCGGTGTTGAGACCTTTTGTCACGAGGTTCGAGGCATCTATGATGGATATCAATCAGCTCCTTGCCGGTGACAGCATTGATAATCGCAGGCAACGTGTGAGCTATAACTACCTTCATCAAGCCCCAAAACCATGGCTAATTGTTTTCATAGGTTTCCGTCATTTGCGAACCTGTAATTCTTCAAATTCTACTCTTGGAGGATCTCCCCAACCTCGCAAATGCGATATTGAAGAGCGTCAACGCGAAAGGGCTCGACGAACTGCAATTCAGTCTCCTTAGACTTGTCCTGGAGCGATTGTCCACAGCTGGCGAGCATCTGCCGCCTCAACTTCTGAAGGACATTCTAGTACAACTTCGGGGGCGCCTCCCTGACCACGGGCCGTTTAATAGGGCCTTAGGGAAATACCTGCTTGACTTGCCAGAGCAGAACATAGATATGGGCTCCATCCCCCTTAATCTGTCTGCGCTAGATCCTGAAAAAGAACATTCGGCAGCGAAGGTAGATCTAGAGTGTGCGCTCATTAGGAAAGTGGATGCTATACGAGAACTCGCTCTCTCATCTTTAACCACCACTTCTGATTTCACCAAGGCCAAGGAGATCTCACCTTACTTAACGGCACTACTCGAGTCATTTTCTATGCCTGGAAAAGGTGCCGCTCAATTCGAATGGACAGTGAAGGTAAGCGCGGAGACCCGAAACCAGCTTGATAAGATTTTTGCCCGATTCCAAGTGGATCTTCATAAGGATTTCCTGTCCCTAGAGCAGATTCATCTTCTTCAACGAGCGGCGTCATTGCTCCCATCCCTAGATAAAGAGAAAGCACTCCGGAATGTAATACAAGACAGCAGAGGTATTAATCTCGCGGTAGAGACAGTCGACCTTATCGACTCTTTAATGGACTCTCGAGAAACAGCAGATATTCGAAGTTGGGTTTTAGTAGCTATTGACTTCCTAACTCGGAGATTTTCGGAAGATGAATTACCGTCAGAGAAAGTCCTGAGGTTTGCAAAACGGTTAGGAGAATTATTCGCACAAGAAAAGATTGACCTATCAGCATCGGTGCCACGAGCTGCTCTAAATGCTGTTCTCGAGTCTGGCCTTCAAAAACGCATTGACACCCCAGAGATAGTCTATTTCGTTTCGGTTGTGGTTTCACAGTTGGCCTCCAAGGTATATCGCACAGCTCTTTTTCCAGCCCTAATATTGTATACTAATACCGCAATTAGTCACTTGACGCTGGGAAGCTACTTCAAATGGTGCTCGGACATAGCGGGAACCCTCTTTTGTTCCGCGGTGATACCCCCGATGAGATCTCACACCATATGGCGTTCGTTATCTATTGCCTCTTTTCCGCTGCCAGATTATCTCAATCCACTATAACAACACTGGACGGAGTATTGGGATTATATCGCGGCACCAACGATCTTATAGACGCCGCTTTACTAAACATTATATGGAGTATCGAAGCGCATCTAGCCCAAAGTTGCGCCAACAGGATCGCGGACTGGTCAATTCTTGAGAGAGCAGGAGGAAAATCGTTTATTTCACGAGTCCGGGGTCGGCTTTTTGTCGCCGTGGATTCTAAGAAACTTGCCAGGAGTGTCTTCCAATACTCTCCTTGCAAGGCGACCGTGTCCGGTGTAGATCTCAAAACACTTAAATCGTTCATGAGTGCTCGTGCTGAACAGAGGGAAATCGATTCCCGGACGTACAATCCCGAGTTCTTGCTTCCTGTTCTCACTTATTGCCTACTGTCAGACAATGTTATTATTGATGTTCAGGCCGCCGTTGAAAAACATACTCTGGGTTTCGCTATTATGGGTCTTTGCTCTTATCGTAAGAGTTCGAACAGCCAAGCGCGCAGCTATATTAAAACAGCTATTGCGAAGTTAGAGGTAAGATATCTCCGAGATTTTCGACACTTCTAGTACACCCATTTTAACACTCCCAGGCTTCAGCATATCGGGAGAGAGCTCAAATCTTGCATCTCCTTTGCGCCATCTTAGCCTCCTTTACAATCTACGAAAAATTGGATGCTTCCCAACCCTTGCATATCCCGACAGTTGTTGGAGTTTTCCTTGCCCAATTAGTCCAAGTCCTATCTAACCCAAACCACTTCCTCTATGAAAAAGTAATGGAACTCCTACTTCGACAGCCATTGTTGAATTTGCACGATGTCCCACACATGATATCGCTCTCGAATATTGGCGAGGAGTACCACAAAGAAGTTTTTTGGATCCTGAATGTGCTGGAAGCGGGTCTAAAGACTGAAGAGGTTTGTATTATTCTAGATCCATTCCAAGTTTCTGAGACTGATTGCCCGTCTTTCCTAGGACCTCGATCTATACCGGAAACGGAATGTGTTCGGCAATTGCCTAAACGTCTACAATTCTCCCTACACGAGTGAGAAGGAGAAGGAAAAGATCATCGAACTGCTTTGGAACGCTGCTGGGATTGAGGGAGGTGGTACCACACTCATCACTCGTAACGGAATTATTTCTTGGATAGAGAACCAGTTGTCTAGCGTTCTCTCGGTAGAAAACAGAATCTTGATGAAAAGGCTCGGGGCAAGGTTGTTTGAGTCCGCTGCTAAGGAGCATATCAACGAATGGAGTAAGGGTGATATTGAATACCATCTGCGTGATGGTATACTTATAAAATAATCTATTGCTTTCATTGTACATAATTCAAAAAGTTGTTCTATCATACGATTGTTGTGCTTACCGGCATTTGCTTGGCAAAATTGTTGAGTTCATTCCGTGTTGATATTGTATGATACTCAAATGCACTATCAAAGGACCCACCCCTGTGACAGAGCCCCGAATTTACAAGTCATCCCTTCGAAGTATTATTGCCTCACTAGTTACAATACTGTTTTCAAAGATTTATAATTTTTATATTCCCCACACCTCACACACTCCATCACTCCGCACGCTGACCCGCTCCAACACCAAAACCGTCAGTCTTGGCATTTGTGTCGCGTCAATTTATCAAGTCAGCAATTGCATCCAGCCTACCACAACCGACTCCAGCTCTTAGAAAATTGATTACCGGCTTCCTTTAAGTCGCCCTCAGTCTTGGAGCGCTTTCCGCAGGTTTCGGTGGCCTCTTCCGGTGATGGATGGATACCAGCGCCCCCGTCAGGGTGGGGGAGGGGGAATCAATAATGGATATTCTGGCTATGGCGGGTACGACTATGGTGACACCCGGGAAAGACCCGCATACGGGGAGAGAGAGAGATGGAGAAACGAACGGGACCAGGACAGAAGTGGATTCAGTGGTTATGGGGGAAGCGATTATGGTCGAGATGCTAGACAGCAGCCTCCTCCTCGATCACAGCAACGGGAGTTCGCTCCCATCAACTCAGAATGGGAGAACGAGCAACAGGGCTACTATGGAGGAGATAGAATTAGGGAGAGAAGTAGGGATAGGAATGATCAGGCTCTGCGCGGTAAACCAAGGCAGAATGGCGTGAAGAATTATGGTCCTGGTACTCGGAAGCTCGAAGGTGCGGGGGAATTCTCCCACCTCCACTTTTTCCTTGCGGGATTGAGAATAGGATACTAAATTCCGTCAATTCCCTGCGTTTAGATATTCTCCAGTTTATCGAGAAGGATTGGGATTTCATGACACTTGACAGTTGTGTTCCCGTCAAAGTGGCCTTACAGCTTATGGATACCAGCTCATTGGGGAGAGCGTACCAGTACGACAGCTACCAGCAAACACATAACCAGCTCCAACATGCACTGCAATCTATCGTGAACGGTACATATCCTATTCCAGAATTACTCCCCAACAGCTTCATGTACAGGGACTGAAAAAAAGAAAATGGAAATATTAGATCACCACCAGGGTTTCAATAGCTCTATTGGGACGTTCCACAGCATAATGAGGAGTATAACAACGTCACAGGCAAAGGTTAGAGCACTCAGGGAATCACTAGTCCAAGCAAAGACAGATCTTTCAACTTCAAAGCCGGAGGTTAAGAATATGGTGGAAACATCTCAAACATATGACACAATGCTACGGACACTCAATTTAATGTTTGATTTTCCTTGATTTTGATTTTCCTTTCCGTGTAGCCGGAGCGTTTTTGAAGCTGATTTATTCAACAGAGAACAACTCAATGGTGTGCCGGAAAAGCTAGAAGCACGTATATCCGAAAAACGGTTTTTGACAGCCGTTGAGGTCTTATCTGATGCCCTCAAGGTTATAAAGCAACCAGAAATGATGGAGATTGGCGCCTTATCCGATTTAAGAACATATTTAGGCAGTCAAGAATCGGTATATGAGTTCTCGCCCTCAATTTTTTGTTATTTATGACCCCGAGCTCTACTGATAGTGTGATTAGTCTCTTGCCGACATCTTAATTGAGGAGCTCCATAACCATCTTTACCTGAAGTCTCCATACTGTATGGATCGATGGAAGCCTTACTCTCCACATCAGAAAGACTGTACGTTTCTGTAATTTTTTGGCTGCTGAATTGAGGCTAACAGGATAAGTGACGAACGGCGATATTCCCACAATTGACCTTAGCGAAAAGCAAGCTTCTATGCCTTGTACGACTGTCCTCGCATCCCAACTATTGTCTTCGTTTGCTGACCCGGACAAGCATTATTAACGAAAGCTGAGGGAAAGAGACCACTCCATGTGTTTCTTGACTCCGTAGATTTCACCCAGCCGGTAAGTCTCGTAATCTCTGTCTTGATGCCTATCCACGCTAACACACTCAGATGATAGAAGACGCAAATGCGAATAAGAACCCAGAGGCTGACAGCCTCTACTACATAAGGCTGCTTCTAGAGGCATTAAATAGCCTTGGTCACATATCTAACGCCGTTGGAACTGTGAACCAGCGCCTACCAGTAGAGCTGTTTAAACTTGTTGAGAAGACTAATAATGAAGTTGATCAACGGCATCCGAGCTCCTTAACCGGCGTTGCTCGATCTATTGGGACTTTCACTAAAACTCTTGACTTGGGTCTGAGCGATAATGATGTTCGGGTCACTGTCATACATGACTTATTATGGACTCTATACTCTAAGTTCGCAGCTGTTATGGAGGGTCATAGAGTTATTTACGATGTCGTTAAGGGCATTAGCAGGAGAGATGGTTCCGAAGATGTAGCATCCTTAGCAGGTGGTTTTATGGAAGTCTGGCAACTGATACAGAGCGAGGTACATATTATCACCGAAGATCTTTCAGCATTTATGCGCTAACATTTCTAGATGCGATCTTTGCTCCACGATTATCTCACCATGACTGACAGTCGGAGTGTATCAAGTGCCCCCAAAGGCATCCATCACGCTATCAACAACATCGTTACTGGAAAGACACCTCGAGACAAGAATAAGATATTATTTAAGTTATCAAGCACCGACAGCAACTCGGCTTCTATTAAAAAGGATCAGGACGACTTAGAATCTATTCTAAAGGCCTCTGTACCTGGTCTCGTCTCCGAATCCCTTCGACCCGCCGCAACCTCTTCGGATGTGAACACATCCTCTGATGGTGCTGCGACTGGACACAAGCTACTAATTGAGCCAAGCGTCTTCAACATGGGGCTCCTTCTTCCCCCATCACTTGCGTTTCTCAACCGTATCAAAGATATTGTTCCTGCAGGCTCTGGGATTGTCCTTAGCACCCTGACTTCCTTTTTGGACGATTTCTTAGTTAACGTGTTTCACCCTTCATTAGAAGACACCATCCGGGACCTCTTCAACCAGACAACTAGTGACCTTGATGCTTTCCAGCAGGATCCTCAATGGGCATCAGTCGCAAAGAAGCCTGTTATGAAGGGTGCGACAGCTTTCCTAGGGCTTATAACTGCGTTATGCAAGATGCTTGATACCATTCCTCCCGATCAAGCTTTTGGACAATTGACTATTGATTTGCTTAACTCGTATTACGAAAAGTGCTATGAATGGTACAAAGGTATATCTTGACCCATTCCTGGCCGCATGGAATTAGCTGTTAACAAGACAAAAAAACTAGAGCTTGTTGCGAGACATCGGGCCGGCCCAGAAGATGGAACCACGCCAATGTTGGATATGAAGCGAAGTGCCCAATGGGCACGCGTGGACAAAATTCGCTCTGCCATGCATGGCCTTTGGACCGGCAATGAAGAGGCTGAAGCCCTCAAAAAGGTTTGCAACTCTTCGATTGCCAAGTAACCTAATCGCTCACCATTGCTACAGGAGACCGAAGTCGAACTTGGGGATCAAGAAGGCAAAACACTTACTCTTGCCGATCTTATCACTGATCGCAAGGTCACAAATTCTTTATGCATTCTTTATTCCAGCATGAAATGGTTGGCCAGCAATGTTGTTCAACTTCGACATGTGGAAGATACACAAAGCTTTTCTCGGCAGGAAGGAGGACTCTCGGGGGTTTGCTTAGCCCTTGGCTTAAGAAAAGATCCTGTTGCTAATTCTTCAATAGCGCCGGAGGAGACGCTGGACTTTGATCTCTGGGGAATCTTCAATGTCTCGCGATGAAGCAGCAAAACCGGTATACCTCCCCATGACTACTGAAACCGTTAGGTGCGAAATTCCCCAGGCTTAGAAGCAGCTGCATAAAGCTAACCTCTAGCAGTGGATTTGATGGTGTTGTGAATTCCTTCCAGGAATTGGCCAATACAATTCTTTTCACCTTGCGTGCCGAGGCCCGGTGCCACGTACTACATTACCTCGACATATGCATGAAAGAGGGAAATTATTGTCTCGATAGTCTCGTAAACACCCCTGATCCTAACGTTCTAGCCCTGAACGCGGACCTAGTCTGGTTTGACGAAGTTATCTCACACCTCCTCCGTGACAAAGAAACTAAGTAAGTTCGACCCGGCCCCTCACTTAGTCAGAAATTCTACTGACCCATGCTCCCCCTCTACAGATATTTGGTCAAAGGCCTCGGCGCAATGATGGACCACCTTCTAGTAGCCAACGCAAGCTGCATCAAAATCATCAACAAAGAGGGCGTAGAGCGCATGCAACTGAACATCCTGGTCCTCCAACAAAACCTCAAGAACATAGAGACAGGCGGGGAGCTAACGCGGGCCTCAGCCTTTTATGCCCTCTACGCTGGCGGCATGGAGGTAATTCAGACCAAATTCCCCAAGGTGTCGTTAGTCTAGTCAAGTCAATGTCTAACTCCCCAAACCCCAAACCAGGACCTGATTAAAGCCGCAAAAGAGGGCAAGATCGACTTCAGTTACGACGATCTAAAAGTCCTTGTTGAATTGTACTTCTCCGAGGCCATGAGCAATCGTCGCGAATCGGCGTCGGCTTTACAGGCGAGGAGGTCGTTGAATGAGAATCTGTTAGCCTTATCGGAAATTATGTGGACTTTATGATTTTAGGGCTTTTTAAAGCAAAGGAAACGAGCTAACCGGCTAACTGACTAAACTGTGCTATTCGGGATTTTACTTGTTTCTTGAAATCGTTTCTCTATACCCGATTACTCACCCCTGTTTCTGAGTGGAATTATTGGGATTTTTTTTTTCTTTCGCTTTCACTTTGTCTTCATAAACAGCGAGTTTTTTTGGGTGTATTTGTGGATAACGGCAATGATGAGATGTCATGTGGAAGGTTTGGGCGTGTTTTTTTTTCTTTTTTCTTTTGAGACGAATGGCTGCCATGCTTGATGGAAGTATCTTCAGTAATGTTAATGAAATGTGGGAGTGGTATCATACTTGTGCTTGAACGGGACGTAGTGGAGTTTGTGGGAGGATAGGTTCTATTTTCTCTTGAGTCAATGTAAAATGTCCGCCTGAATATTATTAAATGAGTCTCGTTGCATGATTATTGCTCCCACGGCTACGCATCTTTAGTAGCTGACGAAAGTTAAACAGGAGCTTTCTCGCCCCCCTTTTCCTTATTACAGCATCTATCCAGCTTAATGCATTCTGATACCGCCTTTCACAAACCTCAAATAAAATGGCTTCATCTTAAGTACTGTACTATCTCCGAGTGAGACATGGTGATACAAACTATTTGGACTCGGAACCAATCTATCGAGGAATTTGAATTTCTATGAATATGCTGCGACAGCATAGCCTTCTATAAACCCGGGAAATGCATCTCGGGGCGCCGTCTTCACTTCTGTCGGCATATATTTTGGATCCGCATTTACAGAACGGAGAGTTCGCCGAATTTTTCCTAGAGAGTTGATGGGTCAGTGGATGAATGCATAGATAAGAGGGAGGGGGAGGGACAAACCTTGTATCCAGCTGGCATCCAGCGACCCTTGGAAACCATCTCTGCGGTTCGGGCATCGATATCAGGGCGGGCGCTGGCGATGTCGTCCTGCAAGTAATAACATGGTAGGTCAGTAACCATACAATATCTTTAAACGCCCACACAGAACCTCCCCAAGTAGCTATATATAGCGTAAGAGGAAGGCCCGCAAACATACCACCGTCAAGTCTTCAAACGGCCTAGCCTCCTCGATATTCTTGAGTGTCTTCTCTAACTCGTGCAACTCCGTGTCGACCCTGCCCTTCGTTGCCTCAGCATTCTTGACGGCCTCGGCCTCGAACGCCTCGATGGTCCTGAGCTGGTTATTTAGGTCGTAGGTGGCGGGCTTGAAAGAGCGGTACGCCTTCTCGATCTCGTCGATGACGGCCTGGTTCTTGAGGATGGCGCGGTAATGGCTGAAGTCGACTTCCTGTGGGGCCTCAGAGAGGATGGCAACCTTACGGCGGACGTCTTCGTTGCGCTTCTTAAAGGCTTGGAGGGAGGCGACTGTTTGTCCCTTTAGGCCGAGGGAGGTGGTGATTTGGGCCCAGTTGATTTTTAGGGCCGCACTTCTCTACGGATTCTACCGTTAGTGACTTGAGGACTCCATCCATTATGTGAGAAGGGGGGTTACTGCTGGAGCAGGCATTTTTTCGAAAAGAGTGGATGAGCGGAGAATTGACGAAAGGGGAGAGGGTTTGATAAGTTTGGACCGTTTTTGTTTCGTTTCGGACAATGACGGTAATTTAGAGAGAAACAAAAAAGGAAGATTTCCCGGCGTGTTGGGGTTACCCGACCTACAAGGATCCTTATCTCAAAAAAGCCTCAGTCATGATACTTGTAATTTTGTCCAGCACCCACTTCCTCCTACCGAAATTTAAACCATTGAATTTCACCCTCCCAAACCTACTACCACGGGTACAATTTCCTTTCCAACCACACCTCAAACGAAATGTCCCTCTTAACGCCCCTCCGACGCACAGTGTGCTTAGCACCAACCTATATGAAAAGAACCCTCACGACCACCGCCGCCCTGCAAGATGTTGGTCCCGAATCCCCCCATTACATCGACATGCCAACATCCCCGGTAATCCGACCATACCGCAAGCCTCCGCCAAAGGGGAAGCTCCCCAGGCCACGCCCGATCACTGAAAACGTCAAATCCACCCTCGAAGCGACCCTCGAGCCCCTCAAGCCCCACCAAGCGGGCCCGGCAGCAAACGAGGAGGCCAAGTCTTACATAGAATGGAAGAACAAAATGTCCGCCATGCGTCGCTGCAACCTTCGCGAGGGATTGTCGGAACTAAGGAAGAGGGCAATGCAAACGGCCCAGCGGAGGAAGGAAGCGCTCGAGAAGAGGAACAAAGAGCGGGACGAGCTGCTAAACACTGCGATGCGCGAGGACGTCCGGTTGACGCTTCCTTCCGTACTATCCACGCTCAGGAGCGAGGATATTACCACCATGCACCGTATGACACTGGAACGGGTGGAAGAGAAGAATCGGTTGAGGCTAGCAAAAGAGCAGGAAAAGACGGAGGAGAAGATGGAGATGTTGCACGAGCTCTACTTGAATGCTAGGGAATTTTTGCTCACGGAGGAAGACCTTGATGAGGCAATTGCGAAGACTTTCAAGTCGCAGAATGCCCTTGTCAAGAGGTATCCGCCTACCATGGAGGATATGTTGAGGGATATTGAAAATACTGGGGCGTCGTTTGGAACGGAGAGTAACCCCCGCTTAATTGAGGTAGCCGGCGCGTTGACAGGGGGGAAACTTCCACCTCCGAAGAGAGACCAAGCGGGTGATTTCAAGCTCGGTCGGTATTAAGGTGCCGATTCTTGTTCATAGGTCACTAGAAACACTTGTACAAATTCTGAGAATACCGAGTACCAAGCCGGGAACACAATTTGCTATGCTGCTACGAGTATGATACACCCTTTACTTTGAAAAATTCACACCTTCGCCATCGAACCGTCGCGGCTACCAGTAGCATTCCCGCATGCCCCAGAGTACAAATAAAAAAAAATACACCACTCCTTCATTGTTTAAGAGTACAAGAATATAGCAACCTATCACATGATATAGAACTATAAAACATCACAAGCCCATAAAATTAAGGACACCCCCCATAACCTCCATTCAGATTTTTGCTTATTTGGGGATGTCCCAACACCATATCCTACTATTACCACTTTGTCACTACCTGCACCCCCCCATACAGGAGAATGTAGCGGGGAATAAGTCACATTTCGCACCTTCCTCTTGCCTTCGAGTATGTACTTTTCCTCCTCCTGAGTCCTATCCTTCCGCGGCCCATATCACACCTCCTTATCCCAATATCTCATAATGTTGGTTTAGATTAAACCTATTTACCCCCCCTCTGCCTAAGCCTTGTTTAGTGACTTCTAGGGTCCGTAACCTTCTGTTTCCATTTATCATAGAAAATAGCTGAGAATACAGTTCGCATTATAGTACGACAAAATGTTTTAATAGGCTGAAACTTGGTCAATTTCCACCTCCTCTTTGACCCGATGGTGTCTAGTACAGACATGATACACACACAGCTCGAATGGGCCCACTCGGGCTCCTTTGCCTTTGCCCTTCAGTTGGTATCTTACTACTATCATATCATACATACCACTAGCACCTTGCTGCTCCTCTGCACATTTTCTTCTCCTTTACAATAATACAATCATGACCGCGACCATACTTTGCTGATCTAGAGTGCTCGGTTTTCCTAAGGATCTACGACATATCATACCCCTCCACTCCCGGTTTCAAGTTGTTTCCTCCTATACTCTGCATTTCTGAGCCTTTTATTATTTCACACTAGCCAGCCAATATTATGTATTGGGCCCGAAGGTGTTGTTGCTATTGGCCAATTAGCACTAGGTCATGGTTTATTTCTTAGGTGTCTATATAGTTGTTTGGTTCGTTACCAGTGGTTCCAATTCTTAATCACTGCCAATTTCTATTATTTATAATTTTTATTATCCGCTCCTTGCTGTTTTTTTATTATTCTCTAGCTGTGGAGGTTTTAGCACACTGTATCCCGTGCATCTTTTGCTCAGTTAGTTTCTATCCACACAAGGACCTCGGTGGAGAAGGTCCAAAATCCCTCTTTTTACTCCTAAATACGCTGGAATAAACGGTTCACTAATCCATGGCCCTGTCTGCATAATATCTTGTACTGTACAAATAAATAATACGATTCAATAGAAAAAAAAACATAAAATTAAAGAGGTTTCCGCCGGTGACGCCCTTGATCTAATATCCCAGATAGAAAGTGACCCCGAGTCTACAGTGGAAACCCTTTTCTACAAAAGAAACACACTCCAAGACCCCCAGCCTCCAGGCTAGAACAAATCACACTTAGCGGTATGATACATTTCCATGATAGTACGGTTAATACAATTAGGCGCAATAAGACCGCTATGTATGCATTAGCACATTAGGCAACAGGAGGGGAATGGCAACATACTTATTAGTGATAAAGCAATCAACTGAACCACTTTCTATGTATTCAGAGAGAATAGTTGCAGGTCGGCACCCTTCAGGGTTATAGGCTGCAGGAGCCAACAGAGTTAGAATAAATCGAACCACCACAGAACCAAAGCGGATCTTACGAAGTGTGATATCCGGAGGCCCTCGTTCGAGGAGTCCATAGGGACCAAAGGTCGTCATAGGACAGAACATATGAGTTCCAGCAACGGTGTATACCAGCTTGCGGTGTTCTTTAGCAACCATTAAAACACCCGCTGTTCCCGTAACAGCCACCATGCCCGCATCCGCGAAAACATATCGAGCTACGACGATCACCTTGTTAACTCTAGGCATCAGATTCTCAAGGTCATGGTACATGATAACCATGACCTGGATTCCGCGATCTTGTAGAGATTTTCTGGCAGCAGTTTCCTGGTCACCCCCGGCCTCCTCCCTACCCACCGGCTTGTTCATAACAGCAGCGCTGGCCTGCTTATTGATACCGGCTATCTCATCCACAACTACAATCAATGTGAACTCTCTCTTTTGCGCAGCACGAAGGAGAAGTTTATGAACAGGTGGTGGAAGCCCATAAGTCAAAATCACTTCGTTCTTGTAGATTACCTGCGTTGCAAGTTCAGAAATGTTATGTTCACAAGAATCAAGCTCCTCAAGGAGCTCCTGGATATCCTGTATCACAGCCGGGCGAATATCATATTGGACGGCTTGTGCCTGCGGCGCCATCCCCATGCTGGTGGACGGGGGTGTTGAAGCCGCGGACGACCCGCGAGACGAAGAAGCAACAGAGAGAATCTCGAAAACTCCAGTCACAGAGCTCGATGGGCTCGCAAATGAGCCATGCCCAGCAAGCTGAGCTCTAGTATCGGCACTCTTTATAGGAGCACGAGAAACTTGGAGGGGTTCCTCTAAATAAATATATAAATAAAAAACCCTCCCAATCAGCATAAAGCCCAGGCATTGAATGATGAGTAGCCATTCAAAATAAATAAATAAATACCTATCTCCAATGCAGCCTGAAAAAGATCTCCCATGCCATTATTCTCGGCCTCCTCACGAATAATACCAATCACCCTTCGAGCCATGTTTCTAACAGCTAACTCGCGGGGGACAGCTTTTGAAAGCTTAGTCCCAATCGAAGAGATATGATCCACAAGATCGCCTATGCTAGAAAACGGGTGGGCGTAGATCAAGCGAAGAAAAAGTTGAGCTGTTGCTATTGCTGCGGCTTCGGGACCCTTAACGCTACGACGCTTGAGAACACTTCACCAACAAGACGCATGTTAGCACACAAAAAATACCATTTGCTCAAGGGAATTACCCAACAAATAGATCAACCGAGACATCGGGAGCAAATGCTGTGTCGAGGTGATCGAGCCACCATTGAAGGTCAGGTGTTCTGAGAGTGACCATTTGGGAGGCCATTTTGAGAGATCTTCACCAACTAAGGTCCTGCGTGTAGATCGCGAGATATCCTTCTAACCGAAACGAAGCAAGCGGGATTACTTACTATCTGTAGAATCAGAATAGGGGTCGGTTGGCGCAGAGAAAAGGTACTTAGGATGTTGGGGTATGATAAACAAAGAAAAAGTCTGGTGGGGCAGCAGTAGTCATCCAAAACCGTTAGTGGGGTCGGGCCCCTGACCCATGCCGCCGGGTAACAAACTCTGCCATAGTGGTTGTGTGGATGCGGCTCTCCTTCATTAGGTATCACCTGCACAACCCAGATAATGGCATGTGCATAGTGGGAATATGTGGCACTCGGAATATAAACAGCGTATTGTACTCGTATTATACGCAAGGTCGGATTTCAAAACCGAAGAGGTCAAAGATCTTAGCACAACCATGGTTGCTCAAAACCGGGGCGACATCAATTCTCACTCGAATCTCTGGTAAGGTTCATTTCTCTTAAAACTCACCTGTAACTTCTAGTTCGAGAGTCGCGCGGAGGGCATTTCAAGAACATTTCCAATATCCCGCAAGTGATGCGCTAACGATAACTCCTAACAGGTTAGTGTCCCACCTACTAGGGAAATCGCAATAGCAATGGCCGCCTATGTGCTTGGATATAGAATAGCGGTGGGAGGAGTGAAGGTGGTAGAGAAGAAACAGGCAGGGTAGGTGGATACCAACATGCAGTGCAAACCGGCGATAAGTGACTACCGTAGCGAGAGTGCGCTAAGCCAACACTACAATCCTAAAAGTTTATCAAGAGTTGCTCCATGAGGTCTTCACCGTACTTCATAGCTAAGATTACAAGGTTTTTTTTGGTAAGAGTCACTAACAAAAGATCTGACACCAAAGAAAACTAAAACCACCCCACGCACATTTGGAAGCCCTCATGTATATTCGGGTTTGTACTTGTTGTAAAGGGGGAAAAATTGACGCCCATGACATGGCCATAAAGGAGAGAAGCCGCTCGCCCAAGTGAACCAAGTTTTATTTTTTAAACCACCCAGTTTTGAACATCCAAAGCAGAAAAAAGGAAAAACACGCTTATGCCTAGGTTTGGAGATTATGTCAGTAAAAGATCCACAAGAATAAGCCCCCCCGTACCCCTGCAGCGGACTAGCAGTCTAAGATTTCAAGCCGGTATTCCATGCCTCTGCTCCTGTACACCACTGCGAATCCCTCCAGCCTAAAAATTCGAAGCATATTAGGAGTGTAATCCCACCTTGATAGCGTATTTCCTCTTAGGGAAATGCGTAAGTTTCTTCTGCTGTTTCAGAGTCTTCAATCCCGCCTCGTGCTTGGTCAACCTCCTCCTAATAGCGCGGGTCTGCTTGGGGCGGAGATCGAGAGGCAGGTATTTCTTCCCCTTGTAGAAGATGCGAAGTTGTTGACGCTGAGTAGCATTGATGACGGTCAAGACGCGAGCGATGGACTTGCGAACATCATGGCTGGACCCCTCATTAGTTTTAAGGTCTGCAGACATGGTTCCGTTGTGTAGGATGGAAAATTACATCTTGGTAAGCTTGGATGAAGCACCGCCGGCGATCTTCTGAACACGAAGGTTTGCAAGCTCCTGCTTGAGCTCCTCGAGTTGTTTATTGAGGTCGGTTTTGGACTTTGTCCACAAGGTTGAGGTCTTGACTCCGGGCTATACACAATTTTATTCCATCAGCATTTCACTCTTCCCTTTACTTGGTCCCGGATTGTAGCGGCGGATAGAAATTGACATACCATGGTGAAGGCGAGATGCTAGATCTATTTGTCAGGTGTTGGATGGGCGATTCTTTGGGCGATTATCGTCGTCGGTCGTGAATTGGTCAACTCGAGACTTGCCTCATTACTAGCCCAGAATTAGTGGTGCTCCAATTATTATTTTTGTGTGGGAGCAGTCTGTGGAAGGGATTAGGGTTTGCCCTTGCCACTTAGGATCAGATAAGACAACGATCTAATCAGATGAAGGGTACAATGACAAAGCCGAGAAGTAATGCTGCAACAGGAAGCGACAAAAGACGTACCGGTACCGGTATGAGACCCTTCAAACAAGAACTCTCTAACACCCGATCTATTCACTCTTCAAGTATTATTCATGACAACTTCTACCTCGAACAGCTGGGCCCAGCTCAGACAGCAGGCCCGTTCTCTAGAATCTCAAGTTAGCCGACCCATATGCTTGTGTAAATAAGGAACCTTGCTAATATGAACATAGACTGACAACTTATTCCACACCTACTCTTCCTTCGTCTCCAACCCTGCAGCAAAGCCTTCTGAAGCGGAGCTCCGAACAGAATCTCAACTCCAAGAGATCCTCCAAAAAGTACACCGGTCTATCCTTCTAAACACCCCCAAAGCTAACGCTCCCAGCGAGAAACCGTCGTTTCCTCTCTCTCCAGACTGCTAGACTCCGAAACGGCGTTAACTTCCTCCGCCACCAAACTTCAAAATCTTTCTCTACACCGTTCCACTCTCACAGACCATCGCCGCGAGTTCGTCCGTCTCAAAGGTACCGTCTCAGAATCCCGCTCACGCACACATCTTTTATCATCCGTCCGCGACGACATCAATGCATTCCGATCGGCCTCTAGGATTGAAGAAGGCAGATCTGAGGCAGACTACATGCTAGATGAGCGTGACCGCATTGATAACTCTCATAATGTTGCTGATTCAGTCCTGAGTCAAGCTTATGCTATCCAGTCAGATTTCACGGATCAGAGACAGCTACTAGGAAGCATCAATCGAAGGATTGTGCACTCTGCTAGCCAAATTCCAGGGATCAATACTATCATTGCGAAGATTAACACTAGGAAGAAGAGGGACAGTATCATTTTGGCCGGCTTGATTGCTGCTTGTTTCTTGATGGTTTTATGGTTTCGATAGAGTGAGTTCTGGGTGTTCAGTGGCTATGCCATCGTCGCCGTAGAAGGCATGATTGGGTACCTTTTGTCTGTTTGTTTTAGGTCTCAGCGTACTTGTAGGTCATGTGCAAGGACCGGCCATTTTTCTTTTCGTTCTTGTGGATTGTATTGGCGCTGGTTTGGCTATTGTACTATACATGACGGGAGAAAGGAAATTATAACTACAGAATATAATCTTAATGATGTGATACATTTATTGTCTATCTATGTCTTTCCCATATTTACCCCCTCTCCTTCTTTCCCACCAGCCCTCACTCCACCTGGCTTCCTTTTCGAATCAGCAACCAGCTTCTTAACCCCCCTAATCAAAGCGGCCTTCTCCAATGCCATAGGAGGCCCAGACCCTGCCCACCGAATCCTACACTCCTCGTCCAGCAAATACACATACCCAACCTTAGAATTATGATACCCCATCTGATCCCGTGTTTCATCACCCAATCCTTCCTTAATAATGAAGTATCTCCCCCAGCGCGACTCCTCCATCCTCCTCTTAAGACTCCCCCGAAACATCATAACAATGCAATACCTGAGCAAGTTCTCCTCAACATTGATATCCATCCTCCCCACCACCTCCTCCTCCCCTCCCGCCTCCCGTGCCATACCCGCAACCTCATCAAGCCCCCAAAGCTCAACCTGCCTTTCCGCCCACGTGCCGGAAAATACCGCAACAATCGACACTCTACCCCTCAGCACATCCGTAGTATCCTTCCTCGCCGCGACAAGCGTCCGGCCATTCAAGTTCGGGAACCAAAGCGCACGCTCGCTCTTGAACAATCTATGTGGTGCAATGAACGACTTCCCCTTATCCGTTACGGACAGGCGACTGATGTCACGGAAGTAGGGCTTCGCCAGCTCCTTCGTTAGGTGTCGCCGCTTCGCAAGGTTTCGTCCCGGGTCGCAGAGGTCTGTGTAGATCTGGCTAAGGGTGCGGAAGCCGTTTTTTCCTGTTGCGCTAATGTTAGGGCTCGGCAGGAGGGGTTCCGGTGGGTATGGGAGGCCTAGGGGGCGGTCTAATGGGGGGGGAGTGTGGTCCCGGCTCGGCTTTGGGGGTGGTGGTGTTGGTGTTGAGACTGTTGAATAGGAGGATTGAAGGAGAAGATGAAGGAGGCTGGATCGGCGGGCATTGAGGCTTCGTGATGAGAAATGCGGGTGCGGACGGAGAAGTAGTGGATGGAGACGGAGTGCGGTATTCATTGTGTGAATTTCAATATAATTTATTTATCCTTGTATGAAGTGGCTCCGCACGGATGGACGGTGGGGGTGGTGGAGGGGCAACTTTGAATTCAAGGTTGGGATTCGGGATTGGTGAATTGGCAAAACTTCAATGAATGAACGAAAGAATGTTGGCCCGACCCTAACCCTAGAATTGAGATGATGTTATGCGATGATTTTCCGCAGCCCTCACCATGCAGAATGCCTGTAACTTACTTCGTAGTGGCTTGATTTGAGCTGCTCAGAAGGGATGGTTGAAGTTTCGATTGGATCGGGTATTGCATGTCGGGGTTGAGATGAGCTGTTTGCTGGGCCCATCGTACTCGCACAGTGGCAGGTGGTCTACCAATGATATCGCACAAGTTAAGCTAAGCTGGGAATGCTCAGATACAAGTATAGGTGCATCGGGCTCCAGCTCCACCAGAACCTCACTATGGCCCTTTATTCCTAGCTAGAAGAAGAAGCTATGAACAATTTCTCCAATGGCGAAGATCAAAAAATCATAGTGCACAAGAGCTGAAGGCGAGTATTCCTATTGATCCAAGGTGCTGTACAAAGAAGGAGTTCGAGCGAGTGGAAGAGTAACATCAGTAGATTCGGGCATGCCACTACGGTACTATTAACTTACTCGAAAATGGAGGTCTTGTGGGTGGTGCAACATAAGTTACAGCGCAGGTTTGAGGCGTCAACCCCGAGTGATTGATTGTGACATTAGACAACACCAGCACGGTATTCCATTGGCTATTCTGCCTTGAGCCCATGTAACTGATGCCTAGAGGACGAATACGGCAGCATGCAGGTTTCGTTGGCGTATTCGCTAAACCATACGTTGGACAGAGAAGGGACAAGGCCCGAAGAGGTTACTCTAGGAGCTTCCCCACGGTCTAGAAACATCGAGAGGGGTTTCCTGGGGTGATATCCCTACCTTATTTATATAATTCACAGTAAGAGTATCTTCATGAGCCCCAAAGAAACAGATGCCATATTCTAAAGATGTAAGCATGTATAACTACTCGATTCACTCAGACCAGAAAATAATAGCTACAGTAACTACACGTAAAAGAGAAGGGAAAGGGAAGAAGCTTCCTATATCTCAGAATGCAACAAAACACCACAAACCCCTTCATACAGCGAATAAAGTAAAGTAAAAGTGCAACTTAAAAGAAGAAAAATGTCAAAAAAGTAAAATCAGAGCCCCGTGCAGCCCTCAACCATCCATAAGCAGGTAGTACTAAAAAGGACACGAGAAAGTAAAGGAGGTATTAAAAACCCATCTGAATCCTCCTAGCTTAGATGCTCATGGTATAATCCATTTCCACCCCAGGAACGACACCGGCTATGAACTTGACGAACACAATCATGTACTGGTCAACTCTTAGTCCGCTATCAATATCCACTCTGACAGCTGTTTCATCTTCTTTATCCTCGGAATTTGCGGGAGGCACCTCTTCCCATTCTTCCCGCTCTTTGCGTCGGAGCATGCTGTCGAAGATACGCTTCATAGCCTCAGCATGCTTGCATGGATGTACAGTTGCCATAAGCGTGCCCTCCGGAGGGAACTCTTCAATAGTTACAGTCTTCTCGCGGTAATCGGGAGCGATGTCCTCAAACATAACCGTAGGTGGGGTGAGTGGGAGCCCTGTTGCCCCGTCGTGCCCAGAGATGTATAGACGTGGGGTACGGTAGTATTTGGAGTAAGCAAGGTAAAGGTTGTAGAAGCGTAGGGGTCTATTCAACTTGTAAGCCATGCTTCAAAACGTGAGATAAGATAAAAGGCGTTAGGGTGGCAAACTCACGATTTTCCAGACTTTCCGTCTGCGCTCTTTCCCTTTACGCTCTCCTTGATGATGGCCTCATCGTCATCCTCTTCATCGTCATCCATATCTGGGATTTCCTCGTCCTCCTCCTCTTCTTCCTCAACGCCTTTGTCATCTACGGTCCTTACTTTGGCAGAGGTTGGAGGGTCCCCATCTTTGATAGGAATGTTGTCCTCCCACTCATCCACGCCCTCAATAGCCTCACCAGGATTCCAAGGAGAAAAACTATCATCAAGACGAGAATGGCATGGAGCGTGACGGAGCTTTAGGAACTGCTTGTTTTCAGGTAGATGGGTAACGCTCTTTCCCGGGGCAGCTGGCTGCCAGCTCCAAGTGGGGAACTTGTAGACGAGAAAGTCCCCAGCATCGACGAACTCTTCCGGGGTGAGCTGGCCAGTGCTGGTGAAGGTCGAGGTATGTGAGGGACTTGAGATGTACTCTTGTATCGACATAATAGTGGAATAGAGATTCATGTTGTTTGCTCGCTTTCCCGCAGTTCAGAGCCTTGTTAAATTTATATGTTGCGATAACAGTTGATATTGCGAGGGTGGGTGTTTAAATATGGGAGGTAAGGTGGAGAGTAAGTGTAGCGTTCGAAGTTGTAAAGGGTGAGCGGGGCGAAGAGGGCAGGGCAAAGCGACAGTCATTCAAGTCTCACGGGACATGGTGGGGGGATGGGGGACACAGCTTGCGGCTTCGAGTTGACCCTTGGCACAAAGCTGGGTTTAGTCATCAGGTGATCACTCCCAAGTTACCCGGCGCTCGCTTGCTTCAATCTACTTGTACTCGTACTGGTACTCGAGCCAGACTGATTAACATGACCTTCGCAGGCTTCTCAATTCGTGCTGTCCACCTCTTATAGAACATTCTATCCTCTTCTCCCCTATCCTCATCCCAAGCAAACAATTTACAACTTTCCAGGAGAGAAAAAAAAAAAAATCTTGATACAACATGGCCGAAGGAATCGATAGAAGGGAGGATGCTCGTCTTGAGTTCAGCACCAGCAAGGAGGTTACAGTGGCACCTACCTTCGAGGCCATGCACCTGAAGGAAGGCCTCCTTCGCGGAATCTATGCCTACGGTTACGAATCTCCTTCTGCCGTTCAGAGCAGAGCCATCGTCCAGATCTGCAAAGGTCGCGATACCATCGCCCAGGCTCAATCCGGAACCGGTAAAACCGCAACTTTCTCCATCTCCATCCTGCAAGTCATCGACACGGCGGTCCGTGAAACCCAGGCACTAGTCCTCTCCCCTACCCGAGAACTCGCGACCCAGATTCAGTCCGTCGTCATGGCGCTCGGTGACTACATGAACGTTCAGTGCCACGCTTGTATCGGCGGGACCAACGTTGGCGAGGACATACGCAAGCTCGATTATGGCCAACACGTCGTCTCTGGCACACCCGGTCGCGTAGCGGACATGATTCGCCGTAGGAACTTGAGAACCAAACACATTAAGATGCTGGTTCTAGACGAGGCAGACGAATTGCTCAATCGTGGGTTCAGAGAACAGATTTACGATGTTTACCGCTATCTTCCCCCGAGCACCCAGGTTGTCGTCGTATCCGCTACCCTCCCCTACGACGTTCTGGACATGACTACGAAGTTCATGACAGACCCCGTCCGCATCCTTGTCAAGCGTGACGAATTGACCCTCGAAGGGCTGAAACAATACTTCATCGCTGTCGAAAAGGAAGAATGGAAATTCGACACTCTCTGTGATCTCTACGATACTCTCACAATCACACAAGCAGTCATCTTCTGCAACACACGTAGAAAGGTCGACTGGCTAACGGAGAAGATGCGCGAGGCGAACTTCACTGTCTCCGCCATGCACGGAGAAATGCCGCAGAAAGAGCGCGATGCTATCATGCAGGAGTTCCGCCAGGGAAATTCTCGCGTGCTCATCTCCACCGATGTTTGGGCCCGAGGTATCGATGTTCAGCAGGTCTCTTTGGTCATCAACTATGACTTGCCGAGTAATCGCGAGAATTATATTCATAGAATTGGTAGATCTGGCCGTTTCGGTCGCAAAGGGTAATTGACCACTCTCAATATCGCCCTCTCACTAAAGATAATGATATTGATGCTAACGCTACTCCAGTGTCGCTATCAACTTTGTCACAAGCGAGGACGTCAGAATCTTGCGTGATATCGAACTTTTCTACAGTACGTCTCCTTCTAACCCCTCGGGCATCCTTGTTTATCCCAAAGCTAACAAAAAAAAAAAAGGTACCCAAATCGACGAAATGCCAATGAACGTTTCGGATCTGCTCTCGTAGGCAATTTTTCTTCATTTTCCACATCATGCTTTTGAGAAAAGCCCGAGCTCCAGAAACAAAAAAAGGGGGCAAGGCCGGTCATCGAGGGGAGGAAATGGGGCTGCATTTTCACTGGTGAGCCTACATTTGCATTTTTTCTTATTATGAACGGGTTTCAGGTCCGGGAGGAAATCTTCGGTTGGCTGATGGATGGCTGGTGTTTGGAGTTCTTTTTTCCTTACAACAAAAAAAAAAAAAAAAAAATTCACGAAGTCTTTTTTATTATTCCACAACTCCTAATGAGTAGAATGACGGGGAGTCGAGATGGTAAGGCTTGTTGCGTTGAGAGGCGAGAATTGGATTTTTAACTGGGGATAATACAATAGTCACTATTCGTCACTCGCCAATAGACTCCTGTTTTTTTTTTTTTTGTTTTTTTTTCTTCTCCCTTCCTTGTTTGCTATTAAGGCGTGCGGGGCCTTAATACCATACCGTATTTACATGATCCATTATGACTTCTATACATTTGACATTCCAAGAAACCTCTCGCGACAATATATGCCCCTCGTGCAACTCGTACCATATCATTATATGCAGCTCTCATACCACCATCCACCATGACATCCAAAGCATGCCCAATACCATCGCCGCCGTAAGGACGATGGACCCAATCCTATCCTTCTTGTCCGGTGTATGAGGGACGAACTCCCCCTTGGAATTGACCCACCCATCCGCGCTCCCGCCACGACCGTCATTCCCAGTGTACCTAATCCCCCTACCTCCCCCTCCAGCGGCCGGATCACCTTTACTCGTGCCGCCCTTAGCCTGGGTGACCGGTGGGTCGAGGCTCTCGACAAGAGTGCTCAGTATAACCTCCAGGGCAGAGATCTGCTCTCCAACGCCCGTGAGACTGTCCCATTCATTCGTGTACCACTTCTGGCCACAGGTGTTCTGGTCCTCGCCGTAGGAGCACTGTTTAGCAGCGGAGGTGGCGGAGGTGTACAACACCGGCATGATGGTGTCCCTGGTGAAGGGGGCCATTTTGACGGTCAAGGCCATGAAACGGGATAGGTAGGCTTTGAAGGAGCGCTGGTCCACGTTGCAGGTCAGGTACGGCTCGCAGGCCACCTCGTACATGATGTTTTCGGGGCCGACTGGGGGTTCGGTGAAGAAGTCTTCCAATGTACCGGTGAGGATTCCTTGGATTCGTGTTTTCCATTTCACGGCTCCGTCGGTCTTTTGGTTCCAACTCCGTCAGTGCGATACACTAAGGACCGAGCGCGCGGGGGGGGGAGGGGACAAACAAAGTTATACATATAGGCCGCACCAGCCATATACATCCCAGCGTTATAGGACCATTGCAAACGATTTATATCCGAGCAGTTTTTCTGCGCCATCGCCCCGTCCAAAAACCTGTGCTCCTGCGTTGCTAATCCAACATTATATGTCCAGTCGAACGTCTTCTCGGCCCACTCCGCGTACGTCGCGTTCCCGGTATACCGTGCTAATCTCGCGCCCAGTTGGAAAAAGCACCCGGCGGAGATGGTATTCTTGTAAGCGTACCCGCTATGTAACGGGATGATCTGCCAGCGCAGCCCACCCCCACAGCTATCCTTGTCCCACCGCGCAGCCTGGGTGTTGAACACTGCTTGGGAGAGCGACAGCCATTGCGGTAAATCAGCCGGCGGGTTGGGGAATCGTTTCTCGGCCGCGGACATGGCGGTCAGTGCCCAGAAGCACTGATCGTCGTTCCCGAGTGACTGGGATTGATTCGGTGGCATGAAGTTCTTGTCCGGGCCAACTTGGTGGAGGATCGCTTCGCTTGCGGTAGGATTGTAACTAGTGTCGCCGGTGTAGGCCCAGTAATCTACTAATGACTTTTTTTTTTTTTTTTTTTTAACCATTCCCACATCATCGTCATTGTCATCGTCACCACCAGAAGAGCGGGGAGGGGGGGAGGTTGGGTGATATGAATAAATGGAATAGAAACATACACCAAACACAGCGCCAGACTCCCACCAGTAATAAGGATCTCCGAATAATCCAGGAATGCCACCGGTTTTATTACCAGGGTAGAACTGCATCATTTTAAAGGCGACTTTTCCAGCGACCCTGGATACCGAGGCTAATACCGCAGCAGATCAAAAAGAAAACGCCGGTTACTATCTCTCGTTCCCGTTTGCATCCCTGACGCAGGGCCTTATCGCAGATGCGGGGGTGGAGCGAGTGCGCATCTTCAAACATACCTTTATTCTTGACGTCAATCTCATGCGCCAATCCCCCAACCACTATTGTTGCCAACAATAAGGTCAAGATAGACCAGAAGTTCATCATCATCATCATCATCACTATCATTCCCCGCTCTTACCGTATCCCTAGCAAGCGGGGGAGGGGGGGAGGCGTGAGTACAACAAGGCAGGCGGGGCGCGCGCGAAGAGAGAGAGAGAGGAAGCGACGGTAGGCAAAAGAGATCCCGACAAGGATCCTCGAAAAGCGGCTCCGTGATGTAAGGTAAAACACAGTAAAAGGCGAATGGACTTGTTAACTCGAATCCTTCTTTCCGGGAGGAAGGGAGGGGGGGGGGGGGTGGGCATAGAGCTTAACGAGCGTGTGTGGTGAGATGGTTCGAGAATGAAGCCAAGTTATGGGGTAACTTTAGACAATATACAACCTAATTCACGAGATATTGTGTAGCCTCTCTTTTTTCTTTCCTTCTTTCCTTTTTTTCCTTTTATCATACCCACTCAGCTCCCGTGCGCAAGGCCGGGTGCGTCCTGAAGGGAAGGGGGGGGGGGGAAATTATTTCGAGTGAGAGCCTGTGATTTCTTTTGTGGCGTGCAACGTGACGTTACGTGCGGCTGTATGATTGGTAACGATTGTTGGGGACAGTTGCTATTTTTGTTGGAAAGTGCTGGCTGAGGGCATTGTGATGGTTGATGATGGTGGGCTCTTTCGCATATACCGGTGCACTTTGTCCCGGTGTGAATTGTTTTTTAAGGTATGATATCTGGCTGGGAATCTCTTCTTTCTTGCATATTTCTTATTATACTTGAAGGGCATTTCTTTTGCTTCCACTCGTTCATTCGTTTTGCTCAGATTACGGGCTACTCGAGTTATGTTGTTCGGTGTAAAGGGGTGATGATGGCATGACGGCAGGGCGTAACTTATCACGGTAGCAATTCTCTTCTAAACATCGGTTGATTCTCCCTTTTAGAAGTCCATCATAGACTACTGTATTGTAGTCGAGTATGATAAGAGTATCATACTTCAAGTTGAATAGCGCCTTGGCAAAGTTTGTCTCCCCAGACGGGCCGTCGATTCATGGTTGATCGACCTGTAAATTTAGGCGAGAAAGGGGGAGCTTGAGTGAGGCCTTTTGACTGACATTCCTTTTCAGCTCGGTAATCGGTACGGTAGGGTGGGAAGATTACAGTATTGGGCTTCTGTCTTAGAGCGGGGATTAGAACCCCTGCACGGAGATATGATACTAAATTTATCGAGCCAGCTGCCTGCCAGGAAAGCGGGAGTTAAACAAGCTTCCCCACCTAATTTACAGTATGGAGGTTATTATAGTGATGAGACGGGTAGTGGTGCTGGTGGCCGAAGACAATATGCGCATGGCGCGGGAATCCGTAGATGTCCTCGGACACCCGTACCCTTGTCCGTCTCATCACTAACCTCCATACCCGACCGGAAACTCGGGTTTATCATGGGAAAAAGTATGAAGTCTTGGCTGCCAAACGCTTATCGGTATCATAGATATTCTGTTAAATTTAATTATCATAATTATTATCGTAGCCACATTTGCCATGCTTTCCCCTACCCCCTACGCACAACAATACACTTTTCGAAGAGTTGAGCTTAACCCATCGGGAATTCTGGATTAGGATTGGATAAGGTCTAGGGGTAATTAACTACAGTGCGCCGTTATAATACAAAGCTTCTGAGAACACTGGTAACTGGTTGATGGGGAAGCGAAAGAGGTATGATGCATACAACACCTGCGTCCGTGAATCCGTAGGAGATATTGTGGAACTATAGGCTTGTTTTAAGTCTCTTGGTTCATTCGTGAATCGTGATCCTCCGTTGAGCTGCTCCAAGGTGAGCAGGGGTAATCATCTATCGTGAGGGGACCATAATATTCCGTCGTTGCTACGCCTATCGGTACTCTGGGACTAGAAATTGTACGGGCACGGTATGATACTGTATATCACGGGTGTTTGCATGCCGTTTTGAATAGGATCTCTTTAAAGACTACTTATGTCCGCATTAAAGATACCGACGGGCCTACCCTATCGTGAGCGGGGTATGATATGATACGTAAAGGCAATATCGATGTGTGTCATTACCTGCGCTGAAGATTTTTTTTTTTTTGAAGGGGTGACTTGACTTGAAAGGATATATCTAGTGCTGGCATTGTAGATAAAATAGCCTTTGTACCTCGAGAGGGCAATTGCTATATACAGGATCCAAGAATGGCATCTTATTTGCTCCCTGTCTGCCAGGCTAAACTGTCACTCGTGAATTTCCATCAACCCTCAGAAGAAAATTGGTGTAGCGGAAACTCAACATATACTGTGCTTCTGGTATTGAGGTGTGGAGGGCAAACAGAAGCGAGATATGTGGTATTAATGATAGATAGATGTCTTTATCGTATCATACTTCTGTTGACACCTTAAATCATAGCAGAAATGCCAGTAGCATATTGCCTTCTGTGGATTCGAAACCGACGGATGGTATAAACTTCTCATTTGTGAGCTCTGCCTTCCTTCTGGTACTCTGACAAGATAGATAGTACGCAATAAACAAACCGCTTGGGCACAGATCAAAGAAATTAAGTTTTTAGGTGTTTATGTGCTGGGGGTCCAGTACAGCAAGTGGTAAATGAGCACCTCAGAGTTTCTCGGGAGAGGGCTGGGTGAAACCCGTAGCTGCTAAATCCTAGCCGTACATCCTCTATCCTAGCAGCAATACTATGGAGTGATCCAGGAGGATTTACAGAGACAAGGCGGCGCTCTAGAGATAATCTAAGCATGCTCTTCGCTTAATATCAGGGACCCAAGCATCGTGCTCCCAGACACGCAAGAGGTCCCTGGGTATGATATAACCATGGACAGCACTTGTTACGCGGCCAGCGGGCCACTATCACGCTCACAACAACCCTCTTATAATATCGCCCTATGACCAAGAACGGTCTTCTGTTATCTGACAATAAGACCGCTGGCGAGCGCAGTGGTTCAAGGCCCCTGAGCGAGGGGTCCTCTATCTCCTATCCATCACTCTATAGTAAGGCTTTCTCGAATTGAAATTGGGATTGGCCCGGAAATCACCAGCAGCTGATGTCTAGGCTAGAAGTCCTACTCTTCCGCTGCTTCGGATTAAATGCTATCATAATACTGTGTGATTAGCGAGCGACTGATATCCTATGACACTTTGCAGGACCAGCTTTCCCGAGCCAACCTCTGACACGAAGACCACCGGTTTCGGTGGAATGGGGACTATTGGGTGACATTGCAAAGCCAATACTCATCATGCTGTACAGTACCACGCTCAGCTGGAAGGACAAACGCCCGTGACCCCTGCCCCCAACGGTACCTCGCACAGCGAGGCACGAATCCCTCTGTAGAGGGTCAATCTGCTAAACAGTATGATTATGTCAGCTAGCTGTGGGCTAGTGTCCAATTCGTTGGTGTGACGATAACCTGCCGATATGCTGGGCTAGAACAAAATCATAAACTGTTAATCATGAGTCAGGATCCTCTCCTCCCTCTAGCGACCCCACGCCGAGGGCAATGGACATCCAGCGGGACATCATTATCCATGGAAGCAGGAAGAGATGAAAAAAAAAAAAAAATCCTCGACAAGCCTATGACACGATCAGCCTTTCCTGGTTGCCTAGTGGACGCATCTAGCGTCCCACAACTCCTTACACATTGGTTTCAGAGAGCGGCGTTCAAAAAAAAAGTCTGATAGAAGATCTTGATCTGGGGCTGGGCCCTGATGGAGCTGGGAAACTTTTTCTATTGATCGTTGTAGACTATGATACGGGCACTTATCACTCACAGCACGGATTAAATAAAACCTGGTGTTAACGGTATCCTGCCCGGGCGTTACGCCGTACAAGTTCTAATCTAAGTCCACTTCATACAGCCGCACTTGCAATTGTTTCTGAAATAAAAAAGACCCACCCTGAAAAGACTAGAGAAGCATTTGTTTACTGTACGAGTACAAGTACTCTAGTACAGTACTCGAATCGTAGCTTGGACTAAAGTACCGTACCCCAGATTCTTAACATCGAGTTCTTTAGGAACAAAGTGTGCCATACCTGAAGCGCTATGGCGTCATTTCGCATATTAAAACACAAGGCCGGCCGACGATCTCGAGGCCGCCCGGACTGAAAATGGCCACCTCCTACAAATCATGGCTCTTGAATTCCGGCGTAAAACACACGAATGATCGCTTGTTATAAAGGCCCTGGCGATCACCCCGAGAAAGGAAGCTTAGCGAAGACTACTTTAGAACATATGAAAAAGAGGTTGAAGCCACCGTACACGAGTACTCGAGTACATAAGCAACTAGTACGATCAGAAAATGCTCTTGCGACCCTGAGAGGTTAACAATTGTCAGGGCCTCAAGGGTAGGCGAGGAGATTTAATCGGTCTGGACCTGCGGGCTAATATCTATGCTCGTAGGTTGCTTGACGACACTGCAGCATGGACTTAACGTTTGAGGACCGAGGTTCACCAGAAGAGCAATAATCCGCAGCACATGGGTCTGCTTGTGGATGCTTTTTCGACAAAAATGTCCGGCCCCGGTCGATTTGCGGGGGCAGCTCCACCCTGCACGCAAAAAGTGGGGTAGTCGAAACTTGGAGGGCTGGTGAAGATCAAAAAGTGTTGCGGTCAAGGAGGTGCGCCGCATGCACATCCCGTCTAACACAGGACACACTTTTTAGTTGGGCTCTAGAATACGAAAGAAAATGCTGAAAGTTCCTCTTTACTATAAGAACTTCTTCGCTCTCCCTCCGTGGATCGTCAGTACAGTTTAATATTTTCTCACTTTTCAAATACCCACACCAAGGCGAACCTTCCGGGCACCGTTTCTGCCCTCATATCAAAATCACTCGCACAACTTCACCTACCACCACACCACTGCAAAGAAACCTAGAATGTGCCACTACAGGAACATCACATTTTCTTGCGGCTGCCAGACTGAAGAGAACACTCTGGTATGCGGATACGTTCATGACGACGTCGCCCAGTGTATGGCCGACACTCAAGCAGACGAGGTCTCGGTCGCCAGAGAGTGTGGAAGGCGATGCTGCAAGAATGCGCCGCCCCGTGGGTCGTAAGTACTTCTCGTGGTGTTAGGCACTTTCCTGAAGGCAGTGGGGACTAATAGGGATTGGTTGATAGAAACCCCAAACCGCAAGATAACCATAAGACCAACCATTGTCACGTTGAGTGGCCCAAAGGGAATGTAGCAACCCCAGAACTCTAGACTGGGCCGAAATCGGCCGCCAGGTGGATTGTATTTCAGGTCCTCCCTTCAAGGTAGATTGCCCAGGCCCGCCCGGTGAAGGGCCTCTTCGTTTGATTTCCGCTGACGTACGAGTTTTACTGCTCTCTGCGCCGATACTTCCAACTTCCTTTCCTCTTTTTCGAGCAATGCTAGGGTTTTTCCTCATTATTCTTTCCGGGGTTTGCACCTATTCACATTCTATATCTTTATGATACTTGTACGATACTTTACTTGTGTGATACTTTATTCTAGGAACATTTTTTCTTCTCGGAGTTTCTTGAGGGGATAACTTTGAGTAGTTAATCCACAGTATGATATATCAGTTTCTCAATCGAAATACCAAATACTTAAACAAATTTTGCCATAGATCCCTTCTCAACTATCGCTAATGTCAAGCTGTAGAAGCAGGAGCTCTACGGGAGTTGAAGCAGCCAGCCTCTCGTGCGGTCCCAGACATACCGTAGAGACGATGCTGGACCATAGGTACAGGTATGAATGTTGCACAACCCCAACCGACTAAATAACTTAATGGTGTAGTCTATTTGATAAGGAACTCTCTCTCTCTGGCAAAGTCAACTCACTGAATCTTAGAGCAGTCTACCCCACATTAGAGCTCGCCGCGGTCATCCAGTGATAGCCCAGCGATACCAATTTACCGTTAGACTAGTCTACCCGCACTTGCTACCCCACAGCTTCACCAACGCCACCCCACCCTCTTTTCCCCCACCACGCCGCCCGCACATTAAACCGGTATCAAATTAGTTTTAATTTACCGGTAGTTGAGGGCGATGAAGCCCCCATCGTGGCAATTGTGATATTTTGAGAAACGGGGATGGAGAAGGATGATCATTAACTCGGATCGTGCTTTCAATTGCTTCCTTTTTCCAAAGCGGTATTTGCGCGGAGAATAAGTTGTTCGATTGACTACCAAAGGCGAAAAAATGTACTAGGGTAGGTGCAAGCAAAAACAAGGGAGGGGGAAGAGAGGAACCAGGTTTCTGAATGGTCCGGCTGGTCTGGTTAGCGAAAACTCGTATCGAGTTTACCTGGGGGCCAGTGGCACCCAGGCTCCCGAAACCAAATCAAGAGACCCTGATGCGTAATATTTAATGCTAGTATTTTTTTGGATTTTTTTCCTCCTCTCCTCCCAATTCTACCTTCTTACCTTAAATTTAACTACCGGTACTCATGCAGAGTCTTCAGGTAGAGGTGGAGTTGGTGAGGCAAGAATCGTGGGCCTACTTCTTCCCATCATGGACTTAGAGCTCATACTCTCTGGCGCGGACACCTTCGGTATCACCATAGTCGGCAGGCAAGGTGGACCCGGTCTATTCCTCCTCGCAATCTCCGCCGGAGATGGGGTGTACACAAGCGGTGGCGGTGGGGCCTGCAACCCCCCTCCCGCCGCCGCCCGAGCATTAGCAGACCCCTCCCCCTCACCCCTTTTCACATGGTCATCCCCCGGTAACCCCACCTCCGCCGCAATCTCCACCCAAAACTCCCCCTCGGCCTTCACCTCCTCCGCCTTACAGACCGGGCACCCAAACCTCGCCTCCCCGTCTTCAGTCTTGCCATTCCACGCCTCCCCCATGCCCCCCACCGTGTCCGGCTTCCTACACCCGCTCAGGCCGGAGCCGGCTTTCGCTAGCCGGACTTCCTGCGGTGGGGACGGGTACGGGACTATGGCCTCTATGCAATGTAGGTAGGCCACCTTCTCCTCTGGGGTGGGGAATCCTGGGACCCTTGGGGGTGTGCCGACGGGGTTCAGCGCTTCAGACAAATGTTCGTAAGAGGGTGTTGTGCGGAGCTTGCGCGGGGAGGGAGAAGGTGAGGGGGGCTGAGAGAATGGTGGTAGAAGGTGCATGTGCATGGAGCAGAGACGGTAGTAGCACTTTATCTTGTGGAGTCTTGGACAGGCGGTCAAGGTGTAGACGTTGCAGAAACACATTTTGCTTAGAGTGGAGGGAGTGTCCCTGGAGGGAAAAGGGAAGTTCTAAAGAGAGGTGTTGGGCGGATAACGGTTGAGTACCCGGGCTGATTTATACAGGTTGGTGGGAGCCTATGAAGGCAAATTATGCTCTAGTGGAGAGAGTATTTTTGTGGGCCTCGTGGAGCGGATGTTTGCCGGCCGGTTTGAGTGAGGGTTTTTGACCATTGGGTGGGTGGGTGGTTGGAGGGGAATTCTAGAGCCATTCGCGGAGTTTGTGGGATTGGTAAGTTAAATTTTACCATCATGGGTTACGGCGTTCAGAGATACGGAGTGCTAAGTTCACAGAATAGTACGATTATTTCCACAGTCTTCCGCCTCGAGATCCTGGCTAAGGCAGTAGTTGTCGTACCAACAGACCAAAATATATGGGCAACCCCTCCGAGTATTATCCGCATGTTGCGAGATAAGAAGGGGAGGTTTTCAGACAGCAAATTTTGCGTCCGAGTGATCTCCTGTGAGTTTTCCTAACAAGCTCGATTTTGGTTTAATTAACACTCATTGGCCCCTTAGCACCAAAGATGAATATTGGGGCCAATACCATTACTAGAGCGCAATCGCCAATCAGAGCTTCTATGACAGCTCAGTTTCATTAACAGCACCTAACTCACTAATTATGCATAACCGTGGAGAGGCTGCTCGAGTACTGCAGATCAGCACTGCTAAGCTAAGATACCCAACCATCTCTCGATTCACCAGTCTCCAAAAATAGAGAGTCCGTGTTCATATTCCAGGAGGTGCGAAGGGAAACCTGTCCTCTCGTAACGGAAACGCCACAGAACAATCGCGTACTGTACATGGGCTAGCTCTCTCCCAGGCATATATTCTACCGGTAGTCACCCGAGACAAAAAGTCGTGGAGAAACCAAATCACGCTTTGCCGGAGATTGCGGCGCTGTGTAGGACGCATTAGGCCCGTTAGAGGGCCCTATTTCATCGAGACTTTTGTCTAGTGACTGTATGAAGACCCCCCCATCTAGATTCCTCTTACAGAATCGGAGTTTTTCGGAGGATCTGTTTTTCCGGCGCTTCTCAGTTACTTGGTCTGAAGGGCTGCTTTATTGGACGCCGCTGTAAGTATGAATATGAATATAGCAAAGCAATTAATGACACTGGATACGTGAGAACTGGTCTTTGTAAGGTTAGTATATTTGATAGCTGAGGGTGTAGCTATTAGGCTGGGGAGTTAATACTTTTCTTGAACCGTAATTACCTTTAGGGGAAGTAATAACTTTCTCTTTTTCGTGTTATGATAGGACATTGTGCGCCATAATATAGCCAAGTTAAGTGCCATATCCTGAGATGTGAATGCTTGAGGCTAAGCATTAGGAATACAGCCAGCTGTCCGGCTACAAGTGCCCGAATATTGTACTGTACAGCTCTCGACTGCCATAGATCACTCTATCATAAAATTGTAGCCTACACTACCCAAGCAAAATCTCTCACAAAACAGCTATCATACCTCTATGAGAGAGCCCGTGAGCTAAACCCTCATCCTTTTGCCGGATTTCGCAGCAGCGAATCAACACCTCCAGTATCCGCAGGAAGCACGTACCCGATGCCAACGGCAAGGTAAAACTTTAACTGCATCACAGGGCACCCACAGCACATCCAACCCTCCTCTCGATACCCGAATTAGAAAGGCCAATACGATCCACCTCAAAGAGCTCTATACTGGCACTAGCTATCTGCTTCCAATGGTTCTAATGGCGGTCCGTTGCCACACCTTAACTTACCCTTCGTTGCTTGAACCCTGCCAAGACGCGTAGAGGCTCTGTGCTGATTCCACCCCACCAGTTCTGCCCCCACCAACGTGACACGCCCTCTCACACCCTCTCTCTCCCCCATCCTTTCCCTTCCTTCAGGTCGGAAACAACGACCCTCAACCACCCCAACAAAGCCACAGCCCCGGGTGGAAGGGAAAAAGGAAAAGGAGAATAGAATAAAATATATCACATCGTAATTATTAAGAGACTAATTATCCCTTTAATAAAACTCTCAACCATGTCCACAAATCACGTTGACCCGGATCCCGAATTCGATTCACACGGTGATGCGGAGGAGCTTAAAGCACTCACTTCTGCTCTTTCTTCATTCCAGTATGCCCCCTTCCCCCTTCCCCCCTCTTTCTATCCATTCCCAATTAATTGTCCGGAAAACAGCCTCTACCGCCGCGCCGCTCACCAAAACTTAACCCACTGTCGCCGAATCTCCTTCTTCGCCCTCTCCTCCACCCATCAAGCACTCCTCAAGCAACCACCCATCAATTACCTCCGTACCCTGGATATCGTCGACCGCGCAATCGAAGACAATGCAGTTCTTAGCGAGGCCATATTCCGCTCTGCCGTGGATGCATTCGGGGTCGATCTCGGGACTACTGGCGGTGGGTTTAGGGTCTGGGAGAGCAGTGCGAGTGACGGGGATCTGGACAAGGTGCGGAGCACGGTTAAGCAATTTTATCGCGATTGGAGTGATGAAGGGAAGGCAGAGAGGGAGATTTGCTACGGCGGGGTCTTGAAGGAGTTGGAGGAGAGATTTGGAATGGTCGAGGACAAGTATGGCTCTTCAGCTACCTATACTAGGGAGATTGATAGCTAATGGTTCGATTGCAGGTCGGCTATTAGAGTCCTCGTCCCGGGAGCCGGCTTGGGCAGACTTGCCTTCGATATCGCTGTCGCAGGTGCATTCTCCACTGCAATACTCCCCTCTATTCCTCTCGTCTCGTCTCAACTAACACCCAAATCCAGGCTACACCTCCCAAGGAAATGAATTCTCCTACCACCAACTGATGGCCAGCAACTACATCCTAAATCACACCACCACCGCATACCAACACACCCTCCACCCCTTCATCTCAACCTTCAGCAATCACTCCACCCGCCCCGACCACCTCCGCGGCATCCAAATCCCAGACGTCCATCCCGAAACCCTTCTCGAGCTCACGGGTACCGACAGATTCAGCATGACAGCGGGCGATTTCCGCCAATCCTACGAAGACCTCCCCCCCTCCCAAAAATTTGACGTCTGCGCTACCGTATTCTTCATCGACACAGCGCCGAACTTAATCTCCTACCTTGAGACCATCAAGCACTTGCTTGTCGACGACGGGATCTGGATGAACTTTGGCCCGCTGCTCTGGCACTTTGAAGAGCATGCCCAGGAGCAGCAACAACGGAAGAGGAGGGATAGCGGGGAAGGTGAGGACGTGGGAGCTGCGGGAAAGTTCGAGCTGTGCCTCGATGAAGTCCTTGCACTAGTCCAGATGTGCGGGTTTAAGCTAGAGAAAGTGGTCACGGGGGCCAAGACCGGGTACGTGGACGATGAGAAGAGCATGCTAAGGCATGAGTATGAGGGCGTGTTCTGGGTCGCTATTAAAGCGTAGGGTTAGGACATATACATCACACTGATTACACGATCCGGTGCCTATAGAGGCGGTGGGGTATGACGCTTGCTCCCGCTAGCTATTCATTCGTTTCCTATTTCCTTCTTTTATTGCTTTTCTTTTATCGATTTACCAATTTACCAGTTCGTTAATGTGTTTTAACTTTATTCCCCCTTGTGCTCCATTCATGTCTCGCCCTTATGTATCGGGGTTTCTGCCTTCCTATCCTTTCTATCTTGTTCAAAAGTTTATCTGTTTTCTATGATAGAGGCGTTGACGGCGGTTCACGGTAGCTGGATGATGATTGATGGCATAAACTTATACACTACGGCACTCTGTCCGCATTCTGCTATATACTTTAGGTGACTCTTAGATAGCTCGGAAATTCATTCTTGCATTAAAAAAATCTACCGAATTGATTCACCTGATACAGATAGTGTAGGTACAGTGCGATACTGCCAGGTGATAGGAGCAAGAGTCCCTGTGAAAGCCGTCGAATAGTCACTCATTTCAATAACCCTCACTCATGCATTGAAGAATAAAACACCTTCCATTGTTAAAGGTCAATACGTCAGAAACACCGCGACGAAGCAAAGAAAGAGAAAGAGCAGAAAAAAAATCAAACCCTCCATAATATTATATGTATCACTCCCATGCCAATTCATCCGGTCCGAAAATATTGCAGAGCCATGAGTTTAACCCATTACAAAAGGAAAGAAAGAAAACATCATGCCCAACAAGTTGACCGGCTACAGTACACAAGACAAAAAGACATCACTTAACCCCAGTAGTTACCGCCCAACCATCTGTTCAACATCTGCAAGCTCGGGTCGGGCTGGTTGTATGGAACCATGTGACCGGCCTGATAGATCTGCATGAAGGTAAAGTTTCCAGAAGTTTTGAACTTTCCAGCCTCCCTATTGTTGACCATAAAGCTCTCAACCTTGGCCTTGTTGAAGGCCTTCTTTCCGGGCCACTTGAGAGCTTCAGTCCAGGCACGGTTTCCGAGCCAGTTGCAAATGTAATCAGCGTCACCGGCATAGATCAAGACAGGGATCTCCTTGAGGAGTTCGACGACAAATTTGTGGAATGGCAACATCCAGTCTCCATTGAGGAGGAAGTTGCGATTGATGTCAAAGTTGCAAGACTCATAAGAAGAAACCTCGGCCCCGAGAGACGATATAACATCCTTCTTGTTGAGATACCTGATTTGATTCGTTGGCAAAAAATCCCAGTGTCAAGTGTCAAGCAAACTTACTTAGAGATCCAGCCCATTTCAGAGTAGCAAAGGTTGTCGGAATCTTCACACTTCCCGCGAATGTCATAGACATTCAATCCGGTGCGCTGATAAGGGCCAATCATAGCATTGTTGCAGTAGATGGATGCAGGGACACAAGACCACACAGACTTGGAGGTATAGCAGTTTTGGATCATACTAGCACAACGAGGGTAGGCATTGTCCATATTCTTGCACTCAGAGTCGCTCAAGGCAGATGGGTATCCACCTTCACCACAAGCCATGGGGCGGTAGTACTTGTATTGGGTGAGACCGTCGGTAAGACCGTTGCCAATGAGAACAGACTGAAGGTTGATGTTGCGCTTCTTATGAGAGAGAATCTCGGCGGCGAATTGAGGAATATAGTGTCTTGCAAAGAGTTAACGCGAAATCCAATCAAAAACTGGGAAACCCGACAACTCACCCAGCATAAGATTCACCAGCGATATGGAAGTCCTGCTTGGCATATTCCGGGAATTTATCAAAGAACATGGTTAAGAACGCATAAACGTCCTTTCCCGCAGCGTGGGTGCTTGAAACAGAGCTCGAAGAGTACGAGTACCCGACATTGACGGGCTGGTCAAGGAAAATGACCGAAGCGTTGGAGTTCCACGAGTATGAGTTATCAACGGTTTGTATCTTGGCATTAATGGAAGCAGGACCAAGCTCCATGAAGAGACCAGTCAAAGAAGAGCACCCCGGGCCACCGTTGAGCCAAAGGACAACAGGGTCGTTCTTGGGGTCATTTCGCGATTCAAAGAACCCTGGTGAGAGATGTTAATATCGCGACAAACAAGCAATGATACCGCGTTCAAAGGAAAACCTACAGAAGAAGAAATGCTTGTCGTCTTCCTCTATATCCAAGTAACCAGAGTATTGCTTGGTTCCAGGATCAACTCCCAGATCACTAGGTTTCTTGATCCTTAACCTGTTGCCATTGATTTTACCGTGGCCATCGACCTTGCTCCCCAGGGCTGAGACGGTCTCGGAACCATCGACGATGTAGTCCCAGTGGCTATCCGGTCGCCTCTTGATCCCAGCCTTGGGCTTGGACTTGCTCTGGATGGCTTGAATGGCAGACACGGTATCTTCAGGGTAGAGCTTCGCGATCTCTGCCCAGGCAGAGATAGACTCGGAAGAGAGATCACCGACTTTGAACTGGTCAAGAGCAGATGAGAGAAAGGAAGGAAGTTTCGAGACGATAGGATGCTGCTCAGGATTAGGCACAAAGGCCGAAGCCCCCAGGGCCAAGGTGATGGCAGAAGCTACTGAAAGCCTCATGGTTGCGGAATCAACGAAAGGTGATGTGTTTACCGAGCGATTTCACTGTGTACGAAGGGTGAACGTGAAGAAAGGACGGAGGGAGATGAGGAAGAGGGATGGAGATGGAAAGAGGGAGAGGCGAAGAAAAGAGAGGAGAGGGGTTTTGCAGTTGGAAGGGTGGGGAGGGATGACTCGCTCCAAACAATACCCAACTAAAAGCCTACCGGGGGCGCGCGGCCTTTCACTCGATCTCTACCAGCCAGATCAAACTTGCTTGCGGGAGAGAATATCGGTGGCTGGGCGTGGCCCTGTCAACCAATTGGGGAACAATGCCAGACCGAGGAGCCACCTCCGGCGCGAACGCAGGTCCCAACCAACCTCGTGCACCGGGTCATGCTGTATTGTTCCCCGACCTAAAGCGGTTTACTGGCCGCCCCGAACCCGGCAGATCTCCTGCTGCTGCACCTAATCTCGGAGAGCCCATCGATACAGCACCAGTGCCAGTGCGACGGAAGCGCGATACAACGGCCATCGCATGTGCAGCACCGATATGGAAACGCGATAAATGAGTAGCCAGAGAGCTACAAAATTTAATGGAAAATGGAAAATGGAAAATACCCCTACAAGCACCGTAAAAATATCACATCCAGAGCAGCTGGAACCGCTCTACAAAAGATGCCCTTGCGATACGAACGAAAGTGAAGCTCAGCCCTGACCTCGGGGGCCCCAAGTGTGGGTTGCGGACTCGGATCCAAGGTTTTGGCTACAATATTACCATGATACGTGTTCCGACAGCACGAGGTCACGAGGCCCAGGTAACTTGCCTTCCACTTTGGGTATCATATCCTCTCAATATGATACCATACCGGTATCACTAAAGCGGGGGAACAATCCAATTGTTCGTCTGGTTGAACTCGGCCAGGGCTGGAGGTCTTGGGTTCTGTCACTCGAGAAACCGGATTGATGGTTAAATTACTCTTGTTTTCTACGAGTACGAGTACAAATCCCCATGCCGTTTTAACCCCATTATCGAGAGGTTCAAATATTTCTGATGTGCTTGTATAACACTAGTACGATACTGGTATCGTAGTGCCCAATTTGGAATGTTGGAGCCCTACCGGTTCACCACCCGTAGTTTTTTATCGTCCTAGGCATGGGTTTACAAATAGCTTATACAGTAACTGTACTTTTGCACCCAAAAGTCCAACGAAAAAAGAAGAAAAAAAATCCCCCGACCGCATGAGCAAAGACTGCTGAAGAGTGAGGTTTTGCAATTCTTAAAGATTAAAATAACTATGGCTCGCTCAGGGTCGTTTCCATCCCATTTCTCTCGCAACCTGTTCAAAGAGGGTAGAGTGGACATGTTCTCAACGGGGGATGTGTCTTGGAGTGGGTGAGGTCAGAGTTTGTATCGATGGCAGACAATGGTACGATACAGTAATTTACCTGTGAGTCTACTCATCAACGCTGGGTCTTAGCAGCCGAGGACAATGCTACCTTACGCTTTCATACGCATCGGGAGATAAAGACCGCGCCAATCCCTCACAGCGCTGCTACGCGGATTACGATTAAACGACGGGTTCGGCACAATGCTGGTGAATGGAACTTTTATTCCGCATGAGCCTAGAATTAATGCAATGGCCTTAACCAACGCGCAGTACGCAGGAGCTCCCATAGCGATCACCGCTCTGGTATGCCTCCGGATAAAAGAAGATATAACTCAAAACTCCATAGCCACCATACCGGTATCCCCAACTGTGTGATGTGAAGCTCAATTTTTATCACCCTCTCCGATCCATCCCCCCCCCCCCCCAAGCCGTCTAACTACTATCGCCCTCAGACACAACCTGCGAAGCACATTAGCTCCCAAGTCTGGAACTGCTCATCTGATGAGAGGGTACTCACCGCAGTGTCTATGACCTCCACTCTTCCCTTCCCCTTGGTCTCTGACGCAACAAGGTCCGCGATGCTCTTGTACTTTCCGGGCTCGACGAATGCAGTGCATTCCCAATTGCCGCCCTCATACACTTCGTCCTCAACCTGCTCAATAAACTCCATGACCTTCTCCTTGACCCTCTTTGGCGCAACAACTCTCAACCTCATCCTCGCTCGTGCGATGGAAATAGGCTGATGGTACACCAAGGCCTTGATAGCCTCCAAAGCCTGAGCCTTGGAGCTCTTCTTATCCGTGACACCACTCCACCTCGGTGCACCCTCCTCGCCTTCCTCCCTCTTCTTGGCAGACAACTCTGCAAGAGCTTTCTCAATCATGGTAGGAGTGTAGACGCGCTTAGAGGTTGGGTCAACGCATTTGGACGCCACGATTGAGATTACTTCGGTGTGTGTTTGCTCAAGTTTCGCGTTGCGCTCTTTTTCACCGACCTGAAGTTCGCCCTTTTGGAGTATTTCTAGTATTATGGACTCGGTAGTGGATTTTGGCCCGAAGGACTTTTGGAGGTCGGCATGAGGTGCCACAGCGCCTTTGGAGACGTTGGTGAAGACTTGCTGGATTTGGAGGACTTCGTCCAGATCCGTCTCACTAGGACTTGTTAGTTAAAGGATCTGGCGAGGCGAAAGGGGGACAATACACTCCGGTACGGTATTCCAGGACTTTGTTCTTGTAACATGCTAGCTCGTATCGCTTCTTGCCTGGCGCATTATTTGTAAACATGCGTGCTGGCTTGTTTGGAAGACAGGAATGTACCTTTCTTCAGCCTAACGATCGCGACGTTGGTAAGTTTAATCTGATTTGAAGGCTTCGCGAGCTTATCAGCTCTTGCAGTCTAAATCACCGGGTCGTTCAATACATACCTGGTTAATAGGCATGGTGAGGAAATTCTAGAGCAGGTAATAATGGTGTTGGTGCAAGAGAGAGAGAAACAAAAAAAGAAAGAGGTGGGGCGGCGTGGGGTGAGGGTTTTGTCTCGGACTGTCTGCGTCAGAATGCCAAGACTCAAAACCAGGCCTTCTATCTCGAGAAGGATATGATACCGGTAGTTCCAGTGTTGTGCCGCACCCTGTGCTTGGCTGTTAGGGGGCCAAGAATACTTTATTAAATTAATTGTGTTAACTCCATGAATTGTTACAAGTGGCTCGGGTGACTACAGATCACTTCATTTAAACCACAGCTACAGTATGCGCTACATTTTCATTCACATAATCAGAGCATTTCAGAAGCACAATCAAGAGGAAGAAATGAATAACTTTGTACAGCAAGAAGACCCCTAAACCCCAGTCGCTTGGAATTTCATTCCCAAATATGAGATATCGAGAGAGTTTACGAAAACCATTTTATTTTTTTCCGATTCCCTGCACATTGCCACTGCCACCGATGAAGAGTAGTAATACTGTATCCCATCCCAAGCAAAAAGGATCCCCGAAGAAAGAAATGGTTTAACCCTTCTTCTTCGACACACCAACAGTTCGCCCACGGCGACCTAAATAAATAGCACGTCAGTACCAGAAACAATGGGTAGCTCTGTTTGCGTAACGGAAAGTCTTACCGGTAGTCTTGGAGTGCTGTCCTCTAACACGGAGACCCCAGTAATGTCTGAGACCTCTGTGAGCACGAATCTTCTTGAGTCTCTCCAAGTCCTCACGCAGCTTATTGTCGAGGGAGTTGGCAAGAATCTGCGAGTCCTTTCCATCGACAATATCATGCTGGCGATTGAGGAACCAGGTAGGGATCTTATATTGGGTAGGGTTTTGGATGATAGTGACGATGCGCTCAAGCTCTTCGGTAGTAAGTTCACCAGCGCTGAAAGCATGTATGTTAGTAACACCGAATGAACAAGTGCGATAGCGGATCTCGAAGCGTAACATACCGCTTGTTCAAGTCGACATCAGCCTTCTTGCAGACCAAGTTGGAATAACGCCTTCCAACACCCTTGATCTTGGTCAAGGCATACATGACCTTCTGTTTACCGTCGACATTGGTGTTAAGGAGACGCAACTGAAAATAGCAACCCATCAGTACCGTGAACTCAATGAATGTGTTTATCAGCCATATGGCTGTGTTCCAATCCGATATCTCCTGCTAGTTGCTATCCCCAATCTCCCCAATTCCTGGAAGCCCGCTTTTCAGTCGTTCTGCCACCGCAAAACCCCCACATAGCAACTAGCAGCTTCCGGAAAGAACCAAGCGAAGAGGTCACCTACGATGAATTGGAAGTTCGATTTCTCACCACTGACAAGCGACCTAGAGCCAGAAAAGCCTAATCAGCACCTATTCCATATCGTAACCGTAACCACACCCAACAGACCCCGGCAGTAGGGGGTCAAAATGGATATTCAAAATTGGATATCGCGTTTCCCCCCCACTGCATGGATTGCTCCCCCGTTGGGGGGCTTAAAGACGAAAAATCGCATCTCCATCGGGGAGAACTTACATGGTGGGTGGCCGATATGAGGATTCCCTGGGATCGATAAGTGTCGGTCACCGCTGGTGGGAATTTTGTGGATGATGTTGTCGTTATTGATTGTTGCAGCTCGCTACCAAACAGCGCCGCTTTCGTGATAGGGAGGATTTGTGGGTGTCGCTGTGTTGAATTCAGGCTGGGACTGCTTGGATTGAAGATAAGGGTTGTACCCCAACTTTATTGTCTTATCAGATCAGCCGCCTCTAGTGGTGTTCTGTAATCAGTTACCTTGGACCAACCCCAAACCACCACTTGTCTAACGTAAAATCACAGATAGGCTAGGACTTTCGCTGACTATGATACTCCAAATACCATTTCAAAAATTTCCGCGCAGTAAGGCGTATATATTACACAGTGGTTCTCGAAATACACACCGGTAGCTAAATACCACCCTTTACCGGAAATGCGCGCGAGATACCGAAGCTTTTATCACAACGCCTCACTCGAGAGCCCAGGCTCAGTGCCCACGGTTCAACATGCAGAGCGCTTGCCCTCGATACCGGTATTAAAGTTGCACAGCCCTGGAATACGGTAAGGAGTTCCTCCAAATATTATGGAGCTGTGCCACCACATTACTCAGTAATCCACTTATAACACGGTGCAGGTTTCTGCGGGTAAAAGTGCTGCTCCGTAAGCCCAGGGACAAGCAAGGATAAATACTGTTTCATGGAATTCGAGATAATCAATGCGGCGCCTACTAAGAAGCTTCCTCTACCGTATCCCCCTACCCCTTCATACGCAAATACCGGTACTGTACCAATGCTCTTAAGCTATAGCTTCCCCATCCCTAGTGACATTCCGCTGGCACACCGGTTCATTCCAGTTACTCTCCTTAATCCCAGGAAACGGGACATCGTTCTCTCTTTTAAGCATAAAATCAGTCGTCGCAGACACACTGCCCAGACAGGCGCAAGCGCTCAGGCTCAGCGAGCTTCGCCACGGGTTGGATACCGATACATCTATAAGATCGTGTGGGAGCCAGTAAACGGGACGGGCGTGAAGAAAGCGCTGCACGACGTGGATAGATATCATGAAGCTGAAGACCTCGTCTACTACGTTTGAGAAATCGATTCGGCACCAGCATCTCGATGAACTCTACAGGGAATTGGATGCTATACACTGGGGATGGAAACTCGTCGCTTCGTGCGCGAATTGGATGATGCTTGCTGGGTTTGTCCCCCCCCCCCGGGCCAATCATGGGCTGTTCTTCTGACTAATTGTGTCAAGATTCGTGGTGCTTCCCTCAGCGTTTGATGATGACGACTCAAAGTTCAGGATCGATTCCAATATATTGAGGGCATCTGCAGTGGCATTGCTATTAACCGGGTACATAATTACTGGAATGCTGTGCTATACCTTCAGGAACATACTGTTCCAAGTAGAGGCCATATTTATGTACATTACCCCCCCTACCCCCAACGATTTATAGGTCACTAATTTTTTCCGAAAGACCAGGACTTACTGGGTCGGCATTGGGAATGCTTAGTACTCTATTCAATGTCCATGGCAAGAAATACGATCCCGGGGAAGAGAAATGGAGTGCAACAGCCATATCCGCAGTCGTTGTGAGTGGAGTGTTCATCCTGTAAGTACCTACCATATTTCATATCGAGAATTACCCGCTGACAGATCCAAGCTTCTACGGAGCTGCCGCATTGACGGGACAGCGAAGGGTAGACCTGATTCGCCAACGAGATCGGAACGTCTGCGTCCTCCGTGAGGAATTGGAGAACCCTGACCTGATCCCGGAGGAAGAGCACACGAGGCGCCAATTATTGACCCTGCTTATGGCCCCATCTCAGAACCCCGGAAAACTTTCAGTTCCAAATACCGCGTTCGACTCGAGTGCCGAAACTAGCCGGAGTCCAAGCGTGGATCGGAGTCGGGTGCCTAGTAGAGATCACAGCAGAGACCATAGTAGGGATCATAGTGGAGGCCACAGCAGAAACCCTAGCTATGAGACCCGACCAACTCCCGCACCCAGGCCAAGTCACGATATGGGCGTCAGGAGGGGAAGTGTGGTGGGAGATGGGGGTGGCCTAGGTTTGCCAGCATCACTGAGGTTGGAACAAGAGTTCAGAAGGTCAGGGATCGTTATGAAGGCCACACTGGGCCACGACGAAGAAATCGGCGGCGACTACTGCCCCGAGTACTACGGGCTATAGAAGGGGTTCCGGTATTGTCATATTATGTAATTTTACGTGCTCACTATGGGTCCTGTGAGCATTGCGGTAAGTTATACGGTGTTTGGAGTTAGACCAGCTTCTTTGGGGGCTACCTGTAGAATTCTCTGTATAGTACGAGTAGTGTATTTTTACTTTTTCTTTTATACTTTTTTTTTTTACCCTCCATCCAGATGCTGAGTATCATGCGTGGATTTTAAAGTAATAGAATATCAGAGGTAGAATAGAGCACCCGCATGGCCAAAGGAAACTTTCAGGGGGTCACTGTCTGAAGTAGCGTTTCGAAGTGGATATCCGTACCGGCAACTGCCTATGATGCCGTTTCGACCAAAGAAGGGGCCGATACTGTACTAGTACAAGTACCGGTAAAGCACCACATCCCCTCTTTTTCTCATTATTGTAGGTATCAATAATTTTTGCCCACCCCAACGGCGTGTTCGTATTGCACCATGATACACTACGGTACCCCACACCATACCTTCGCCCCGGCCGACGCGCTCGTAAAAGCTCGTACTCGAGTACCGGTAAAATGCTGTTCTCCTGCTGTTGAAGCCGGGTCGGCAAAACAAGGATAAATAAATTATATTAAACTCCTGTCATTGCATGTCACTCGAAAATCCGTGGTTGCACGTACAGTACAGTACAGTACTAGGCACTGCTTGTATGAGTAGACAATAACTCACTGCGCTCGGGATCAGAACTCCCCCAAACGGCCCCCGCGGAATAAATTTAATTACTATACACGGCAGCAAACCCGGCGGTTGGTGATCTTGTGAAAAACCATGCCGATCCTGTGCTGCCACCCCCGTCTGCAATGCTTACTTCACTTAAGCGCGGCGAGTAGATTACCGTACGTAGATTGATCGAGTGTGAAGGTAATTCTTAGTAATATTCATTCAACCTTTTTTTTTTTTTTCGCAAAATTTAATGGAGCTTGTAACCGTATACCGGTAATAATACCTGTGGTAATAACAATGCCGTAAGCTGAAGAGTTTACCGACCGCGGGGGCGTACTTCAATTAACAAGGAACTTGTATGTACGAGCACTAGTGCAGACGCGTCCGTACCGTGAAGTTCTCATACATTTTCTTGTATGATATCTCAAGAACTGTCTATTGACAACAAGAGAACAATAATAGCTTTTGGATAACTGTTCCCGGATATGCTTTTAGAGGTATTGACTTTTATCATAATTAGTTTTTACTGAATAACAATAAGAAGGAAAGGGAAGGCTAACGAAACGCTTCCAAGGGCTAGGGGTACCTGGGAGAGCATCAGAACTTTACGGATGCGGGTGTATGCTCAGCCTATTCCAGGAATTTTCTATTTGTACTCGTACATTGTTCGGGGGATATCATACTCGTACAAAAGACCGTTAGTCTTCTGCGAAGGTTTGGCTGTTCGTGCCATGGCATTGCGAAACCTTTTATCATACCGCTACCGGTAGATGGTATGTCTTGGCCATATATATGCACAAAAATGAATCGTATTGAAGAGCCTTTCCACCCATGATGTTACGAGCGGCGAGTATGTGCACCCAAGCACTCGTATGCAATATTGGAAGTTGACATGATTTTGCGCCAATCACGACCCTGGACCCAAGGACTCCTTTCTGTCACCAGAGCATCAATCAGGCTAGCCCCTATTAAAATTTTCTCGAGGAGGGAAGAGTTCCTGAGAATCAGCACCACCTGGACTTCTGTCCATTTACTCGAGTATGGTAGCCTAATGCACGATACTCGCGTATGATACTTTGATTTCGGCTCGGCACCGCCAAATCAGGCGGGCCCCCTGGTGTCTCTTTCTCAATAAGGTCTCTTAGCCCCGTGTTGGTAGCCTCGTGTTAGCGAGTGGCGGATGATGGAGAGGATGGGGAATGCATGAGGCTCTGCTGTTGGCACAGTACCCTATGGTAGAACCTCCATTTCTCCAACGATTTCTCTACCGAGACGGTACCGTAGGGTAAAGGTGGTTTCGGGCTGGAAGATTCGCAGTGTTGCACATCTGAAACCGATCAGCTCATTCGAAGAACCCTTGCTGATGCAGTGGAAGTAATAACAGCGGGGTTGCACGCTGACATCGCCCCGATTGGTTATAATTAGAAATTCGTGCATTAAGATATCATATCGTAGTCTTGTTCAAAGCTAAGGCTGAAACCCGAGAAGAGGGGCATCAGCTGGGTGATATGGAGGTTAACTTGGTTGAGATACCGCGGTAAACAGTTGAAATCGGTAAGAGAATGGGGAAAGAGGACTGCAAATAAGTGGCTTTCTGTTTAGGGTTAGTTGCAACATAGCCGAAGAGCTTTCTGCGAGGAGTAAGAGTTACTGTACTGTACTGAATTGCGTTGGAGTAACATTCCGTGTTTGAGAGCAGCGGAAATTAATTGAGGGCACAGCAGATGGATGGGTGTGAGTGGGGGGGAAAGGTTGGGATTACTCGAGTATGGGAGGAGTGCCGATTGAGGACGCTCGAGTATTGTACGAGTACAGTAGATGTTATATCGCTTCGAATGTACGAGTACTGCAGAGAAGCTTGTTGGGTTGAGCACAGCGGCTCACGTACAGATCGTGGGAAGGAGTGAGCACCAAGGCGTCGGGGGCCAGCCCACAAGCCAGAGCCACAACCCCCAGAACGGTAGGATGTATGATATGATAATTGTGATAGAAAAGAAGGAAGGGAGCAGAGCCGGTGGTGCACCTTTCTCACTTTCTTTACTCGAGTATGATGCAAGTGAAAGGTTCCATGAACCATTTTTTCTTCACCCTCTTCTACTCGTACTGTACCCGCACCACGCCCCCGTCAGTTCATATACACACCCTCGCCCACTCACCCAGTCTATTTTCTTCTTCCGCCCCGAACCTAAACCTCCCCTCGATAGCATCTCGGAAAGTTTGATCGAGGCCCAGTCTCTTTCTGACACGTACCGAGTGCATACCTCTTGGGGGATCATCAGCACGTACCGCTTGTGCATCTTTCTGTTCTATCCCACTCCTTTCACATTATCTCCCCCCCCTCCCCTCGTCTGGCCGAGTTTGGTTACATTCGGTGCAATACGGCAAAATAATCCTACAGTAGCATACAGTACGGCGCGGGTACTGCCCATTCTTTGGCTTGATCCATTGTCTGCTTGTTTTATTGCTAGCTCGCTCCCCGTGCGTTGCCTGTTCAGCGACCCGTTCACTGCTGCCCCTCTCTAACCGGTGGAGCCTTCCTGCCTGACCAGAGGAATCCCGCCACACTCTCTGCCTGTGTACGGTATTTTCCCTGGTTCCTCGCCGCTTCTTGCCCCCCTTCGCGCCCACCTACACCCTCCCCTCATCCTCCGAGTCACTTCGCTGGCCTCCCGCCATTATGCCCACCCTTCCATCTTTCCTCTCCAAGCACAATCGCACATCCGCTACTCCCACTCCTCCTCCTTCCTCTGCTTCCCCTCGCCCTACCATCTCTGGACCTCTCCAGCAGGCCTATTCTTCCTCGAGCCGCCACTCAAGCCACGGAGGCGCCACCGTCCAGCTTGTCCCTTCAGATAGTAGATCTGCGGCTGAACACCAAGAAGCCAACAACCCCTCCTCTTCTTCCTCGCTATCCAACTATAACCCTTCCTCTAGAAAACCTCTCGAAAATAACAACGCCGCTGGCAACAATAATAATCCCGGAGGTTCTAATCACGGGAGTCGCTTGCCTGCCGGTACCAATTCCTTTCCTTCCGCTGGTTCTGCCTCTTACTACGACCGAGACTGCCAAATCCAAGCCCCTGCCCCACCTCTCTCCCCGCAACCAGACGCTTACAGCAGCAACGCAGGTCTCTCCCGACGACTATCCCGTCATCAGTCCACTCCACCATCCTTTCCGCAACAGCAAAAACAACAAACCGAGTCCGACCATTTAGATCCTTATTTGCAACAATCACCGCATTCCCCCGGGCCACCCCCTCATTCCCCGGGTAGACCCCAGTCTATGCTAGCTCCTCCGCAGGAGAGCGAAGGAGAGCATTACTCCGTTAAGCGTGCTGATACCGACCCAGCTCAACAGCAATACTCTCAGCATCCGCACCCGCAGCGTCAGGATAGCTTTCAAAACCCTGCTAATCTTCAAGTCCAACTTCAGCAGCAGCAGCAATCACAAGGTAATCACGCAATGGCCAATCAGGCTCATAACCAACCCCGCCGATCTATGGAACAGTCTAACCAAGTTGGGCCATCTCGTGAAGGATCTACGTTATCTCAAATGAATGTTTACGCTTCAAGCGGGAGGGGTAACCCCAACCAGCAGGATTATCAAATTCAAGCTGGAGGCGGCACCGGGGGGAACCAGCCCCTAGCTTATGATCCAGCTAAGTACGAAGGACAGCCGATGGGGAGGATGACACCTGAAAACAGAGCCGAGTCACGATCCGGATCAGCTCCGGAAGCTATCAATGTCCCGCAGTTACTGCAGGATCATGAGACTTTGAGTAGGTTTATCTCCACCGCCTGCAACTAGGAAGCTTCCGACAACTTAATCTTGCCATATAAAGTCGATTGCGAAAAATGAGGATTTCTGGGGGTTTGATAGGGACATATGCTAATAGGGCAATTTTCATATAGCGGCCAAATACCGCAAGGTTAAGAATCTGTATTTCGAGAGCAAGTCTGAAATCGAGCGCCTGCAGAACACTCTTGCACATCAACGTATTTCCCAGTCCCGTACCTCCCTTGATGACAATGAATACGCCAATCGGTTTGATCGCCTTGATGGTGCGATCAAGAATGTGGCCTTCGAGATTCGGCAGTCTTGGAGGGCAATTCCCTCCTGGCTTGGAGGTGCCATAAATTCCGGTGCAGAAGTTAAGGGGGGTCGGGAAATGACGGTTGTCGGCAGGGCTTGTATCTCTAAATGGGTTGTTGACGAAATCCTGGAGAAGTTTTTTCATCCTGCATTGGATGCTAATCTAAGTGCCCAACTCAAGATGGTTGAGCATGGCATTAGAATCAATGCTCCACCGCAGCAGTCAATTGAGGATGACGATGCCCTTAGCGCTAAAGTGTGCAATTGGAGACTTACGACACTTGACGGGCTACGAGATAGTATACATGGCCCCCACGCGATGGAGTACCGGCAGCGTTTGTCGGAGCATCTTGTGAAGCAGCTGGCCGAGAGCTTACAGATGCATCTTCACGAACCTTCTCCTCCTGGGTTATTAGGAGGCATCCAGATGATTGTCGACATCGCCGTGGGTCTTGGCGCCAACCTTCCTCTGGAATCTAGAGATGTGAGGGTGTGGTACCCTCTTCCGGGTGAACGATTCGATAGCAAATTCATGAGGGGAGAGGTTGGATTACCACCCCTCGTAACCCCCACTAGAGGACTAGAAGGAGAAGGAGAGAAATTGCAATTGGATACAAACCAGCAAAGTCACATCATGGAGGGCGGTGAGACATCACCGCTACCACCCCCGGCGCCAGCAAAAGACGACAAACCTTTGCCTGCGGGCAAAGCTGGTATCGGGGCATTGCCACCTCCAACAGGAGCAATGCAGAATAAGGAAGGTGCTGGAAAGAAGCTTGCGGGTCTCAACAGAGTCAAGAAAGCATTCCAAGGGACCGCTCACCAGCCTACGAGCCCGAATCTTTCTCCCTCGACTGGACAGCAGGGCCAGCAGGGTCTGCAACATAACGGTAATTCTGGAAGCCAGGCGTCGCTCTCCCAACAGCAGCAACCACAACCCGCCCAAGACCCCACTGCACCAAAAGACGGCGATAGAGTTCGAGTGGCTGGTTTCATGGCCTGCGAGGTCCGTGGGAAGCTTATCCTTGTCAAGGCACCAGTCTGGCTTTGATTCGGTTTATGATTTTATTATTTTTTTGTTGGGAAAAGGGAGGATTTTTAACTTTAATGTGCTGTGAGCGTGTTGAGTTTTTTGTTCCTCTAGCTTGGAGACTTTGTTTCTTGCTCTTTTTCTGTTTATACCTCTCGATTTGACTGGATTGAGATATCGCGATGAGTTTGATGAAGGGTGGGTTGGGGTGCATTCTTGTGTTTATTCATCAGTGCAAAGATGGGATACTTGGGATTTGGGGCTTCTTTTTCTTTTCTTTCTGCCTCTTCGAATTCCATCTCCTTATGAGCGCAAAAGTGACATAGATGATATGTGTTTGGGTTATTGTGCCGGCATTGCACTCGAGTATTGCTGGTATCATAGGAACGTGTAGTTTTTACGGGGCTCGTGGTGAGGGTGGAGGATCGGAGCACACAGGATTCGGTATTTCTTTCCACTCGCCGATATATGTCGACTCAGATGCTCTACCAGTGTTGTGCTCCGCGCTAAAAGCGCTTATATTACTAGAAACTCCGCTTCTCATCATACCTCCCTAACCTTGCTCAAACTTCAGACCTCGCTTCGTTAGGTGCGAGAATTCTACATTCATTCCGGGACTCGGCGGAGGTTCATTATGTATCGCTCGATTTTCGTTATTATGGGTGGGGCCTGCTGCTTTACATTCATCGATGGTGGGGTTAACGGTGTGTGATTGCGGACTATTAACCGCGTGGTGGGACCGAGTTGTCTTTGTTTGGGTTGAGGACTTGCGGCTGTGATGGCTTAGCTACTACATGACAGGGATATAGATGAAAGGGGACCAGCATGCATAAAAGCCATAGAACAATTATCGAGTCACAAGCAATGGAGAGACAGTGCTACTCGACCTTGCGGTTCAATCAGCGCGACTAGAGTTTGATCCGCAGGAAAACTAATCTAGAGCGAGTGATAACTGATGATATAATAGGCATGTGTGTGGTAGGCTCCTAGAATGTTTGGGTGAAGTGAGTTGCCCATACATCATACCGCCGAAGGCAGCCTTCGAGGTAGGCTTTGAAAACATTCACCCATCGAAAGACAGTCACTCTCAACAGGTGTTCAACAAAGATGCGGTGACATGCAAAACCGGCAACTCGCAGCAGCAATTCTGCTGGAAAAACGAATGTGCAGCTGGCTAGCCGGCCAGCAAACCAAGCCAAGACATTTACCATGAATTGTCTTCCTCCTTGCTCGAGTAAACCCCCATCCAATACTCTATCTACACCCGTCTGGTGTAGGCACTGGGTGTATAGATAGTATTGGGTTATAGGATACTTCTATTGGCAGCCTAATTTTTTGTTGTCAATCCGCCTTAGGAGTTTGCCTTACTCGGCCCGGATTGTGATATAACACTTTATTGAGCTGTTTTGTTCCCCGCAATTTGTTTCTTTCCCATCAGGGACGTTTTACCACCCCACTCATTCCACTTTTAACCACCCCCCACATCCCCCTCCTATTTCTCCCTCCCTCTTTATCGCCATCGACCAAAAACATCATCAAATTTTCTAATACTAGGCGCGGGAGAGGAATCTACGATGTCGCATAAAACTATCTACTGGCCGGAGCCGTTCTTCTATGCCATTGGGAATACAGTTGCATCATGTTTGACACAGGATCTTCCGCCGGAGGAGCCGGCGAGGGTCTTATCATTGGGGTGTGGGGATCCGAGGAGTATTTTATTTTCGGTTCAGTGTGCTAAAAGTGGGGTTATCTGTCGCCTTCTGCGTATCTCTTTCGGTCATGGAGTTTGGAGGCTTACAGTGATGGCGACTGGTAGTGGATTTTGATTACGATTTTACCTGTTGCGATATTGAGTCGGGAATTCTAGGTCAGGATCCCTCTTGAAGTTTTGGTGGAAATGGGTTTTGATTGGGTGATGTTCAGCACGAAATGTTATACTACTAGCATTGATTTTCGAGGGGAATAAATCCGAGGCGAGGGGCGAAAAGTTGTGGAATATATTTTATCACATCAAGCTGGATCGGGAGTCGCTCTCTGCTCTCTCGGATCAATGCGAGAAGCTGGTTAATGTTTCGGCGGATATTAGCAGCTGGAATAACAGCCGCTATGCTTCGTTTATGCGAATGTGCGACAAACGGACTCTCTCCAAGCTCCGTGCACAGTGGCAGACCTACATAAAAAACGCAAAGCTAGTGGGTCGCGAGAAGAAGGAGTACGGCGAGAAATTCAACAAGGCATTGGCTGGTACTCTGCTGAAAGTTCCTAAGCACGACATATCATCCACTCTCGCTTCCGGGCCACTCACGATGGAGGCTGTGGAGAGTACCCAATCTCTCCTGCGCCATTATTGGGTGAAGGGGACCTACTCGATGGACCCGAAGGTTATCGCTACTACCACAATTCCGAACCCTACGCTTTCTCACTCCTTCTCGGGAAAGGTTTTGGCGTTGCATTATGGCTCCGACCCACTTCTGGGTATCCATATCGGCCCGGCTTTCTGTGGTCTCAAGTCGGAGCCCAAAGTGTACAAGAAGAAGGTTGAGCCTAGTCATGTTGTGAAGGTAGCGAGACGGGAGTTCTTTGAATGGGTGAAGTCCTTTAAAGATGCACTCACAAATAAGAAAAATAAGTTGACGATACGATTTTTCAATGGGGATGCTATGTCCTTTTGCAAGGCCTTGAATTACTGTCGAGTTCAAAAGTCAATAGACACGGGATATTACGCAGCGCCATGGACGACTTCTCCTTTACGTCTCGACGGTGGAGACTATAATGAGGACTCGGAGAACAAGGCTCCAGTAATGTTTAATGCTATCGACACCTCGAATCTCACTGACCATCTCGGGCTCATCAATCTCCTTCTCATGACCACACCACTTCTCATACGATCGCCATTGTCGTCCGTATACAGCGAAACAAAATTCCGCCCGGGAAACACTCCCATCGACGCGCTATCCGACCGGATATGTGGTGATATACCGGCGGTTTCGCTACTCTTCGATTTAGCACCGATATCGTATCTGATGCACGTCAACAGTCGTTCAAGCACTCACGCGGTTCTTCTAACCCTCGTGGGAGATCCGAAGGATGGCGGTGACGGCACTTTCCAGGAGAGAATAACCTGGAAGTTGGCCTCCCTTAGTGATCCGCTAGCGGTCAAAGTTGATGGGATACAAACGAAGATTTTGGAGTACGAATCGACACAACTGGCCCGTTTCATCTTTGGGGTTTATCAAAAAATGTTTGGGCCGGACGAGCATATGAAGGATATCAACCTGATACATTACACCCGCGGGACGTTGGTTCTTCTACTAAAACTCGTGAAGGACCGTGTCAAGACGGATTGGGACGATTTTATAAGGCAGTTTAATGAGCTGGTTGTGAGTGATACGAACCTATCGCTAGGGAAAAGTAATTACCAAGAGTTGGCTGCTCAATTGCATGTCATGGGTCTCCACACTTTTGATTTCCTTGGTAATTACAGGCAAGTGTACCCTGATGCCCAGCCAAATGTGGGAGTGTTTAAAGATTGGAAGGACGTCCCTCCAGTGGTCTGCATTGTCCTGACCGTGTCTCGAGGTGCCCTCAAGCCACTCATCGAGACCGGAGGGGGCGCCGGCAATCCTTTCTTGCACTGCGAAACGTGGAATAGAGGTGGCCAGAACTACTATAGCTGCTTTCATCCGGTGTTCGGAAAAGCTAGGAGAGAAGGAGATAGAGTTGTCATTGACGAGGCGCCCGACGGATGGCACGGGACTTCTCCACTCGTTGTGTCTTTCTGGGTTCCATCGTGGACCCTGATAACACACCCGAACGACACAATCGTTGCTTTTAGAGCTGTGCCTATGGCACCTAGAACCACAGGAGCTTTAGCGCTCCTGCTAAGGCTCGGACAAATGATGCGTCTGAGCGAGACAAATCTCATTTCGAAAAATGTGATCGTAACGAGGACACGACCATATATTTCCTCTGAAATGGATAAAGTTCGGACCCTATCTTTCCAAAGGGAAACGTTTGTTCCGTCACCGCTCAGGTCCGTCGAGATAAGCCCCGTCCGAGTGAAGCTTGACGAATCCTGCCAGAAAATCGTTAGTCTTACGATCCGAGGAGATCTCCTGGTGAAGATTGCGAAGGACAAACTGTCTAGCGGTGCAGAAGTTACGGTAATCCAGTCGTCGCCTTGCACACTCCAGGTCCAGTTCGGGGGACTCAGGCAAACGATGGCATTCCCATTCCCCATCGATGTTGCTCAAGCGAAGACAAAAATCGCGAGGACATCATCCTATATCGAAGTAAGCCCTCATTATCAAATACAACGACACGTCCCATACTGACTCTACCTTCCTTAAAAAAAAAAACAGGTCTCAGTCCCCGCCTGTTACCCCCTCACCCCAGGCGGTTTCTCTCACAAGAAATTCCCAGTAAGTCTCCCAAACGGCCGCCCGGCAAACTGGAACATCCACTATCTAAGCCTCGACATTCTCCCACAACTTGACCTTCGAAGTCCTCCCGCCCTGTTCTGGATCACAAACCACCTAAGCATGATGTTCTCCGACAGGGAGTCCATAATCCGCCAAAAAGCTGTACACGCAGGTGAGGACTGGGTAGTAGACATTAAAGAAACCATCGAGCACCTCCTCGGCCAATATGCCGGTGTGTACGGCACCTCGCGACAAATGATTCTTGGTTTGAAATCACCCATCGGAAAAGTCCTCCTGTTGATCTTCCCAACGGACCTCCGCCTCGACCTTGGTTCTCACACTCTCGTCATGGATGCATGCATCCTCCCGATTACCCCAGCTAGCGAACTAGCTGTCGAGATCGCCTTCAGGAACATGTCCCACTCGGGCATCTCCGCTATGGCCACCTCCACAGACGAAGTGACCGCTTGGTGTGATCTCCTCCCGGCGTTCGTTGAGCGCTGTAGAAACTGGGAGCACAAGGACAACTGCACCTTCAAAAGGGGTGGAATACCACTTACCAAGGACTTTCACCGTTCACCATTGTGCAGTTGTGCGCCTGGCAACCCTTCCGTAGACTTTCTAGGAAAGCGGGAATGGAGGGGACTAGCCCCTTATGTTACCCGTGCAGCAATCTCACCGATTCAACCTGTGTCATATTTAGAGCCGGTGGGGTACGAGAGGATCAAAGCGCTGAAAGGGATGTACGCTGAGATTACACAGGAGGAGGAAGCGGAGAAAGCGAGGAGGGCGAAAGAGGAGGAGGAGGAGAAGGCAAGGCTGGAGAAGGAAATGGCTGGGAAGTGCAGAGTCTGTGGGAAGACGGAGGATTTGATGAGGTGTGGGAGATGCAAGAAAGTAGAGTACTGCTCGGGTGCATGTCAAAAGACGGATTGGAAAGAGCATAAGGTTGGGTGTAAAAGTTGATTGACTAGCTGGTTAATTATCGTTCATGGCAAAAAAAAAAATTGCTATTTGTTTGGTAATTCGAAGGGGAGGGGTATGGTTGTGTAGTAGCGCCGGGCGTATCACTCTCTGCGCTAGAAATTGAATTGCCAAAATACCGTATTGATTGAATATGCCCAGTGCCGTAAATTTACCCGAACTCTAGGACAGATACAACCCGCGGGCCAGCTCATATAATTATAATAATATACACTTAGCTTTCGCAAATGCGCAACAATCTCACCCCATCACTATCCCCCCCCCCACACAGCGCACTTCCTACTGCCGGATAATAATACAAGCTGTTTACCATAGTGAGGAGATAGGCCGAAACTCTTCGGATCCCCCACCCCGACCCAGGCGGAGTAGTGATCAACTCCTTCCTTGAGGCCTGTGATACCCAACAAAACAAGGATTTTCCTACGAAGAAGATACCTCCCATCCCATCTCGCCAAGTATCTCCACCCAGTCAGCAGGACGCAAGTTGGTCACCTCGCGCGCTAGATATTCCAACATCCAAGTGTTGAAGGAATAGAAAGAGCGAGTGATAATTTATGAAGGGAAAAATGTTTCGGTGAACAAAAAGGCGGACCCGTATAGGCAACACGGCGTAGGTCTAGAATCAGTAAAATCGGCAGCACGTCATATCAAATCCTGGGAATACACGACAGTGATGTAAACGGAATTTCCTTCCCACCCCCTCCCTCCCCTATTACTAAATGCTCCCGGAGTATCATACTTCCCAAACCACGATCAACTGAACCTCCTCCTCGAGTTTTTTTCCTCACCGGCGTGAATAGAACTGTGGGGACTAAGTTCTCACAGTAATCCCCCCCCACCTCAATCGCGCTTCAGGCTCAGCCCCGCGAATCCGAGTGCACCGGTTACTCCTAGCTGGCCGCCGAGCGCGCACGCACCGCAACCAACCCACCTTCCTGAGAATTGGAGGGTTCGTTGCCTTCTTTCCTTCCTCCCTCCCTTCCGGGAGTGCAAAGCCATAGTGAGCCCTTGGCACGCCGCCGGTGTAAGTCGTGCCCAAGGGTCCTCTGGGGTGGGAATGAAAGGACGAGGTTGGAAGGGGGGGGGTGAGGATTGCGGTGTATTCCAAACGAACTTTTCCAAAGCGCTTTGAAGCCCGCTGTAGGAGAATCGGTGCAGTAGTAGTCTCTAAGAAGACTCCCACTTTTGAGGTGTGTTCTGTGTCCCCTTACTGATCAGCTAGCGAGTGATGTCCTATGACTGTTCACGGCTCATCACTCGCTATGTCAAACACCCTTTATCCACTGCTGGGTTGAGGTGGTTGGGGCCAATTGCAATGTATTTTTCGCATACAGAAACCCCCGTCTTGCCGGGTACCATGGGCTCCCAAAGGAAGTATCTGACACCAACCCGCCATGGGTGGGCGGAATAATTCGAGGAATTTATTTTTCTTGGTGGGCTTGGGGCATTGTATTTTTTCATTTTCCATTAAACTTTTATAATAATACACACGCCGGGTTCTGTTGGCATCAAAACCCCAAATTTTGGAGTTATTCGGCCTATCCCATAAGTCAACTGGGTGTACTGACGCTTCCCAATAACCATCTAGACTTCTCCAAGACATTAAAATTCACCCGTAACCGACCCAATACTAGCCGAGATTAAGCAGAGTGTGATAGAGTAAAGAAAAATAGAATAAAAACCTTCACGGAATTTATTCATAGGAAGCTCAATTCACTAAACACAGCCCCACACACGACACATCCCAGCCCAGTCCAGTCCAATCCATTCCGCATTCACACTATACAACCAGCCCCCACTGGCCAACCTACTGTATACTAACTCGAAGCAAAGCTACAATCATAAAAATTGCTTTTTTAAACAAAAGTCAACTCGCGCACAAAGATCAAATAAAAACAAGGCATGGGGAAGTGGATGATTGGCGCGGGGGGGGGGGTATATAAGGTGAAAGAAAGGAAGAACAAAAACTCAAAGCACGCAAGTTAAAATCAAACTCCGTGAATCCGCTATCACAAGGGAAGAAGGAAGAAGCGAGAAGAAATAAGACAAAGTCGTTATATAAGAAACGTGGACATTATATAGACCCCAGCGATAGTATCACTACCCCAGCCCATTTTTCTCTCTTCGCATTGCGCATTATCGCATCTTACGCATTTCGTCCAGTCTTGAAGAATTGGTGGAAGAGATGGTGGAGGTAGAGCGAATAGAGCCTGTGGCTCTGCGGAGACTGCTGCTTCCTGCCTTTTTCGTGATGGTCTTCCTCTTTAAGGGTTGATTGGTGTTGCCGCTCGTGATGATGACCTTCTTTTCCTTGTCCGCAGACTTGTCCTGGAGTATAGTGTTGATAGCCTTATTTCCTAGGCCTGTCCTAACGGGGGCGGGCTTGGCGATTGGTGAGGGGGAGCGCAAGATGCGGAGGGGAGACTCGGGAAGGGTTAAGGCTTTCAGGGGAGAAGAGAAGGGTGAACCACTGGAGTAGACAGCGCTGGGGGAGGACGAGGCCGCTTCGGAGTGATATGCCTTCTTCGGGGACGGAGAGGACTGACGGACGGCGGGGTGGGATGCTTTCATGGGGGATAGACGTGTAGCTTTAGTTAGTAGACCTTTGCGCTTGGTCAGCTTGTTGTTAGTGCTTGGTTTCGCAGATGCGGTGTTCTCGAGGATCGCGTTGATCTTCGCACGCAATTCTTCCTCAGAATCGCTCCTCTTAAGGACACGGATTTTCCCATTGTTATTACTATCACCTTCGCCGTCAATTTCAGTTGCTGCGGTGGACTGGGACGAGACAGAGCCATGTGTAGTAGATGACGAGACGGAGGTTGCACGATCACCTTCATTGGTAGATGCCTGGGGATTCGCGAGAACTGAGTCGATTTCAAATGCCCCGTGTTCCCCGGATCGTCTACGACGAAGGTCACCGAGAACCGCCTCATCGCGTTCGAACACTTCCTGTTCGCTTAGCTCGCGGAGAGGGATGCGTCCTTTGGCCTTCTTCTTAAGAGCAGCAAGAGACGATTTGGGGAGCTTAGATATGCCGGCTGGAATCAAGTGCGTCAACTTTATGTTTCACGACATAGAAAAAAAAAACATTATACAAAATGAATGCGAAGCGTAAGCAGGCAGAAAAAAAAAAAAAAAGAAAATTCAGCATATTGACGTGATAACACTTGAATGGGTTCTTTTCGGCATCTGAAGCACTAAGGATGTATAATGGCGGAAGCGTCGATCGAAACAAATATAACTTACTTGGTTGTCTCGAAGGTGAGGTGCCAGCATAAGTGATCCTCCCCTGCGAGATAGTAACGGGGACATTTTCCTTATTGGCACCAGAAGTGTACGAGAGTGGCTTTGGCGGGGAAATGTTCACGGATTCATCCTGGAGTAGGGAAGGGACTTTTTTAAGAGGGGTCCTCGAGGCGAGGTCGGCGGTTGGCTTCCATGACTTTGTTGTACCAGCGGCCTGTTTGACCAGCCTCGGGATAGACGAGGCGGACGAACTAGCATTAGCAGGAACGGCACGTCTAGCAATAGTGGGACGAGATTTAGTTGGTGACATTTCTTTAAACTTGTAAGTTTAAAGAAAGGGTGGTGGTAAGACTAGGCTCTGTCGGTGCCCGTCTCCCACAACGAGTGAGTGTATGTGATATAACAGAGTTGAATAAATGTTGTGGAGGATAGTGTGGTGTACAAAGGTTGGGAGTTATCTCGGACCGGCCTCTGTTGAAAATGTCGAGGCAGGTTGTCAGGCGAAGACACTCGATATTAGTCCCCCCTGGGAACGTTGACGAGCAGGCGGGTTGGAGAACAAAAAAGGGAAGAGAGAGGGCGAGAGCGTGTTGGATGCTCTAATACATGACGTGCGAGTCACGTCGGAAAGTAAGACTTTGCTGGGCCCCTTCTTTCCTTCGTCTGAAAAGACCGTGAGAAAGAATTGAAGAGACTAACGCGTGCTAAAGAATAAGCCTCCAATATGCTCCAAGACAACGATTAAAGGAAAAGAAAGAAGGGGAGGGGTGGTTGTAATTACGCTGACGAGAGGGAAGAGAGAGCGAGGGAGAGAGAGAGCGAGATGCCAGTCCAAAGAGAGGAAAGAGTGAAGTGAAGGAAATATTAAAGTCTTGGCACGTGTTGAATTCGTGTTCCGATGAAAATTGAAATTGAAGAACGGCTCCAAGAATGGAGGGATAGGAGGAGGTGGAGGGATAGTAAGAGCGAAGTGAGTAAAGGAGACGGAGGGAGGGAGGTTGGATGTGTGACAAGGAGAGGGCAGGGTGAAGATTTGAGAGACAAGCGCTTGAACGAGGAGGAGGGGAGGAGGGGGCGGTAAGAGCGATCGATATGAAGGGAAATAGCTTCTATCCTGCCTCTTTTACTGCAGTGGTATAAATATATACGAGAATCTGTCTATGTGTGGGTAAAGAAGTCTCCAAATTCCACAGTTACGGAGAACCAGGGCAAAGCAAGGTACTGACACCAAGTGAAGCTAGGGAATGCAATTTGTTCTCTCTCTCTCTCTACATAAGCAAGACTTAGGTTTTCGCTATTGGAGGACAGGGTGCCAACTCTTCCCTTAGTGGATAGGGAGAATTTGGGTCACTAGACAACTATGTTCTATCAACGTTGGGGAAGAAGCTATAATTTATTGTAGCAATTGGTAGAGAGAATGAGGGAATACAGGTGCAAGTGATCCTTGCCATTGAAGAAAATGCTGTAAACAAGATCCTTGCGTTGCCATAGCGACCATCATTGCCAAGATCCTCAGCCCTCGTTTTACAACCGAAGATTGTCAACACACACAAAACAACGCCTGTCTGCCTTTATCCTTCTGCTTCCCTTCCCCTTGCACGCTGCAAACTCTCTTCCCACTTCCATTCTTCATCCTTATCATCTTGAATATTTTATCTCTTTGCGTTTCATAAGACACTTCCTCCTTAAAGTCTCTTTCTGAAAGGCTTAGTGCATCCTTCCTCCCCGCGTTGCGTTATCACTATCATGGCCTCCCCCCAATCGATTCCTCTTCCTGCAGAGGATAATACAAACTACTTCAATTCATCTCCAACTTACGCCGCTACGCCAGGCAATCGTTCTTCTGGAACATGTGACGAATCCATCCCTCAAACAATCCGGGCGAAGGCTCCTTTCACTCAACCGGATCTATTTCGTCACGACCCTAACAACCTCTTCCAGAATTTGAACACGCCTACACCGGCATTGCTCCCCTTCCACGTTTTGACGCCTAAGGATATGGCAACCCCTATGGGGAGGCCGAGTCGAAGGGGTGGGAAATATCATCCTGGCGCCGCACCGAAAACGGAGGCCAGGCGAGGAAATAGAGACGAGATAGTTTACAACTCTTCTGATATCTCTGGAACGGAGTCAAGTTCTGATTTGGACCGATTTACCTCTGAAGGAGAGGAGTTCGATAACGACGATTATGGAAATCTCGACCAGACCATAGTGCTCAATCCTACCACTCCTGTTCAACCACGGATTCGCTCTCAACCCTTTTCGACCCTATCCCGTCGTACGGCCCGCCGTATCCTCCCTGGCCGAACAATGGAAGAGGGTCCCCGTGGAAAGAGTGCATATGAGGAGACTATTGACTCCTTTGAGGCCAGTGCAGCTTCGTTTATGAATCCCAATACTCTCCCGTCAATGTTTGCAGAAGAAAACACGGCTCCTTTTCCTTGTCTCTCGGCTGCTTCTCCGCAGAAGTTGAACAGTATCCATGGCACTCCAGGAATCGATCCCTATAGGCTTTCGGTTGACAATAGCTTTTTGAACACTCAATTGCGGGAGAAGGAGGCGAAGATTCGCCAGCTTGAGGAAATGCTGTTTTCTCAAACACAGGATATGGGTGAATTTGTCGATTTCTCACCAGAGAAGAAAATGAAGTCTTTGGCGGCTTCTGATGACCTTCAACGTACTGTTAAGAAGCGTCGCTCGCCCACTAAACCTCCCCCGTCAACGGTCAGAAAAACGCGTAATGCCTCGCGTGGCAGCTCGAGATCGCCAGCCAAGTCATTTGTTGGGCTTTTCGAGGGGATAGCCAATGGCACTTCCGCAAAGATTCCAAAGGTGACTGCGGAGGAGAGAAAACAAGAACGGAGACGAAGGGAGACTATCGAGTTTAGGGAGTTTAGTGCTATCAACTTGGAATTATTGAAGAGTTATCTACCTCCTCCTGTGGTCGAAGAAACTGCTGAAGATACCGGGGTTGGGCAAAAAGCCGGGGGTAAACAGCAGAGTGTGAGCTCCACTCAGAAGACCGAGCATTACCAGATGCAAAATGTCGAGCCAAAAGATCAAACCGGGGCTGCTATTAAGTCTCCAAAGGCTCAATTGGATATTCAGTCTGTCCCAGCGCGCCGATTCCGCACACGCCGCTCAAACTCTGCCCCTCCTCCCCCTGGGCCTCACAAGTTGGAAACTCGGAAATTGGTTACGCCGGACCCTGAGATCGCTGAGATGTCATCAACAATAGTGGCTCTCCAAGCTCAGGTAGCTCAGCTACGAGAAGATTTGGAGGTCACTTCAGTCCAGCTTCAAAAGTCGGTAGCCAATCTAGAAGGCGAGCGCCGTGCAAGGATTACTGCTGAAGAGACATGGCGTTTTCTGGAAATTGAGAAGAAGTTCGGAGTTTGCTGCCAGTTTGCCGCCGGATCCGGAAATACAGAGCCAGAGGCCGCCGCACACGTACCCCTCCCTTCCAGTCCTACGAACAGTGTTGCCTCTCACTCAACGTTCGGTGGTCGCGACCGATATGAGGGCAGACCTGGCGGCAGAATTCAATACGATAGGCCAACCAGCAGGCTCGGCGGCTACAGTTCCAAAATTGGAACAACTACTGCCATTAGCAGGAAGAGGGGAAGGGAAGAGGGACCGCAACCACAAAATGCTGCCAAAAAGCCACCAATTCCTCGCCAGGAGAAGAAAGTGTTAAGTGGTGCTGGGCCTGCAGCAGCAAATGTGATGCTCGGTGGCGGTACTGCGAACGGCGGGTTGAAGAAGCCGTCTGCCGGGACGGGAATGGGTGCACCGCCTGTCAAAGGTCCGATGCGTGCTACTAGCGGAGCTGCAGGAGCAACTAGAAGTCAGATGGGGTTGTCCAGGGGAGCACGTAGATGACATTAAATTGCTTGAGTAATTGAGGTTGGCAGGGTGACGGAAATATGGTCTGTGTAGTTGTTTTTACGGCTTGTTGAGTACCTTTGTTTGTTTCCATCAGTAGGATATGGTACCTGTGCGGAGGGGAGGAATGGATGTGGAAAAGCTTTCTCTATTATGACTCTTTTCAATCATCTCTTGGAGTTTTTTCTCATTCCTTCCTTTATCTCTCGTTGGATTGACTTATTTTTTTTCTTAATTGCGCTCCCCTTTCGCGGCGCTTTGCATGGAAAGGTAGTTGATTTTCTCTTTATTTTATTTTATTTTATTTTATTTCTTTTGCAATTTCTCATTCCCAAAAGTATTATACCATCATCGGATTCTTGCGATAATTACTGAAGAACCAAGGTGGCTTTAAGGCCATTGTATATCTTATCGATAAGGGGGTAGTAGCGGATAGTATTTCCCCCACTTTTTTTATTTTTTGGATCAGTGGATAGCGTAAAATTTTATCGTGTTCGGGATGGGTTAGAGTCGACTCTTGAAAATGTTTGCAGCGTAGATATCATTGACTTTGTGGGATTGTCTGACAGGCTCTAGAGTGAATGATCGACCCTGTGGGTTTTCGGTTTGAACCGGGTAACCCAGACCATCCTGCAGGGATTGTTTGGCATATTTGAGCCTCAAGAGATTAAATCTTGGCAAATCCACAGGAAAGTAGAAAAGAAAGAAAAAAAATTTACCTCTCGTCCCACGATTCCACTTTCTTACCGCACTCAGCACTTTCTGTTACCACAGCTATGGCTTCTAATTTGGCAGCCCAGTTGTCGGCAATTGCGGCGACTTCAACGAATACACTCAATACCCAAAAGCTTAAGTCGATTCATTCCGTTTCCCTGCTTTTCCCGCCATCTGTCGCTGCTGCGCAAGACACAGATACCATTTTCTCTATTGCAATCGAAGGGTTCCGAGAATTATGTCAACTGGATAGGAGATTTATGCTTTATGAGAAGGGTCTGTTTAGCGAGCATTCAAAGAATGTTGATAGATTTGTTTTGTCGCAAACATCAGCGGAATCTCTTAGCAGGAGCATCGATGGTTTCCTACAGTTACTTTGTGGGCGAATGCTATTGCAACCCGCACTGAGGGCTCTGGAGTGGCTGGTCAGGCAGTTTAGGTAAGTTAGCTTTTCACTCCCCTTGCAGCTTCTTTGTCTATGGCAGTTATGCTGACAAATAGAATTCAGAGTTCAAGACCAGAATACTGTATCGCTAATCTTGTGCTTCTTGCCGTACCATGACCACCCAAATTTATTCAAGACTATGCTCTCTATTCTCCATCAGAAGGATCTCCCTAGAGAATTTATTTTCCTTACACCCTATCTCAAGAGGCCGTCGCCGGTGCCAAAGCATGTTATCACCCACGCACTTTCCCACCATAGGGACTTGTTCACACTCCTATGCGACCACACGACCAACGCGGTCTCTACAAAACGGGATAGCCACCAATTGGTGTCGTTTTTCTCAGTGGCGATTACAGCGTCGGTTTCGTTGATGTGCGATTCTCTTTCATCCAACAAATCCGGCAGGGCGAAGAATGTGCCAACTGCGGAGAATATTCTCACTTGTACACTCCCCCTTCTAGATCAGGCATTTTCGGCCAGATCTTCCCCCGAGCTAGAGACAGGTTGCCACATGCTCACTATCGTTCTTGTTACGAAATTGAGCTTGACGGACACTGTCTTGACGGCGATCATAAAGTCAATTGTAAACCATTGGACTGTTGGATCGTATAAGACCGGGTTGACCTGTGTGGCTTATATAGCACAATCGCGGTTTAGGGATGACGTAGAGTTACCGGATGAGGTTATTAGTGCCCTGCTGAAACTCGATAAGCCAGAGCTTGGGAATAGGGGATTGGATGAGGCGCTCCTATCCATGCAAGTGAGGTACAGAGTGGATAGGCTAGTGGTTGCGCTCTGTTTGGGTGTCCTTAAAAAATTAGGAGAAATGTACAACGCTAAGGGACTTAGGATCATTATATCGCTCTTGGAGCGAGCGAAGATGGAATCACACCAGCGGTTATTAGTGACCAAGAAACTTGTCGAGGTTGCTCAGAAAGTGGGCAGCGCAGCGATGAGTGGAGGAAATACCGATGAGATCAGAGAATTACTAGCTGAGACTTTGGTGAATTGGGCTGGTCCGGCACATGAAGGAAATATTGGAAAGAGTCTCACCCAAGCTATGGCTGATGTGATTGATGTCGATGATCTCGAAATGCGATTGCAAACTGTGATTCGTCCGCTTCCTGCTGCTGCTGTCCCGGGACCGGCAAAGAAGGCGATCAAAGAAACATCTGTCCAGGCTCAAACACTTGAAGATATTCTTCTTACTATGCCGAATAGTACCGGTGAGAAATCAATCCTAGCACCCGAGGCCAAGATTCTCCTTCAGGACCTCCTTCGTTTCTTCGCCACGGCAGTCTTATCTGGGAGGCAAGAGGAATTCATCAAACTACGATTATTCAAGGGATTGCCGCCCGATAACCCCCTCCAGATCTCGTTTCTAATTGAATGCTGGGCTTCTCACAAGTATCCCGTATCTATGCGGTCCTCCGCATTGGCGGTATGTGCAAAGATCATACAGAAACAGGCTTCTAAGACTGTAAGCATCGACTACCAAGCAGTCCTTCCGCACATCTTGATTGCACTTGCAGATCCAAACCGAAGGGTTCGCAGCCATGCTGTTGACTTAACTAAGGTGCTTCTCGAGCATTACAAAGGATTGCAGCAACCCGTGTTGGGAGATAGGTCGTCAAAGAAAAAGAGGAAGCGTTCCTCTCGAGCCGTGCCGTACTGGGGTCTTGGCGCTATCTATGGCGAGGGGAGGGACAGCGATGAAGTAAGATGGCTAGAGTTGGATCAAGTCATCAAGTTGATGGAGCACATTACCGCTAATGATCTTTTTGGGTGCATTGAAGACCCAGAATATATTGGAAATGTGTTGGCAATAGCTGTGGGCACTGGTGAAGGCATTGGTTCTAGCCTCAAGGGCTCGCTCAAGAGAAGTATTTTTGTGTTTCTCAGCAGCCATGCGGTCAACGCTCCGAAGCTGGAGATTCGGTACCGGCTCCTTTCACAAATTAACAAAATTAACCTTGTTGGGGATATCCGAACCCGAAACTTGCTTCCTACACTAACCGACTGGCTGTCTGTTGAGGACTACAACGAGCGGGTCAAGCAATGTCAGACAGAACGCTTAGATATGGTGGCTATTGAGAAACAAATGGTTCAAGTGGTGAACGCCGACGAACCCAAGATCCTAATCGATATCCTGACGAAGGATGTCAGTTGCTCTCTCCTTGAGGCTGCAGCCGATCGCATCGGGGACATATGGAGTGCAATTGAATTGGATGTTCAAATCGAGATTGCTACGGGGTTGCTTGAGATCGAGCTGGATGTGGCACAGGATTTATCCGGCGTCGATGTTCTGGAAAGGTTGAGGATTCCTACGGCTGCCTTTCAAAAATTCTTCGACAAAGCCCGAACCCAACTCCAGGTGTTTTCATCCCACATCTCCGTTGAGCCCAGTAAAAAGAGAAGAAGAGGGTCCGACGGATCGAGCAACGAGGCAAAGACTGAAGAGCAGGAAGCCGCACGTAGAAGGGCTATAGTTGTGACAGATCTCTTGTATGCACAGGGTGCTGAGAGGCATGGCAGTCTCTTAAAGTCTCTCTTCGGTATTCTGGCGGATCTGGCGGGTTCTCACTTTTCGGGGATGGCATATTTGAATCAGGTTTTGCTTGACTGCATGAGCTCTATTGTGACAAATATTCAGGTATTATTTGCAATTAATTCTTTCAACAATACTGTCTTTAAACACACGATATTGCCTTTTGAAGCTAATACCTTTTTCCCTAGCGTTCCGGTGGTTCTGACATCGACGATAGCGTGAGACCAGATGTCCTTGTTGAATGTATCCGCGCAGCAGCGGCCCCCCAAGTTCAGAACAGGGCGATCCTTCTGTTAGCAAACCTGGCAGATGTGGTTCCAGAGCGGGTACAGCACAGCGTCATGCCAATCTTTACCTTTATGGGGGCGAATACCCTCCGAAGAGATGACGAGTACTCGGCATTTGTTATCGAGCAAACCATAAAACGAATCATACCACCACTAGTACAGTCTCTTCAATCACAAGAAGGCAACAAAGTCGTTGGGATAGCGGAGTTGGTAAAAACCTTTGCAGCAAGCTACTCCCATATTCCCTCACACCGCAGAGTGCGCCTGTTTGTTGCATTGACAAAAACATTGGGTGCGGAGGAGTTTCTCTTTGCTGTCATCGCAAAGCTGGGTGAAAAGTACCTATCTACTAATGCTGAGCATCCGACTGGGGAGGAAGCCGTTGTTACTTCCGCATGCAAGATGATTGTGGAGAGCTTTGACATTGATGTTCAGCTTGAGACTGTCAATCGTTACTTGGATCTAGTTACGGAGGTTCTTAGGTATAGGAAGCACGGGTTGCCGAAACACCTATTCGAAATCGACAAGAGTGATAAATTCGAACTTGCAGACAGATTGCTTAACTTACTCTTCATTGTTATCGGAAACAAGAAGCTCCAGGATTACATTGCCAAGGTGGACGACAGCGGTGACATGCGCAGCAAGAAGTTCTCCGGGGCGTTAGAGAGGGTCCTTGGTCTGTTAGAGTGGGGTTCTGAAAGCTTTGTGTACGAGCCTGCCTCCCGTGTTCTTAGCTGTCTGCTTTACGGCCTACACATTCCCCGATTTATCTCCATCGTTGAACATCTTATCTTCAACCCCGAATCCGATTTCCGCGGCGATGCTTTGAAGATGTTCAGAGATCGCCTTACGAATATGCACAGAATCGATAGCGCCTCTGCGAAGGCTATTGTTGGCTTCGTGCCTAAAATAAGTACTCTGATTTCTGCTCACAATCCTGACAAACTGAGCACAGATGCTATCGTATGCATCACTAGTATCATCAAATATTGCCGATCCGAAATGCCCACCGTCGTCGCAAACATTGCCGATGCGGTTGTTGGTCACGGAGGACTGCACAGCTCTGATGACTCAACACAGGCTGTATCCTTGGTGTGCCTCACCAACCTAGCAGCCAAGTTCAAGGTGCACCTTATCCCAATTCTACCAAAGGCGGTCCCCCGTAGTTTGGAGCTTTTGGGGAAGGGTTTTCGCAGTCAGCACGAGGTCTTTCATAACTATGCAATTGCGTTCTTGGAGGAGTTGGTCAAGAACCTTCCTGGCTTTATGACGAGCTGGCTGGAGAAGATCATGAAGTTGATGTATTTTTCTGCAGCTGAAATAGAGGAGGAGGACGAAGTGGGTGTAAGAGTTAGTTTTTTGAAGACTATTGGTCAAAAAATGCAATTAGATTCTATACTTCGTGTTTATACTGCGACGTGGGATCAGGCTATTGAGGGGGGTGATGTGGTATGCGTATTTTTTTATTTGTTATGGCAGAATATTTTACTAACCCTTTTTATATAGGCAATTGAAGAGGCGCTGATAACTCTCGAAGAGATGGAGAGCTCATCTAAAGGGGATGAGAAGCGCTCAAAGGCTACGAAGAAGCTATTCCGGACAACAGACAGCTTGAAGCCTCTTCTCGACCTAGTGCTACTGCTCCTCGATCTTCGTAGAAGATTCCTCGATCTTAGTGAGACTGTGGATATCGAAGAAGAGAGAATCCAAGAGCTAGAGGACCAGGCCCTCAAAGTCATCCTCAAGTTCGTATACCGACTCAACCACGGAAACTTCAAACCCATGTTCCTCCGAATTATCGAGTGGGCTGTAGAGGACCTCAGCAAGGGCTCGGAAACTAGCATCAACCGATGCATTGCACTTTGGAACTTCTTATACCTACTCGGTAGCGATCTAGAGGTAGGCTATACATCCCCCACGCCTCAGAAAAACAAAAATGTCATACCGCCCTGATAACTAATCGCAACCGCAGTCAATCTTCACCAGCTACTTCGGTCTCGCCCTTGATAACGCCGTCGATATCCTCACCAATGACGCCATCTTCGCCACTCACCCTCTCCTCTGGAAATCCACTCTGAAAGCCCTGCGTGTGGCCTTCAAATCCGACGACCACGACTTCTGGCAATCGCCCACAACCTTTGGCAAAATCGCTCCTGTTCTCGCCGCCCAACTAGCCCGTGCCGCCACCTCCGCCTCCGCTGTACACGAATATGTATACCCCGCCCTGACAGAACTAGTCGGCGCGATACAGGGCTCTGAAGAGCACGCGAGGGCGATCAATGGAAAGGTGCTGGAGCAGATGAAAGCCGAGGATGCAATGGTCAGGATTGCGGCTGCTGAAGCATTGAGGGATATTTACGCACAGGCTGGGGAGGAGTGGTTGAACTTTCTGCCAGAGAGTATGCCGATCGTTGCAGAGCTTATGGAGGATGAGGATGAGGGTGTTGAGACCGCGGCGCATTTGCTGGTTGTGGGGATTGAGCAGCATCTGGGTGAGGGGGAATTGCAAGCTATGTTTACTTGATAGATGGGGGGAGGGGGTTGACAAAAGTTGTTTGTACCTTTTTCCCCCTCAGAATAGGTGAGTGAGGGCGTGTTATTCGCGGTGTTTATTGTTTATACTATTTTCTTACGGGTGAATGGATGGAGTTATCATCGGTAGTGTCGTATTCATGCCTTGTATCGCTTAGATATGCTTAGCAATGCTCTCTGATACTTTAGAGTATATCAAATTCATGTTACTCTATCTATTGGACCAACTCGTTCTCAATCACAATCCGGTATCTCTTCTTGGCTATCCACTTCTCAATCGCGTTTTCTGGAGTACATGTAAGGGTGCGGATATACCAGAACACCGAGCTAATAAAGCTATCATACTTCCCGACATGTAATCATAGCTATTATATAAACTACCCTTCCAACTACGGCGCAATTAATTTTTATAAGAAACGACGGTGCGTCAAGCCACCCTCCAACCATCGCCTCACCCCCTCAATCAAACTCCATTTTCCCGAATACCACCTCCCATCGGTGTTAAACCGCCCTCATTTCTTTCTATCAATTGGATTCCCCGGCCTCGGCGGAGAGCTAAGCCGCCCCACTGAAAAAATGTGCCCACTTGCCTAGTCGATAAGATCGAACCCAAATAGAGAGAGAATGGAAGTTATGTCGGGTCGATATTCTGCATTCCAGGCAGAAGGGCAGGTAAGCCAAACCTTATATCATAGAAACGGTCCTCTCTAAAAATTTGGGTTGGAGTCGTTCCGATACGTATATAAATGAGCCGGGCAAGCGGGAAGCTTTCCGGGCGAGGGGTTCTTTTTTTGGTGTTCTTCCCTCCCTCACATTTGGGTCCCAACCATTGCTCTCATGGTATCGTGGGGGGTGTAGGGGGGGTGGATCCCATTGCAAGCTTATTCTTGGAGGAAAGCAAGATGGCGCTTTGATACTGCCGTGGCAACCCAACTTCGGAAAAAATGAGAATTCACAGGATCTCACTCGAGCACGCTGCGCTGCTGGAGTGAGATGGTGACCCCGGTTTGAACGTGGGATGTGTGTAATCCTTTGAATATGCTTATTACCCAATGATGGATATCGCTTGCTGGGACGCTACACTCGTGTTTCGGACCTCGTGGGCGTGCCCTGTGACGCCCTTCAACTTGCATCTTTTGGATTCGCTACACTGTATGTACAGTAATGCCCGGTGAACCATGCGTCGAGTGCAACGTGATTCCCAAGTCGCTAAGAATATCTAGGTTTGTAGACTACAGTATTACACCAGCGGACACTCTATATGCAATGTTTTATTTTATTTTATTTTTTTATTTTTTTATTTTTTTATTTCTTTATTTCTTTATTTTTTTATTTTTTTTTATTTTTTTTGTATAAATTCCCGCGACAACTTTTAAAATGCATAACTATCCCATCGAGTTCTGTTATCCCATGTTTTTTTTTGTGTTTTTTTTGCTTATTAAACCAATAGCTTACGACGAGCCTGCCTCCTCGCTGCGAGGCTGGGACCACCTCTAATACATCCCTTTCTGAGCCTTGCTTCAGCCCTGGGCATCATCAGAGCTGGGTGCTTGACCTTCTCCTCTTCCTTAGCCTTAGTTTTAGCTCCCGCCGAAATCCGGCCCTTCGAGCCCCCCGCTCCAGTCTTCTTTGTAACTCCCGATCCAGCCCTGGGCCTCAAAATTGGGGACTTGGGCTTCGCGTCAACCTTCGCCCCGCCCTCTTGCGCGGCGGGCTTGTCCTGGGCCGACTTCCGCGCCGACTCGGTAATGCGCGCGCTCCTGCGGCGCGGGCCTTGCGTTTTCCTGCGAGGTGTCTTTACGCATGGGGCTTTCTTGGCTTTATCGGGCGAGGGAGTGGAACCCCTTGCGGTGTTCGGGGATTTTGTAGATAGGGGGTGAACTCCTAGTGAAGCAGGAATCTGGGTCTCAGTCAGGGTCACAGTAGGTGTTGTGGTGGTGATACCTTGATTTTCCTTTAGCTCCATCTCCCCTTTCATCTCAACCAGTGCCTTGATGTTCGCCACAAGGAGACCCTTGAGATACTCCGCGGTGACCTTCTTCTTGGCAATGCCCGTACCAGCCCTGGGCTTCAGGATCGGGGACTTGACTTTGATGACGGGCTCCATCTCAATCTGACCTCCGAGACCTCCTGCAACAATCTCCTTCTTTGGAACCGGAGTATCCACGACGGTCCCCCCACCCTCCTGCGCAATGGAGCCAGTAACGGAAACCCCCTTCCTGGACTTTTGGGCTGACGCGATAATACGCAGGCTTCGGCGCGGTGGACCTTGCGGGGCCTGGCGGGGAGTTCTTGTGCGCGGGGTCTTCACAGCTTTACCAGTGGTAGCGCCTTCGTTGAGTACGATTTGTGAGGGCACGGAGCTTGTCGCAATGCTCATGTATTCCGGGGATGCGCTGTGGGCTACTGTTGGGGCTAGAGTCGGAGTCATAGGGGGAGTGATAGGAGAGATGGGCGGAGTGATAGGGGAGATGGGCGGAGTGATAGGAGAGATGGGCGGAGTGATAGGAGAGATGGGCGGAGTGATAGGCAGGGTGATAGGCGGAATGATAGAGGGAGTGGTAGGGGGGGTGATAGAGGGAGCGTCAATAAGCGTCGCAGGAGTAAAGCCGGCGATAGTAATGTTTCCATTCTCCTCCCCCATATTCGGCCCACTGGGTCCGGAAGTGGCGCTGGAGAAGACATTGAGGTGACCTGCAATTGTGCCAAACCCGGTTTGGAGGGCTTCCATGGTTCCAGTAATGCCTTTGGTGATTTGGCTCAGCCAGTCGGTTGCCCCCCAGCGGGCAACAGGGGCTTCGGCGCTGTCCCTGGCGACGGTGGTGTTGGGAGTATTGGTGTTCATGGTAGGTGGTTGGTATTGAAGAATTTAGGTGAAGAGTCGAAAGTGTTGATGTTTTTTTCCGGTTGGGGGGATTGATGCTTGGAGAAAGCTGAGGATGTGTGTGTGGAGATCGAAGGGAAGGGAGAGGGGTAGAGGATGGAGTTATGACTTTTTATACTGTAGGTAATTTGGTAGAGTGGGCGAACACAATGGGGCCCTTGAATGTTGGGGCTGTGGGTGGTGGGCGGGGCGTGTACTCGAAGGGTGAATTCGGTCATTGACCTTACAACGCTCGGCTGTGCGATGGAGGTAAATTCCCATTGTGCTTCGTTCAGGGTATAATATTTTCCAATTAGGCTTGCCATTGAATTTGAGCTCCGTGGCTGTTGCTCTTACCATTGACCAGGAGGGCGCCATTGAGGTCGGCACCTGTGATGGGGACGAGAACAGAAGATTCCGCCTAAGTATGCTCTATACCCCATTGCGGCCCAATATCATCCTACCCTTCTACGATATGATACCATGCCATTTTCCTTGAAACCTTACAGGAAAAACCAATGCTCAAAATTAATGAGGAAAAAAATGAAGGAGGGTCACAAGAACCTACTCCAGTGCATATTACCCTCCCAAAATTCTGATACATTCCGGAGAGAGGTCAATATCGGATCCTTTTCGATCTTCACTCCAGAGCGACATCTAACCTTTTCAACCCAGCGGTAGTTCGGGGCTACCATTCATTAGATCTTGCTGTGGTAGAAGTATACACCGAGATCTCTACTACGTGATCAATTGCTTTTCCGGAAGTCCGGGTATACCCTACCTTAAAGCGCAATCTATGATACCCACTTCACTACGACATTCTAGCTATCATACCCTATTCCAAGAAAGTGTTTTTTGTTTTTTTTGTCTTCTACGAGAATTCCATCAAAGGAAAGTTTCGAACGATCACGGTATATACACCCTAGAAGCCCATACATGGTGCGATAGCAATCTGTAGCTAATTAGGCGCTGGGGATGCTCCTCGCTCGTGCCGATTTCGAGAAAGAAACTGGTCGCATGGACAATCACTCGGGGCCATGATGGGTGGGGTTTCGCTCTGGTGAATGTTCAAGAGAGGAAAAAAGAAAAAGCTGAAACAATGAGCGCGGTGAGGGGAACTTTACAGTACTATAACAGACAGACTCTCGGTTACTCCTCCTTGAATAGGAGCCGGTCTTCACCCATTTGCTTCCACCATCCCGATACCAATCACACAACTCACACACCCCCGGTGTTGCTTCAGGAACCACGTGACATGCAGGCGAAAAGGGCTGTAATTTTTGGCGATGCTTCCCGCAGTTGAAGGGGTGACGGATTTCAGGTTTTAGTTTTTATATCATACATAAATTTATATATACATTTTTCCACCGTGCTCGTTTCGTCCTTATTAGTTTTGAAACCCCGATATCTAATGAGAGGACAATCGATTGTACATAGTACTGGGGCGCATCATATAAACGGTTGACATATGATACAAGCTAAATTACAGAAATCCAGTTGCTCCCCCTTCGACAACGGCTTCTACGCCCATTTCCAGACATATCGGTATCCCATCTCAGCTAAGTCGTTGTGTTCTGGGGTCGCGGGTTTTGCCAACGCGTATCGCGAAAGTCTGCAATCCCTCCTTTCCAGTAAAAGTGTCGTCAAATATTGGTCGACCAGAAGGGTATTCGAGCACCTTCGTGGAGGTGAATAACCTTGAGATCCTCAAATATCGATCGAGCACCTTCAAACACCTTGTAGATTTCGCTCACAAGTTCCTTTTTGCGGCATGATTTCTGTTGTTTGTATTCGTACGGGAATATAAGAGAGACGTCATGTACTGTTGTCTTCCCAAGGTGATAGGAGGGGAGGGGAACTGGTGATAGGGGAGAGAAGGCTTGTGTAATGGGACCCGAAATACCCCTACCCCCGAGTACAGTACAGTACAAGTACGGGTAGCCCTCGCAGTTGGCGAGTAACCGGATCTATGGTAGCTGCACGAATTTGAAAATTATCTCTTGCATGAGTGCCCGGCTGTGATAGGGTGGGTGAATTTATCTAGAGTGGGGTAGGGGGGGTATGCGGCATCCACCGATTACAGACTACAAGTTGTGCGGGGTTAGCTGAACTCCAGGATTTCACAAGAACAATCTCGCCCTCCGAGAGAAAAGTCGTCTTTAGGCTCCTCAACTTGTGATATTAACCCGACCCTTCCGGTTCTTCTATTCTTTCTCATCTAGCCGGAAATTATCTTTACAAGCATCAAAGAACGCAGTCAATTCACGGCTTCTCCCGATTCACGAACCAACCGATAAGATGGGCAATTGGCTATCAAGCACCCCCTCTGGGGATCATTCCTCGCCACAACGGTATGCTAGGGGAATGTTGCTTGTATAATATTAGCGCTTCTAATAACTGGTGTCAGTAGCGGTGATTTTAGCTCTGCATCCAACAGCAACATTCAAGGCAATTATAGCGGCAACTCCCACTCCAATAACGCCAACTGCGGAAACACCACCATTAATTTCAACCGCGAGGATACAAACCCGTCCAAGAACCGTGCCAAAATTTTACAATGCCTATACACGTCTAGATACAAGTCGCACCGAGATCGGGTGCGTAAGCCAGCTGAGGGAACGTGCACCTGGGTCACCGAGCATCAAAAGTATCAAGACTGGTCGAAGAAAGAAGCGTCAGGCCTCCTCTGGCTATCGGGGGACCCGGGTTGCGGCAAATCGGTCACCGCTTCATTCCTCGTAACTCACCTGGAAAGCCAAGGGAACGCAACGGTTTGCTATTTCTTCTTTAAGGACGACAATACGGAACAGAAGAGCGCGATATTCGCTCTCTGCGCCATATTACACCAGCTGTTTGTACAGAGAAAGCCCCTCAGCAAATATGCCGAGGAAGCATTTGAGGCTGAAGGCGAGAAGTTTGCGGAGGAGGTGGATACGCTGTGGGACATTTTGGTTAGGGCGGTGGCTGAGGGTGGGTGCGGCGATGTGATCTGTGTGGTAGATGCCTTGGACGAGTGCGCGGAAGAGACTCTTGCTCCACTTATCCGCCGCATAACCTGCCTCCCTGGATCACAGACCTCCAATGTACCTTTGAAATTCCTTGTCACGAGTCGCCCCTACCACAGAATTGAGATAGAACTTAGCTCGATGGGAACGACAATCCGGTTGAAAGGGGAGGACGAAATCAAATCCATTACCACTGACGTTACCCGTGTTATAGACGAGGGTATCCGGAACCTCGAGTTAGTCTGGGGGAACCATGAAGGCCTGGAAGATTTGTGCAAGCTTCTCCTATCATCTGCTGACCGGACGTTCCTTTGGATTTCTCTCATCCTCGAACTATTACGGAATAGTGTGGATGGCTCCCGAGCGGAATTGATTGACATTGTCTCTACTGCTCCGGCTAGTCTTGATGAATTATACACCAAGATTCTTTCCAAGAGCACAAACCACGATAAGGCCCGCAGAGTTCTGAATATAGTGGTAGCGGCTGCAAGACCTCTTACCCTTATTGAGATGAACAATGCACTTACTGTCAGACGGGACTATGAGTCAATGAGAGTCCTACAAGGCGATCTTTACCCTCGCCCCGAAACAACAGTGAAAAATTGGTGTGGGCTTTTCGTGCGGGTTATTGATTCAAAGATCTACCTCGTCCACCAAACCGCAAGGGAGTTCCTGATCAAGGGATCTTTGCCTGGCCGGGGAAATTGGCAGTATACACTATGTCCTAAGAATTCTAACTTTATAATGGCTGACATCTGTATTTCCTATCTCTCACGAGAGGAGTTTTCGGGCAGCCCATTAGCGATGGACACCCGCGGCGAGGTTTCAGAGAGGGCGGTTAATGATTGTCTTGAGAAATACTCCTTTCTCGATTACGCGGTGCGACACTGGGCAGATCACTTTCGAGATTCGCAGGATAATGGGATGGAGTTATTCGAGTTTACACGACTAATTTGTGGAGCTGGATCTAAACATTGTCTGACATGGTTTCAGGTGTATTGGTTCAACACCCGGCGGTACTATATATTCCCAAAAGATTTCACACATTTGATGATAGCATCATTGCTTGGGCAGGGAACGGTAGTCGATCGACTATTGGAGGAGGGAGGAGATGTAAATGCTCGATCCGGACTCTACGGCACTGCATTGAACATAGCAGCTGTCGAGGGGGACGAGGATATCACCAAAAGACTATTACAGAAGGGCGTCAAAGCCTATATCTATGGGAAGGCGTATAACATTTTGCATGTGAAGAGGCCTCTCAGTTTGAAATGAGTAGTGCGTGGCTAATTAATATTATTTTACAGACGGTATGTGAATTTGCAGTAATGAGAGAGAGCTAGAGCTGATCTAGAACTTGTTCTTCCGTTACAGAAGGCAAGTATAATCCTTGCATCACGTCTCCTGTACGCTGTCGTGCTGCTGACTAGAGTGTTGGGACATAGCAAGTACGTAAATTGCATTAGGAATGTTGGGCAACCATCATGGCTAACTGCAGATTGACGCTTGGGCGTAGAGTGTAAGTTAACAATTCCAAGACCAGTGGATAAGAGAATAAGGTTTGCTGATTTGCGAGAGATACAGGAGGTAGGGGGTTCTATAAATAGCCCTAATGACAAAGGAGACAGCTGATTACCAAGCTGGGGGCGCTGTAGCTTGTGCGTAACTGAATCAACCGAATTAAAGCTACAAGGCAATTGCTGACCACTGGCTCGCTGAGTGTTGTAGCGGGTAAGTGAACGGTATCGACCACGGTTCTAAGGCGGGCAATTGCTGACCTCTGGCTCGCTGAGTGTTGTAGGATGTAAGTGAACGGGATCAACCACGGTTATGGGACGAGGCAATTGCTGACCTCCGGCTCGCTGAGTGTTGTAGCGGGTAAGTGAACGGGATCAACCACGGTTCTAGGACGAGGCAATTGCTGACCTCCGGCTCGCTGAGTGTTGTAGGAGGTAAGTGAACGGGATCAACCACGGTTCTGGGACGACGCAATTGCTGACCTCCGGCTCGCTGAGTGTTGTAGATTGTAAGTGAACGAGATCAACCACGGTTCTAGAACGAGGCAATTGCTGACCTCCGGCTCGCCGAGTGTTGTAGATTGTAAGTGAACGAGATCAACCACGGTTCTGGGACGAGGCAATTGCTGACCTCCGGCTCGCTGAGTGTTGTAGTGGGTAAGTGAACGGGATCAACCACGGTTCTGGGACGAGGCAATTGCTGACCTCCGGCTCGCTGAGTGTTGTAGTGGGTAAGTGAACGGTATCAACCACGGTTCTAGGACGAGGCAATTGCTGACCTCCGGCTCGCTGAGTGTTGTAGCTTGTAAGTGAACGGGATCAGTCACGGTTCTGGGATGAGGCAATTGCTGATCTCCGGCTCGCTGAGTGTTGTAGGAGGTAAGTGAACGGGATCAGCCACGGTTCTGGGACGAGGCAATTGCTGACCTCCGGCTCGCTGAGTGTTGTAGGAGGTAAGTGAACGGGATCAACCACGGTTCTGGGACGAGGCAATTGCTGACCTCCGGCTCGCTGAGTGTTGTAGCTTGTAAGTGAACGGGATCAACCACGGTTCTGGGACGAGGCAATTGCTGACCTCCGGCTCGCTGAGTGTTGTAGGAGGTAAGTGAACGGGATCAGCCACGGTTCTGGGGCTCGACAATTGCTGACCTCCGGCTCGCTGCGTGTTGTAGGAGGTAAGTGAACGGAATCAACCACGGTTCTGGAACGAGGCAATTGCTGACCTCTGGCTCGCTGAGCGTTGTAGAAGGTAAGTGAACGATATCAACCACGGTTCTAAGGCGGCGCAATTGCTGACCTCTGGCTCGCTGAGTGTTGTAGGAGGTAAGTGAACGGTATCAACCACGGTTCTGGGACGGGGCAATTGCTGACCTCCGGCTCGCTGAGTGTTTCTAGGAGGTAAGTGAACGAGATCAACTACGGTTCTGGAACGAGGCAATTGCTGACCTCTGGCTCGCTGAGTGTTGTAGCTGGTAAGTGAACGGTATCAACCACGGTTCTGGGACGAGGCAATTGCTGACCTCCGGCTCGCTGAGTGTTGTAGGAGGTAAGTGAACGGGATCAACCACAGTTCTGGGACGAGGCAATTGCTGACCTCTGGCTCGCTGAGTGTTGTAGCTTGTAAGTGAACGGGATCAACCACGGTTCTAGGACGAGGCAATTGCTGACCTCCGGCTCGCTGAGTGTTGTAGCTTGTAAGTGAACGGGATCAACCACGGTTCTGGGACGAGGCAATTGCTGACCTCCGGCTCGCTGAGTGTTGTAGTGGGTAAGTGAACGGGATCAACCACGGTTCTGGGACGAGGCAATTGCTGACCTCCGGCTCGCTGAGTGTTGTAGTGGGTAAGTGAACGGGATCAACCACGGTTCTGGGACGAGGCAATTGCTGACCTCCGGCTCGCTGAGCGTTTTAGAAGGTAAGTGAATGGAATTCACCACCGCTCTTGGACGAGAGAGTTGCTAATACCTGGCTTCTTGCTCCCTTCAGGCTGTAAGCAGATCTTCACGCCTCTATCGCTCGTTATTGCTATTTTACTAATATATCTTCCCCGTCATCACAGATTGTATACAACCGACATTTGTTATAGTCCTCGTTAATGCTGCTAACTCCAGACTAATTTCCCTTTTTCTTCCCAAAACAGAAGGTACGCACTGCGAATCCCCATACCGTACCTGTTCAGAGTGCTAACAACTTACTACTTGCCCGTCATAGTTTGTATGCAAAGCTCTATCACCTCTTCTGATAGCTATCGCTAATACCTACTTTGCACTATGTTACAGCTCGTTAGTAAATATCTTTTTCCCTCTTCCTACTTTCCCCACTAACATGCAGCACGCCTCACGATCATCTGGGCACCATAGCAAGTGAGTACTATGATTTGACTATCATACTACTAACCTCGTTCTCACAGGATCTCTGTTAACCTTTCCTATAGCCCGTGAGTCGTTCTGGTTTATTATCTCTACTCTCCTCGCATTTTATTTTTGACCTTGCTGTAGTTTTTCATGCCGGACACACCGTGAGATTTGCACACCTCGCCCGGCCGGGACACGACCTCTTCGCCACCAAGCGCCAGTCTAGAGCGGGGTAAGTATTATGTCTTGTTTTTTAGAGAATACTTAAATTCCTTATTAACTGTGTAAGGGATTAAACGCCTATAATGGGTTGTTTGGGGTCCCTCATTCCTTCACTACGTTTATTATTTCGCCGCCACCCCGCCTTTTTTTCGCGTGTTGTCGAGATTCGTTTAGGTATGGGGTATGCTATCTGTATCAGGATGCAGGAATTTGCAGGAACCGGTTGCGGGTTGTTTGTGGTGTTTCCATTTCATTCGTTTTTTTATTACGATACGTATCCTCCAAAAAAAGGAAAACGCACGCTTTCTAGATTGTCTGATGCCGCCGTTGCCCTACGTCCACGACAAAACATTAGACTATCATACGCTTTCTTCCTTGCCTGCTAGGAGCAGACTCCTACCGCCCGCCAGAAACCTGGCAACCCCAAAAAGTGGGCGGAACGTAAGGAACAATGGAAGGAAATTTTACATGCAAAACATCCAAATGAGCAAAAACACCAGTGAGCGAAAAGTTATCAGTAAAACCTCTTCTCTGGAGGCCCTGAGTGGGGCCTTGCTGGCCTACTGTACTATGAATAGTACTGTACCGTACGGCTTAAGCCTTTATGCATCGTTCCCGCACAGCACAGCACTATTGTACAGTACAGACGTCGCCATGCTTCCAAGTTACCCATTTATTCTCTATCCCGCTCTTAAATAAATAAAAATGAGAATAAAAATAAACAAAAGTAAAACCCACCCGGCAACGCTAGAAAAATAGCATTTTATAGAATCCTGACCAAAAAACAAAAACATTTTATGACGACATAGGAGTACCGGTATTCCAGCTAACTTATATCTCAAAATGCCCGCCTCCCACGAGATCTGCGTCTGTATCTAGGCGGGTACGACTTTATTGCGCATGCTCCGTGCTTATATACCAAAAATCGAATCCGCGAAGAAGAAAGAAGAAACGGCGTTATTCAGGGATATACCGCGGAGTGCGGAAGTAGGTTTTTCCAATAGTAATATGTACGAAAGTGTAGATCTATCTATCAGACCTGGCCATTAAACAAACTCACTTGCGAAAAGTATGATAGCTCAATAATACCAAACCAAGTTATAGCCCCCCCCAAACACGCGGAAAGGCAATACAATCGAGAGGTTGTGTGCGGGAGTGTTGCGGTGAATGGGTTACGGGTATTATATGATACTACGGAGTCGCCGCTAAGGATCAACATCAACCAAGAAATCGTGAAACAAAAGCACCAGAGACCAACCCGAGGCATTTTGAGCTATCAAAGGAAATAATGCCCACCGGACGGGATGAACAATATTTCCTTCATTTTTCCCCCCCCAGGAATACACCCTTCACGCTTACAATTCAAGGCGTTCCGCCCCACACCCACTACCCACAACATTATCGTCCTCCATCAAATATTCGTTTTTTCCATCCCAAATCCGCTTGCCACTACCCAAGCCACAAACACCCACCCCGCACTACCTCCCCCCACCTTCACCCACTTTCCCCATCCTCACCCCCCCTCCGTAGCACCCTTCCTCCACGCCTCCACCTCGCCACAAACAACCTCAACAACCCCCTTAACCCCCTCCACCTCCTCCATACCCCCGCCGCCCATCCCCGCGCTAGCAAAACTCATAGAATTCCCCACATACACCGGCAACCCCGTGCGCTTCGCCAGGATCTTCGCTATGCGAGTAGCGGTCTCGAGGGTGCTCTCGCGCACGTAGATTGCGGTCGAGAGGGGGTTTTTGTGGTTGCCGGTCTGTACAAAAAATGAAAACAGATCAGTCGAGGCGGAGCAGGCTTGGGGGGTACGGGGTACGGACAGGCGGGAGGGCATATACAAAAGACCCCAGCGTGGCTGGTTGAGAGGCCGTCTCGGGGGTCTTGGTGGTTAGGTGGAGAAGGATGTGGTTCTTTGATAGTGTCAAGTGGGCATGGACGCTGGTGTTGTGCGTGCGCGGCAGGGGGAAGGTTAGCTCTGTTGTGGTTGTCGTGGTCATTGTTTTGGGGTTGGTGGGGGTGGTTATGCGGTGTGTGGTGTGGTGTGTGGTGGGGTTGAATCTCGGTAGTGGAATGTGTGTGTGTGAACAAGTGTGGTGAGGTTGAGTTGCAGGGATGCTAAGAATGGATGCAGATCAAACGGTTGCCATGTTACAGGATGGGTAACTGAGTGTGAAACCTTAAAGCCGACCCCTGTCTATTCTACCCTGACTATCATATCCTACTGGGATCCTGCCACAAGTATCACGTCGGGGACTACAGTACATCCTCCCCTCCCTTCACGAAAGAAGCGTTATAATAATGCAATAACAACAAATTGAATTGAGTCGTGTATGAAGGAAATAATAATATGAAATAATTTATTAAATTACATGATGACCACCACCTTCCAGGAAAGCATGAGAGGGAGAGAGGGGGAAGGGAAATAACGGAAAATGGAAAATGGGGACATTCTTAATCGTCAGACAGTATTCACTCCTTCTAGATGTGTGGGTAGAGTGCCAGCAGTACCATAGCTTTCTTATCCATCAGTCATATATATAAAAAAAAAAACTGATTTTAGACTGCGACGGGAGCAGTGGCGGTGCCTCCGGGTGGAGCAGTAGCTGACGAAGTGGTGGTTACGGGAGCGGTCGGGTTGCCCGTAGGGGCGGTGGGGGGAGCGGTCGCGGTAGCCGTAGCCGTAGGACCAGCGGTGGGAGCAGACCCGGTTGCCTCAACACCTGCGGTGTCGGTCGCGGTGGCCTCAGCTCCATCGGCTGCGGTATCGGCTGCGGTATCGGCTGCGGTCTCAGCCGCGGTCTCAGTAGCGGTGGCATCAGTAACAGTGATCTCTGTTGCCGTGGCACCAGCGGCCTCGGTAGCGTTGGCTGCTGCTTCGGTTTGGACGAGTGTGAGGGTCCCCGGTTCAGTGGCTATTGGGGGATGATTGTTAGTAAGGGTTTTGGGGTATCATAGGTAGAGTGGGGATAGTGAAGGGCGACGTACCATATTGAGTCTCAGTAGCGACAGCACCCTCTTGTTTGTAGAGGACCTTGGCTACAGTATGTGGCTGCGGGGGCGAGGGGTTTCCTTGGGAGTCCACAATCACTATGATCTGGACAACGACGACAACAACGTCCTTGGTTGAGTTAGAATCGGATCGGTAAAGTACTATGGAGCGAGTGAGAACAAACCTTGTTTTCATACCTATCACGGTTCTGCCTCCTCAGCTCCTCCGCCTTCTTGAGTTCGTCCTGCACCTTCTTCCTCTCGTCCTCCTCCTTCTTCTCCTGCTCCTGTTGGAGTTGCACCAACAACCTCTGCAGCTCCTCCTCTTGCTGTTTCTCCTCCTCTTCCTGCTGTTTCTTCCTCTCGTCATACCTCCTCTTCTCCTCTTCCCTCCTGTTGTTATCTTGCTCAATCTCGATCTGGATCAAGAGGGCGTTCAACTCATCCCGGTTATCCTTTTTACGGCGTTCGTAATCCCTCCTCTTGTTGTCGATCTCAATGTCGATCTCGATGTCGATGTCGATATCAACATCGTTACCGCCACCGCGGCCACCGTTACGAGCAACGAGCTCAAAGCCTCTCGGATGGTGGGCGTGGGCAAGAGGCGCTGGAGAGGCAAAAGGTTAGTCTGATATTGCACTAGATTTCATTCAAGAGGACCTACCAGCTTGCACTGCAAGCGCGGCGTTAAGGAACAAGACGGCTGAAACGGCGAGCAAGCGCATGTTGTCGATAATAATAATAATAAGATTAGGGTATGATGGGTTGAAACCTCCGGGGCTAGAGAACGTAAAGGTTTAAAAGAACGCTGTGCCGGACTGCGCGGAAGAAACAATAAAGAAGGAAGTTTGAAAGCAAAATCGCCACAGGCGGACTAAGAATGTAAAGAACAGGAGGCTTCGAAGGAAGGATAGTGAGGGAGGAGTGAGGAAGTGGAAAACAAGTTGAGGGACAAGTGAATGGGTATTTATTCAAGAGAAAAAAGAATCCACAGGAACACGCTCCCCCCCCTCCATTCTGCATCCTCTTCTCCCTTGTGATACCGATACAGTGATCCGTGATTCTAACTCCAACGCATGCACTCAAAGCCCAAAGTCCGATGCCCTCCGTGACCGAGGTGCCCCACTGCCCAAAAGGGGAAGAAAGCAGAAAAGCGATAACTGTAGAAAATCAACTAGCATCATCATCAAGCACTCACCCCAAACCACCTTAAAACGCCAAGATCTTGGCGTCTTGTAGATAGTTTGAGCCCCATGTTGGATCCTTTCCATGCAAGTCCCGCTGCATCATTGCACCTCCTAGTCTATTCCGAAGGCTAACCCCCTTTTTGCACTCGCATCTCGAACTCCACGAGTCTCGAGGCACTCCCTGAAGAACCCTCACGGGCCTTGTCAGGTGCTTGTTGGGTCCGTGAATAAGCATACCGGTATCAGCATTGGCCTCCCTAAGGCTTGGCAGGGGGGGGGGGGTTGGTTACTGGTTCCATGATACAAGTATCAACTATTAGTTAGTTGGTTGGTTAAAGAGTTCACCTGATGGCACTCCCGCGTTGACAAAGGGGCTGAAACCGGGGGATTTCGCATCCCAACGGTCCGGAATGTTTGTGAGGGCTGAATCGAGTAATGTCAACCTTATGGAATCGCTTTTGCTGCTGCCCCCCCCCCAAGGGTTTGGTTGGAGTCTTTTTCCTTGCAGACAACATGCCAAGTGAAGCCCACGCTGCTTGTATTGTAACTTACCAGCACAATGCTTGTCCCGGGCCATAGTCGGGGATCAAGGGAAGAAATACGTATATGGAAAAACATCGGTATGTGTGTGAGCGCCCATATTGCACAAAATGTACCCCACCCCTTGTTGTCGGGTACTAATGGCTTAGGACAAGCATTGTACCTGCGCCCATACCCGCGCCCCCCTGCTGTGATACCTTCCAAGAACGGCGGAGGGGGAAACTTTCCAGAAACAAATGCGAGCCTCCCGTGCCAGGCGTTTGTGTTGGGACGTGCCAGGTCTATATTATTTTGCTACTCCATCCATGGTACTATGGATGCGGGTGTTTATGTATTCCAACCGAGTATGATGTTCTGGTTGCCTGGAGTTCATCGGCGTACTGTACTGTACTGTAGACTACCCTAAGCGCTCTCCCAAACAATCAATGGCCCTACGATACCACCACGAGAACTCGAATACTGGTAACCGAGCCTCGCCTTAGGTATGATAGTTGAAGTTGCCCTTGCTGGTAAGGCCTGGCGCTCTCTTTTGTTTCTCTTATTTTGAGCTGGGGCCGAGGGAGTCAGTTTTCGCAGTGTTTTTGCTCGCTTATCTAAGAGAGGGAATTCCGGACATTGGACGTCCAAGCGCGAGGTTCAACCATTCGAGGTCCTACGGTGGTAAGGCTATTATTATTGGTTCCTTGGAAAAAGCACTCAAGTTAGGGTACAGTACTCTGGTGAGCCCCGGGTATGATAACCATTCTACAATCTTTGTCATCTCAAGTCTTGCAGGTAGAACGTCATGCCTGGTTTGGATACCGTACATAAAGCACGATACTACCGTAGTATTCGCGCCCTTGAGGTGTATCGCGCTCGGGTAAACGAGGAATTGTGGCTGAAATATCAGCTATCAAGTCAAGTTACCCACAAAACTCCCCATCCAGTTCTCACCTATGAATACTGATACTGTGATACCTACCGTACACTACCGCTCAGCTGAACTACTGAAAAGCGCAACTTTCCCATTCCCCGAACCCCCTTCCCGACCCGCCGTACTCGTACTGCGCAGGAGTGCCCATCATAATAATATTATTATTATCATACCGGTAGCACAGACCATAACCCTGACCCACCCCGAAACCCCAAGTCCCTGTTTCAAGCAGCTATATCGATCGAACCACTCCTACACTATAGAATGTAACCAGGAAACCTCCACCCCTCCATCCCTTACTCGTACTATACGCCTTGTTTACCCAGAAGAGAACAACCCAGTTTCACCCGGCCAAACAATTAACCTTAAAAACTACTCGTACAGTAAGAAATCGGAGCGGAGGGGTAATCCCGCACGTGCGATTGTTTGACCACCCTTCACTCTTGGATTTATGCAAGGCCGTCCTCGAAATGCCAAGGCGAGAGGCAAAAATTATTTTTTTTGCATACATGATACTTTGCTCGGAAAGTAAAACGCTCCGTGGGGCCCCGCGGACCCTTGGAACGGGGGCGGGGGGGGAGGGGAACGATGACGGTATAGTAGTTATTTTTTGCGCCGAGTCAAACGGAGCGTTGGTATGATGTGATAGATGCTGCGGTGGGTATGGTTGGGTATTACAATATACGTAGGGTTTGTAAATGTTGAAGGAGATGAACGGATGACCGAGCAGGGTATGATACTGTAACTCCTGGATGGGTTTGGAAGGTTACAAGCACTTGTTGTAGTCTTAGTCGTTTAGCGAGTGACAATAATAATGGACCGGGCCGGATGTACATTGTACCGTACCGGTAGGTATGCTCGAGTAGAATGCTAATAGCATAATACTGTAAGAGTAATAATATGAGCTGAGCTATTTCTAGACGTGGTTCGGGGAGAGAGAGAGCGCACTACTCGCACAGAAGCCACGGGGATACTGTGTATGGATAATGGAATCTGCGAGCACTTGGACCAAGACTACGGCACCATGACAATAGCGAGGCAATGCGGTATACTGTACCAGTATTGTGCTACAAGTTCCCATCACCCTCCACATACGGTAGTCTACGGCACAGACTCGAACCTGGTTGGTCGGTTCATCCAGACTTCCCGTCCCGTCTACAAGTAAAAGATCAAGACCAATCACTCTCTCTACTCCTCACCGAACCAGAACCGAGATTTCTACCCGCTCCACGGGGAAAAAAGAACATGGTGCTCCTACCGTAGTACAAGTACCATGATACGAGATAAATTCCTTGGCGAACTACCGTACTACGAGTACTAGTTCTCTAGTATTCGCTTTCTTCAAACACTCCAGAGTTTTAACAGTTCATTGGATCTGCGACAAATATGGTTGATGATCGAAGTGGGGGGGGGAACTAGTAAGACGTTCAGTCCATGATTACAACCGCGGGGCCTAGATCAAATATATAATATGCACAATGAGAAAAACAAATCTATAACGGTGGTTAGTTGATTTCGTGATGTCAATCATTTACCTCCTCGTAGAGACTCCTTCCCACGATGACAGTGCGAGAACTACCGCAACGTTTTTTGCGAGAGTCCGGTGGGAGGGGAGGCACTCGAATTGGTATACTTTCAGCAATTCGCCAAAGGCAATTGGAGAGGGACACAGACCCTTACCAGAAGAGTGGGTAAATTTTTCCTCGCCTGTCTGCTCTTCCAGTAGACTGAGGGGAACGGGAACCCCCCAAGACTGTATTATTGGGACAACGGTCAATCGTGAGTATCCAACCCAGGCGCCAAGGAAATATGGGAAGAAACAGATATCGTGCCGGTTTGAGAGGGAGGATAGGCCACCCCCCACAACTCCACCTCCACCTCCACCGGACAAATGGTGCGGTATAAGCGGACCACTGTGGTCTCCAAAACACGAGCGAATTTTTTTACTCACAATACGAGTATAGTGCTGGTATCATAGAGGGAAGGCAAGTTTATGTCCTGTACGGACCGCACAGGTATTCAGTCTCGACATCTACTAACTATACCGGTACTGCACAGCACTCGAGTATCCGACCTACCCCGGTTGTGTACCCGTACAGTACTAGTACAGTGTGTGTGAGGTCTTGTAAAACCGTTGACTCCACCAAGAATTATTAAACCCCTATTCGGCGCTCCACTTTTTTTTATTTATTTTCCGCATAAATTTTGGCAAAAACGAAAAAAAAAAAAACCTTTTTATTAATTTGGGGTGGGGATTGTTCGGTCGCGATTAGAAATATATTTTTTTTAGGAATATATGCCTTTTCCAACTCTTACTTGGATACACATCCATACCAGCAGCCCCCCCGTGAGACCTGGAGGGTATCCACTCCGATAGTATCGGCATTGGGGACGATTTAGATTGAAAACACAAGTATGATGCCTATGATATCAGAAGGCTTATGAACACATCCCGGCTGGACCAGAATAATATCGGGATATATCCTGTATGATATATTCCAATAGAATCATTGAGACTGTGGATGGGGCTTGATGCTCGAGAGTCGATTCATGATTCCAAGAGCTGTTGGATCATGTAAGGAAACTACGGGGCAGAGTTCCTCGCTCTTGTTTCTGGATTTCCGGTATCTGTTCGTGTACTATTTCGCGGAATTGGATGAATGCATCCAGCCAATAGTGGACAATAGAACCAAGCAGGGTCTCCACCGAGAAAAAACCAGCTTGGACTTCCAGCGGCAGTGGACTCCGAGAGTTTGTATTCTTCTTTCATGGTCTAGCGAGAAATCTTAACTGTGCTTTCCGGGCAAATTATCTTTCCTACAGATGGTGCGATAATGATCAACGCATTCCCCTCTGACTCTTCAACCATTCACTCACTCACAGCATCTCACTCAAACTTCAACCCATAACCAACGGTCGACCGAGCGACCGGGCAACCAACCAAAGCCAGATTCCTACCGCCAAGCCACCACCACCACACACAACTATGATACAATACCGGTACTGTACCCCACCCACAATTCCGCAAAGCAAATTTTGAAAAAAAAAGGTGTCCGTCGTCGTCCAAAATCTACCCATCCCCACATCCATCAGACGTCAAAAAATGTCCACACCCGAAGTCGTCAATACAACCGCCCCTGTAACCGTAGCAACCCTAACATCCTCCATAACAACCAAACTCTCCGCCTCCTTCGTCCACTTAAAAGACACCTCCGGTGGTTGCGGCCAAATGTTCGAGGCAATTATAGTGTCAGTCTTTACCCCACACCCTCCCCCCCCCCCCTTCCACTCGAGCCCCCATGCTAATGGGGGGAGTCAAGGTCACCGGTGTTCAAGGGCAAGACTACGCTGATGCGGCATCGGGCGGCGAACGCGGCATTGAAGGAGGAGATTGCCGGAGTGCATGCTTGGTCGCAGAAGTGCTTTACGGAGGAAGAATGGGAGAGGAGGAGGGGAGAGTTTGTCCTTGATTGATGGAGAGGAAAGGGAAGGGAAAGGGAAAGGGGGGGGGTGTACGATAGGGGGGGCTTTGTTCACCATTGAAGGTAGGAAGGAATGAGAGAAGCGGGGAGAGGAGATGACACCTATTGATCGAATCCATCTACAAATAAAATACCATGCCATAACGTACACGAGCCGGTTTGACTAGACTATAGAAGAAAAGAACACCGAATAGTATATCCATATAATCAGAGAATAGCGGAATGAAAGAAACAAAAAAAGAGCGAATGAGAGATCCCTCGAGCTTGCCTAGCAATACCTAATCCCACAACACTCCCACGCAACTCCCTCCACCGCCGCCTCCCGGCCAAAGTACCGCAAGCAGATATTCTTCACAAAGGTAACGTCAAGCTCGCTATGCCGATCCAATCCCAACTTATCCAAGTCCTCAAGACTAATAAACACCTCGTCACCATCCCCGGCTTCTCCATCCCCACCAGCACCTCCATCGTCCTCCCCGTCGTCCACAATCTTAGCTAGATACGCCATTAGCCGTCCTGTGAGTCTATGGAAGTACGCGACGATATCCATCTCCATGTTCCCTAAATCGCTGCCGGCACCACCACCGGCGCCACCAACACTGAAAGCGCTCGACCTCCGTCGGTGGTGGGATCTCGGCAACGGCGAAGAATTGTTCCGACGCGGGGATGTGGGCAGGAGCGGGTGGACTTCCTCGTCGTTGGTGACGGCGTCGTCGAGAACTTCGCTTCTGGGCCGCTTGCTATCTTCGAAGAAGAGCTCGTCGGACGCGGCGGTCTCAGTCTCGCGGCGCTTTTCTCCAGCGCTGGCCCACCACATGAATGATGAGTAGGCGATTTCGCGCCAGGTGGGCTTTTCACAGACTTCTTCTTCGCGGGAGTCGCGGTCTTCTTCTTGCGTTGGGGAGGAGGTGTCTGTGGATGGGGGGGTGTTTTTGTAGCGCGCGAGGGACCTTTTCAGTGCTCTGTATCTGGCTAGGTCTCGCTGTGTGGCTTTTATGGGAGTGCCAGCGGGACACTCGATTGTGGGCCAGACTTTTTTCTTTGCGTTTTTGGAGTGTGCTGGGGGCATGGAGACTACTACATCGTATAGCTCATTCTTTAGGTATAAGATGCCATCGGTTGTACAAGCTACCCAGCTACCCTGCTCACCTCCGAGATGGTCGCGGTCGTGCGGGGGCTGGGATGTTGGGTGTATTCGTTTGGCTTCTTCTTCTAGCAATGGGATGTCGTGGACTCCTATGCTGAAGAGTGGACGAAGGCGGGAGGGTTCAGAGGAAAGGAGATCAGCGACAGAGAGGGGAATGTTGGAGAGGATTGATATATCGTAGACTATCGTCTCATTAACAAGATGTACTCAAAAGTCTTGGGATGAAACTAACCAAAGTTGCAAGCCAACTCAACCGGTGCACCAGTAATAAGCAATATCCGCTGTCGGGTCAACGCGGCTCTATAGAGCGGGAAAACCAATGGCCCAAACGTATCCACAAACTCCGGCAGTGACAATGCAGGATGGTATGGACTCAGCGCCTGCCCAGGGGCCGCAAGAGCCGTAGTATCCGATATGGACCTCGTCCGGCTATGACGGTTCAAACTATCGAACGGAGGTTTGTACCTCGAGGAAGGCCGATACCTCAAACTTGACGGTGACTCCGCTGGCGACTCAGGAGCTTCTGTGGATTCATGAATCCTATTCAATTCGTAGTATTCTTCTAACGGTGCATGGTCTTCTGTGTTTGCTGCAAATTTCCTGAATCACCGTCGAAACGCCCTGCGTTAGTGCCACCATCTTGGAAGAGTGAGGGTGGGGGTGAGGGGATATCGCACTTTGCCAACTCCTTCAAATTCTCCGCATGTCTCCAACTCCTCCCTAGCCGTCCGTAGCTAAGTGGAACAAGCACGCCGACGGAGAGCATACAGGCATTCCGCTCTGCCTCTGCCGCAGGAGTATTGATGAAAGCACTGACACCTGCATATGGTGCTTGGACGAAATACCTAACCCCCGCCCAATCAGCAACCCCCCTCTCCTACAGATCTTGCCTCCGAAGGGGGGAAACAAACACTAAATCTTCCACCAAATTATGCAGCCCACTCGGCAGCGACTTAAATTCCACCCCGCTAAGCGAGACTCCCTGCGCAAATTTCTTCCAGATGATAGTTTGTCTACACCTCATAGTTAGCTTTCTGTTCCCCTCTCTTCTTCCCCATTTCCTCTTCCCCCCTTCCTTCACAAACCCACTCACTCACCCAGCCTTGATATCGAAATAAATCACAAACAACGCCGCGATGGGAGGCAAGTCCTTTGACGGAATGCTGCTCGCACTAGCCGACAAGTCCATCCTTCATGAACACCGCCTGTTATTCTCGGAGTGTTATCGTCGCGTCTTCCGTGCGTGCTGCGCGCGTGTATTTATTGAGATGTGCGATGTGATAGGGTTATGATGAAGTGAGTGTATTTGCCGAGGTGTTACTCAGCATTGCACAACCTCAGCATTGCACAACTTCCGTTGTGGAACGGGTGAAATTGAGGTTTAACGGGGGTGAGTGGGTTGTTGGGTTGAATATGGGGAGGATTGACCCTAACCCTGCGAGTAGGGTGGATTCAATATGATATCACGCGATTTTCAAGGTATGCTGTGTTATGCCTTCTGGTCGGTTGAAAAGATGGAAGATGCCGCTGATTTGGTTTTGCCATCCGGGATTTTGGGTGCGCCGACAGGCAAGTTGCTTTGAAGGCCGGGTAACGGTAGGATATCCTAGCAAGTGGAGCCTTCGTGGACTTCTCGAACCCTCTTCACCGCGGCAAATATCAAGTGCAGTAGAATACCGGTATCTACCAGAAGAGCCTTTTCCGGATCACTTCTAATTCTCAAAAATACCCTTGTGTAACGCTATCTCGCTCGGTCTTCTTGGGGTGAGAAAGAGATGCTCCCGGTAGGCCTATGGAAGGTATCCGAATGCCAAGACATGATAGATAATCCTTGAACGTTGTCGTTGTGGGGAGCATTCTCACTAAGTTAGTGCTATCTACAAGTGTTCTCTATATCTGTTCTCTATGACAACCAGTATTGTAATCGTGCTCAACTTCGCTAACTATAAATACAAGGGTGATTTCCAGGTTTATTTACAGAATCAGGGTCTTAGTTCACAAATTTGCCGCTAAGAACCAGACCACGTATTTCTTTAGATATATAAAGGGTGCCCGATATAGCAGAATTTAAGCACGACTGGTTAACCAAGAGATAGTCTACGAACCAAAAACAAAACCCCACGCCGAAAAAGCGACACCAATCAACCTGTCTGTCTATCTAAGGTTACAGAATTCTCCCCTCACATCCCTATCTTAAATGAAGAGCATAATAAAAAAACTCAGAAACGGCAAGGACAGTAAGATCCTGTAGGCCCGTGGGCCTCTAGAACCCTTCGCGCCCGACTTTGGCTGGTAAACCTGGGGCTTTGCAGGTTCCTCCCGATCATCATCGCATTTGTCCTCCTTGCCCTTACTCACGGCGGAGCTCTTCCCATCTGGACAAAATATGACCTCGAAACCGGGTCCGCTCGGCAGCGTGAATGTGGATAGGACATCGTCGTAGGCAAAACTGTATGCGTCGGGACATACACCCTTCATGCGCTTCGAGTAGAGTCCTGGCTTGCACTTCTCCGGGTTGTCGTATTCACCGGAGCAGCAGTCTTGTTCGCGACCCCATTTTGAGCACGCGCTGTGGCAGGGGCTGAAATACTCCTTTGGGATCATCGTCATCGGGGTCGAAGAGTGAGCTAAACTTTTCCTTCGGAGGGATGAGCAAAAGTTCGTGGGGGCACCAGTGCGGGGTCCCTTTTTCGGGTCTTGATACACCTGTATTCGCACCAATATTAGCGCAGCTAAGAAATGAGTGGTTGCTAGGATGAGGAAAGGGAGTTAGACGAACAAGACAAGACAGGCCCCGCCGATTCCTCGGGAATAATTGCCATGTCAACATTGTACCCGTCCACGGTGCTAATGTCGTAATACGTCTCATTCTTGTGCCCCGTCACTGTGAACTCCGCAATCGTATGTGGCTTTTCACCGCTCGTGGCCCCGCACATTAACTTCTTGTCGCAATCCCCCGTGCTGCAGTGCCCGCGACCGTTGCTGTCAAATGTGCAGTTTGTTCGCGCCCATACACGCCCGACCCAGGATGAGGGAACGACAATTGTGTGGGCATCATTTCTGGCAAGGTAGAACCCTGTCTCGTTGAGAGGGGTCCCGGCTGAGCCGACAATGGCCGGGTGAAGGTCCTCTGGGCAGTTGTTTGTAATTTTTATGCTCCGAGTGAGGGGGGATTTGTTGGTGTCACTGAGGGCTGCTGATTCTCCGAGGACAAATAGAAGGAAGGAGCGACGGGAGGGGCGCATGATCGTGGGTGTATCTCAAGCGGTCAATGCTCCCTATGTTAATTTTTGTAAGGCGAGAGTTAGTTAGAGAGGAAGGGATATTGGGAGGGGGCGTTCATGGATATATATGTTCCCACATTTGGACACTACGGACTGCTGTAGAGGTTGTCTAAGAGATTGAGGCAAACTGCGCAAGAATGTGCGGAGAAGGAGAGAGTGGTCGTTCCAACGGTTCTGTTTTTGGAGATCACGCTAATCGCTATGGCGATGGGTGTTATTGGTTAGCCCGTCGGCGATATACAGGTCCTGTAAAGGTACTGTACTCGAGTACTCTACCGTAGCGTGTGCTGGAAAGAGAATCGATAAATTGGTAAGTTGGAAATCTACTCGAGCAAGATGGTTGGTGGGATTGCACAATTGGGGGCAGAGCGAAACAACGTCACTATTTTTGGTTAAAGCAAGAGGATGCACAAGTATCAGTACGAAACGGGTTAGACTAATATTTGTTTGAGTGTTGACTAAGCAAATAGTAGCTCATGAGACTGTTTTGGATACATGTATCAGATTTTTCGCTGGTTAGGTGTTGACTGATAGTCTCTCTAACGAAAGGAAAGGTAAAATACCCTCGGACTCTAGGTTAACCACCGAGATGTGACTGAGGGTGGTAAATTTTAAGCAGTACCGTACTGCACATACTGTAGCCAATTATGGTAATTTTCTGTGGCCCGACTCACCAGAGGTGCGATTGGTCGCACTTGTTTGCATGGAGTGGTGGGAAGCCGAGTTCTCTGGGAAATAAACGGACATGAGTTCAGCGATACCAATGCCATCCAAGCCGCTGGCCTTGCAATTTTCCTGATAAGAATCAAGCCCCCTGGCAAACATAAAACCATTCCTTCTACTCATCATCGAGAGCCCTTTGTTATAGTTGTAGCTCTTCCAGGTCTTAATAGTATCTCGCTCCTTGGGCGATAAATTGAAGGATCTATTGGATTTGGGTCTGGTCTCCGGTTGAATCCTATCATATATTCTGCAGGACGGGCTTGGGCGAAGATATCCCGGTTGAGGTGGATGAAACATCTCGTTCGTCGCAGGTACCTGGGAAAACGGATCGGTAGGTTCGGCTTTGCCTCTACCCTGTGTGTAAGGCATCAAAAGCTTATCGAAACACTCCAGACAAAAGGTATATTTTTCATCGTCGTTAGAAATAGAAGTATCGTCCTCTTCTTCGTCATCGCCCTGGGTCAAGTCGACGATAACCTTTGAACCCGAGGAGGTTCCTGAGTGTAGAGGGGGCTCGAAGGAAATCCTATAATGGCCACCTTGAAGAGACTTCCCACAGGTGGGAAACTCACATACCAAACCATGAGGGTTGGAGTTCGCAGAATTTTCTTTGCGATAAGATTGTGAACGGCGGGTGGATGAGGTCGGAAGGGAGGCCGGAACTTTCTGAACAAAAGCCCAATAACCCTCTCTCAAGAGCCTATTAGCCCACTTCATCTTAGATACAATCTCTTTCTCCGAACTACTAGCACCATCTCTAGTATGCAACCCGCGTGCGTGAAGTGCAATTTCTTGCTCGATCGCTTCACGGGCAACCGCAATAGGCCATCTATCGATGATTGTCTCACTGAAGGAATTTTTCTGTTTCTGTTGAATCTCAACAGGAATCTGCATTGGAGTGCGCTTCCAAACAACGACTTCAAAATTCTGCTCCCTAGCTGGCTCTGGAGGTGGGGTATTTTGGTCTTCCTTGAGACTGGTAGCTGGTTCTTCGTGTGAGAGACTTTGCCTACTCCTCAACCTACTTGAAGGCCCGTCATGTGCCACGGAGGTGGGGGTAGGGTGATCCTTGGTGACCGGAGAGTTGTCAACCCTATTATAAAAGACATAAAAGACTTGACGCTTTTTAGAACTCATCGATTCCTAAATTTTGCAAGGATTCTATTAGCGACAATACAGACAAGACGGCGAAGGGAAATTTTTGTGTTTGTTTCAGTATCTGGTATTGGCTCCGGGGGAATAAAAACCTTTGATAGAAAGTTGACTTCAAGAGGAGAGAAGATGAGTGTCTAAGAGGGGACTTTTGTGGAAGGGTGGATTGGGAGGGAGGAAGAAGCGCGAGGGAGGAGGAGAGAGATAAATGAGAGGAGGTGGAGGACGTAAAAGTGTAGTGGTTGTGAGGGGGATTTGGGTGTCGGTGATTTGGGGTTGGTTGTGAGACCCTAAACTTGCAGCGCTGTGAGGTATCATAAACTGGACAAAAACAGCCTCACCAACTAGTCACTCACTACTGGTCCTAAATTACAAAAAAAAAACTGTTCTAGGGAGATCCTTAAATGCCCACTAGTCTGTGCATCCAAATTAAAGTGCGGCTACTCTTCAGTTAATTACAGTCCCTAGACAAAAGTGTTTGAGAAAATGTGAGATATCTGACTAAGCAGACTCACAAACACTTTTGCCTTGGGGATTGTATAATATTTCTCTTATAAGAACTAATCTAAAGAAAAGTGCACTAAACAGCACAACAAGTATTATGTGGTTTTGGGTGATGTCCTGTGGAAATCCTAGCTTGTGCAGCGGCTGCGATCCTAACTTCCTCAGCTCCTCGCACAACTCGCAGGTGTGCATTAGTTCTAACCGTCTCGTTATGAATTATTAAACTAAATCATCTTGAGGTAGGGGAAACGTCACGGGCCAGGGGTGCTTATTCGAGTATGGTGAATAGTATCGTAGGATTAGTGCAACTCAAGATTTTAATGAAAAATGTAGAGATATCATAAAAGCAGAAAATTATTTGTGGCTTTAAACCCATATGGCTTTGGAAACCAAAACATTACCAGGCCTCTGCAGTGGATCAGTGATCTAATGGGCAGACAGGTTATATAGTCTTGAGCTCAGTTAGAATACCTAAATCCCTACAAGGAGTGTGAGGACACCAAGTCCTAAACACTAATATCTGCTAATATTCCCCACACGGTAAGTCTGCTATCCGGGAGATCTAAGGGTAGATGTATTCTCTGCTATTAGTGAAATCTTTCTCGCAGTTGCCTAAGATCGGGCAGACCTATTCTATTCATTAACGGAACAACCTATTGTCACCTATCCAAAATAACTGAACCCCTACAGGTAGTAGCAATAGGAAAGATTTATTAGTATCGATGAGCAGTAGGTTTAATCCAGATCTGTGGCGACCATAAAACCCCTTACTCTCCTAGCCGTAATATACAGACTGAGATGGCTTTCATAAAGGGTCCTATTGATGCAGTATCCTAGTTTAATGAGCGCTATTCACCGCAGAGATTATCACTTGTGGTCTTTGTTAGCTGGAAGGTTCTATGCAATTTTTTCCTGTTTCTACTGGGACGCGTCCAGTTATTTTTAACTAGTGACAATAAAGAACGTGGTTTAGTATGCTTGATTTTTTGGCCCCCCGATACACTGGGAGCTCGGTGCCTGACCCGAGCCGGATTGGGACGGGCTCGGCCTTGAACTCAAGTTGGTTTGCCATTAGGCTCAATTAATTCTAGGACTGTGGATGAAACTCAATCCCACTCAAGCTTTCCTCTAGTCACAGATCATCACCCGTATTAACCACCGTCACCTATCCTTGGAGAACCTCGTCCCACCTCTCCCACCAGTGCCCATATCTCAGGATAGTGCCGAAAAGTTCAAGCCGAGGACGAGCCAAATTGGTGGTAGGCTTAAGTTGGCTCGCCAAACACTATTATGATATTTCCTAGATTACCTATGGCCTATCTTTCAGTTGGGCAGAGGTGAAACTGGTTACAAAGCAGCACTCGTGGCATTATTTTTCGGGGACTCGGTTCTCAACCCAAAACCTGAGTCCTGGTGTCTGCCCCGGGGCTATTTTTATTGATGTATACCGGACGGTCTTTCAAGATATTTACTGAAGGGTGTCTCGGTTGTCTTAGAATCAACCCCCCGCTATGAATTGAGGTACAGAAGTGATCGAGATGTATTTCAGCTTGACAATCACGCGTTCTTGGTGCCCTAGCTTTGCTTCACTGTTCCAGCCAGGCCCGTCAGACGAGTGACAGCTCCTGACTGAATATCACACTATTCTTTAGTAGATATAATACCAAATCAACAAAGAACATTTTTTCCGAAACGTTAGCTTGGAAACAAATCTCCCTAGCTTACCGACCAGATATGGTACATTCAAGTTGATAAAAAATCTTATAGACTTAGATAAAACCCTTGATTCCCACGTTTTTCATCTTGAACATGAACTTCCGTTTTGTCTCTTTTTTGGCGGGCCCATCCTGATATATGGCATTTGGATCCATTCATCTTGGGCATCTACATTCTTTTCAACTTTCCTTCTTGTCTTGAGAATCTTACGATCTTTTCAAATTTATCTAAACACATTCCTTTTAGTCCTATATAACTTATCAGCTGGGCTGTTTTTTCCCATCCTTCGTCTTCTGGCCATCAAGTACACAGATAACAGGATATACTAAAAGCGAGAAGAATCTCAGGTCGCTCTCACAAGCCTCCAGACAAAAATCTCAAAATATCACTCATAATGCCACAAGACCTCACCCAGATGCAATTCGGCGATTTCCCGGCGAGCTATTTCACTGATCTATTTGAGAATGACACGAGTACCATTTTTGGCGATCTCCTACCCGTCTCCATGGACCCTCTGTCGCATTCCGTTGATCCTGTACTTTTGCAGCAAGACATCTACAACCTGCCTTTCGAACTATCAAATCTTGATAGTATCGTTGCTGGAGCCCCGGCTCACTCTTGCGCCCAGAACTTGAATTCTGCTCCCTACAACAGTGAGGAGCCTTTTGGCTTGCTGGATGCTTTGGGTTGTGAAGGGCCAGCAGCAATATGCACCGGTATTCCTTTTCCCGCGCAAGGGGAGCTCTCATATCCTCCCGTTTTCGACCTCGAGGAATACCTTGCATCGCTTGATCAGCCTCAATCATCTCCGCGCGCTCTTGCTGAAGCTTCCGTTTCCGATCGCAATAACCCCCCCCAAGATGTTTCAAGTCTTTTTGGTTCATCTCCTCCTGCTTGCCAGGAGGGTGGTCATGATGAACAGTTTCCTACTGGCTTTGAGAACCCCAGCCTGATCCTTCCTACGAAAGCTCTTCTCAGCCCTAAGGATGAAATCCTCCCCATCGTGATTCCCTCTTCTTCGACGTCTTCTCTCGGAGAAGGACTTGCTCTTGGCGACAATGGAGGTCCCCCCAACTTGACGAAACCTCCCGTAAATCAGGAAATTGCCACAAGTATCCCAAAAAGCCTTGCTCCAACATCCCATCTAAAGGTCATTAGAAAAGTTTCTGCGATGCAGAAAATCAAGGATTCACACAAAGAGGTTCCAATAGTCTATTCTGTGTACGAGCCCCTAAAGCCATGGGCTGAGTTTAAGTATACTACTCGTGGCTATCTGCATGGAGATATTGTCTTCGACAAGGAGAGCATGCAGAGATTTGTGCGAGGTATGTTCTCACCATAACCCCACGCCCCAACCCTTCTCACAAGACTGGCTAACTTGACAGATCATCCGAATGGCGAGCGCCTCAACATGAGGATCGAAAAGCACCCATATAGCTTCCAGTGCCGGTATAGAGAGCCAGAGTACATAAAGTGCAGGTCCAAAGTCTGTGACTGGGACCGGACCTTCAAAGTTGGAGACCACAGAGTCGCCATAGACGAAGTCACCGGGCGCCTTGCGGAAGGGCAAAAAGATGACAACGACCCCTACTTTTCGGCAGGGTATCTCCACCTGCACTGCTTCGAGCGGCTCATTCCTGTTGCTCCACTCGTCGTCCTCAACATCCTCACCACCGACAACAGGCGCATATATGAGAAAGAGCCAGACTGCACGCGCATCAACAAGATGGGTGTTTCCCCCGCTAGTGCCTCAGCATTCACTAACTGGCGCATCGAGGCAGTCGAAGGCTATACGGTCAGCAGTGATTGGGCGCCTGAGAATACACTCGCCTATGCATTATGGCTCTCGGGTGTTCGCAAAGGTCGCAAGAGAGTCCGTGCCCCTCCGGGGATTACGAGTGATGATATTGCCCAGAAAGTCACTACCCGTCGTGGTTGGGGTGGAAAGCGTTGCTCCGGTGTGACGGTTGCTACAATGAGGATTATGGAGAGTCAGGGCCGCTCCCATGAAATGGTTGCTTCTAGGAATGGAAAGACGGGGAAAAAGGGCGTGAGGTCTCCATCACAGGTCAAGAAGCGGACGAGGTCTTGTTCTACTGCTAGCGAGACCACCCAAGGCACTGAAGGGTCTGCCTCTGGGTGTGAGGATGCCAAGGTTGCCCTAACTTCACCTCCCATTAAAAAGATAAAGAAAACCGGGAGTGAATTCAAGATCGCCGAAGATCCTGTTGCTCCAGTTACTTCCGATCTTCCAACTGATCTCTCACAGATCCAAGACATTGGGCAGTTAATAGATCCAGCCCCGCTTCCGTCTCGGGCACCTGTTTATACCGATCCTGAGATGGTTTATGACATCGGCCAACTAATGGCAGCACCTATTCCGCAAAATATAACAACCCCAGCTCCATTCCAAGGCTATACCTATGGGAACCAATACCCCAATATTGACCCTAACCTAGGATATCTTGAACCCTTTGACTCTGTAGACTGGAGCAAGGTTCCTTTGGTAGGAGGTGAAGAATGGGCCAAGGAAAACATTGACCCGGCACTCCTTCAATTGAGTTGGGAGCTTCCTCCCCAGCAGACCACAACCCAATTTACTCCTCTGGCAGATAACGCCCAGGCATTGAACCAACAAGGTTGGACACTCCCTCACACCCAACCACACCAATACTACCAGCCTCCTCCTCCAACTATACCAGCCAGCAAAACAGCTCGAAGGTCCACCCACAGACCCAACCCAATCAAAATCCCACCCCCTACCCCAATATCGACATCAACCCCTATAACAGTACCCACCCCAACCCCCCAGCCCTCTGCAGGAATACCTAACCTTGCATCTAGGTCACTTTCACCCATCCCCTGGACCGCTCCCACTACTACTATGCATAGAGGCCGCCACGGCCGTCGGGGCCCGCGCCCCCAGCCCTCTGCTACATACATCGCTGATCAGTGTGTCCAACAACACCAACAGCAAGAACAGAGTGGCGTCTTGATTCCTACCCCTAGCTTTCCTCTTGCTTCCACGCAGGTTCCGCTCATACCCGCTACCCTGGCCCGGTTGGCGATACAGGGCTTTGGGACTGCGCAGGTCTACCCACCACAGAAGACTCCTAGTGAGCCTGTGGTTGAGCCTACGGGTATTAATTCGTTTGATGCGGAATTTGCCATGTTCCAGCCCGCGCATGAAAACCAAAATTTGAATACACTCTTGACTGCAGAGCAGATGAATTATATAGATACTTGGTTCGGGGGGCAGGGATTCTAGTGTACGTAGGTCGTACTTTCTTTTTTCGCTTCTTTTGGTCATTTGGCAACTTGCACCCCTTTTGTATGCCCCACTTCTTGCATTATGCCTTTTAGTATTAGTTTTTTGTTTATTTAGTTTGCATAGCTAGCGGCTTTTCCCCCCTTTGTTTACTTAGTATAATATTATAATACTTAGCATTAATATTTAGTTTTTCAAATTTTGGAAGTTCGTTGGGAAATAATGGGGGGGGGGAGAACCGGAACCGAGTACGGAATCGCAGAGCGAGGGTTTATTTTATTTTATTTTTCGCTCGAGATATATAGGAAAGATGCTTGTAGATTTAGGAGATACTAGTTTATAATATAGCGAATACAAGGAGTAGTTACCCTAGCGTTCTAATCGTGCTATTGCTGCCAATAAACTAAGTCGAGAATATATTATAACATCAACCTAGGCTCACCAAGCTCCCAAGCTAGCAAAAACCGCATAGCAATGCAACAGCCCTCCCTCCACTCCACTTGACCACTTGCCGTTTCAAAGCAAGATCCCAATTCTATTTCCATCAGCAGCCCCCTACACTACCGCAAACAAAGAAAACCTTACGAGTGATCATCCATGAAAATGCCACGTGCCGCCAAGCCCCTGAGTGCCACTAGAGACTCCAGTAAGAACCAAGCAGGTGCTCATCATCACCGCACCACCTCCATCCCTCCACTCACAACCCAAGAATCCCCAAATGTCTTCCCTAGTGTCATCGATCACAAAAGAACTTATCAACTTCACCATCCCCCTCGTCCACAGCTTCATCCTCCTCCTCGCCCTGTTATTGGTGTTGGGCGCAATCGTGGTGTACATATACGAGCAAACAAACAAGCGCAGATTGCAAGTGGTGCCTGAGACACAACCCGTAGCGAAAGAGCCTCTACTCGTAGAAGCAGAGAAAGCCCTCTTAGGGGAAGCGGAAGAAGGTTACGGCGGCGATAGTGATAAGGTGGAAGAGAAACACCCCCAAGACGCCGAAACCGGGGGGCTAATGCGCCAATGGCAAGTACAGAATCCAGACTTTGTCGTCCCACCAGAGCTAGAGGAGGGAGCTCCCGCCAACGGCGCTGGATTACCGCAATTCAATGCTGGGGGAGATGATGGTACCACACCGGCGGCAGCAGCAGGACCAGCTAGCGGACAGACAAGGCCACACATCCCCCACACCCGCAACGTTGGTGCTAAGAAAGCACGCTCACTTGCACGACGGGATCAGCGGAGGGCATATCACGAGCTCTTGCACTCCCAGGCGGCGATGCGTGCCAGTGCTACGGCGGAACGTGATGAAATGTTCGAGGAGAAGCGAAGATGCGCGCTGGTTGAATATGAGATTGCGGCGAAGAAAGAAGCGGAGACAACAGCTTGGCTTGAAGCTGAGAGTAACGGCGCTGAGAATGAGAGGGGGGATGTGGAGGGGCTGAAGAAGAAGGTTGCGGTTCCAGGGGCCTGGAGAGTGAGCGCGTTGGGTGGGAAGAGGGGCGAGGAGTGGGGCGTAGAGGTGCTAAGGCGGGAAGGGCTGGTCGGGAAAGTTAGGGGTGGGGAGGATGTTGGGATTATCACTGGGGAGGGGTGGTACGTCAGGCTTGGTGAGAGGCAGTTGGAGTCGATCTCTGGGGAGATTGAGAAGAAGGGAAGGATGGAGTGGAGGGAGATTGCGGACAGGTTGGAATGGGTTGTTGGGAAGTGAGGGTTTATCTTTTCTTTACTTCTTATCTTATCTCTCCTCCATCTATCCTCCATCTATCCTCCATCTCTTCAAAGTCTGGATGCGTGATGTGATCATTATTCTTATTTGTTTATCCGGCGTTCTGGCTTATACAAAAAAAGGGTTCTTAGAATGGGCGGTGACGGCGGAATGGATTTCTTCCTTACGATGCTAATTCTGTCTTTCTGAGAGCCCAAGTTAGTCAGGCATCCGCTTAGCGTAGCATCTGGTGATGGGCAACAAGCATTTTAAGAGAAAATTTTATAATAATTCCACCTCCACCCTATCCTATCAGGCAATCTAGCTAAACAAACAAACGAAAAAGCGAACAAACAAACCCTCATCTCATTGACCTCATCTAATTCATCTATCTCATCTCTCATCCCATCTTCATATGTCACTACCACACAACCACAAACTCCAACCCCAATCTCCAGCTCAGGTAGCCACCATGTCACACTAAATTCTGCACCTATCCGCACCCCACCTCGCAAACCCGAATGCCTACTAAAATCAGCCCTCTACTCCATCGCTCCTCTCCCCAATCGAAGATAATAACATCATCACACCACGAGATATCGGACCATTCCAATAACTCCCCTAAGCTCTAACCACAAACATATCCGGCAACCCTCCACCACCACCTACTCCAGGCAGCGGCGGCGGCGGAGGAGGCTGCTCAGTAACCCTACCAACCACGGCGTGCCAGTCCGGATTTCCCTCGAAATGCGTTGGGGCGCGCGGATCGGGGTGGCGACGGACGAGTCGAGGGCCAGTAAGCGCGGGAGAGCCTCTGCAGCTGAAGATACACATTCAATTATTATTTTTGGTGCGGCAGATATGTACGCATGTGCTGGGTGCGGGATGGTGCGATACGCTGCAAAGTCGGCGGTTTTCAGGGGAGTGTGAAATGCGTGGCAATCGATGCGAATTCGGGGGTTTAGAGTTGTGTAAGAGGAGAGGAGAGGTGGGAGGGGAGGTTTATTAGTTTTGTATGGGCGTTTGCACAGGAGGTCGCTCGTTTGTTGGGCTTATTGGGGGTTCCTTCCTTTTGGGGGGGATGTGATGGGTGTTTGGCTATGATAACTTTGTGGTTTGCTGTCGTTTGTTGGGTTTCGTTAGTGGGGTCGTAGGATGCGAGTGCGCGGAGTGCGAGTGATAGGGAGAGAAGAGAGGCGGTCGTTTGAGCTAAACTCTGCTGAATAATTGTGAGGAATAGGACCTTCACTATGATGCTGGATTCACCGTACTCCCAACTTTGGAGAAAAAGAGCCCATATTACCTTCCCCCTGTGTCCAACCTAGCATTTATGGTTTGTTTTTGCTTGAGAGTAAAGCGAGGAAAGCCCCAAGTGGTGGATAAGATAAATGTTGTAATATACCGGCATTCGAAAGGGGCCATCGTTCCCCCCCCGCTCCCTCAAATATCATACTTATCGCGAGCAGGGGAGAGAGCATCACCAGATATGATTCGGTGCATTAAGCTCCAAGCTTCGACCGACCTCCGAACTCAAGGATAGTCTAGGCATCCTCAACGGAAAACGTCAAGATTCTAATACATGCCGTCGTCTCAATTACCGGAGAGGGTCGCTCATCAACCTCGCTCGCCATAGTTAGTTCTGCGTCATACTCTTTCTATCCCGAGATTGGGTAACGTTGATATTCTCAGGTTGCGAGTATAAGTATGCTCGGATAGCTAGGTTAGGAGGGAGGGGAAAACAGGACTCATACCGCACAGAACTGTAACACCAGCGCACCTTACTGAAAATCTCTTCCAGTGCCGATAGCTTCCAGAAAATTGATGGTAAATCTTCATGATCCGGTCAGGACTTCTCTCATACGGTGAAAAGATCACGGGAGTTAAGTTCGGCCCCCGTGGGTCTGACTCACAAAAAAAATCTGAGGCTCTTGTCCTACATTCTCCCACTACCCCGCGCAAGCCCTTTCCCAGGGATACAATGGCTTAAATACCGGCGCCGAAAGCTAAATGTTTTTCTATGATACCACCACCGATTCAACAAAATCCTAAGTTACAATGTCACCCTCCAATCCCACAGTAGTGCTCTCCCAAGAGCCCGTCTTGGGCATCACATCGCGAACCTTCGAAGACGCAATGGTCATTCGAAAGGAAGTCTTCGTGGGAGAGCAAGGCATTGCAGCAGAAAACGAATTTGACGACGACGACAAGCGCAGCTACCACATAGTAGCCTACGACTCTGACGCTGACGCCTCAGAGAGAGTGCCCATCGGGACCATCCGAATAGTCCCAGGCCCCCACAGACACCATCCCGGCGAGCCCATCCCTGTTGGACAGGAGCACGCAAATTACCTGAAGCTGGGACGGTGGGCTACGTCAAAAGTTTATCGGGGACATGGGGTTGGGAGGAAATTGATCGATGCGGCGGTTGAGTGGGCTGCCAGGAAGGAATTTACTGGGGATGACGGGTCAGAGTGGAATAGGATGTGTTTGGTGCATGCACAGACCAGGGTTGTGAGGTTATGGGAGAGGGCGGGGTTTGTGGTTGATGAGAGCATGGGGGAGTGGGATGAGGAAGGGCTCATGCATAAGGGTTTGTGGATGAGGATCCCAAAGGTCTAGGAATTTAGTTGGCTAGACCCTCGGGTATCATATCATACCGTGCCCAGTGCTGAGCCGCGGTCTCTTTGTTGGTTGGGTCCGAAGGCTATCGGATAGACTACGAGTACTCGGGCATTGTACTACCTGTGTTTGATAGGGTTTGAGGTTCCCATTAGAATTGTACCGCACAGTGTAAATGGTGTTGGGAGGCAGAGATGCGTGATGTGAATGATAAATAAAGAGACTCTTTCTCAATCAATAGGTCGGACTGCCGAATTGTATCTCACAATACTATTCACAATACTATTCGTAGGAGAGTTTGTTGCATCGGGCAAAGTTGAACAAACGTGTGCCAAGACCACGTGTCAGATTGCTTCGGAGATCTTGGAACCTCAATGGGGAGCCTCAAAAGGGGTTGCGCGACTCGATGGCTTACTGTGCCATTGTTGCCAAGAATCCATTCTGGTTCCTCTCACGCGTTAAGAAAAACATCAGTCGAAACGCTCTTGCCATTGTCATTGATTTCAAATTCTCTTCACCCATTCAACCGTCCCCGAGTAAAGATTCCCCACAAACCACACTCTTTCATTCAAGTTTAGCCATCGTTCGAGTCTCATTGAGGTCCAACAGTCTATCCTATCTTGAACACCATTCCCGCGCTTTTATTTTCAGAGATTGCTGCCTCCTTCAACAACTATCTCGTCAACTAACACCCGATCGCGCGCGCTCGTCTTAACACCTAGTGGCTCCCCCTCTGCGTGTTTGCGGGTTTGAAGTCTTGCTCTACATACCCTACGGTTCCCTGGGCAGCGCTATCGAAACTCTACCAACGGTAATCACAAACTTGGTTCAAGTGCCCCGTCCCCAACACTCACACTGACAAATGTTTAATAATAGTCACCTACCCCCCCCCCCCCCAAAGTCCTGGCATAGCGCAACATGTCTTCCGGAGGCATCTTTGACAAAAACTGGGTCCACCTTCATCCCCCTACCGAACCGTATACCCCTCCTCCCTCAAGGCCGACAGAGGAGGAGGATCATGGCTTCCAACCTTCCTGGGCCATAGACCCCATCACCCAAAATGCGCCGGAACAACCTACCCCCACATCCACGGCGCCAATGCGCCTTAATTCCTTATCTGGGCCCGCACCCGAGACTAACCCACCAGGCCTCAAAGTCGCTCAAAAATCGACCCTCACCACTAACACTAAACCCCAAATGTCATCTGCACCAATGGCGGGCTCCCTGATGAATGGTTTCAGTAGGTTTGATTATGCAGCTATGGGTCTAGTGGCTGGTGTCTGGATGGGCGCCGATTTAATCTGCAGAGGAATCAAGTCCACATTGCATTACGCTGGGTTTGTTGCTGCTGAAGCGATTACTAGTGGGAGACGAATTGTCAAAGACGGGCGAATTACAAAGGCGAGGGCAACAAGGGCCCCAAGACATAATCCGCTATCGAGATCCAAGCGACAGAGGACTCCTAGGAAGGATGGCAAGGGTCAGAGTATGCTAGACCTTCCTCCCCATTATGCCGGGGCCACTCCGTAAGCCACCTCAATCACTCCTGGCCACGCAGAAGTCTAACAGTTCTCCGTACAATTCAGACATCGTATGCGCAACGAGCGGGGTTTGCTAAAGAAAAAAGCAATATCACCCTCGCCGTCACTACTGGAAACACCCCAACCCAAGAAGCGAGCGCCGAGGCTAGCAGAAACGGCCAAGAAAGTCCGGTTTGCGGAAGAGGGGCCCAACACTCCCAAGGGTACAACATCCCTTTACGGAGCTCTAGATACTCCCGCTCTTATTCGTGAAACGCCAGCGGCACTCCGGAAACCCTTGACTGTTCGCGAGGAATTCAAGAAAAATTTCAAGAAGACCGAGTTCTCCTCATGGGTTGACTTTCTTCACTCACAAGGGATCAAGATGAGAGTGTTCCGGGTCGAATTGAAGGAGAATTTATCGTTGCCAACCGATGCTATTCTTAAGGTTCACGACGACCGAGAAAACAACCCGAAGCATTGGGACACACTGATTTTAGCCTTGAGTCACAACGGTTTTCTGGAGAGAATGAGAATTGCCGTGCCGAAAAATAGATACGGTCCTCCACCGATCAACTGGCAAGAAGTACGAGAGAAGAATCCCGTCAAGATCAATTGGGATAGCCCTTATCAACAACAAGACGGCTGTTGCCGATTCTGCCGGGGATTCTCCTGGGCAGGAAAAGTTGAGACCCGGGAAATTGCTAGGTTTGGCGATGAAGTTGAGTCCAAACCTCAGCACAAGTCCGTCGTGCCATACACCGAGAGAGAAAAAGAGGAGTTCGCGAATAATGTCTTCGATTCTTTTTGGAGACGTTGCTGCCAGGAGTCCCGCTGGGACTGGCTGTTTGAAGAACCGCAAATATCCGGCACATCTCCCGAGACTTGGAAAATTCCAAAATCCGATCCTAGACTTCGTCACTTTCGTCGATTTAAGGGTCCCAAAGGTAACGCACACGGGGGTTTGACATTGGCCGACAATGACCTCTTGAAAGAGTTGGAAACACTTAGGGACAGCCTCTCAAGACAGGACATTGCCGCAAAAATATTTATCGACGCTATTTTCAAATCGGGAAATCACGAATTGGCGCAAGATCTCACCAAAGCCGACAAGGAACGCAAACGGCGTCAGGTGCATACTGAAATGCTCTGTGTTCGCCAGGTCAAGTTGCTAGTAGGAGGGTCCCCGACTCGGTACAACGAGCAGCAAGATCTGGTGGAGAAAGGGGCGGAAAAACGAAAGCTCAAGTTTTCCTCGGTGGCTGTTGACGAAGACGAGGATTTAGCCTCTACGAGTGATTCCCCATCCAAAATTGCCAACAACGGTACCCAGATGCCTCTTGGTTCAAAGCGCCATACAAACGGCTTCAGGAAGACTCCAGCGGCTAGCCGGGGGCGTTCGAAACGCTCCGCCAGCCCAGATAAGTCTACAGCATCCTTCAATCCTGACGATCTCAAGAAGTGGAATAAAGAGCCGGAGATCCTCGATGAGTGGGCTAGGTTTCAGGAATACCAAGCGAGGAGAAAAAAGAGTCGAATGCACCTTGTGGGACTAAATACCTTCGGAAGCGACCCCAACGCTGGTTTGGACCCCGAAGAGATCGCAGAGAGGGAATACGAGCTCGGTCAGCAACTCTGGGCCGAATTTCAAAAAGAGCAAGAGTACCTGAAGGAAGAGGCAAAGATAGATGAGAAAATCAAAGCGGAAAAGGAAGCTCAAGCGAAGGCTGAAGCTGCGTCGGTAGCCCCAGCTAAAACCAAAATGGATGAAGAGCGGGGCAAGAGATCGGATGCTACAAGCCAGAGAGCCTTTGGCGAGATCGTGCCAGCTAGTATGAGTCTTCCACATCCCGTACCCCCCCCTAAAACTTGGGCGGAGGTAATTAACAATGGAAAGGTCCACCCTAAAATCCATGGCCAAAAGCCGCAAAAGCGCCGTATTCTAACCTGGCCCGCAGAGCCATTGGTAAATGCTTCGATGCGCAACAGTACTCTGCATCCCCGACCATTGAGATAAGAGCGGGCTATGCAGAAACGGCGGAGAGGGCACATCCACATTCTTAAGGACACGGCAACACCTTCTCTCCAACAGACACCCTTCAATTTTCGACCGCTTCGGCAAATAACGACGATATGCCTTGTTTGCCCGAGTTGTATTTTTTCTGTTTTTTTTTGTTTTTTTTTGCTTTCCTTTCCTCCAAGGAGCACTTGCTCGACACCTTGTTGGATACGCCAAAGCTCTGGCTACGGTCGCGGGGGACATGTCTTTCCTTCTAGAGTATAGTATATAACCTTACGAGTTAATCTGTGGGCATGATCACCGTCCGGTCGCCCTGTATGGTGGAGCGAATTTTCAGTTAGAGGCTACGATTCTTGTGCATAATTTTACTAAGGGGGTCTTTTTTTTCTTCTCATTTTTTTCTTTTTCTTTGGTAAGGCATTTTATGTGGCGAATTGGACTCGTGTTTTTGTTACCATAGGTCTGAGGAGTTTTTTCAAAGAAAAAATGGAGGTCCACTTTTGAGTGGGCTGTCCATCGTTGCTTCGAGTTGCGATACTGCGCAAACATTGACAGATATCTTCTGTTCCCGGGTATTCTTTGGGGATGAGACTACCGAAGATATGGTGGGGGGGCTAGTTGGTGGGCAGAACCCGCCTCTTGCTCTCGCTGAAGCACTGTATAGAGGATGAGTTTCTCAAGACTTTGTGCATTGTATAAAACTCCGAGCAACAAAGCCGGGTTGAGAGCTAGGTTTCTATGACTGACTGAATCACAAACCATCACTAAGTTAGATCCACTAAGATTCAACTACCGTAACAGTGCTCTCCCGCCAAGCCATCAGGTGACGTCGTCCATCACTACTTGTGCAACGCGTTTCCCTTAGTCTACTCACCGCGTTAAGTTAACCTCTCACATCGCTCTCCAACTGCAAAAAGACCTCTATCGACATAGGCGCTACATATCAGGATCTACCCAAGATGTCTCCTCGATCCAGTCCGTCCATGCATGCCCCAATTTATTATTAACCTTACTAATTCCCTCTGACCAGATGCCAATACCCTCCGAATCCTAATAGCAACCGATTCCCACGTCGGCTACAACGAACGAGACCCCATCCGCGGCGACGACTCATGGAAAACATTCGATGAAGTGATGTCCCTGGCGAAAGATCGGGATGTCGATATGGTGCTGCTGTCTGGTGACCTTTTCCATGACAATAAGCCTTCCAGAAAAGCCATGTACCAGGTCATGAAGAGTTTGCGAGCGAACTGCTACGGTGAGAAACCTTGCGAGATTGAGATTCTGTCGGATACCAGTCAGACGTTTCAGAGCGCGGGGGGTCACGTCAATTATGAGGATCCGGATATTAATGTCGCTATTCCGGTATTCTCGATTCATGGTAATCATGATGACCCGAGCGGGGTATGTGTTCGTTTGCTTTTTTAGTATTCATTTCTTTTTTCTTTTTCGAAGGGTTTGCTGATGAATTTGGGGTGGTAGGAGGGGAGGTTATGTGCTCTAGATCTATTATCGGTGGCGGGTTTGTTGAACTATTTTGGGCGGACTCCGGAGAACGATAATATTACCGTTACCCCGGTGCTGCTACAGAAGGGATCTACTAAGCTGGCTTTATACGGGCTATCGAATGTTAGGGATGAGAGGTTGTTCCGGACGTTCAGGGACGGCAAAGTTAAGTTCCTGCGGCCAGATGTGCAGCAGAAGGAGTGGTTCAATCTGATGTGTGTTCATCAAAATCAGTCAGTTCGTTCCTGCTCCTATGAGAAGGCGAAGTTTATTTAGTTTTTTCTAGTCATGGACATACGGAGACTGGATATCTACCGGAAAACTTCCTCCAGGAGTTCTTAGATATGGTTATTTGGGGGCACGAGCACGAATGTCTAATCGAGCCAAAGTTCAATCCAGAAATGGGCTTCCATGTCATTCAACCCGGATCTTCGATAGCCACATCCTTATGCGAAGGCGAGGCTGTCACGAAGCATGTTGGCATACTCTCGATCACAGGTCGTGGCTTTGAATTAGAGAAGATAAGACTCAAGACTGTGCGGCCGTTTGTAATGAAAGAGATTGTTCTTGCGGAGGAACCCCAGATGAAGAACGTATGGAAAAAAAACACGAATAGGACTGCGGTTACTAGTTTTCTTTGCAATACAGTCGAGGACCTGATAGAGGAGGCTGTTACTGAGTGGCTCAATGCTCAGGAAGACCCTGAAGTCGAGAGAAAGGATGCTCCATTGCCGCTAATCCGGCTTAGGGTAGAATATTCGGCACCCGAGGGTGGCCGCTTCGAAACCGAAAACCCGCAGAGATTCTCCAATCGCTTCGTTGGAAAGGTCGCGAACGTAAATGATGTGATTCAGTTTTATCGAAAGAAGTCCGCAGCTCGGAGGAAGGTTGGGGGCATGCTTGAAGATAGTGGGTCGCATGTCCAAGACTCCTTACTTGAAGAGTACGGCGGATCTATAGATAATGTCAAGGTAGAGAAATTGGTTCAAGAATTTCTGACCAACGCTACATTAGAGATATTACCGAGTAATGGACTTGGTGATGCGGTTGGACAATTCGTTGATAAGGATGACAAACACGCTGTGGAGATGTTTGTCGAGGACAGCTTAAAAAGCTACTTGACGAAATTGAGGGAGATTGACGATTTAAATGAGGAGACTATCTCGGAGGCTGTAGAGCAACAGAAGAGTTATCTTGAGCAGCTCTTTGCCAAGGGGCTTGTTAAGCCGAAGAGGGTGAGTTTTACATTCTCCTCATCGCCTTAGCTGAAGGGTGCTGACAACCTGACAGACAAGGAAGAAACTAAAGCCAAAGCCTGACCATTGGTATTCAGATCTTGACGGCCATTGGTCGGATCAGCCGGCAGCGCTGGTTCGGTCCGGAAGTGATAATGATGGAGACCAGAACGACGATGACGGCGATGACTCGGCAGCCCCCACTCGAAAAACGGCAGCTAGAGGTGGGAGGGGTCGAGGGAGAGGAGGTGCAGCGGCCTCAACTCGGGGTAGAAAGGCTGCCCCAGCCACAAAAGGCCGTGGCAGGAAGCAAGTTATTGAAGATGATGACGATGATGATGTCGAAATGATTGAAGATGACGAGGGCGAACCGAGCATTCCTCCACCAAAAACAACGTATTCTCCTATTACCCCATTCCCTCTCATTAAATATATTGTTCTGACGGTCAGTAGTCGAGGCAGGAAAACCACCGCCGCCCCACCAGCACGTAAACCCGCGGCAAAGCCAGCTGCTGCTCCTCGGCGACCAGCGGGTGCCACACGCGCAGCCAATCAGCAAGCTTCGCAAGCCAGTACAACCAGGACGAGGCAGGCAAAGCTGAACTTTGGTGCTACACAGAATACCCAGGCTCGTGAAAGTCAGGCAAGTAACTCCTTATTTCACAGGGCTATACACCCTCCCAGTGATGACGAGGACATCGACGACGATGAGGATGATGATTTTGAGCCGTTACCGAGCCAGAGGACTACTAGGTCCAGCAGGCGGTAGGAGTAGTTAGGTAACTCAGCTTAGGTGGACATTGAGAATTGAATGGGGAACGGGAAATGATGGGACAAGGGATTTTGTTGGGCAAGTGATGTGTGGCTTTGTTTACTCCCTCTCCTAGGGTCAGGTACAGCAAATTAAGGGGTTTCCTGAGAGACCTATGGTAGATCCTCTTCCAAAAGTGAAGTTTACGCAGGCCTTGCCTCTTTAAGGCGAGCGAATGCGAGATGTGGTTACAATTGACCCGGTCTCGCAAGAGTATGGGTCCCCGTGTGCTGTGGACTTAGGGGCTTTCACGCATCCCCGTGAGAAGGAAATGTATGAAGCACATACAGACATTCGGCCAGTTATAACTCGGTATTCTACAGATACTGCTATAATGACCCTCCATTCCCTCTTTCAACTCAAACCCCTAATAATATAATCACCAGTGCGCCCAGTAATGCCCAAATAGATATTTGAAACTCCTGCTGCGAACAAGTAAAACAAGGTTCTAGCGCCCACCTCGTTCTCCATATACTCAATTAGCCAATCGAACGTCTTGTATGGCACACAGTCGACGTAGTGACCCTACCCGTGGTATGTGGATAGTACCTATGTTGGACACGGCGCAATTTGAATGAAAGCTGGAGGCTCTCTTGGAAGTAGAGTGCATCTTGGAACAAATAGGCAAAAGCTGAGATCCTCTTTGATGCTCTGGAAAAGGGGAATTTAAATACGGCCTTGTTCTGCATCTATGAAACGATTACGATTCTTCTTTCTTACAAGATTTCGACTTGCAGCTTTGGTTGCAGAACTCATGCATGTCTTGCTATCGTAGGTTGATATTCATCTGCATCTGATGGATTTGGGAATTAGGAGCGGGCAGCATGTGTTCCGCGTTCTAAATCCATAATAAGCTACAAGTTCTTTTGCTTCGGAAGATACATTGCCCTAATTTTTGGAACAAACAATCGCGATTTCCGCCAGACCACAATTGATTTCTGGATCTCACGATGTTCACTCGGTGCGCCGAGTGCAAAATCTATGGTTCTGAATACCCACCAGCAACTTCAGATGCGACGGCCAGCCAAGCCCCCGCGCGGTATAAGTTAAGCTCTAGATACTATTTACCATCAATTTAATTAGCCGCTACCGCATAGACGAGGGTTTTTTTGTAGCCTTAGAATCTGACGGATTCACGCAGGTGTCATAACATTATGAGGTTAAGTTTGATGCTTTCTCTGGTTCTTCCGACCCCACCACAAACACCGAGTGAGACGCCATGACGCTCTAGGGCAGATCTGGGGGCGGGTAACTCCCAGCGCCCGGCAGATGACGTAGGTTGAACTCGGTTCAAATACGCGGACACAAGTTACAGCAACTCGTACAGCAGCGCCATCTCAATTTCACCATTTCCACCAAAACGCAATGCCTCATGACATAGCCGGTAATGACATACCGGTACCTGAGCCCGACCCCTTTGGCAGCGGTGACCCCGACGCCTACGACCTGTCCTCAACAGGAAACTACCCATCCCCGCCCGGCCTCGCCCCACTCTCCGGTCTCCTAGGCTATTCCGAAGCAAACCGCGACTTCTTCGTCCGTACTTCACTCACGCAGACCACAGCGCTCCTTGGGCTGAAATTAACGCCCGCGGAGCGGGAAGGCCTGACCTACTACAACAGACGCTTTTACTCGTACGAATCCTACGGGGACGTCCTGGGTATTTCTGCCGGAATCTTTATTTCATTTCTCCTCCGGAACCGCAAACCCGGCATTATATCTACCACTATGGTCAGTGTGTTCACGAAGCCGGGCGCACGGAGAGACAATGCCGCCAAGTGGCTTAGTCGAGGACTGAAGCTTTCTGTCTGGGGTTGTGTTGGGCGGTTGTACGGCCTCACGAGTGCGGGCTTCCAAGCGCTTCAGAAGAATAAGGCTGAAAAACGACTGGATCCGAATCTTCGTCGTGTGGTTGCCGCGGCAAACAAAAAGAAGGAAGCTCTCGTGCACGAGATTCAAGCCAACGGGCCTGGACTTCGGAGGATGGAGGGCTTGGAAAATCCGGGGGCGCAGGACGATGGGCAGAGCTTGGGCGGGATGGAGATTTCTGATGGGACGGAGGGTAGGTTAGATGCTAGTGAGGTATTCCCGCATGGGCGGCCTTCAGAGCAAGTTACCGAACTTGAGGCTAGGAAGCGGAGTGGTGGGAATCCTGAGAATGACCCGTTTGGTGTCGACGACGCCTCACCGACGAGCGGTGATGGGGTGATGGGCCAGGGCCAGGGTGGGTGGACGAATACACATTCCAATACGAGCGAGTCCGCCTGGGAACGAATAAGGAAGGGTCAGTCTCCCACAACACGCCCTCCAACCGACAGAGGTGAAGGTGATGGGAATACTATGTATACTAGTGAGCCGAAAGTAGGGGGGTGGCCAAGTCGCCCCTCAATGAAGGGGTACGGCCAAGGTGCCAATAGAGAGCCGGGGACGGACAGCTTTACGTTCTCCAAGTCCGAGGAGGAGAGACAACTTGCGAAGCAAGAAGCGCAGAAGGAATTCGACGCCAAGGTCGAGAAGGAGCGAAGCGGGGGATCGGGGGATGGATATACGGAAGGTGATTCCAGGAACCGGCGATGGGGATAGTAAGGTGGCCCTATCCAGCTAGATATGGCAAATGTAAATAGATCACACATAGGCTGGCTACTTTGCCGATCAGCGAGATGGCGTGACAGGTTAGTTTAAGACATTTTGCCGCGGGTTTCAATTGAAGCTGATTGTGTCTTTGAGGTTATTGGTTCTGAGTCATGGGTTATATACCCTGTGGCCGAGCCCCAAGGGTAGTCAGTAGTTTTGCGACACTCTTTAAGTGTCATAGCATTGGGCCATATATCGGACCCCTTACGTCGGAATGATCACAGATGTCCCGGGGCAGCCCTCAAAGACCCCATTGAGCCGAATGAAAGGTTCAAAAGTCTTTATATAAGTTAGGCAATGGCCGCTCTCTCCCTCTAAAAATCATTTCGTCCCATCCGCACTTTCGGATCCTCTATCCCGGCGAACGTCCTTTCTGGAAATGCAGGAATCTGCACAAGTCGAAACAAAAAGGCATCAAATTTTTCCCAGCTGAATTATCAAAAAAACAAAAAAAAACCTCCACTTATTTCTACAACAACATCCTCGGTGAAATTGTCATATATCGATCGTGCCCTGCACTTTGATATCACGCTAGGTGCACGATCCTGTCGAGTGATATAGTCTACATAATATTATTACAGTAAAAACCCCGAGAAAAGTCGTGTCGTGTCCGATCCATCTCATCTTATATGGGTACGCATCCTGCCTGCATGCTTGGGCACTGCAAGAAGACGGGAAATGGGAGGAATCTTGCAGGATATCATAATAATATTATCATACATACAATGAAAGGAAGGAAGACAAATCCCCCCCTTTTTTACCATATCCCCTCCTCCTCTCCACGAACAACGAAGCATATGATATTATAATACCCGGAAGGAAGGCAAGGCGGAGCAGAAGCGGCGGAAGAAAAGAGCCAACAAATATCCGATAGTGGGAGATACTAAAAGAAAGATCTCCGCGTTATGATACCTGGAGATTACTGTATGTGTTATTGGGGTTGCGACTACGAATGGAACAAATTGTTTCCTTCCAAAATATATATATATATATAACCGTACAAGTACGGGAAGTGAGCAAACACTTACATGAGCAAAACACCAGACTCTCAAGGTCTCGAAGTGAACCCCTTACACCACCCACCTGCCCCTCCCAATAATCCAGAGATTGGCCAAAGTGGCGATACCACTAGATTCTATATAGCTTACCTCGAATCCCACATTGGCAAAACATTTACTGTACTATACAACCCGGCCATTCACAGCGCAAGTACTCGTATAGTAGTAGGTATACAAGAGACGCTAGGGTGACGCTTCAGCCATCTCATCCCATTCCATTATCTCCCCCCACCCCCTCCTTGTCCTCCTCCAACTGGCAAAATGGTATATATCATAGCAAGCAATTCCATAGATTAATATCCCATGTATTCTAGAAGGATCAACACTCGATCGTTCGATATAATAACACACCCCGCAAGAATTGTCTTCATGTCGTGATCCCTTCTCGAGTTGGATCGTTGAGTGTGTACGAGACCTCGGTCCAGTGGGCGTACAGCATATCTTGTTCTCCTCTAAATACGTATCATACATAATCTATAAAGGATAGTGCATGGCTGAAGGGCGTAGGAGATATATACACTCGAGTAGATGGGCAATACTTGGGGGAAGGAATAAACAAATATGCCAATACTGGTGTAGAAGGGTGCCAGCGGAGGTGAATTGTCGGAAGCTATAGACGAAGCACCCTTTTGTTCCTCGACTGATACGGGATGATGCTCCAGAGTGCCTCAAAGCGGTAGTTTGAGGCCATAAAGAGACCTATGGAACCAGGTTTGGCTCCCGGACCAGTCGCTCCCATATGCCCCGGAATATCTTTTCACCAAGTATTATGATAGGAACCCTTCAGAACCTACCAAGGGTGGCTTTTCACACACCAAGTTAACTTAATTGATATTCATAGCATGTCAAGCCCCACAAAAACCTATTTTCACTAAGTCGGATACCTCCGCAATGCCAAAGAATATCGTGCTATTTTTCGCTCAAAGCTACCGCGGTTAAATTTTATAGAATATTTTCCTCCAAATTAGACAGCCCCACAAAACCGTAGAATTTGCTTTACGCTCAGCCGTTATAACCAGCATACTATCCTTTCAACCAGAAAAAGCCTAATACCAGCAGCGCTCCCAGTCGTCCAGTCCGACGGCCGTCCGACTACAAGTGGACGGGACGGGACTGCCCCCCGTCGGACAGCAGTCGACTATAATCTAGTTGGCCAGTGCACCCAATTAAGATACACACTGGTATGGTTCCGGACAGTAAAAATTGTTAGAAATGAACGAAGTGCTGATTGACCTTGATGAAGTCAAACAGGTTTAAATTGAGATTGATTGTAAGGTAGAGAGATGAAGGGTTCGAGTTGTTGACAGAAAGAGAAAGTAGTTTACAGGAGTGATAAGCTAAAATAGGAGGGGTGTTTGTTCTGATCTCTAGCCTGCGTAGGTAGGGTGTTTTAGTGTGTACGTAATCCACACTACCGATATCCCATCTGCCTCTTACTGATGGTGTATCCTATCTATGTAGCGGACCCTCAGTTCTGCTTCTTCTGTACTCGTACTCCTTTGAACCCATAGCTCTTTTGGTATTTCCGGCGATTTCTGACAAAAATCAACACTTTTTATATTTGAGAATTGCTGACTAATCCACACGATATCACTCACTTTTTTATTTCTCTTTATTTTCCTGTTTATAATTAGGAATCTTTTAAAATCTTCTTTCTCTATTATGGTAATAATATAATAGATTTTCTTCCAGCTATTTTATTGTTTCATTTCCTTTCAGCTGTTTTATTAATTCATTAAATTTTCCCTTTACCTACTTTATCAATAATTATTTATTTATTTCTGACTGTTTTCTATTTTTTTTTAAAGCACTTTTTCTTTTAAGGCCCCTGCTCAGCTTGTACCAATTTAAATAAATCACGATAAAAGTTGAAAATAGGATATATCCTGAAATGGAGAAATTGTATTTTTCTGAAAAAATTGGTGCTCGGTAACAACTACAATTTTTTTATTTCTTATTAAATTTTGATAATAATTAATATCATACTTGAAAAATTAATAACGATTTATTTCTCCCACTGGTTACCCGACTTTAATTCAACCCCTCCAACCCCTCCAACCCCTCCAACCCCCCTCCCAGCCTTTTCTCTGCCTACCTTGGATGGTCCAATCTCCCCCATCTCTTGAGTCCGTTATTTCATCTTCCCTCAAATCTATTTATTAATTCACTATGAGTTCGAAAGGTCAAAAAAAGATCAAAAAGTAAGTTTCCTTCTTCCTTACTCAGGCTTGTTTTTAATTACCGATTGCAAATTTCTAGTCTTTGGATTCTCCAGTTAGCGATTATTTCCAGCGAAATTACTTAACTTGGGATATAATAGCATATCTCAAGTACACTCTTTTGAACGATAAATCCAATTTCGCAGGACCAGAAACATTCAAACGCAAGGTGCAATTAGCGATTGACACATGGATCAAAGATTTAATCAAAGTTGAAGATGAAGATATGTCTCAAGCTAAGCGTGAGAAGGCTGCGAATCTACTCAAAGGTTATCGGCAGGTATGTCTACCCTATCCAAAAGACGTGAATTCAAAGAAAGGCGTGATCAGGCCTAGTTCCTGATCATTCAAGGCTGATCACCTGGCCGTACCGGGCTGTGTCAAATTCGGTTTTGGGTGGGATGACCTCTTCGGTCTGTCGCTGCCCAAAAGGTGATCCCCGAGCCGTGATACCAGTATTGAGGCACCAGGTGACCTCCTCGGTCTACTGGTGTTTGAATTCTTCGCCCACTCAATGCTGGTCCCGTCAGAGCACAAGTGACCTCTTCGGTCACTGATGTTCTAGTCGGGGTTGGGCTAATCCTACTACACTAGGGCAACGATGAAGCTCGTATGAAATGCTGGCGTAACGAGATCTGTGAATAAACTGTAGTTATCAAGAACTCGAGCGGCTTCGGAATTGTTACTGGAAACAACAATAGACACTTGGTCGTTGGTGCGAACGGGGACGGAAGGTCTAAGAAGGGATAATCCAACAATACAAAGTCAAACAAGAGGTTCCATGATGATGTTTGCCGCACCCACCCTCTTCAATGTTGTTAACCTTCTAACAGGATTAGGCTCACTTACCCTCATTTGCGGATAGGTTTAAAGCTATGGATAGGGCTTTGATGTGGAAACTACCGAGTGGAGCTCTTGCCGAGCAAATTATCTACGATGCATTCAGAAATGTGCCTGAGAGCCTAGCACATTCATATATCATCGACATTAGTGACCCTAAAATTATGGCGTTATTTAACTCTCGTGATAATAATGATAGAAAAGTCTATCATAAGGGGGAGAGGGGAATCGGCCTTTGGAGGGTAAGGGAAAGAAGAGGCCGCGGTGGCGACGAGAATGTGGCGACGGGTGGTGGCATAGAGGTGACAAAACGAGGAAGTGTAGGGGATTGACCTGTAGAAAATACTGCTCTTGACAAATTAACATAATAATATTATTATCATACTATTACTAAGCTAGAGTGGATGTCCACCTTGTTCCGGCTACAGAGTTCCCTCACCATAAGAAGTGACTTTGACGACCTAGTTCACCGCCTCCCCACAAGCACGGTGGGGGACACTTGGACCGCCTCAACGTGGATCGCATCAAGTCTCAACAAGACTAAAAAGCTGCACTATCCCGAGGACACAGCTGAGCGACGTAGGAAGGATGTGAGAAGGGAAGGTGCGGTGGTCCTGCTTAGCCCTGCGGGGCGCCGCGTTTTCGTCAATTAAAAACCAAACGTTATCAAGGTCATAGCCATTGAAAACCGTCCGACCAACTCCTAACTACCATATAAATACCACCCACTATGATACATCGCATGCAGAATCCAGTTATCGTACTATAATGTCACCCCGACCACAGATCCTCGGCCGCACTCTCAACCACGATACATCAGTCAACGGAACATAACCCCCATAAACACCCCACCAATAGCGCCTGTAATTGCCCCACATATGATAATATTCACAGGAAGGATATCCAAATACAAAGGAATAACATTGAGGGGAAAAAATAAAATAAGAGCGATAGAAACCACCCCGAATGCAACTACCTTCTAAGACCCCTTCTCTTCTTTCCAGCATCAGTATTTTTGGTGCTCTGACTCCCTCTAGCCATCTTCTTCAGCTCCTCATCAATATCCCAGACTTGCTGACCCATGAAGCCCATCACTTCTTTTACCAAATCCTCTTTCTCATCGGGGGCCTTTTGGCCAGACTTGGGGAAACTGTTTGGCCCAAGATCAAGACTCGTAGCATCTTCGTCTTCATCCAGCAAACCAAACCCTACAAACTTTACATAGGGTTTCGTGCCCGATTCTTGGCGAGATGGGTGTTGGGTCACATCCCGAAGGGGGGAGAATGTTAATGGGCTGATATCTTTCTGGGTTGGCTCGGGTGTAGCATTTGGTGTGGCGAATGCTGCAAATGGTGTAAACGTAGTTCCTTCCGGAGTTGATGGTTTGGGAGTGCTGATCGTTTGTGGAAACTCCGTGCTCGTCGGTGGCGGAGGTGGCGAATTAGTTCCCGGGACCTGAATATCACCAGATGGCCTCCAGTTGCTTCGTGGCACAGGCGTTTTGAATGAATAACTTAAATCGGTGTCTGTGACTTTTCCACGGTTTCTCCAACTTCCGCCAAAACTCAACGTCGGCGTTTTGCTAGCACCAAGGTCGAGGAACGAATCGGGCCGCAACACACTCGGTGTTTCCTCGGTCGTAGTGCTCAGTTTCGATTGAGGAAAGAATGGGGAATCGTTGAGAGCATCAAAGAATCCCTTCTTCGCGGCCATCAATTGCGTTTGAGTGCCCTGGCAGGGTTCCGGGTCCTCTTCATCCGCTATCTCGTCCCCATTTCTCCCCACCTCGGGTGCTGAGAAGTAACTCTGTCCATGAGATTGTGGGAGCTCATTGGTTACTGCTGAGGGTCTTGCGGTAGTGTCTTGTGTTGGGGGTTTCTCTATTGGCTTTGGATCTACTTTCTGGCCTCCAATGCGATGAGCTGAAGGTACGCGGCCAGGGGGGATCGTCTTCCCGGTGGGCAGCTTTGCAGCAGGAGTCACTTTTAAATGACTGTCGTCCGTAGATCTCTCTCCGGAGGCTGTCATAATTGGAGACGGCGATATAAAGAGTGCTGTTCTCTGAGCAGGTTGTAGAGAAATAGATCCATCTGAAGACAGAGACTCGGACCTACAAACCATTAAAGTGAATACTCGAGGGCGGTGAGGGCGAACCGCAGCGGGGTACACATACGTGTGAGAACCAAAGTTTTCAATAGGTGGGCTCCCTGATGTCACAATCTCGACGTTTTCGTCCTGGGCCCCGGACCTAGTGCCATTGCCGTTCCTATCAGATTGCCTATGCTCAATGACATTTTTATTTACTCCAAAGTCCACATCATGCTCTCTAGCTGTCTGCCTTTCGGTTTCAACGATTGAGGGTTCTTTCATCGCCCGATCCCGGGCCATAGATTTCAAGGGGTGATCTTCTGGGTCTTTGTTTACACCACTATCATCAGCCTTTTTCCGTCTCTTCTTTGGAGTCTTTCTAGCTTCCACCCGAGTACCCGTTGGTTGATTCGTAAATGGCGACATTGTAGCGAAATTGATTCGTATCCGCTTCATTTTCGCATCCGCAGGGGCCAGTGGTGGCATCACCCTGTTAGCTTCGGGAGCGACAAGATGTATACTCTCACCTAGCTCGCCAGGCTTGCTTTTCGATCGGGAAATTGCAGTTGACGGCGTACGACTCTGAACAGGGGCCCTTCCTCGGTTACTACACACCGGTGAATGAGAAACCGACCGAGATACCCGTTTTGTGGGTTTAGTTTTATTCTTCGGCGCAGGTTTAAGTGCAGGATTTGGAGCTGCTTTAGGTGTGGGCTTGGTCCCTAATTTCTTGTAGAAGGAGCCCGGAGAAAACACTGGAGGAGTTGGAAGCTTCTGCTTATGTTTTTCCTTTCGATTGACTGGCGTAGCCACAGGGGTAACATCATTCGAAAACACCACGGCCGTCTGCATCTCCCTCCCCTGCACCTCATCACGGTTCATCGTTGGCCGAGAGACGACTGATTCACCAAGATCCAAGCAGGCTGGCCGTAAGAGTTCTTCGACATCGGGTGAAGATTCCGTAATAGTCCTCCTATCGACCCTCCCTCTCTCAGTGCCCCATGCAGCCCATTCCGGTACTTGCGTAGGGGTTCCGAGAATTTCCCTCTCATCATCCTGACATAGAGCCTTCCGCTTCTTCGACTTGTGCTTTTCCTCCATCCGAGCCATGGGTTTTCTCTTTGTTTGCTTAGCCCCCTTTCCCCACGGATTGTTGATCACCGGACCTCGCAGTCGTGCGGAGTGAATGTATAGCTGTTGACCGCTAAGGTAACTCTGGGCATGCCCCAAGATCCGCTGGTTCTTGGCTCGTTGGGCGGCCGGGGATTCTTCATCCGAGGAGTCACCAGCAAATATAGTATCCGAAGGGGAGGGGATAAGAATTGGGTTCTCGGGGAGAGGCGGGTATGGTCTTTGAGGCATGATTGTGAAATCCTTCCCCCCCTTTGCGTTAAATGTGGTTAGGTCAGCAGAGGAGAACACGAAGCGAGTGTGCAAGTGGTTGTGGTGGGAGACGCGAAAAGTGTAGGAACGGACAAACCCGCCGCGCGGTGGGAAGACGCAGCTTATCTGATCCCAATTTACGCGTCCAGGACTTCACGTGATGCCATCTAGATCTCAGATTAACCCAAAGATACACCCACAATCACTCGCACGGCCGTGAGGGTGGTAGTCTAAGACAAAGAATACCATTGAAGTTGTTGCTTTTTTTGTGGAAACTCCTTGAAAATTCAATGGGAGGCCTAGAATTACGTTTTATTCGCTTCGATTTGCTTTGTATGGCATTTCTTTATCTAATCTCTTGGTGTCTCGTAATGAATGGGGGGGAACCCGGGTCCTGCCCCGCACCCGATTGCTAGAATCATAAAACATCCTTTGAAAGAGAGAAGTTAAGGGTTAGTGCGATTTTTTTCATTAAGCCATATGATTGCACGTAGGAGCTCCTTAAAGGGCGTTTGAAAGTCAAACAAGTTCCATGTCATGAACAAACGGACTGTCAAAGAACCAAAGGGGAGCACAATATCACGAGGGGAAGTTAAAACAAGGCCATGTCATCAATACACAAAATCGAACTGATAAAACTATCGCAGCTTGTCTGAGAACAAAAATCGAATCGCCGGAAATCCACCCTCCCTTCAGTGTTTGCCAGCATATCTACTCTGCGTTTACAAAATAATATTATGATGGTGTGAGCTGGCTGATGATACTATCCTTCAGTGTCCCGCCGAACCCCCTCTGGGACCCTCAATAAGCATTTTATATCAAACGTCAGGTACCCCACTGCACCAGAAGCTGAGGGATATCTCTCCGCAGGAAAACTCAACAGAATGACAGCAAGCACAGCCTCAATTCCGTCATAGGTCTATCCTAGAACGTTATAAACTGGAAGGACCACTAGATATACCGGACCTTGCCACGGGACCTTTCGTAGCGTCGCGGACTACTTGTAAGTCTGGCCAATTGAGTTCCTGCTTGTCCCCTCGTTGGCAGTAGGACTTGAGGGTCCTTAACTGCGAAAGTTGACTTGTCACGGCCAAGATAATAATATCGGGGTTAAGCACCAGCGTGCGTTCTTAAGTGAAACGTTCAGACAGGAAAATCACCATTGGTCACAAGTGGCGCGTTCGTTCTGGGAAACAACTCAAGTCCGAAATGGCAAACCTCTCTTTGTTCTACTAGAATTGAAGAATGTCAAACCACAGCTTAAGCACTACGCAGAGAGATTCTGTTGCTTATCACGGAGCCAGTTCTTTCTATGCGCTCTCAGGCTGCTCTAGAGCGGTTTAGTTCGATCGCCGCTATACCGATGCACTGTAGATTTGCCCGGCCCAACTTCCCAACAATGGTATTGCAGAATTTTGTGAGCGTTTCGTGGATATTCTGCTGGCAAGGGTTTCAAAATAGTTTTTCAGCTTAAGCACTGTTTCATTTAGGAGCGCACACTGGTGCTTAGCCTCGATAATATTGCCGGTTAGCGGGATGGATGAGTAGCAGCTGTGGTTGATGGCTGCTTAGAATTTGATATCTCAGTCTCGACACTATGATTTGTTGGGAATTTGTTGTAAGGTATCATATATTACAAGAGGATATGAAACGACGTTATGTGAGGATCGCCGTCTCAAAAGCTATGAGCCGTAGGCACGGAGTAGCTATATTTAGAGTTGATATTTCACGGTCTGCTCATTGCCAACACCACCGTACTTCCTCGATATCACCAGTTCGACCTTTCAACGCCCCCCTGGCAAGCTGAGAAGTCACGGCAAAGGCTCTAGCGCTGTGAAAGGGATTTCGAAAACATAGGCTCAATAACACCGTTGGATAAAAGCAAGGCTCCCTGACGGGTAAATTATGTCCATTCGCTAAGTTATCTCCCAATGCCCTGGCTCACTGCCGCTTGTGGGGAGGATAGGATGTACTCGTACAGTAATCCTACCGCCGAGCACCGGCGACGACAAACAAGGATTCCAATCATCCATATTATTCGAGTACAACTGCCCGTACATCCCAGACATGCTACCAGTGCAAATTCAATCCGCTATCCCTAGCCAGTCGTTGTTGCCACGTGCTCCAGCCCTGATCTTCAGTTGCTGGATATCGTATCTGACCAGCACCTAAACGTGCCCCGAGACTTCTGTTTACTCCTTGTTTGCGCAGCTCTGGGATACGATGGTCCGAACTACCATTTTCCCGGTCACGCATGAATATTGTTTTCCTATATTTTCATTTTTGCAACGAATAATATTGTATTGTGTACTCTAATCACGGGAAAACCTTGAGTCACATTTCATGTCGGCCCTTTAATAGCATACAAGTACATGATACTCGTACATGGTTCCCTCAATAGAGCTGGTGCTGCGAAGGTGTGGCTGCAGAAGACGCCTAAAGAAATTCCTGTATTGGCCACACGATAATTTGAGATACGGTACCATATCATGGCATCGCATATAGCATAGCACCACCGCCCATAAGTTGAAATTTTTAGATGGCCGGGAGATCCCAGAAGTCCTTGCGCAAGCCAATTCCGGTGTTCCCGTACTCGGGTACGGTGAAAGAAGATTGTCAAACCATCCCATCCTTCACTTACTGTACTGTAGAACCCTGCGTTCTCAATAAATACCGGTATTGCTTGAGCAGGGGTTGCTGGTGAAAGACGGGGAAGTATTTAGGCAGCAAATTGATATGCTTAATGGGGATTCTCTTCGTTTATTTAGGTCCTTCAAGAAGCTGGCGTTCAGATAGTGCAAGATTCGCGTCCGCTCCATTCCATCCTGTCCCACCCCATCCATCCATAGGTACATTATCCAATAGAATAGGCCGCTGGGTTGGCCGAGCTCGGTCCTCGGCCACCCAGGGGAGATGCACTGTAACCGGAAGGGTTGTCAGGGATATAAGAACACATTATTTGAGCCTTGCTCAGTCAGAGGGGTCTCGCCGAAAGATTGGGTTATCCCCACAAACCGAAGACATGCCCCTCGGGCACATACTAGAGAATCCTGGTAAACACCCGGGAACGTTGCTCTCTAGCTTTAGTGTTGAGCGGATCCATTCTTTGGATCCCTATAATAATACTATGAAAACAGGGCGTCTCAGAGTTCTTCAGTAATGTTCACTAGGTAATACGGTGGAGCAAGGTGAACAATAAACAGAGGGGGACGGCGAATGATGCCCCGGGATCTGGTGGTAAACATCAAATTTTGGTGGGGTTATTCTCTATACCCCTCCTGTTCGTTGCCCCCCCCTGATAGTATGTTACCGTGTTCTTATCAGGCGAACACCGACGCCGTTGCAATTCGGTCCATCATGGAGTAAGGAGCCTCTAGATAAGGTCAGTACTGGTATCAGGTATAAGGATCCTCTCCGGATCGCATGTGATTTAGGATGCGGGCCCGCTCAAGTTTTCAGAACCCCGGCTGACTTGTAGTGGACGAAAATTTAATGGTCTAGACTTTGGCTCCAGCGGATACTTGGGGCGAGAAAAAAAATATGCGGGTGCGCATACAAGAATTTTGAAAATCTTGGCCGCAGAGGGCGATTGCAACACTCAAAAGTTTTGCGGAACTGTTATTCGGCCACCCGAATGCCTACTTACCGTATCATAACCCCATGTGGGCTTTGGGGAGAAGTATGAAGCAAGCTCGGTCTGTATTGGGAGTCGATAAGAGAGAGCTGATCCACTCTAATGCTGTAGAAATTAGAGATAGGATTGCCAACTGTACGCGTCAGCCCCATTGTTAGCATTAAGTGTGGTGATGCATACAACTTGCATCTGTATTTGCGAGTGCTTACCGCAAGTGGTTGTCGGTGCTTGTACCGTACAGTGCGGTGCAGTACGGTACGGTGCAGTACCGCCGGTATGTGCCTTCACCGGTACTCGAGCACTTGCGCCGGCAGTGGGGCGTGCACAGCAGAGCTGATCGATCCCCTCAAAGCTCAGTCACCGCTGTATTATCATTCGAATGTGTCTGTCAGAAGGTGGGTGGCAGAATGGGAAGCTGCGGGGAGGTAGCCGGGAGCTTTCTTTCGTCCTTTGTTTCATTCTTTTTTTCATTTCCACAGTCCGAAGGGAGAGAGCCCACATGTTATAGTCTGCAGCAGGATGGATATTACTGTAGCCATCGAACAAGAACTGTCGCTGATTGTTGGCCAGAGGGGGCCCGTCCTCGATGAGATCTCATCCATGGGGAAAGTGGCCAACACCATAGTGCATAAAGCAATAGGCATTGTTCTATCGACAACTGCATGACTAGAGTTGGCCATTCTCAGTTTGGTGATGATCACTCAAGTGGTTAATCGCATACAGGGGGAGGGGGGGGGGCAGGCTAAAAAGTTTATTTCACCTAGATTGAGGCGCCTAGAGATGGAGATGCCAGCTGCCAACGCCATTGTCGATAAGCCTGGATACGGCAGCTCCCAGAATACTGTTACTATAATACCATAGCGCCTAAACACCGGTACCACGATACTATTAAGTATGGGTACAGTAGGGCTATCGAACTACGCTGAATGATGAGGAAAGTATTTCCGCTTGTCCAAAACAGTGTGGTTTGATAAAGGTACGACCACAGAGTACCCGAAAGCTGCGGCTTTCACTTGAGCCAGATAATGACCTGAAATTGCGGGGTTAACGGCAGGAGGTTCAACGATTTCTTGGGAAGTCAGCAGACGGCGAAACAACCTGATGGCCCAAGCGAAGGGATTTGAAGGGGGTGAAAATCACCAACATCACACGAGCCTCCATTTTTTGTTTTTCCTACCATTTTGTGCGGTAATTGGCGTTTCCTTGTGGTGGGGTTTGACCACTGAATTGCAGATGTACTTGTACTAGTACTTGTATCGCACTTGTAGACTGCAGTGCCGCAAGTGAATAAAATAGTGTGAGACAAAAGCAGCTGTAGGATGGGAGCCCATGGGGGGGACGGAAGATAAATCCCGCAGCTTTTTTTCCCCAGGCACCTACGGCAGTGGCTGAAAGCGACTACATTTTGGACCTTAAACGGGGGAAGACAATTTCGGTCATTGAAATCGTGAGATCGATCCGTCTGTACTGTTCGTTCATGTAGCGAAGCCGAAGATAGATTCCAATAGACTTGTCATGCTGCTCATAGCTCAAGATTGATTGGTCATACTCCGGGAGGAGGAAACCCAATGGCTTGGACCCAAGACTGTGGATTTTTTTTTTTTTTCTTCTCCTTCTCTTTCGTTCTTTTTCATCTTGATTCCTCTCCCCCCCTTCCCCATAAACCAGGTGCGCAATGACGGTGCTGTGTGGTACAATACTGTACTCGAATAGCCACCATCCATCCTCAAGCAGACATCGTATCAACATTAGATTGGAATTTTGAGAATTCAGGAACTATCCTACTCGAGTACCGAGAGGTCCTTGGCCAAGAGTCGGCTCCCATGCACAGTGCCCCGATCGGGGAGACGAGAGCCAATAAAATGTGCCCGTGACGGAAAAGAGCTGTAGCATGCATAAACACGTTGGGGATAGACAGCCTGGTCCGCCGACGATAACTTGCTCCATACCGGTAGTCCAGCTCTGTACGGGGCCGTCGACACTGGGACACTGCCGTATGGACACAACACCGCGGAGACCTGATGAGGGGTTGCTGCTATTGTTTGTGAATGCGAATGTGGTGAATGAATGTGGTATCGGTCGTTTGTCGGTATTGAGAAAACGCCCTACGAGTGAGTAGCCGTATAGCACTCGTTGGTGTTTTCTTCGTTTTGGGCCAAGGCAAAAAGGAGAGCGGTGTCCAGTGCTTTGGGCTCTCCTTGTTTTGGGATTGGAACTCTGCAGGTAATTATGCTAGCAAGCACAAGTACCGGTACTTGTACTGTAACTCGTGGTATTTCTCTCTGGTTCCCTTTGGTTCTCTTCTACGGTAGTCCTTTTTTTCCACTTACTCAGTAGAGGGGATCTCTTTCCTTTTTTGTACAATTTTTTCTTCTTTTCGGTTACTATGGCCTTACCCACCGACCCTTGTATGATACGGTGCTGGTTGGCTGGGCCTTTTCATTCTGTGCCTTCTGTGCTGCGTTGCTTTGTCCATTTGCTTAGTTCAACTCTGCTGCCTCTTCCAACACAACTCTTCCTACTCCTACACATCCTTCAGCAAGCAAGGGGATAACAAGATCATCCTCTTTCCCCCCATCCCCCCTCTCTCTAAAGGAACCCTACTTACGCCAGAATTGTCTTAGAGACGGTGTCTTGCCCCTAGTTTTTCAGTGCGAGAAAAAAAGTTCACCTTCGCTTGTCTCCTCTCACCGCCTTCTCCCGGGTTATATCACGGCTCGCAATAACGTCATCTCTCTACACTTTTCCCCCAAGTTTACCTGGCTTCCAGCAGGCTTCAATGACTCCTCATGCCAGTCCCGTTCCATGATCCCATACCTCTAAAGGACTCTCCTTTGGCCCCTTCAGGTCCTGTCCGTGCTAGAACATTTCCAATTCTTACTTCCTCGTCATTTACCGCTGATAGTGGCGAAGAACATAAAACAATCAGCAGCCATTTCGATACATCCCCAAGCTTTGATGATACCCTTTCTGCCTCACAAACTTCTACTTCGTCGTCAACTACTCTTTCTCCAGCGTCATCACCCTCTCTTGCCAAGAGCACAGGCGTTGGTCTCAGCGAACCGATCTACGGAAATTCCTATGATGAAGCTGATTTGTCTCGCCCTCCATTCCGCTATTGGAGACCTCAATCTACATCCTTCCCTTTAGAGGCTAAATTTACGCTCGGCGGGGGTATACATCCAGATACTAGAATTGCCCATTCGCATAAAGACGGTTGTATATTTTCCTATCATCAGAAGGAAAAGAACCCCCACATCACCCTTCCACCTTACATAAGCCCTGCCGACAGTCCGACTGATCGCCCCTCTACACCTTTGACCGGAACTTCCGTTTTGAAGCCAACCGATGGGGCTGGCTCTGATGCTATCCTCAGGGCTCAGCTTGGCCTCGATAGTCCTATTGATTTTAACGAAAGACTAGGCACTTCTGTAGCGCGATGGGGTGCAAAAAATGATGCTGATGGAGAGGCAAGTTTTCCGATACAGAGCAGCCCAATTCGGGAAGATGAGGATGACGTTGGGAGATCCATTGCTGCTGTTATGGCGAGTGAGAGCAATTCTCGTAGCAGGAAGGCAACACAAAGACTTGGGTTGTTCCGGGAGAATGAACAGGCTATTGAAGAACGTGGGAGAGAGAAACTGAGACGCGAGGAAAAAGAGAAAGAGAAAGAGAGGGAGCGACAAGAGAAGCTGCGCGCAAAGGAGAAGGAGAGGAAAGAAAGATTAAAAGGTAATGGAAAAATGGTTTCTGTCGCACAGTTAAGCAAGACAATTAAGGAAAATAATGCCCCCCCTCTAGACCTTTCTTCTAATGTCCTTTCAGTTAAAAGTACGAAAGATGCATATTCTCAATCATCAAGTGATGAGCTCTCTTCCAAAGTTTCTGATAAAACATCTATACCGACCTCTTATTCCAATCCTGTTTGCGGAGCAGTTGATGGGAACGAGTCTTCTGGGATTCAGTCGACAATTAATTCTAGATTAGACTCGGCTCTCAAAAGTATCTCCCCTACCAACGGTGATTCGTCAAGTGTCTGCGTGGGCTCTGAAGACTCGTCCCCTTCCTCGATTACAACAGTGGTTCCTGAAGGTCACACCGAATACCCTTTTCCTGGGTGCCGAGATCTATCCATAGAAGTACCTGACGGCTTTGAACCGGTTGAAAGGCCAGACCACCCGGAGGACGATGACGATGAAGAGGAAGAATCTGATAAAGATGAAATTTCCTCTGCCCTATATATCCCACATCCGGCTCCGAATCGTGCCGCCACAGACTCCTCAATTGGTCATAAGGCAGGCCCAGTGAAGGGTCAATATAGTAACTCGGCCTCACAAAGGTCGTTGATCGAGGCTGATAAACAGAAGGACGATGATATACGTCATAAGGACCATGAAGAAAGTCCAGAATTCGATTTATCTATCCAATCTGGGGACGACGAATACATTTACCAAGGCCGCCGACAGTCCGTAATCGCGGATGATGATTACAAAGGCTACCACTCCAATACAGAAGGCTATTCGTCAGCTGCGTCAGGGTTTTCTGATTTTTCGGATAGTTACGATGAGCTTTCAAGTGGCGAAAATGATCGTAGTGGGAGTGGCTATGGAACTGCTTTATCTGAAACTGAGGATACCACCCCAACTGCTACGCCCATTGCCCGGCGCCCTCATATCAAATACGATCAAACTCTTGGCAACCGAAAGCAGCATTCTTCCAGTGCCCAGTCGAAGGCCGTGCCTCAAGTTCCTTTGGGAGCTGTTGAGTTAAAACCATACAATCATCAAGTTGGAGGTCATACAGCATTGTTCAGATTCTCCCGCAGAGCTGTTTGTAAAAGCTTGAGTAATAAAGAAAATGAATTTTATGAAGCTGTTGAGAAGAGGCATCCACAACTTTTAGGATTTCTACCAAAGTAAGCCTGTGTTTTTCTAAACCTTTGATGATGATTTGTAGTTGTGTTCCGGTTTTCGATTGTTCCTTTTTTTCTTGCGAGAGGCTGTGGAGCTAACGTGTGTTCCACAATATCAAGGTACATTGGGGTTCTTAATGTTACCTTCAGAAGAGCACCAAAGAAGAAGAAAACCATCAAAAAGGAGGCTGCAACAGGCTTACCTGAGGTGAACGGATTGGCAACGGAAAGCGAGACCTTTGTTAGGAGCGGCAAAAATTGTGCAGACTCTCAACCAACCGAGACAGAGTTTACGAAGGCTCCGAATGTTGTATATAACTCGGAGGCGACCTCTGGGGGTGCACCCTTTCCTCTTCCCCAGGTGGTCTTCGAGAACAACAGACACATTATTCCTGAAAATCTTTTTCGCTTTTCGGCCAGCGCCCCATCTTACTCTTCGAATCCAGCATGCTCCGCCAGTGACAAAGAAGGGCGATCGCCGGAGCCGACTCAGGGTAAAGAGCAGAAAAGCACAGAGGCTGTGTCGGATACACAGGAGGCCAATGCTACGGGTAGCGGTGACGAGATCATCCAGGGCGAAGCCCATCCAAGGAAGTCCATCTGGGGTGCTACTTCGGTGAATCGCAAATTACAGGAACAAGTATTGAGGGAGGTTTTTGGATCTCCGTCTATTCCCCGCGGTCATCATCACACTCGCTCACATTCAAGGCCACGCCATTACAATTGCAATCACTCCCATGGTCACCGGCACCATCATGGGTCACCCCCGGGCGCTGACAGCAGAGGATGCAGATCCAGCTTCAGGAGGAGTAGCACGGATCTCGGGCCGTCCCACCGACATCAAGCCTTTCCCGAGGATCGCAAAATCACATCTGTTCGTAGTGAGGGAGAGAGGAGACACGCCTCCAGTACAGATTTGAGGACTCTTTCGAAGAGCAACGACATCACTGGCGGTGCTAGGTCTTGTTTGAGTAGATCCCCGACAACACCTGAAAGGCGGAGGGCTGGCTTTCCGAGAAGGCGGTCGAGTGGTAACATATGCAAAAGGTCAGGCAGGCCAGAATCGTTGAGCCCACCAATTTGTGATTATGCCGCAGAGGATGAAGGTTACGGAGGCGACCGAGAAGACGAAGTATTTAAGATGGATGAAGATGACAGCACTCCAATTGGAAAGAAGACCTGGGCAACCAGATGCTTGGACCGAAGAGCCCCAACACCACCATCACCACCATTGGTCCCCTCCACTGCCCTGGAAAGCACCTCACAGACACGGCAGCCCCAACCCATTCCATCACCTCTCTCTATCCCTCCGGCAACAGAATCTCCAGACCCTGTCGCCATCAACGAACCCCCCAATATCCCTATACCCAAAGAAGTACTACAGCAGCCCATCGAACGGGTGGAACATTTCCTTCTCCTCGAAGACCTGACAGCGGGCATGAAGAGGCCCTGTGTCCTCGACCTCAAGATGGGAACCCGGCAGTATGGCGTCGAAGCCTCTAAGAAAAAAAAGCAATCACAAGCAAATAAATGCGCCCTTACCACCTCTCGTGATTTAGGTGTTCGACTTTGTGGAATGCAAGTTTGGAACGTGAAGGAGCAGACCTATCTCTTTCAAGATAAGTATTTCGGTAGAGATCTCAAGGCCGGGCGTGAATTCCAGACTGCACTTACCCGTTTCCTTTACGATGGCAAAACCAATAGTTCCATCTTGCGCCACATCCCTACTATACTCGAGAAACTCAGAGCGCTGGAAGCCATGATAAGGGGACTTCCTGGCTACCGGTTCTATGCTAGCAGTTTGCTTATGATATATGATGGCATGGATCACGACAGGAATATTGACCTCAAGATTGTGGACTTTGCCAATTGCGTTACTGCCGAGGATCCGTTGCCTAAGGTCACAACGTGTCCGCCTAAGGATCGGGATGGTGTTGATAGGGGGTATTTGCGGGGCCTAAGGACGCTACAAAAGTACATTCAGAGCATATGGCGAGAGACCAAGGGTGAAGGGTGGGTCGAAAGAGGGGAGGAAGGCGGTCACGGAGGTGGTCATCAGAGGGATGACATTGGACCTGATTGGGACTTGATTGAAGATCTTGGGGAGGTTTCAACATAGACTGGCGGCTGTGGAGCGGCGCGGAAGCTGTGAGAATGAGTTTACGAATGATGTGAGTAGTGGGGAATAGGGATGATTGAATTTGGTTTTGCTGCATGTTAACCCTTTTCGGGCGATCGTATTTGTTTTTTTTTTGCCTTTGTTCTCTCCTCTTTCCTCCCCCCTTTTTCTTCCTCTCTCCCCGATTGACGAGAATCGGAAGACGGAAAAGGACCGGTGCTCGGATTTGCTCCCGTTTCACGTCTTTCCGCCTCTTACTCCCGGTATTCCCGGGGTAGAAGGGGGAGCAACGGACATAAAAACGGCCATTCACATTGCATTATAAATAGTTATTTTCTCTTTATTTCTGCCCTTGATTGCCCACACATGAGCTAGTTTTATTGGTCTTTTTTTGTTGCTCTCCTTTCCATTGTTTTTACTCCTTTGGTCTTTTGGTCCTTCGAGCTGTGTAAACAGGCCCACTTTTTTCCATCTTCATTTCATATCCTTCCCTTTTCATAGCCGGGTCTGTGTATGTTTGCTTGCGCTTTTGTATTTTTTGATTTGTTGTCGAATTGGTTTGGTATGGCGCTGCTTTTTATAATTTCTCGTTTATTCTCTTTATGGGTTGACTTCATTTCTTTCTTCCTTGTTTACATAACTTTACTAATCGAGGCGGAAAGTACATATTCAACTCTTGTTGTCGAGCATATTGATTCGTATACTTTGATTTCACTTGATGCACCCGTATGCCGGAAAGCACTGTACAAGCGTGTAGGATGCTTGCACAGCCCCGTCCATACGTACAGTGCTGTCCATAGATACCAGTCGAGACATCGAGGCAGTTGGAATAATTTCCTCCTTTTGTAGCTTGTCCGAAACCCTTTCGCCCAATGCCGTAACACCCAGCTCTTGGCAATGTGGATATCTAGCAGGAAGCTCTTCTTTGGTATTTTCGACCAAGCAGTTGATATCTATCGATCCCGCTTTCGCCCTCTTTCGTATCATATCATATCATATCATACCTCCTTCCATCCATCCAGGCATGCTGGGATGATAATGCCCTATCGTTGCCCTGACATAGGGTTAATTTGGGGGGGGGGATGTTATTATCAGATGATCAGATGGCTCATTTCTATGCTGTATGATAGTCGTACCGTATCATACTATGATATCATGGCAACAGCACAAGATTGGACGAAAAATAACTTAAGTTACTTGCGCCAGGGCTGCCCCACAAGTCATCGTCGGGGGTGGGGATAGTCTACCGCAGTCTACTAGAAGGTTGATAAGTTACAAGCAGAATGGTGTCTCGCGGTGGTTAAGTTAGGTTAGGTTAGGTCTGGCTCGGGCCGGCTTTCGTCGGATCGGATATGCAGATCATAATATTATCATGATTAGTTCTATCATACATAAAAAATTGAGGTTTGTTTGGGGTGCGTGAGTGAGTGAAACGTGCGGAGGGTAATTAGGGAGGTTTTGTTACGACCGTCGTAACAAGAACTGTGCTTACTTTTGTGGCGAATTATGAATGTTGCAACAAGGTCAGAACACTGGCGTTTTGCTAAGCACAGTACAAAAATTGGTGTGGGTTGAAAACTTTTCTCCTAGCGTTGGTGCAAACTATACCCATTTTTGGTAAACAAAAGTGTAAACACAACCACTTTACGACCGTCTTATTCAAGAACTGTTCTTAAGACTGTGCAAAGTTGAGCCACCGAGCACTATCGCACATGTGGAAAGGTTAGTGCCGTTGCTGTGGTGATAAGGAAAGTTCAAGTTACGACCGTCTTAGCAAAACCTCCCTAATGCCAAGGATTTTTTCCAGGTTTGGTGGAGGTGTTGTGAGAAGGGATTATACAAGTACTACTCTCATTCAGAACGGTTTGTTGGTCCCTTGTCAGACCTGGCTGCTTATTATTAGTCCTTCCTGTCCCCTTTTTTATTCTTTCTCCCTTGTTCCTCTTGTACAGTATGCTTATTGATGGATCTTTGTTATCCAGCTTTCTTGTCAAGGGTGTGTCGGGCCCAGACAAGCTTTCTGTATAGTTAGTTGTGGTATTTCAGATAACTCAATCATTACCGAAGAATCTGCTTCCATCATTACCTTTTACCGTAGGAGCTATGATACGATATTGCGCATCGCCACATCCGACTCGCGCCACGCAGCTAGTGATATTCCATGACCGCAACTCTACCCGGAAGATTGTCGAGCCCAACCTGATAGGAGGGGGGGGGGTCAACACACACGATATCCTACAAAGTGGTTCACTTCCACACTTGGGTTAACCCACTCCCCCGGTCCGATATGTTCGTTAGTTACAACTATGATACCTCTCCTCCCCCCGCATCACCATCATCTACCACTACAGCTTTTGCAACCCCCCCCCCGAAGCTTTCGCCTGGATTCTACGGTTGACATATGGTGTGATACGTTCGTTGGTCTACCGCGCTGCATAGGTCCTGTTGGTCCAGCCATTCGCGGCTGGGAGTGCGGTGCTGGCGCTGGGGAAACTGTTTAGGGATCGTATTGTCGGCTTGGGGGTAGGGCGTGAGGTTCGTATTATACAAGTTTGTATGATACAGTATAATACCGTACAAAAACCGTATAATAATATTGAATACGTGTTTTATTCAGCAGGTAAAAAAAAAAAAAAATTCACTCAAACTGCACATGTATGGTATAAAAAGCAAGGGCAGATATACGGTATATTATAATTCTTTATCATAGGTATATTTGATCGCCCGGGGCGTAGAAGAGGAGGTAATGCGGGACTGTAACACGGGGGGTAGGCATGCTATTAGTCAGCTGTGTCACTAGGTATGATAGATGCGCTATCGTAGAAGGAATTCCCTAATGACGACAAACATCTGTAGATTTCTCTACGCGCTGTATATGAAAGTATTATCGAGTAAATCCTGAAAGCTGGTTGACATTTTAACTGGATCTTCTCTATCACACCTTCCTTGCTGGAAATGGGAAATGGTCAAACTGGAGGTTGCACCGAGTCAGGAGAATAGGGGGTTTAAAGAGAGGAGAAGTTCGTCGATTGCTCGATGAAGTGAAAAGATATCGGAGGTAAAGAGGAAAATATAAAAGCAGAAATTTTTCAGTGCTAGTGCATTCAGCTGGCGTGTGCTGATATGTACTGTACGTGCTTGTGTGGCTATTTCCGACAAAGCTCCTCCCCCCAGCTCCCGAGTGGCAGAACACGCCTACTAAGTTTGTACTACCGCCACACTACTTACCTCCCCACCAAACACCTCTGCAATCCGAACCCGACCGCAACACCCACTCCCAACCCAACCAGCAACCCCTCCCACTCACGTCCGACTCTCTTCGCCCTGGCCAGCAAATCCCCAACCCAGAGAGCCCTTTCGCCCTTCTCCCTCCGCGCGCTCCTGAGCCCGGGCAATCCATCCAACGAGGAAGAATTCCACTCTGCCCGATACGTCTTCAGGTTCCCCTTCTCGATCTGCTTCTCAGCCCACCTCTCCATAGTCTCCCTCTCCCCAAACCGTGCCTCCCCCTCCACTCCCCCTTCCCCTCCCTCCCCGCCCGTAGGGGCCCCCTCGGCAATTGGAACCCCATACCCACACGACGTCTGCACCTTGAAAATATCCAACAGGACCACAGCCCTAGCCCCCTTCATCCCTCCCTTGCCCTCCCCCCCCTCTTCTTCCCCCTGTGGGCCGAACGACTGCACAATATCATCGAACTCCGCGTTCTCGGCCTCCACCACCCGCCCGGTGCAGAACAGACGGAGTATGCGCGGCGACGCAGAGAAGGACGTGAACATCACCGTCACTCGCCCGTTCTCGTAGATGTGCGAGATGGTCTCCGAGCCCGAGCCTGTAGCGTCAAGGTACGCGGCCTGATTCGGGCTCAGCACGCGAAAGGAGCGGGAGGTGTAGCCCTTTGGCGAGAGGTTTACGTGCCTGCCGTAGCGCGGCGCCGAAGCCGTGAAGAAGAGGGGCTGTGCCTGCAGCCAGGTTATCAGGTCTTCGGTGAGTGAAGGGTAGAACGTTGGCATGTCGAGGGGGGTGTCTTGGTTTGGTGTTTGGGGATTGGTAATGTTTGGCGGCGGTGGTGGTGATGGGAGAGGTATGATATGATACTATATATTCTTCTGAGTCAGATGTGGGGATTGCGGGGGGTGGGACTTCGAATCGCCCGATTACCGCTGGAGTGGTTAATGCTAGCCGACCGGCCGAGCTGATTAGGCATATGATACCGATTCTGGTAGCATATCGGGTGTAACCAGCTTTTCGTGGTGCCAGGCAAGCAAGCGGGAGCAAGTGTAGACTAGACCGGACTAATACTATGATACATGAGGCTCCCCAAGAGCTGATTTGATATCACACGAGTAATCCTAGAACTACTTGTATGGCGCCCCTACATCCAAGTCTTGGGCAAGCCAATGGAGGAGCGCAGCCCCTCTCCATTTCAATCAAGTGCAAACCTGGTATTCTCGGCAAACCACGGCTCCGAAGGGCCCAAATGATTCCCCCAACCCTCCAAGCCCAAAAGAATATAAAACCGTAAACGCATCCTAATCCAATAAATAGCCAACGGCGCCTCCGCCCTTGCTCACCAAATCGTTGCAATAATAAAAAGTAGACAAGTAAACCCATTAGAATTCCTCCGACCACTGTTCGTTTCCTTCTGTGCCTATCGCTACATCCCCACCATTCGCTCGTCCCATCCCCGCATAGCATCCGTCTCTGCCCCGATGACCATAATCCCAGATCCCGCACAGCAGTCCCTCATCTCAATATAACAGGATATCATTCGCAATGGCCCTAAACCTGCTCACCATCCCATTCGGAGCTCCTCATGTTCTCTGGCGGCTCAATGGACGGCACAAACTCCAGGCCAACTGATTCATCCGGTCAGCTCCCCACTGCTACCCAAGAGGCCTCGGAAGAAGATACTCACCATAGATAGCACCGACGAGCCCAATGATGGACCCAGCGATGATCCTCAAAATACTGTCGTGAATCAAAATACTACCGACAAAGATGTAGACTGCCCACCACTCTTTGTTAGCCCAGCCCTCCACCACATTTTCCCCGTCATTTTGAAATTCCTAGATAACAAAGGCGAACGTACAAACACCGCGACCAAGGAACGAGAACAGGAACGACGCATATCTTGACGTTTGTGGAGGAATCTGGAACTCCAATAATGCAGTGACTAATCATCGAACAGTACACCCTTATTAGCGTAACCGAAGACATCATCGCCAGAAGAAGGCAACGTCGAAGCAGCACGTAAAAAACTGGGCAATAAAAGGGAGAAAACTCACCAAGACCAAACACGATAACGTAGCATCCGACAATAATGCTCTGCAACTTCATAGGAAAGAACTGCGAGATTCCTCCAAGCACCATAATCACCCCCACGCCGAGATTCACGAGGCGAATGATGTTTGACATGCTATCCATCTTGTCGGCTCCTCACTTCGGGGGGCTATGCAGGGGAAGATGGAAGGAAAGCTTTGTGATGAGAGGGTTCGTTATCGATTGATGAAAGGAGCAAGTGAGCAAGCAAGTGGCGGGTGGAATAGGTTCTCCAGTCGATGAAAAAGATGGAGGAGAAGGAAACTTGGGAAGTGGATTTTGAAAGGGTTTTCCAGAATTTTGGGCAAGCGATGGCTTATTATACGCGTCGATCATTGCCTATTCTTTTAACGTCGTACCCCACAACTCAGATCTATCATATTCCCACCTCCGCCACTTCATCCCCGCTCGATATGAAATTCGTTACCGTTACGATATACAGTACCAGCAAACATAGAATAGAATCATAATATGGCACCACTAGTGCCCTATCCCCCGCCTCCAGACATCGACAAGTACCTCCCCTCGCCTCAGCACACGGGAAAATTCTTCCTAACTTTAACCTACGCGACATCTCTGGACTCCCATCTCTCCATCCCCCTCACACAATTTCCTCTCTCAGGCCCGGAGACAAAATCCCTGACTCACCACCTCCGCACCTTCCATGACGCGATACTGGTAGGGGTCGGTACCGCCGTGGTAGACGACCCAGGGTTGAATTCTCGTCTGCCGGGGACGCCGCTGACACGGCAGCCACGGCCGGTTATCCTTGATCCCGCGTTCCGTTGGGGGGTTACGCGGGAGTCGAGGGTAGTGCAGACAGCGAAGAAGGGTGAGGGGCTGGCGCCTTATGTTTTTGTCCGGAGTGAGGTGGAGATAGATGGAGATGAGAGGAGGGGGATCTTGGAGGAAGTTGGGGGTAAGGTGGTTGTTATTGAGACTTCGGGGAAGCGGAGGTGGAGTTGGGATGTCTTATCAGAGAAGATGAGGGAGTTTGGTTTGAATAGCGTTATGGTTGAAGGGGGCGGTGGAGTTATCAATGATCTGCTCGCTGAGGGAAATCTACCGCATGTGGATTCTGTGATTGTCACTGTCGCACCTACGTATCTTGGTCAAGGTGGCGTAAGTGTATCACCCCCGGCAGTTTTATCGACAGCGGATGGGAAGAGAACTTCAGCAGTCAAGTTTAGGGACGTGGAATGGAGAATTCTGGGAAGAGATGCGGTCATGTTCGCTCAACCAGATCTTTGATGAAGCAAATATCGTCATTCATCATCACCTCAACTCGTCATTCATATATCAAGGCATTTCCATTTCGTTTTTTATCGAGATTTACATTACAAAGTAGGCGATGGGAATAGGTAAAAAGGTGAAAGTAAAGGAGGAAAGTAAAAGCCACGCCTAACGGTTGCGAAATCAAGGAGACCTGTAATTTTTGCCTGCCTGAAAAATGCCTTCCCACACGCCCACTGACAAGCCAGAGTGAACATGCTTAATACAGCGCACCATTCATGTTGACCGAGACGGTCTTGACCTGAGTGTAGTTGGCCAATGCGGCCTTTCCAAGTTCACGGCCGATGCCGGACTCCTTGAAGCCGCCAAATGGAAGAGCTGCATGGAGAGTGTTGTAGGTGTTGACCCAAACGGTACCAGCCTTCAAGCTGTTGGCGACGGTCAAAGCAGTTTCGAGGTTCTTGGTGTGAACAGCAGAAGCAAGGCCGAAGGTAGTCTTGTTACCAAGAGCAACGGCGTCTGCCACAGTCTTAAACTTGGCAATAGAGGCAACAGGGCCGAAAATCTCTTCCTGCATGATCTTCATACTTTCATCTACATTAGAAAAGATGGTAGGCTCGATGAAGTAGCCAACGTCTCCATGGCGCTTCCCACCGATTTCGATTTTGGCTCCCTCCTTCTTTCCGTGCTCAATGTATTCCATAATTCTGTCGAACTGGAGCTGGGAGACTTGAGGACCCTGGAAGGTCTCGTTCTCGAATGGGTCTCCAACAACGTTCTCCTTTATTCTCTTCTTGAACTTCTCGACAAACTATGGGACACGTTAGCTGATGTCTCGGAGGCAGATTTAGGTGTGTGGGCGGGTAACCGACAGTATCATAGATGCCCTCCTGGACGTAGATACGGGATCCAGCACAGCAGCATTGTCCGTGGTTGTAGAAAATACCAAAGTTGACCCAGCTAATGGCCTCATCGATGTCGGCATCGTCAAACACAATGTTGGGGCTCTTTCCACCAAGCTCTAGGGTAACCTTCTTCAGGTTACTGTTTGCAACAGCCTTCATGATGGTACGTCCTGTGATAGTTGATCCAGTGAAGGCAACCTTGTCGATGTCCATATGGGAGGAAATAGCGGCGCCAGCGGTCTTACCGAAACCGGAGAGAATGTTGATAACACCGGGAGGGAATCCAGCCTTAGCGACTAACTCTGCGGCCACCAGGCCGCTGAGGGGGGTCTGCTCCGCAGTCTTGAGGACAACAACATTACCGGTGGCAATGGCAGGACCAATTTTCCATGCCCACATAAGGATCGGGAAGTTCCATCTGCAGGTGTTTTAGCGAATACCCCCCGCAATCAGGTAGTGTCCCAGGGGCTTACGGGATAATCTGTCCACAGACGCCAATGGGCTCTTGTTTTGTGTAGTTGAATTTTCCATGTTCGGTGTCAATGACCTTTCCGTGGACCTTGTCGGCCCATCCGCCATAGTACCTCAGGCAAGCGGCGGCAGCGCCAACGTCGCCCTTGGCCATGCTAACGCTCTTTCCGTTGTCCAGCGCCTCCACGGAGGCCAACGTGAGAAGGTTCTCCTCAAAGAGATCTGCGAGTTTGCAGAGGAACTTGCCACGCTGGGCGGGGGTAACCTTGTGCCACTCCCCCTCAAAGGCTGCACGAGCAGCACGTACGGCAACGTCGACATCCTATGGCAAAGTAAGAAGCTTAGCGGAGGTGGAAAGGCTTTTGAAAGGGGCTCTTCTGACCTTTTCAGTTGCTTCATTGACGGAGCAAATCACTTTCTCGGTGCTATGACATCATCAGAAGCCATCATTCCAACACCACAACGGATAATCGACAAACCTTGGGTTGATGACCTCGAAGGTCTTGCCTTCGACACCCCTCACGAATTCGCCATTGATGAACCTGGGAGGGGAGAAGGTGTTAACGGAATCCAAGGAGCAAATTTGAACTCAATTGAATGAATGCTACAGAGAAGTAAGGGAACCTACAATCCAAGAGGCTGATCGTATTTGACACCGTTAGGGAGCTCAAGGTTGATGGACAGAGACATGATGGAGGCGTAGTTTGTGATGTGGTGGAGTGTATTTGTGGGTGGTTAATCTAGAGAGGGGGGGTGGAAAGAAAAGGGCGAGAGGAAGAATATAACTAAGGTGTGGAAGCAGTGAGGATTGGAAAAGGATGGGACGGGCAGTTGGGATAGAATGAGGGGAGGGGATCAAACACGAGAAGGGATAGCCGAGGAGGGGTTCGTTGCTAAGCAAACAATTGATACTCGTACCAAACTCTGCGGGGGGCGGGGCAGTCCTCGATTTTCACTATCGCATGGGAGAACCGTATGATAAGCTAAGTTATACTGCAAGACGATGGGAAATATTTCAGTTTCGGGACCACCACTAACGCCTATTTCAAATTGGTCAGACAAGTAATTATATTACCATACTATTTGTTCATGAAGCCAAGAGGCCCTGTCTACTAGTGAACTGTACCATAGGAGAGGCACCTTAAATAAAATACAGCTATTTTTGAAAAGATGAGGGGTCAAAGAAAACTTGTTGCAATTATTATTATTATTATATAAATGTAGCACATGTAAAGTAAAACCAAGTTAGAGAACAACTTGATTTCACAATACATCGGCTTCTGCTATTCAGATTTTTATTTCTATACAAACACTATGAATTACTACTAGTAAGAAGTAATACATATGATAAAAAAGACAGTTTGTATATAACTTTTATTTTTTTTGTCCTTATGGATCTTTCTCCTTCTTGTTAGTATTTTCCCACCCACCAGCCTACCAATTCCTCCATCCTACCTGAATACTTATTTTACCTATTTTTAGGGGGAAGGGGGAGGGGGAAAGGAGTTCTTACTTAGTTTTTTTTTTTTTTGTTTAGTTGGTAGATTCCCACCCACCAACCCTCCTGTAATTCCATCCCACCTATACCTATTTTCTGTATGTCGTTATCTGTTCGACAATTAAACAAAAAAAGGAGGGAGGTTACCACTTACCTGGGAATTTCATCATCCTGCTCGTACAGGAGATTCCCACCCACCAACCCACCTGTGATTCCATCCCACCATATATACCTATTCCCTGTGTGTTGTTATCAGCTCGACAATTGGAGAAGGGAAGGGGGGTTACCACTTACCTGAGAACTTTATCCTGCTCATGCAGGATATTCCCACCCACCAGCCCACCTAAATTCCATCCCACCAGTCCCTACTCCAAAACTGTTTTTTGTTAGTAAATATTCTTCTCATGTACTTATAGTCATAATGGATTATTCTCCTATCAATGTTAGTATAATCTAATTTCACTTACGTTAGCACAATCCACAAAAAAACCAAATTCCCAATCCTCCCAAAGTTTTGTCAGTGTGTAAAGGCAGGTTTGCCCGCCTACCCATCCTCATCGAGATTTTCCTAATTAGTACTGGCAGGTTTGACCCACTGTTAGGAGTACCCGATTCCGATAGCCTAGGAGTACCTTAGGTAGGGTAACTTTACCCGAGTTCGAGAATCTTAGTCTCCAACACCCCCCTCCGGCCCCCTTACGGGGCCTGCGCGTCATCATACACATCAACCTTAGTTGCGTCCTGTGACTATATGGTCACAGAATTAAAGGTGTCAGAATAACACCGTATACATCGCTGCCGTCCGTCCGACCGAAAGCTGTTCGCAGGATATATAAGAAGGGACCTCTGGCAAGACCTGAGAAGTGGAACGAAGTCAATCCGTCAACTACTCAGGGAGTTACTAGGCTTTAAAGATATGAAATCTTTGGCATGGGCCGCAAGTAACGGGACGTTTTCGCACAAGGTCATGAGATGAATGTTAGGAGGTTCGGGATGACGAACCAATGCATTCACATCCACCCTTCGACGATTAGAAAGAGTCTAGAGCTCCTGGAAACACTACCAAAGAAGCCAATGAGCTTCGAGGAGTGTTGCAACTATGATAAGAGGTGTACCGCAGTTGCGGGATTTACAACCAACACAAGACGAAGGTCCACCCCCTCTACATAGAACAATCAGGAGTTGCCAACCGAGGAATTATGAGACAATTCAATAGAATGGCCTCTCCTCTACGAGAAGAGAGTCATCGGAATGAATTCTATCGTTTAGTTGTTGAGTTATCACAATTAGAAGTCATTGACCCCGGCATATCTACAGATGCAGTCTCGTATCAAGACTGATCCTCTTGGTAACGAAAAGAACTATTGGAGCCAACAAAGTTCAACTTGAGAACTCGGCTACAGGTCTACAGACTCTGAGGATCGAATAATTACTACTGGTGACAAGTATGTCTCTCAGGCAGGAAATAGTAATTACCGAAGATGGTGTGATAGTTTTCAGGGTCTCCCGGTGTTTGCACCATCATGGAGAACTCGACGTCGCGCATTAAAATCAAAGAGGTACATATTTTGTATGTTAGATAGATGTAGTCCGCGAACACTCAGACGCGGAATATAAATATCGAAGTGCCTCCCAAGCTTAAGACATCATTAAGCAACGGAGAAGAGACCTTAACAATATAATATTGTTTTTACGATTCTATCTTACTTTCTTGCACTCTTAGTAGTCATAAACGAAACGAGTTGCTTTCGAGCCTTCCTAGACAAATCTCCGTCTATACAAACGAATCTCGATTGGCCTAGACAACCCTAAGTCTATACCGGTTGTCTCCACCTAACACCCACCCACCCACCACAATAAATTAAGTACCCACTTCATGTAGCATTGTTAGGCGGTAGCCGAGGTCAATCTTATCAGTCGGACTAGGGCCTGAATCTTTGATCGGAGATTGTCCAGGAAGACTCGTAAAGTAATAAAGAATAAAAGGATAAAGATTCGTAATTGTAAACTTATTATATTGTTAAGGTCTCTTCTCTGTTGCTTGATTCCTCTAACTAATCTGGAGACCTTAAACCTATTTATACTAATATGTTGGTACTTAGTATCTCTATATTAACTTGTATCGAGGAGCTTTTAACTTTAGTTTCTACTAAGTGCGAACATCGTTTGATCCTGAAAGTTCGTACACCACTTCAACCTTAATTGAGACGAGATATTTTATCTTGAGAGGATAGCGTCCTATCTTCCAATGATCTCTTTCCGATCTCTAGGCTTGAATAGACTAAGTTTGTAAATGTAGTCCAAATGGCTATCATTCCAATCGTCCCTTCTGATCAAGAACTAGCTAAGTTCGTTGTCAGGAACTGGTGCATAATTGATATATGCATGCATGAGTCTCGACACGCTGGTATCATAGAAAGGCTTTATGCATCCCCAGTCTTCCAATTCAAGTGTGGTTCCCCTCGGACCTCCTGCCTCTAAGAGGGACCCCTATTGGAGCCGTCCGACATACACCTAATCTTGAATGAGTATTGGTAACTTCTGATGTAGTCTGATAGCGCCGGAGGTCTTGTATCTAATTGATAGAAAATCCCTCGGTCGGCTATTCACTTATAGTGAGTGGTCTCATATGGTTCGCGGTCAGGGAGATATAGATTAGAAATTATTACTTTAATTCCTATATAGCTTTGCCGCAACCATCTTATCGAGTCACTTGACTTTTATGGTCATATGCGTGACCTTACTACTATGCTAGGCCTTATATGCCTAACACTCCTATTGGGGCCGTCCGACATACACCTAATCTTGAACGGGTATTGGTTATTTCTGAAGTAGTTTGATAGCGCCGGAGGTCTTGTATCTAATTGATAGAAAATCCCTCGGTCGGCTATTCACTAATGTGAGTGGTCTTGTATGGTTTGCGGTTAGGGAGTTATGAATTAGAAATTATTATTTTAATTCCTATATAGCTTTGCCGCAACCATCTTATCGAGTCATTTGACCTCTATGGTCAGATGCGTGATATTACCACTATGCTAGGTCTTATGTGCCTAATAAGCATACTGTAGTAAATGATACTAATAGAAATAAAGTAATTAGTATAAGACTATCAACTAAAAACAGAGTAGGAGAAAAAAAAAAGATAAAACCAAATAAAGGAGTAGATAGAATACAAAATAAAGGGGAAATAAAGTGACTGAAAGACTAGTCATACAGACAAGCCTTGGAGTATCAATTCTCAGGCAGTTATAGTATAAGTAGGAGATACTAACATTAACTTGTAAATGTTTATTTGTAGTGAAGAGAGTTGAAGAGAGCAATGAGGGAAGAAAGAAGAAGGGAAGGGGGGGGGGCCGGGGAACACTATCATATAGATGTGGCTCAAAAGTGCCAAGATAGGGTAAAAGAGGGAAAAAGAAAAATTAAAAAATTAGGGTTTAAACTTATACAGGAAGGAGAGGAGGGGAGGCTTGTATCATATACAATAAATATTGTTAAGAAAAAAAAATAATACTGCAATGGAAGTTGAAAGCACAGACCAGCTAATAAATTACAATGCATCTTACTTATTTATTTTCCTTTAAAGTAGAGTCAGAGGTTGAAGGATAAACAAGAGAAGAAATAGAAAAAAATATAAGAGCTAAAGTAGAGGAAAACAGGACTGGTGGTATTGAGCTAAATTTTTACTGTGAGTAGCAGATAAGAAATATAAAAAAACATGATATTAACTTATAAACATAATAATTACTTGGTAAAACATACCTTAAATTAACTGTTTTATAAAACATCTAATTATTCAAGTTTTTGTAGTAGTTTTAATCATAATGTAGGATTTGATGAAGCAGTACAGTCGTGTCCGGAAAGTCTTCATACCCTCACATGGCAACGGCGATACCACCACCCCCAACCATAAGAAATTCAAAAAAAATGTAAAAAACTCAATTGAAAGAATCATGATAGTATAGCTAATAGATAATAAAAAAACATTTTTACCATTTTGTATGACCTCCATCTGCATCCAGTACAGCTTGCATTCTCTCTGGCATCCTATCCACCCATCCATCCAACTTCTCTTGGGGAATTAAATCCCACTCCTCCTTTGCTGCTTCAAACAGTTCAGCAGCACTGTGAGGCCTTCTTTCCAGTCTGGAGAATCTCTTGGTAAGGGCTCTTTTGAGTAGTGCCCAAGTATTCTCAATTGGATTGAGATCTGGTGAGTTGGGTGGCCAAGGGAGTTTTTTGTAACCATACTCTGCCTCCAATTTTCGATTTTCCTCACCAGGATACCAGGAGGCATTGTCTGCAGCTAGGTAGATGTTTTCAGAGGGTCTATCCAGACCTTCTATAAAAGGGATGAGGTGTAGCTGGTGGATTTCAGTTGCATATTGGTGGGAATTGAGGTCAAGTCTGTCTCTTTTGCTGGTCCTTTCCTCCTCCCCCCTCTTTCTCACAAGAATTAACTCAGTCCTGCCACCCTTCATGATTGCAGCATAGACCCCAATACTAGTCCTCCCAGACTTAAAGCTAGGCTTCAAGTTTTTTTCTTCCAACTCTTCACCAGGTCTAACTCTGACCTTTCTACCAGTTGAATTTGGACCATAAACAATAGTTGCTTCATCCACAAAAACAACCCAATTCCATGCCCCTTTCCAGTTCCTCCTCTTCCTAGCAAACTCCTTTCTCTTCTCCTTTTGTCCTTTTCTCCAAAAAGGTTTCTTTCTGGGTATCAGAAGTTTAAAACCAGCCTCTGAGATGATCTTATCCACAGTGGTCTTTCCAAGACCAATATTCGCTTTTTTGGTAATGTCGCGTAACGCTAAATGAGGCTCGGCATCGATAATAGACTCCACTATCTTCCTATTTGTGTCGGTAATCTTGGTTGGTCTGCTAGTTCTTTTTGCATCATGGGTGTTTCCACCCCTGGATTTGGCTCTTTTGACCACAGACTGAACAGTTTGCTTGGAGATGCCCAAAGTCTTAGAAATTTTATAATACCCCATATCAGTATGTTTATACAGGGTATAGATTTCTTTATTGAGGTCTTCTCTAGCTCTGAGGGTATGTGGTGGGGTCATGGTGAGGGGGGTTGTTGAGGTGAGGGGGTGGTGATGCGTTGCTATGCAAGGGTATGAAGACTTTCCGGACACGACTGTACCTAGGGAAAATTGAGAGAAAAGAAAAGAAGGTAGAACCATAAAAGCTGGAAGAATACATATCAGAAGTATGGTAGATGGAAGATAGGTTATTATTCTATTGGTAGCAGATAAAGCTAAAGAGACAGTTCACTACTAAACAAAGCAAGATAGTATAGCATGAATTTTCAAACCTCTAATGTTTGTTACTTACTCTGAGTTGATGAGAGCAAAGACTACAAATATCTATTTAAATATTAGTACTTAATATACTATATAATTATTCAAGTTTTTATAATAGTCAAGAGATACTAGTAGCTATAAGAAGAAAAAGGAAGATGTCAGATACAAAAGTTCAATGAAAGGTAAGAAATAAGAAATTGTATTCAGCTTTATACAACTTGCCTGCAAGCAGTAGTAGTACTTTAAGGTTTTTAATTGGTTTAATTCTTATCTGAAATGTCCTCTACTACTCCTTGCTCCACATCTATTTCTCCCTCTTTGTCCTCTCTTATCTCTTATTTTCTCTTTCCTATTATCCTGTTAGGCATAAAGAAAATGCACAGACCTCTCGGTAGGGTAACTGCGCACAGACCCTCATTTATCGAAGCCTAACACCCCCCTCCGGCCCCGCTCTGGGGCCCACACGTCCTTAGCGAGATTTCAAAGAGTTGCGTCCCATGACTATAATATCATCTCAATGAAGCCTGCTTCATAACACCATATACGTCGCTGCCGTCTGTCCGACCGGAAGCTGTTCGCAGGATATATAAGAGGGCACCTCTGGGTACCTCTGAGAAAACGACCGTCTCCGCTACACCTCCGGTGATTGAAATCTCAACACCAAGGAATTATCACCACTTTTCGCGTCTGGTCCTCCCCCTATGGGGGGGACTAGGCCATCATCCTTTATCTTTTTGCAACGGCAAAACTTCTCTCCTGCTTTCTCTCTTGAGGTCTACCCTCATGAGACCCCTCCTTGCTCCCTCCTGGCGTCCTCGTCGCTGGGTTTCTCTCCTTCCCCGCTTTTGCTTTAGCCTCGCTTAGCATCAGCACGGTCGGGTTCCTCCTTTTTCCCTTCAACAGACGGCTGGGAATACGGTTTGCGGTACGCGATTCCTATGGATTCCTTGCCCTTTCCTCTGATCGGTTCGGGTCAGTCCCTCTGCCGGGTCCGGGTCTTGTCCCGCTAGTGGGTACGGGTTAGTCCCACGGTCGGGGGATGGTGGTTGGTTTTCTCAACAGGCTACGGTCGATTTCGCCTCTCTCCTCCTCTCTGCCCTCTATCGTGGTTTGTCTACTGTGGGCACCGGGGATTAATGGGGACCGCCTAGTTAAGACACGAACACGTTTCCGATAGTTGTTTCGGCATCTGGGTCTACCCCTCCCTCCTCCTCCCTCGGCTCGTTCGGCTGGTATCCTACTACCACCTCTTCGGCTAGCACTCTACTGCCCCCCCAGCTGGCACCTTACTGCCCCCCGGCTGGTACCCTACTACCAACTTTTCGGCTAGCACCCTACTGCTCCCCCAGCTGGCACCTTACTGCTACCTCTCTCTGGTGGGCCCCAGCCCTGGCTCCTCTCCCTCCGATTGGTATTGCACTGTCTCCGGTCGGTCGGGATCCATACTTGTCGAGTTTTCCCCCTCGGTGGGGGTCGCGCCATTATTTGGTGCACCTGGTCCTTTTGGACCCGATCAAGGGTTAGCTTTTCAGCGGCCAGCCGTGCTTTGGGCATGGTTTGGTGGGTATGAGTTTGGTTTCTTTTGTGGTGAGATTTCCGGGGGGATTTTTCCTTGGGCTTCCTGCTTTTCCTGTTTTGGGTTTCTCTTGGGGCTTAGTTCGTCTGGGTTGTAAGGGGGGCTTGATTCGGGGCGAGATGTGCGGTTGGCTCCATACCAGAGGGGCTTGGGGTTCTTGGTTTTTGCCTCAGACGGAGGAGGGACGCGCGTGTTTACAGGTTTTGTTTTTGCCATAGCTAGCGCTGCATGCAGGTTCTTGTACCTTAAACAATGAATATATGATAAAAAAAAAAAAATAAAAAAAAAATAAAAAAATGGGTACCTCTGAGAAGTAGAACGGAGGAAATCCGTCGCAGGCGCATTGAGTTACTAGGCTTCAAAGTTAGGCATCCTAACTACAGGCCGAAAGTAACAGGACGTTTTCGGTTCGAAAATCCGCAACTACTCCTACAGTGCCCCAGAGGCCATAGGGGATAGATATGACACCAATACCTATCTGAAGGCCGCTGTATGTTGGTTGGTCCTGGAAACAGGATCCCTCGAGAGGTGATTCTCTTTGAGGCGAGGCGGACCGAGGGGAAGCTGCTCAGACTCAGAAGACCTAATAGGTGGTAGACTTACGAGTGTTGGCGCACTGTCTACGTAGCCTGCATTATGCATAGGTACCCAACACATACGCTGGCCACTATGTGAAATCGGAAGAGACTACTAGGACGATAGTCAAAACGACTGCAGTTTCAAATAGAAGTCTATTCAGCTCTATAAATTGAGGACCGGTCATTCGAGGATAATAGCGCATCCTACGATAAGACGGAAAAGATTTTATGAGTACGAAGATGGTGTGAAAGAATTCAGGGTCAAACGGTGTTCGCACTTGTTAAGACTATGAGACGTTAGCGTACAATCTTGGGAAGGTACTTTGTTATAGGAGGATTAGAAGTAGTCCGCGAACACTCAGACGCGGGATATAAATATCGAAGTGCCTCCCAAGCTTTTAGACATGATCAAGCAACGGAGAAGAGACCTTAACAATATAACATTGTTTTACCTACGAATCTTTATAAAATTATTTCCTCTATCGATTAAGCGAGTTCTTAGTAGTCATAAACGAAAAGAACGACACCGAGCCTTCCTAGACAAATCTCCGTCTATTACGAAAGATTCAGGCCTAAGTCTTCTCGACAAATATTTAGAGACAGCTTCCGCCTAACATATCCCTCACTTTAGCCTTGTATAAAGGAAATCATTTACTAATTCTTTGTTAGTATTATGTAATCCTTACTACTATCAGGCAGCTACTATTTCTGCCCACAATCCCTGAATATCATACTACGACAATTGGCGCCAGGTTGGGTCTCAGGCTGTCTCCCACTCGTTCTTCAGATCATCTTGGCAATACCGTCTCAGTGTTGGAACTCGAACATTTCCATAAAGTTACCAGCACTGTAATCTACTCGTACATTCGATAGTCTACGACAACAGCTCAAGTGCAACAGCGGTACTCGAGTAGACTACGGGGTGTCCAGAGCCAACTTGAGGTGCAAAGCTGCCCGAGTAGTTCATGCTGTGGTCTTCCTACTCGAGTAGTGGTAGATGCAGTTATTAATATTTAAATCGGGACCGCTTGTCTGCACAGATTGCCCAATGTATATCGTCGCGGTAGGGTAGGAGGGGTGGAGAAGGAGACACTACCTGGGTGCCTACAGAAGCATGGGCGAATTGAGAAGGAGTGTGAATGGAGCAATGGAAACCTCTACCACCCCTTCTTTCGTGCATCGAGCTCAACTGCGAGTGATTTACAAGGTATGAATCGACCTATGCTGGCGTTATAGGCACCCATCAACGGGCGCCCCCTCCGCACCGGGCACAGTACTCGAATATACACCACAATATACTCGAGAATGATTAGAATATCCTTTCCGCTTCTAACGCCGAATGGAGGGGGACGAGGGGGTGGGTGACAGCAGTTCACCATGATCTGCAACTACTCGTACGGCATGGATGCCCATATTACGGTATCGCATTTGAGTTGAGTAAGCACCTGGCACCGGGAAGTCGACAGGTTGCAGAGCTCGAGATACCGGTAGACTATGATAAGGTGAGAGGATAAATGGCGGACAAGTCCCGCGGTAACTTATCATGGCTTACCGCACTTGGATGCGCCCTACCAAAACATGTCTCATCGCTGTCTCATCGCCTCCATCCTTCCCATCTAGTCTAACTTACTCGTTTAATAACACTCGTGATCCTGGTTCGAGCCGTAAGATTCCATCTCCAACCAGCTCTAACCGTACCGCATCTTATGATGCTGTGCTACCGGTACGGTAGTCTACTGTTCTCTCTTCAACCATAGCCTACGAGTAAGTTAACCCCGAGTTCCCCAGCGGATCTGACAAAAATACAATAGGTCATGTCTCTACGTCTCCAGAGCGTAATAGCGGGCTACCTACTTTATCCACGATGGAATAAATCGGGGCCATGCCCTGCATCCCCCTACTGTAATTGACACCTGCTCCGTCGCTCCGTCGTCAAGTAGGACAAGAGTAGACAAGTCTAAAGGCTGTTCCTCTCGCAGCGCTCGGTGCCAAATTGGGGTCGCTGCGTGACTTGTGTGGGTGGTCGAATCTGCATGACGACAGAGGCGGATGGTACTTGTCTTGGAGTACCGGTAGTAGAGTAACGTGTTTTGCCACAATGGGACTCTCACGAAAACGTCAAGGCGCTGCATGAGTAGCAAGCTGATCTACTGAAATGATACCAGAGTTGGCTAGCGGAGCAAGCGCCAACCGCACACTTGGCGATTGATCAGTCGCAAATCCGGGGTTCTTCCGTTCCCGGCTCTGCTCTAGGTCTGTTTCCGCTACGGTAGACTTTTTGTCATACCTAACACCCTAACTTTCTAGGTTGAGTATCGCGGAAAAAGAAAAGAAAAAAGAGTGCTAGCCTCTAACCTCCGTTTAGAGGAAGACTCCCCGGAAAGCCAAGCGCTGAACAGAAAAGTAATGTGGCTATCTCTTTAACTGCGACCAAGAAGCCCCAGGCTCGTATTAACCTGCGATCAACCCCAAATCCGGCTATCTGAGATCAACCTTTGTCAAGGTGCTGCTCAATTTGACGGGTTGATTTTACGAGTACGAGTGCTTGTATCATAGCACGGCCACCACACCCTTGCTGTTCCCTGAGGGCTCGAGAATCGGTGCTCGTGTCTCGGAGCCAAAGAGTGGCACCCGTTCGCTCCTTCCATGGACCTGTACTCGAGTACAGTACAAGGGGTTTTCAAAGTTAAAAAGGTATACTTTTTTTACTTGTAGAGACGGAGGTCTGGAGGTCGGTAACAGCTATAGGTCTCCATTTTACTGAACCTTACCAAAACCCAAGAACAATACATGAAGCACAAATAAAATTGAAAAAAATTGATGAAAAATTCTAAAATGTTTTCAATGACTCTAGAAATAATTATCTTAAAAATCTCTTGCACATGCATGTTGACTTCTTATTGATAAAGCAGGCTTTACACAATGTTTGTAAGTACCACCTCCACCTCAACATGTTTTCCTTCAGTTACCTTGGTGTATTCAAATATGCTACCCCAAACGTGGGGACATGATTGGCTAACATTATAAAGTAACCTAAAGTAACCTGGTGCAACTTCCCTCTTTACTCGTTACTGAGAAATCATCTTTTTAACTTTGAAAACCCCTAGTACCATACTCGAGCGCAAGCACAAGTAGCATCTACCAGTACCGGTACCACAAGCACTGTACAATAGCGTGCCAATTGCTGGCGCGCAGACACGAGCATAGACTAAATCGTGTCCAGCTTGACCAAGAGGTGACAAGCAGGCAGGTAAAGCAGGTGGGCCAAAGTCCGAAAATTCCTGATTCAAAGTCATTTCATGTGCACAACATCTCATGATTAATCTAAAGTATGCCTATTACCAACTAAAGGTCCTACAAGCCTATAAAATTCTACCATTGCTCGGGGGTCCTGACTATCATCAATCTGCTACGATAATCACTTGGGCAGCGCTTCACAGCCATGCCCCAACATTTAACAGGCTGTATCGTGATGGGGGGGGGGGGAAGTCAGAAAACTATCTAAAGAGTTGGAGGATAATATCTACACGCATTCATAACCACTTGGATCATTTTGGGAAAGTTTTCCGCCTAGGTTCGGTGTAGGATCCTGGCGAGAACCCTTCAAAATGAGGTATTTTGGTGTAAATGTACCCAATTATGATACCAACACTCTTGCCCACCCCCGCATTACCAGAACGATGGGACCAAAAAATATATATATGCCCAATCACCTGCCCCTATACGAGCCCTCATACCGAACCCGGAATCAAAAATTCGAATATCATACAGGTGCGGCAGATAGATATATCCGTCAAGTGCCGTACATTATCTGGGCACACGGCAACAACTTTGCCAAAAATTTCTTATCAGGCTTCACGTGACGGAAATATCTATCGCCCGCACTTGTACTGTACTGCTGTACTGTACTTATTACCTATTCTCATGCCTGTCTGGTAAAAGTCTCACTGGTTTATAGAGCGCTTGAGCAAACGGTAAGTAGAATCTAGAGCTCGATCGCCCCCCCAAAAATAAAACTTTTCTCATGCAGAAATACAGTAGCAACCTGGATGGGTGACCTTGATCTGCAGTTCTCCTCCAGGTAGTCTCAAGAAGTCCACCAAAATTCTGGACGCGGACCATCCCCCTACCCCGATGCTTCTGGCCAACCGCAGCTTGCTATTATCTTGATATCCCTCATATGACTTCTCCCCCGCTCTTCCTCCTGCATACTCCTGTTTCTCCTTCCACCTGAACACGAACTTCACAGGTCTTCAGCCGTAAATTCCGCCGAAAAGAGTTTCGAAGCACATTATGTGATCAACAGTTGAAAATATGAAACGGCGACCGACCTCATCAACACTATGAACCCACTGATGGGAGGCAAGGTGCAAATTCATGGCTTGCGTTCCTAGAGATAAGTTTAGCTAACGCTAGTCTCGCTCTTGTCCCCCCAATTCCCCCAGGGTAATTTAAATCGATAGACCGCACCCAATGCAATGGTAGTGCTGAGTACTGCAGTGATCTATCACGCCCGCTCCACTACCACAACCCACTGCGGTGAAAGAACCCACCGCTCGATTGTCTCAACAGCCCAAGGGTAACGCCTCGGGAGCACGGCTTTTATGACAGACGCTCGAATCCCAAGATTCAGCCACATGATGTCCAATAAGCGCCAAAACATCTGGAGTCCTCTAGGCCTGGTTTCCAGCACTCTATCATACCACCATCACCTAAACTATTTCCCTCACGCCAATTCCCCTATCCAGTATCCTGATCCTCGCCCCAGACTTATTTCCAAAAGCGCAGGGCTGTTCTAGGCCTTGGTGAATATTGTGCCCATCCGCTCCGGATATGCCATATTCCCGAGCACAGGACTTTGCGGACCTGGCCACCACACCGCCCTGGTATTTGACCACCCCGGCTCTAGTCTCCAGATGTTTATTCCCTTACCCCCACGTTGCATATGGTAACCTTGCAAAATCAAATCAGATCATTACCCTTACTGAGATAACTAGGAAGATGTGCTATCAACTCGTTCTGTGGATCGTTTCGGACACTCTCGGTCATCCAGCCGTGGTGCCAGAACCCCCCTCTCGTGCGAAGCTGCGACCCTGACACGAATTGTAGAACTCTGTGAGTGGGCAGTGGGTGTAATAGAGCAAGGTCTAAAGGACCAGAAGATTAGTGATATTAATGAAAGTTATGACGATATCTGTGGCACCGACAGGTATGGAGTGCAGAACATCAGTAGTGCATTAGTCTCCTTATATCTCCTAGTTACTGCAGTTCCGCTAAGTAATTTTCCGGCTTGCCCGGTGGGGATATGACACAATATATAGAATCCCCCGGCGCCCTACACGTGTTGCCTACAGAAATCAATGCACGCATACTAGATGCATGGCCAGATAGGCATCATTTGACGAGTGAGTTCTAGTGACGGTTCCTAGAAACGGATCGAGAAACGGGTCATTGAGAACACACTACACCCTACTGCCAGAGCGGATATCGATGCCCCCACCTTTGCTATGGTCACGGTAGGTTCCTTATTCGGTTTCCCGTGAGCTCCACGGGACAGTGACCCGAAAGTGCCTTATCCTCATACCCAATACCCTATTCTAGAAAGTTAGAATGTAATTACGGAACCTGCAACTAGAAATGAAAACCTGGTGGTCACCCACTAGCTAGTGGAATAAGATATTCCCATTGCAGCAATTTCCTACAGGTTGTGGGGAGCATCACACTTTTGTAGACATGCATTCCCCGCCGGACCCTACATGGATAAGGAACGACCTTCAGGTTCTTCACACAAGCCAGAGGGACAGGGTATATGATATCATGATCTGACAACTCGTCACATACATCTACACCGGAACACTCTAGATTCCCGTCCACCGGCTTCAGCTGTATCGGCAACCGAAAAAAACCGTTCCACATGAGAATGGTTAACGCTATTGGCTCAAATCTCACTATTCAGATAAAGGTAGCAAACTGCTCTATTGAGTATGTATTAGAGAAAGTATCCGATGTCTTCTCGCACCCAATTCAGGGGCCGATAGTGAAGTCCCTACTCCCGGTTGCATCCCCCCTCCATTATAATCCAGCTCGTGAAATATAAGCATTGTCGTCAAAGTTAGAAACGAATTGGAGCGACATTATAATCCATGAAAACCCTAAGGGAAATGGTCAAAAGGGGCAGTTCTCGCGTTTGAATTGTGCATGTATTGAGTTCTCACTGGCAGAAAGACTACAGATCGATTACGCGGATTATCCCCTTTCCGTCACAGCCTTACCCGCACACTACTCTTTGGCAATACGTGGATGCTCCAGTCATCTTAGTTGCCCCTTTGTGGCCTCGGGTATGATATCATATTCTAGATTGTTCTCTCGAATACCCACTAGATCCAAAGAGAAATCCCATCCCCAGAGGGTAGTTCACAGTTTCTCACTCGGTGGGTTTATGAAGGGGTTGGTCAAGTCCCTCCTTTCAAGCTCGCTCACGCCGCTAATGCATTCCATCTCTACTCCCGACCGGAAGGAATTCTACGGAGTGAAAACGGCAGAGATTCTCAAGGGCACTGCGCGAGAAGAGCATTACGCGATCTAGGAGCTCCGGGTTCAACGTGAACTGAAACCGCCAGTATACTCTGTGCTCTTGAGTTGAATCTATCGTGCAGAGTCTAGGGCCGTACGTAGGAAGCGATGTGTGCGCCCATGTAATGCCTCTATTGGTAAAGGGTTAAGGTTTCTATATGCCGAAATTGACTTTCCGAGTATGGGAGGCCGGTTTGTAGAAAGTGCAAATCCTATAGATGCATACCCAACTTGTCAAATGATCAATAAAATTTAATTGATCTATATTAATTTCAGTACTGTAAGGTATGAAGAATAACTAGACATTAAGTAGACTTGAGCACTGAACTTCGGAAAGTCATTATCTGCACTTAGAACTCTTAGCCCTTTGCCAATACGGGCATTACATGGGCGCACCCACTCACTGTAGTCTACGCGTTAGGCGCTTTGCACCATACCCGGAAACGATGTCATATGATAATATGCTAGCAGAAATACGGGAGCTTTAGGAGTCCTTAAACATTTATCCCTATCAATCACTCCCTTCTTTGCAGAGAACAACTCCTCCACCAGCTCACTGGATATTCCAAACCATACTTCCCGGTTGAACTAGCAGTCTGCTGGCGCACTCCCTTCAGCTGCAACCAAATATCCACCCACCGGCTTAGATCCTTGGGCAGTAGACAGAAGGAACCGAAGTGAACGTCTCAAGCTGAACGTTTTACGCTCGCCCAAAGTTTCGACGCCACTCTGCCAAAGACTCGCCGTTTCGCAGGTCCAAGCCTACCTATCCATTAGAGACACCGCTCCAACACACAGAGCCAGAAATGAAAGAAAAGATATCCGCGAAGCATTTGAAATCATGAAGAAACCCTCCACTCCAGCAATCTGGTAACAGAAATCCCCGAGTGATAAGTCATGACGAATCGAAGATCTTGTGCTACATATAATATGAAACCCAGCCAATAGCACACCTATCCCAGGTCACAAAAGCAGAGCTTGATTTGCGGGCTCTTCCATGATACTCGGGTAAATTAACTGTCCACCAACAACCAACAACGTTACGATACGGGTACTATACAGGATCACTATCTGGCGACAACCCACAGGCGCTAGTGCGTTCGAATAAGATTTTTATCCTAGGTTTGTCTCGAAATGGCAATAAAACGCCATAGGCTAACTCTTTATGGCGGGGACCAACCCTTTCGGGACTCTAGTCATTACGCAATTTGTAAGTTTCAGCTCAACCGTTCCTTATTTCGACTTAAAGGATCATAACAGGCAAGAATTATCCGAACATGAGACAACGGTTATTTGTCTGTTAGCCATACAAGTATACCAAAAATGTCCCATGTTCGGATGCTTCTTGCCTGTTCCCCGCACGATACCAGCGCCTGCCGGTTGTCTCCAAAAAATGCGGTAAACTATCTGGCAGGCGTTCGCACTTTTACCGGCGCCGGATCGGTATATTATTCCATTGGCGGGGCGAAACAATGAAAAAATCGGTAGCCAGGCGCACCGGAGCAGGATTTGGTACGATAATATAGCAGCTCGCCGAACAAACCAGAAAATCGCTTACATTCTCGGCGAAACGTGAGCCTTTACAGTCCTTACAGCTAAAGCCTATAAATATATAAAATTTTTACTCTATCGTAACGTTGCGGAACAGGCTCCGCAACGCCTGTCAAGACTACTATACAGATTTTTGGTGTTCAGCGATTTCCCACCGCAAACGTCCACATTTGATCATAGAAAAAATAAAAGAGAGACCATCTAATCGATCAACCCGCTCCCCCGCCTTCCGGAACAGGTTATCTCCAAGAGTGCTGGGCCAACGAACTCACCGCTGCACCTGCGCACCCAGCCCTCCCAGGCATGATAGCAACTACTGGACCCAGGACAACTGCTGTCTATGCAATACAGCGCAGAGGCGAGCACAACCATTCGGGATGCCGCCTGGGCTCGGCCTACCGACGGCGAGGGCGCCGGTTTCTGAACACCACTATGCCGTCCAGGCTTCCTATGATACAGTGGTTGACGGCGGTCGGCCCCTGGAGGCGATAGGGTGAATTCCCACCCCGTGACCCGGAACAGGCGGTAAAATCCGTGGTTCTTTCACGAGATATGATAGATCCCCATGGCAAAGCGATGAGCACCAGGCGCGATCCGACACTGGAAGGAGGCCATGGTGAATAAAAGGCATTTCTGCCTACTGGCCTTTTCCGCGTTGTGGTTGGTGCCTTGACGCACATATGTTCGCCAAGGTGAGGAACTTGCGGGGGGGGGGATGGAAGGCAGCTCCCCAAAAGATGGGGAACCCATGACCATGGCACCTGCAGTATTCACCTATGGTACTTGGATTATAGGGCCACAAGGCTGGCGCTGAAAATGAGCAGCGAAAAGGGTTTTCTACTGAAAAACCGCCATGTTCTTTGATCAGGTGAAGCAACCCCAAACCGAATCCTCATCTACAGTCCCTAGGCAAAAGCCTTAGTGAGAACCTGAAGTCTGACTAAACGGATTCACGAACACTTTTGCCCAGGGGACTGTATATGTGAAACAATTCCTCAGATTTTACCCTATACGACCCTTTACAACTCTGCATCCAAATCGTCAAGAGACAGCTGTTGTCGGTACATCGGTCCCGGTGCATTTCCCAACTATTTTTTTGGTGTGGGAAATGGCCTGGCTTGGTGCTTTCCAAACTTGAACCCTGTAACATTGGAAAGAACTTTGGAGTACATGCTATCAATTTTTCAAACCTCTTGCAGCCCTGGAAGCTATATTGAACGGAAGGCGTTCAGTAGCATGGTTTGGGTCGTTTGTCATCGTGCGTCCCATATTCCACCAATATAACGCCATAGAATCAGATATCATACTTGCACGGGCAATATGTAGATCTGGCCAAAACCCTAAACCCGATCCAATCCCCCACAACGCAAGTCCGATAATATGATATCATAATAATTATCATAATACAGTAATAATATGATATAATAGCGCAACCCAAAATTTTAACCAATCAGAATAACACAACGAACAAATCCGCTCCACAAAGCCTAATGCCACGTCCCAACCTCACGCATGATACCAAAACCTCTCCAATCATACTAACATTGCTATCATAGCAGATAGATACCAAGACCCCCACTATCTGTAAACTTGGTACCATTTCCCATCCCAGCCTTGGATCAAACTCCGCGCCTCCCGGGGAAAAACAAGAGCCCCACCCAACCAAACCACACGCATGTGACCGGATCAATCGTACTTGACGCCAGATACTCGCCCAGCAAGAACAACCCCACCCAAACGACCAAGTCCAAGCATCCGACAGGCCTGCCGGCCATGGGCACACACGCCCTAGGACAGGTGGGCGACTTAAAAGGCTCGAGAAGCCCCGGGCACTTCCAACTGCCATATTGGTGCCAAGTGAGCGAACGACCCGGGGCATTCTAGAAGAGTGCCTGCCAGCTCAACATGACTTGTGACTCAACACAATTTTGTGTGGCTCAACATACTCCTTTTGTGGCTCAAGATAGATTTTTTTTGCAGTTCAACATTACCTTGTGGCTCAATGTGATGTTAAAGCTCAAAGAAATTTTACAACTTCATATACCTTTGCAGTTCCAGGTAGCATAACACTAGCAGATCAATATAACTTTGGAGATTAACCTGAACATAACATTGAAGTTTATAGTGAGTGGCCCAGATGCAACTTTGTAGTCCAATGGAACTCTATAGCTCAATACAACTTCTTAATTGTATAGAACTTTGTTATTGAACTTGAATGGATCTCTGTAAAGCCTATTGTATACAATATTCTGTTTTGTATCCAGATGTATTGAAGTTAAGGCTATAGTACCACAACTACTATCCAGTACCTATCATACCAACTTTCTTTCCAAAATACTGGTCTATAAAAAATAAAATACATCAAAACTTATATCATAGTTATGGGCATCAAAAAACAAATAAGACTAGGAAAAACAAATGTATGATAAACCAGAATATTTTGTAAAGTATCATAGACTCGCAAAACATGCCGAGCCACAAAAGTTCCGCTGAGCCATAAGTCGTGTTGAGCTGGCAGGCATACGGAAGAGTATCATACCTAAGGTTGTGGCTGCTAGCCACAACCTTGGCACGAGTTCCATCACCACCACGTATGATACCTTGTGATAACTTACTGTACTCGTAGCGCCCTGCATAAATAGCAGCCTAGCCTACCGAGATATAGACCTCAGCCTCTACCATCTGTCAACGCCCCCCTAATCTAACTTAACACCACCTCCTGTCGAACAATAATACCATAGTTTCATCCATCCAAAACATTACCCTGCCTACTCAAGTGAGCTATTCACAAAAAGAAACAAGATAAGCATAACCCCTCACTCGCAACACATACGATATAATGCGTAGAAAAGAAGGAAAAAATGAGATCTGAATTCAAGGCAACCAACGTTTCGCCCCAATTATGATAGCAAATATGTTCTACAACTCCCCTCCCCCATTTTTTGGAACCCCGTCTGTCCATTCGTCCTTCCACACTTCGGTGGCACCATCCAATCGCCAGCCGCTTCCCAAATTTCCCCGCCAAATTTGTGACTGATATGTAATGAGGAAAAAGAGCAAAAATTAACCAGAAGTAAAGAGGCAAAATCAAACCAGCCGAAAAAAGTAAATTATGCAAGACTCCCTCAATATTGACCCCTAAGCCCCCGTACCGTATCATCTGCCCAAGTTTCTCCCTTCCGTTTTGCGTTCATATACCATTTCGTCAGATCCCAGTTCCTAATTTGCTACAGAAAGTATTCGCCGCGTCCACCTCTACCGGCAGGTACAACCCTTTGGTCGTCGGGGACCGCACTGAATATGGTGAAGTTGGGGTTTAGATCCGGTTCTAGTTTCATGATGCTTGCTACATTGCCGCAGCGGTAGCAGTAGTTTGGTGCTGACCATACTGTTACTACGTCTTTGTTTTTGAAGTGGTACTATAAGGGAAGGTTAGCTCGTGGGGGTGAGGGGGTCTCCTAGGGTGTGGCTCTTGCCTTGTATCCTTCGTTCACAAGCTGATGAGCCCTAGCTATTAAGGTAAGGCCATTGACGTGATTAAACTAGGGGCGTTAGCTAGTAAGAGGTATTAAAGGTGATCATATTTTACCTCCGTTGCTACTTTATCTCCAAATAACCATCCGGCACCTCTAGGCGATACCGCCCAAGTCTCCACCTCTATTGGCCACGATTAGCTAATCCCCCATACTTTGGCCCAACCAAACATACCTTCCGGATCACTCCAAACCAGATCACAAAAGGCACCCTCATGAGGAATCTCCTGTGCTCTCGCTACAACCCTAATCTGGTCCAAGGTTCGGATTTCGGGGCTCAGGCCCCCGTGCACACAAAGAACGCTGCCGTCGATAATAGCAGCAAGGGCGAGGAAGTCGAAGACTTGGCAGCAAGATTTCCATACAGATGCATTCCCGTACTTTGTCTGACACTCTTCGTAAAATCCGTAAACTTGAGTTATCTGACGGGACTCATGATTGCCACGGACCAGAGTTATTCGATCTGGATATCTGGCGGTGAATAGTGATCAGTGGCTGGCGCTTGCCGGACGAGACCTGGTATCCGGAGTATGTGATTTTTTTGGGAGAGGGGGGGGGGAAGTGGAACGAACTTGGCTTTCAAGCACATCAATAATGTGAAGGTCTCCAGGGAAAAGTAGCCCCTATCAACGAAATCGCCGAGGAAGACATAGTTCACCTTATCCGGGAGACCCCCACCGACCTGAAACAACTCCATCAGGTCATAAAATTGGCCGTGAATGTCGCCGCAAACAGTGACGGGCGTAGATACCGGTTGGATGTTTGACTCTGCCCATGCACCAAGACGAAGCCTTAATTCAGTTTTTGCCCTTTATTCTTTTTAAAAAAACTACTTACATGACATTGTCATGGACAGCGAAGCTTCAGAAGGAGAGGAGGGTAAGAGTGACAAGAAGGAGGGGGGTAAGGACACTACAAACCCTCCATCAAGCATTCCTTCACAAGCTCGCAAAGTCTCTTCATATCACCTTCACTCAGGTATTTACATTTCTTGGCCATCTCCAGCCACTCATCCGGACCTCCACCGGTAGCCATTGCGGCTCCTCCACCCTTCTCACCAACGCTCATATTCGCAGTGGAAGTTGATGACGCAGTATCCGAAGGGGTTGGATTGTTCGGTGATGAAAGTTTGTCGGATGCAGAAGCGGAATATGACGACGATGACGATGACTTTTCAGCGGGGGAGGGGGAACCCGAGGGTGATGTGGTAAGAGCGGCTGAGAAGGGAAGGAAAGGCGGTAGAAGCTGTTTGAAGGATATGGCTGCTGATTAGGGTATCGTTATAGAAAAGGCGGAAAGGGGGAGAATGATAGCTTCGGGTGACGGCGTGGGGTGTTTGGTTTGGGTATTGACGGCAGGGAGTATTGGGAGAGATGAATCTTAGATTAGATCTTGAAATAATGACAAGATAAGGGGATAAGGGGATCAGGTCCCAATCTGGAAAATAGCCACGGCGAAGGCGGCGGAAGTGACGGAGAATTTCTGAAACTCACACAGCTGGACAAGGATGAGGGAAGAGAGCTTTGTTTGTGCTGCACTATGCTGGCGATGTATCGTTAGTAACTGTGGTAACGAAATGAGGCGTGAGGGGAGTTGAGAGATCACAGCTGAGATCACAGCTAGAAGCGAGCCGAGTTGTGGGAAAAAGAGCCCCACATATACACCATCAACCCTCATCCGGCACAAAAACCAGTCGACTGATTTTACCGTATGATAACTGCCGCCTGGCCACCCATTAATTGGTTGCCCGTTCCTGAAAAAGCTAGAGTGTCACTGATTCCGAATTTCGCCCTCCCAAAGTAATTTCCCCTCGTTCGAGAAGCGAGGCGCTTCTCTCTTTGTATCGTAAAGTAACATCCAATCATATTTGTGACCAGCTCCCTGGTATCCATATCGCTTATTGCATCAAGATTATTGCGATATGGTGCGAGTCAGCCAAAACCCGCCCTTGGAAGACGCAGGCACACTGAAAGTGGATTATCAGCGCTCGAAAAATAGAAAAGCTCTAGAAAATGATTCCCCTGGCAATTTCGTAGAGAATCCCTCTATTTTCCAATGTGCTCGAGATCGATCAACAACTGAGACCACGTTGCAATGGGCTGTTTGATAAAGGTGTGCAACATCTTCAACTCCCACTCCAAAAACGAAACCATCAGCCATGGCTTCATGTATGACCTTGGGTAATAAAGAGATGATAGACCGGTTCTAGCTGATTATTTGAACGATTGCACCTGAAGGGAAATGGCAACAACCCCCTCGAGAAGAGGCCATTCCCGATTTAGAGATTTTGGATCAAGTTGGCCTCAAGAGCAGGTTTTGGTTGTCGGGAGAGAGACCTACACGCAATGAACACGATCCCATCCAACGCCACACACAAAACCACAACCCCCCCCCATTGGGTTCGAGAGTCCTAGCGGATGAGTAGGCTAGCCTTCTCGGGTTACCAGGGTTAGGTAAGCATAGTATTCGGAATTGCGCACAGAAAATAACTTACCCCGACAGACCTGACATAACCAATTTTTGTTTTCACCACCAGGGCGAGAGCGTATCCATACGTAGCCTACTATACAAATCACCTTTCGTCCTCTTCCCCCTCTCTTATCTACGGTCGTCCTCTTTTTCTTCTTTCTCTAGAGTTTCTCCCGACTCGACTCCCAGAGATTAACATGGCGTCCCCTTCGCCTACCATCGCAAAAGCGAAACCCCGAGGTGGTGGTGGACCCCTCCTTAAGGCCAGCTCCGGTAACAATCCCGCCACAATTCGCCTCAAAGTCGTTGTTCGCCATCTCCCAAGTTTGATAAAGGAGGATGAGTTCAAGGGTGCAATGGCGGAATACATAAACGAGGAAACTGTAGAATGGGTTTCTTGGGTTCAAGGAAAGATACCGGAGGAGTATGTTCCCCCTCCCATCCATCTTCTTCCATGTACCAAACTCACTCTTCCACAATTTAGACGTACAAAAGCACCCAAAGATTCACGATGCGTCATCAAGTTCAAGAACCCTCTACAAATCACCGCTCTTAGCGAGGGACTGCGCCTACATGGCCCTTTTACCGATAACAAGGGGAACACAACCAACCCTCAAATGGAATACTCTCCATTCCAGAAAGCTCCAAAGAGATCGGTACGTATCGATGCCCGCGCCGGCACTATCGAGTCCGACCCCGATTTCATAGCATTTGTGGCATCATTAAAGGCTACTTCTACACCTACCCCCATAACCGATGGAATTACTACCCATACGTCTACCAATGTTCAGCCCGGCGAAGTGGTCAGCACACCAACTACTATACCAGCGAACGACCCATTATCGGTTCCCCTGCCTGTGGTTGAGAAGCTTGACAAACCAAAGACAACCCCACTAATCGAGTATCTCCGGATGCACAAGAATGGAAGTTCCGATAAATCTAGTTTGAGCAAGGCAAGCCTCAAAACTGAAAGGCCAAATAAAGAATCCTCATCCACAAAGCGCGAAAAGCGGAGACTCGAGAAATCCCGTGCCAAGGGCAAGGAGAGGGAGCCTCGTATCGATGAAAAGGACGAATGGGCCATTAAACAAGCTGTCCAAGCCATTGATATGGAAGCCGCTACCATCTTGAAGCGCGAGAACCCCATCGGAGGCCCGCTGTCTCGACAGAGCACCAGCACTACGATCCTATCGCGACAGAATTCCGGAATTTCTGGTACTCTATCAAGACAAAATTCGGGATTATCCGGCAGTCTCTCCAGACAAAACTCGGGTCAACCAGGAACGTTGACGAGGCAAGGGAGCAACCCCGCCGGCAACAGTTCGAGGTTGGAGAAAGGGCAATCCCAGGAAAAGGAGAAGGGTCGTGAACGCCGCAGAGACAGGGGGGGTGTTTCCAGTGTTGCAGCAATTCTTCAACGCGATCTCGGCATCATTACCTCCACAAGACGCTCTAGCAACGCGGCAAAAACGCCTTCCACAATTGAAACATCTACCAGCACCACCGGTGGTGCCCCAGTGGCTACTGTCACACCTCCAACACCTGTCAATCCGGAACCCCAATCACCCGCACGACCAAGACGGCGTGGTGGCCGTAGTAATGGCCGTCGGCCGGAGCGCGAAGACAGCATTGTTTCTAATTCATCTGCAACTACGCCCGGGCCCGCATCACCGCCAGTAGCACCAGTAGCCATCCTGAAGAAGTTGCCTTCAAACGCGTCCGCCCCTTCGGCGCCGACACCAATTCCCGAACCACCGGCAGCACCAGGCCTACTCAGAAGAGAAGGCTCCGCAGCACCACCGACAGGGCCTGCAGCGAGCGTCGCTGGCCCCGATCGAGATGGCGTGCCTACAGCTCCGAAGGGTAATGGGCGCCATCGAAGGGGTGGAGGAGGGCCGCCGCGAGGCGGCGCTATATCAGCCGCAGCCCAGGCTTCTTTGGCCATGGTGGGTGTACCTACTGCGCCGGCGGGTGACTCGCAACAGAAGGGCAGGAGAAATAGCGGAGGTGGGGGTAGGGGTGGGGGTGGCGGGGGCTTCAGAAGTGGCAGAGGCCGTGGAGGTGGGCCTCCAAAGAGGGGTGGCCCCGCCGACGCGTAAGGTGCATGATTTGTTTACATCTCACACGGCTTTCACGGATATCTTCCTTAATAAACTCCTTCAGGCCAGGGAGTCAAACCTTGTTGGACGGGTTGTGCGAAGACGCACATTATTTCATTGTTAGTTACTTAATCGACTCTAGCCCACTCCTGGTGAGATTAATAACCCGGACACTTCCAAAGCGTTGACGAACCTAAGGTATCTGAGAGTAGGTTATAGATTGGTTTGCCGTGTCTTAACCATAGTACTCGAGAACTTGTTCCTCAAACGTCCAACACTTTTCCGAGAGGTGGCGAACCCCCGCCAAAGCCACTTTTTTCTGATTTTTTTCGGTTGCACCGTCGTCACGTGCCCGGGTTCTTGATCTCACCAGGAAGTATGATAGGGTAGTTTTTTTCTCTCATCAAGCTGTATGCAGACGATCGCAACAAAAAATCATAATCTATCACTCGCATTGTAGTTTTCACGTGATATCATGCCATAAGTGTATCGTATCATACCAAGAAACACCCCGAGACCGGTGTGCAGGAAGGCCAATGCCAAAGGCAGCCGAAGATGGGGAGAAATAAATTTTCTCAGGCAGATACCGGCAACTGGCGGAAGCTACTCGGCATCCCCTCCCACTAGCCAGCAAATAAGTCACCAACGCCTGCCAGCCTCCTGTCGTGCCCACCTTGGCACGCTTTCGTCAATGCACAGATTCCGCATCTCCTACGTATTTCCACTCCCGCTTGAACCCCCTTTCCGCCTCTTTTCCAGGAAGGCCCTACCACAGCAAGGCTGTCACGGAGGTGGGTCCGTTGATAGAGAGCCACCCCGCTACCAACCGCGGTGCAGCAGGGTACCGGCACATCACCGCAGCCAAGGCCAACTTTATCACAGCCTAGGCAACAGCTGTGCCAGCAGTACGTGAAGTACTTCACGCGCAAATCTTGCTCCAATGGGCTGGAATGGGTGAGTGAGGCATTATCGACGTCAGTTGTTGGGAGTGTGCGCTGGCGTTAGGTTGTTGTTGATTACGCGCTCTTGCAGTCGGGGGGTACGTAGGGGGGGGGGGGTTGTCTCTCTATCCATCTGTCTGTCTGTCTAATTGGGGATAGGATATGATAAGGTATGATATGATATTCTTGTTGAGGCTGATGAGATGGTCAAGGGTTAGGGCTAGAAGTTTGAAGATGGGGGAGGGGGTGGAAGGAGGAGGGGTACCAGTAGGCTAGTGGTTACTTATGATAGTATGGTTAGACTACGATACCAAGAACCACCATTGACAATAGCAGTCCCATCCTATTCTGGATGAAACGGGAGTTAAAATATGGCGGTATGATATCCAGGAGCCCAAACAACACACCACTAAAAGCGCTTATCAAATATATATACACTCACAGCAACTATCATACTTCCAGCGACATGGACTTACGGTGTCTTGGTATCACCTATCAATCTCCCTCTCCAGTCACAGAAACCATCCCCCTCCCCCCCCCAACTCCCAAGGGAGTTGTACGAGTATATCATACATTAACAATCATACATCCTACCCTATCCGCCCCTGCCCTGCATCTCCCACCAAACAACCGGTAGATTTACCGTAAGCTTAACTCGACCAACCAATCCGCCGAACTCCCTCCCCCCAGACAAAACCACCAATGTATGTACAGTAACACAAGATCGCACCGCCGTCGATCAGGTACGAGTATGTACCAACAAAAAAGTCATAAAGCGACCGAACCCCCTTTTTCCCCCCCCCTCCCTTTTCTCATCTTTCGCTTTCCCACTTTTTGGCCATTGTTCCTTACATTCTCCCCCTGAAACAACATACCGTACCGGGGCATAAAAAAGTTGGCAACGGAAAAACTAAATTCGTTGCTGGTCGTCGCGCAAACTTATCTCCGAGGATTGGGGGGGGGGGGGGGGGCGCAACAAGGCAAGGCAAGCGAGGATAATTTTGCACCGCCCCTGGCTGGAATCGAGATTTGGGGGTGTTGAAGTTGCGCGCGCGCGCGAAGTGAGTCAGGACTTGTACTATAGGGGGTTTTTTCCTCCGCGAGAGAAGTGGGAGTAGAACCTCGGATTCATTCATTCATTCATTCATTCTTTCATTCTTTCTTTTTCATGTGTTCACTCGGACTATGTGACTGGAACTTGCGAAGGACTCTACTCTACTGCGCAGGGGATGGGACAGTAAGGTTCATATCGCCAGCAATATCGAACACGATATCGCGCCAGGCACCGCACAGCAATTTCCCATCTCGGTCAGAGGTCGGGTACATTTGTCAGAAGTGAGCCAATTCGCGGTACAAGTACGGTACCCGTTCCTAACCGTGAATTCATCATGCTTCGCATCGTCAGACAGAGCTTCGCCCCGGAACTTGGGGAGTAAAATTAATCCGGTCGGTGGAACCGACCGTCATATCATACCATACCCCCATCACGCGCTTGGAAGAATAATTAATCCGACGTCACTTCATACTGTATCACTCGAGAATTCGTTCACTTTTTTTGCACAGCCCCCTCCTCCCTAAAGAACCTTGTGTGTGTGTGGGTGGAGTGAGTCATGCGCGACGTTGGCGGGGGCAACCGCAATGAGTGAGACCGTCACGAGGATTAAATTACCGTAGCGTATTTGATAAGGACGGAAAGGGACGGCTGATAATAATTAGTCTACTGTACTGTAGGTGGGAGCTGTAGGAGCCCCAAATGGAAATGGAGGGGTGTGTGGGAATTATTGGGTACGAGTATGATATAAAAAAAATTTGGCTATGATAACTCGTGGATAATATTGATAATGAATTCTAGAAATCCCCTAATCGAAAGGCAAAGATCCCCCCCCCACACGTACGCCAGGGAGAAGAACAAACAAAAGGAAGAAAAGCAAGAAGGAAAAGAAAGAAAATAGAACAACTCCTACTCGTACAAACCCACCCGTGTTACCCATAATGAAATACGTTACAGTGATGAAATATAAAGGGAAGAACAAGGAAAAAATGGAGAAAAATGAGAGATTGGTATCCGGCTAGAAGACCCCATCTAGATTGTCCATCCATCTTAAAAAAAAAAGAAAAGAAAAGAGAAGAAAAGAAACCAATGCATACCGGGTATGAATGCGATACAGAGTTTAAGGGAGAAAAAATATAGTACATGATATGAGCCATTTACACCCTGCTATGCATATTCGAGAGAGAAAAAATTAACTTCGACGGTATCGTAGGTGAATTGAAACGACCGGTGGCGGGGTGGTTGAGGTGGCGGTGGCGCGCAAGTTACCAGTTACTCGGAGGGGCCTGAAGCGAGGCGAGGAGAGGAAGAAAGCTCACTCAGGTGTTCTGGAGAGTTGGAGCCCGGATGATTGTTGGCCGTTGCTCTCTCTCAAAGTGTCGGCGTAGAGCAATCGATCGCAGGATGATACTATTCGAGTGGTAGTCCGACCGCCTCCGCTTCGTGGTCATTGTGATGGCGCGTTCCCGAGCCCTCCGCCAAAAAGGCGGGGGGCACTGTCATTTCAATTCCCATCCCTTGTCGTTTAACGCGAAATCCACATCTATCCACCGTGGAAAAGAAAAACCCCAGCTTTAGCCCTCTGGGAATACGACGCTCTCCTGCGACGAATTCATGCCGCTGCTAAGGCTTGCCAGGGCCATGTCCACGTCCTCATCCTCATACCCGTCAAAATACATTGGCGCATTCTCCTGCGACTGGCAGGCGACGGGTTTGAGGGAGCCGAATAACATGGTCTCGTGTCGCCGGAGCGAAGGTATTACGCGGGTGCTGCAGTACTTTCGACGTCTTCCTGCGGCGCCCGAACAGGATGATGAGATGGGAAAGTTGAGGTTTCCAGTCATGTTGGAGGAGTGATAGTGAAAAGCTGAAGGAGGAGCGAGCAGTAGTTCTGAGGAGGATTGTTAAATGTTGCTATGTGAAGTGTGAAGGGAGTAGAGTTGAGTGTGAAGTGGGGAGTGCGTCCGAGAGAAGGTTTGAAGAATGCACTTGGAAAATTGGGTCGATGTATGATGAGGGAGTGTTGGAGTTGGTCGGGGACACTTGCTATTTGTAAGAGGACAAACTATACGGAGTAGTGTTGCCGCCCGTCGGAGGATCAAAGGATCCAACTCGGTGACTGCTCGCTGACCTGAAAGTATTTTGCGGTTGGCTGTGCTATCTGGTGTGCTGGTTGGGGCAGGGTGTGGTGTGGAAGACGTTGGGTGGTATGGTTGGTGGCACAACAACCCATTGTCAAATTTATCAACCCCCCCCCGATGCGCTGATACGTTTGATATGGGTCCCACACTCCTCCGTCTTTGGCCTCTTGGCTCCAAGTTCTCGGCTGGTATTGGTGTGTCGGATGTACGAAATCATGCAGCGAATAGAATCGAGATCTGGGAATCGCCGGAACATGATGTGATTATGGAGTGACGGTGACAGCGAATGCGCCAGAGACGGATCACGAGTTTGAAGCATCGCCATTTTCCATATTCGTCTCCCTCCGCAAGAGCTTGAACCAGCGGATCCTGTGGAAAGACGTCAGTCTGTCTGGCATTTCTTTTCCTCTTTTGTTTGTTCCCGGAAACGGGTTTTCTGGTGTGTCTTTTGCCCCCTTTTCCAGAAGGGAGATTTTGGACTATGATACCGGTATGATACCGGTACGAGTGCTTGATTAGACTACCACATGGACCCTTTATTCGAGTTCTTGCGGTGGTTAGACTAACTCCATGACATAAACACCTGCGATAATACCGAAATGTCAAGCATTACAAGTACGGTATGCTTCGCCCTGAATTAGACTCACTCACTGCTCGCCTAATCGACGGCCTAGGCCACACAGGAATTAGCATATTCCCCCACCCCAGAGTTTAATCCATACTCGAGAGTAAAGTGCGGTGTCAGGATCACCAATTCTAACCTAGTTACTCGGCTGACAACATTGTCATGATCAACCCGACCCTCCATTACAGTGTTCGCTCAGCGGGCAGAGCCCATGACAATCCCACCCCAGAAACTCGACCTATTTATCACCCACCTTACTCCCCCGGAGTAAGGTGAACGAAACCTGACCTCAATACCAAGCTGACCGGTGCACTCCGATGCCATGCCATAACTGCCCAGTTCCATGTGAGCAGAGACTCCAGTGCTCTCAGCAAATCATGCGCCTCACGGCGGGGAAAAAAAAAAAAAAAAAAAAAATCACGTGTGTGCGCGCGTATCACGTTTCGTGAGTCAACAATGCACGCGGGGGATTTGCCTGTTCCCGGTGTCTACCTACCGTATGATACCACACAACCCACCCTTTTTCTAGCTTCCGGTTGCTCTAAATAGCCTTCCCCCTCCCCGTCCATTCATCAGTCCGTCAACAGTACCGGTACCCTATCCTTTTGCCGCATCTTTTTTCCCCTTCTCGCTCATGCAGCAGGATGTGTTTTTCGATATTGAGGCCGTTGATCGATTTTTGGGCTGACTTTGTGGGGCAAAGGCCAAAGCGGGACCTTGATGGTGAGGGGTATGGTGGTGGTGGGTGGGGGTATGGGAGTATCGGGAGTGAGGATAGTGGCTATTTTGCCGATGTTTCTGAGGAGGAGGAGATGGAGGTGGAGGGAGGAGGGGATGATTGGGGTGGGGTTGTTGCAGATAGGGCGAGGTTGGAGGTACGGACGGGAGGCTCCGAGCCTTGTTTAGGGTTTTTTGGGGACATGAGGGTCTAGAGTTCTCCCCACAGGCTGGGCTATCATGGGATGGAGGGGTAGAGGGGGTTTAAACCGGCGTTCTGGCGTTTTGGCGTTTTTCTTTTTTGCTTGGGCCTATATTGATACTTTCTGGGATACACTTGGGATAGATCTCTTTACTATCTCCATCATACTATCGCACTACTTGTAATCCATAATAGAGTCCCCGATAAAGCACTGTATAATAATAACAGCCTAATTTGAGACATCGTACTCGAGTACACGACACAAACCCGTGTAGGATAAAAAGTTGATATAGTGCAAATGAAGCCGAGCAGAGTGTGTGTGCACGCGGATTAGTATGCACGATACCGATACGAGGGTGACGTTACATGAGCACTCCTAGCCTCGTTTTATTATAACTTCGGCCTGAGGTTCCTCCGCTGAGGACATTGTGCTGCTCGTATTAGCGGTGAGGAGGGAGAGATAAAGAAAGCCTCTAACGATTGGATTTCTGTACATAGGCGTTTTATGCACTCTACTTTTTTTTTTTTTTTTTTTTCCACCTTGTATTTAGAGCTTCGACGATGTGTGAAAAGCTGAACTGTGAGGCTGGAATGCGCTTATAGTCGGTGTATGCATACTATATGGAGCGGGCAGGGCGGCCAAGTCGAGAGCGGGCGAAAAGAAGAAGGAGGAGGAGTAGGTTGAATTAAACTTTAGCGGGGAAAACCCCCCCCCTCGATGAAGGGGAGTATGATACCGGAAGTACGGTAAGTAAGCAGGTAGCTTCCTGGCGGGATTGCGTTATGATCCCACCCCCCCCCCCGGACTCTGTTTAGTCTAAGACTGAGTGAGACAGACGTCGAGTAAAAGTCCTAATTGTATTAGTATATACTCTAGGTTACTCACTTGTAAGTTAATGTTTCCTGAAATCCAGCTTTTTTATATCATTATCTATCTTGGCCGGAACTGTACTGTACCCTGTATATAAGTAAATCTCCGGGTTTGTCTTTTTTACTGATATGGTGCCCCACCGAGTGCATTTCAACCCGTCCAGCAAAAATCTTATCCCGGGCGAATGATTTCCCGGGAGCTGGATAGGAATCCGGTCAAATTGCATTTCAAGAGTTCTCTCATCCCGGGGAGGAAGCCAAGTACTAGTACAGTACAATGCTACGACAGAATCTTGAGCTATCACTCGCCTTGGAAACAAATCCACAAATCGCTCGACCATATCAAACTCCCCACGAAAAGAAACCCCCATAGAGGTCAAACACCCACCGTCAACTGTCACTCGGGATCCATTTTTTTCCTTCCAATCTCGCCACCGAAATTGCTCACACATCTTCACGTTCTCGAGGCCAGCAGTCCCGATGCGATAAGCCGTATTCCATCTCCCCCATTTCGGGCATCGCATCCAGCGACCCGCCAAGACCCGGAGCGAAAATTCTCGCCTCCATGACAAATTATTTTTTTTGAAAGAGAATTCTTTTCTTTTCTTTTCTTCCAGAACATACCACCGGTCATGGAGAAATATATTTTTTCCGGATTCCCCGCGTAATGAGTTTTTTTCTTCTTCTTTCTTCTCCCCACTCTATGACTCCACTTTGTTTTTTTTTCCTTCTACAGCCCTTTCAAATACATCTCTCTCTCTCTCTCGCCCTTCGTAGGGTAGCCACTTTGTACCCGTAGGCGCCCTACCGCCAAATATCCACACAGGCAGGTTGAAAACCGTTTCGCTGTCGTCATTGAAAACCCGGCTTGCCTAAATTATTGCCTTGCAATCGCTGGCCCTTTTTTTCATGCGGCGTGGCTGGGGCGTTGTGTGGCGGGCGCCAAGACGGTTGACGGAGGGGGCGCGTGGTGTGTTGGCGATGTGAAATTTACCTACCGTACTGTAGAACTTGACGTGTTAATTAGTGCCCTGTTTCACCTGGATACTTTATACCTGATATGGCAGCGTAGCTTGGTTTGGCCACTGCTGGGTGGTTGCAGGGGTTCACAACGTTGATTCATCATAATGGGTCACTCGGTGTGTGTGTGGGGGGGATTTCGAATTGGAGCTATTGTTTGGGCGTTTGGATGCTTAGATGCATGGGGGATTGGGGGGGCGAGCGGAGCTTGTGGTCGCTAATTGGGATGTTGGGGCGTTCCTCTAGATTTTGGGCTTCAAGGTGGGACCCTAGAGGCCGTCATGCTAGCACCAGGAATTTAGTGTTGGTTATTAACCTCTAGGGTACCATTTTATCCATTTCGAGGAGCAGGTAAAGGAGCAAGAGGGAGGAGTTCACGTTGGTCCTTTGCTCTCTATCCAGTGAGATCCGTAGTGCTGTATACCTAAGGGACACCCTGAGTAGTTTTCAACATGAGACGCCGACTCTCGAAGGGGACCCTCAAAGATCCAGGGGGACAGCGAGTCCAGGATCTCTCCGGGCGAGGGGCCTCCAGGCCAACCACTGGCTCTCGTGAAAATCCTCATGGGAAAACGCTAAGCTCGAGATAGGAGACTTGGGGCAGGTCACAGCGGATGCCCCTCGGCATCGCCAGCATGGGGAGAGATTTCTTCGGATGGCGTAGGCGGGAAAGCCTTGAAAGGCTCACCGAGTAAACTTGGAGAGCGGGGCCTTTCTCGGCAGAACCTTTCTCAGAGCCTTTGCCAATTAATTTCGGGGCGTTGGCAGTCCTCGGGGTTAGTGAGGAGTGACGAAACCGTTTCTCTTGGATAGGTTGTTCTAGAAAAAGCTCTGCCGATCAAAACCTGTACAAGTAAGAGGAATTAGCCTTTTCAAGTGACTATACTCCTCAACCAAGGTATAATATTGGCTCAAAAAAACTTCTAGATTATTGAGAATACTGAGGAGAGTAGTGTAGAGGTTTTTTTTGTCAGCACGTATGGGCACTGGGGTTATCCTTACGAGAGTCAGATCTTTGGACAAGTTGTGGGCGAAACTTGGCTGTTAGGTGTTTACTATACCTTGGATAGGTGGTGCTGTACAGTATGTAGCTGGGAAATACAGCGGCCAACGTTCTCCACTCGTCCACACACTCACACATATGATACCCAGGCTTACATTTCTTTTTTTGAAAATTTGAATTTATCAAAGACCTTAATAGTGAGATATAATCGATTAAAAAGTCGTAGCCTTGCGCAGGTTTTGGATGCCAGGAGCCCTAAATGTAAGCCATTCCTTTCGCATCGGGGGGAATTCAAAAGAAAACACCCAGCCTTTGCCCTTTTGACTATGATTCTCTCTGCGAAATGACTAATTCGTGTTCCACGCGTATTCACGATGATGTGACGCGGGACCTGGTTGCCCTGTTGATATCGGCGTTTGTGAGAAGGCCCACATAATATAGCAGTGTCTACTGCCACCTGTAGGCAAAGAAGGCCATTTGAGTTGACTCTAGGTCTATCCATAATGAGGATGGGGGTGAGAGCATGCCCAACGGCATCTACCAAGACCGAAGACTCCCCGAGCTCGCAGCCCTGCGCGATCCTGGCTAGGGAGGTCTCACGACGGATGCAAACTTGTAGCAGTGTGCTGTGCTTGCAGGCTCGGCTTGAGGACAGCCAGGTATCGTTGGCGGGCGTTACGTTGAAGGTGCTAGTTATTCCTTTATAATGTTATATTAGGAACAGAGAAGTTTTCGCGCAGCCAGCCGATAGTGATGCTATCGCGCTCTGATTGCCTGCCTGGCCTTCAACAGGGTATGAGGGATTGGGGAGAGGCTGGTAGTTCGCGGGGATGCGGATCGCCGCGTCGGTTGCCCGTTAAATGTAATTGTGAGAAACTCTGAAGGGAGCTCCTGCTTAGGGGCGGATCCTGGAACCGAACCTGGGAGCCTCTAAGACTTCAGCCAAAAGCCCCCACCCTAAGGATTGGGGTTGTATCGGCTATCGCAGACTTCAAAGTATCATACCGTAGGGGGATTGTCTCCACCGTGGTTAGGGCGAGGTTGAGGTCTGTGTGCACACAGGCTAAGCAAGTGACTGCAGTTTTAAGAAATGTCTGCGTAATTTATCCGGGTCTCGACTATCGCTGCAATTTCCTTTTGCAAAAAAAGTGTTGCTATCGCGAAGCGCCGTAAGCCGCTGAAAGGCTCATTGTCTCGAATAAGAACTTATCACAGCGCCTACCGTAAACTCTCGTTAAATCCACCGTCGTGAATCTCACCAACCTGAGACAAAAACACGCCATTGTTATTTCCAGATGCGGTATAGACTGGGCGAGCTGACCTTGCTAGATCTCGTTAACTGGTATTCGCAATTCTATTAACCTACTAAGCTAAGCCCGTTGTGGTTTGGTCCGGCAAGTAATGTTGAGCATACCCCCTTACTAGCGCGCCAAGCTCCCGATCCCCGATGGTGGATTTGACGAGAGTTTACGGTACGGCACGTTTGTGGCCCGTGTCCACCGCCTTCCATGATACTTAAGCGAGGGGAAGTTTGACATCCGATGAGTTGTAATGCGGGGGGATACATTTGGTTGCCCCCATTTTCCATAAGACCGATTCGTACCATGCGCGCATATGTGTACTCGTACCAATTTTTGAGGGCTTGAGAGGTAATTTATGGAAGCGAGGAAAATTCGGTAGGCTCATTTCCTGAGCCGCCTGCCAATGGCTCTTTCCAACTTTCAGATGCCGAAGCGCATCAAGCTACTCCTCGTACCCACGGATCCTACCTAACCTTGGGTCAATATAGATTTGCAAGTATGGGGGCTTGGCGCCTTTGGGCGCAACTTACGCTACTGGTATCTGGATACCGGTACTTTTGCGATTGGCGGGTGATGTCGCGTGCCGGAGTCGCTAGCGATTCTCTAGTGGTCTCCGGGTATGATATTAGATTGATACTTGGGGAGAAATTTGAAAGGATTTTGCACTCTACTATCAAAATTTCCCTTTTTTTTTTGATGCTCCTGTAGCGTCTACTCTTGTTTTTCAGCTAGTATATTCGAGTACAGCTTGACTGCGGTACTATACCGGTATCGTCCCGAGAGGGATGTAGTAATAGGCGATAATTAAGCTCGATAGACCCGATCTCTCTGCTCTTTGTACGGTACATATTTGACAAAAAGAGAAATATCAACACACCTGAGGTGGAGCCGCGCACCCGAGGGCCATTCCCGTCTTCGAATCCAACAGCCGACCCGGAAACCAGAGATACTCCCAGCTATTACTGCTTAACGTACACACAATGTCGTCATAACGATCCAATATGCGTTAGGGTCACAGGAGAGCTTTTTTCCCAACCTCCCTCTCGTCCCCGAGAGCTCCTAGGGTTCCAATTTTTCCAACTGCGGTCCAACCGGCTTCTTTTCGGGGTCTTCCTCGCTCTGATCCTTGGGGGACCTACAAGCTTTATAATCGGAGTATGTCTGTAGAACATTTCGTATGACTTTTAGGCCTAAGAGAGCGGCTGAACAGAAGAGTAACCAATATACTGCAGTCTTGGGTGAGTATAAATTTCATACATGGGGAAGGCAGTCTATCTCGGAAAGGAACGGATGAGCCCATGGCCATAGACTGGGGAAAAAGGGAGAAAACGAGACCCTCACGCACCGTAGACGATTGCCGTGGTTGAGACCAGCTCATTTCCCGAACCCTGGGCGCATATCCTGATGGAGTTGTTCTGCGGAACGCTTTCTACATTTAGATTTATTGCTTGGATTATGGCTCCGAACCCAATAGGCGATGGGTTAGGGGAGGCAATCGGCAACGCGTTTTTCGACTGGTCTTTTAAACTATAGTTAGCAACTGGGGGAGATAGTTATCAACAGTGGACGAACCGGGCTCTTCTTCGGTCTTCGGTGGGGGAGACTCTCCCGGAGTCGGAGTAGCGCTCGCGCTTGTTGGCTGAATACTGGAATTGTTCGTTGGTGAGGGTAGAGTAATAGCATCGCTGGCGGGGTGAGGGTACGCAGCTGCGAATCGGCCAATTACGGTGATTGCGAAAATGAAGGAAAAGGGGCTCATAGTTTGTGAAGTAGCAAAAATGCTTTGGAGACAAGTGGCACAGGACAGGATTTGTGAGTTCTGGACATTTGACGAAAGAGGTGGGGTTTAATAGAGCTTGATCCATCATGGTTTGCCCCTCTACTGATTGTTCACTGGAGGCGTGGTGTTGCGCCTGTCAGGAATCAATGAGGGCAACACGACAGTACGGTACCGCATCTGGATAGAGTCTGACATGACCAGAGCGGGCAGGTGTCAAGCAGCAGCAGAGGCTTATTTCTTTTGTCATCATACAAGTACCTAATCTACAGGCATATGAGTGAGGAAAATACCGTAGTGGGACATGGCCAGTCACACACCAAAATACAGAGTTTACAAGTACGCACATTGATCGAGCTGGGGTGAGACCGATTTCATACACTGGTCCTATTATCATAGTTCTTTGCTTTTGATCTCCTTGTTTTGGGAATACCGGTACTCGTATATCGAATCTAGCAGATAGAAGGGGAATCATTTGACAAGAACTTTCTAAAATCTATGTGGGTAGAGATAACCGAAGCTAAATACCAACAAAGTGTCTTAAAATTTTAATATTTTTGGGCGGTTGATGATGATTGCCTGTGCTCCGAGTGCCCCTCTGTTCCTGGGGGGGGGGAGTACTGTACTTGTACCGTGTCCTGCAGCTTGAGATGTCTTCCTGGCTTGTCTCTGGCTGGCGCAGGAGTAGCAGGCAAATGATAAGTGAATTGGTCAAAGTAGGGTAACAAAAGGATACCTGGTACAGTACCGGTAGTTGTATCATACCGATCCCTGTCCCCGTTCTTCAGCCTGCCCATATGCCCGCTGTTGAGATACTCGAGTATCATATTCTTTAAAAGTTTTTGAAAATTGACCTACTCGGGCGCAAGTCAAAGATTGGGAACCAAAAAGTCGTGATTGCAACATAGATGTTGATGTCGCTGCGTCCCGATCTTTAATCTGTGCCTGAGTATCTGGTATCTGAAAATCGCGATCGTTCCAAGATTTTCCGCGAAGCTAAGGGTTGGGTATAAGGGAGTTGGCACGATTACCGAGTAGGGGTATTGGTGGTGTTTTTTGGCCATGCTCCCTGCGCAGTAACATAATTTTACGCCTGACTCTCGCACCTATTGGCCACCGTGTGCCCTCTGTCACTGTCTTGGCTTTGGAATACTTCACAATGATAGGCGGGTTGGTGTCACAAAGGACGAGATAAATGCGAAAGACTGGAAACTGACGAGTTTTCATGAAAAAAATCACAGGCACGGTAGTGGATACTGACCATGACGCCCAACAGCAATTATGGGGTGGTAATGGGTATCGTAGGAAGTCAAAACTAGAGCCTCAAATGGCCCAGTTATAGGGGTTTGCTGCACCTACGGGGGGAAAAATATCTTCAAGTCTTTGAGCCTCATAGAGTGCTCTATACTATTACTATTGTCTTCCCCCCGGATAACTTTACGGGATCAAAATAATCCCCTTTTTTTTTCCCCTCTAGCTTCTAATTTTCACAGATACGCCCGAGTAAGTCAACATGAGGTCTAATCTAAACTCTTGGGTAGGAGCTGGAGCATTGGCAATATGCCTTTGATCTGTCCTGGGCCACAAGCATACTATGCCGGAGCGGGATCGAACGAAGCGAATGAGGTGGTTTTTCATTTTGAAGCACGCGCAGAGTGACAGCAATTTAAACGGCCTGTGGTTCCAGGCGGAAGCAGATTGCATGGCGGACCCTAGCATGGAAAATGGGGACTGGATAGGGCTACCCATGCTAGATCCCCTACATATGGCCTAAGGCGGGACAGCTCACCACGGAGGCTCTACGGGGTTCCTGAGCGGTGCTCTTAGGCATGGGCTCCGGAGTGAGAAATTGGTTTGGCCAGGATTTGTGGTGACACTGCACTCCTGCGACAACACAAATTCATCTGCGCGAGGGAACGGGAGTGGTTCTTCGAGGTGCAGAAGCATTGGTTCGCTTCCCCAACTTCCGCTTGACCGGCCAATGATAGGCGCCACTTATCGGCGCCATGGTTCGTTCCAGACGTCGCCTGAGAAGAACTACATACAAGTTACGGGCATTTAGAACCCCAACATTGGAGTCGAATTTTGCATGGGCGGCCAGATACGCACAGACAATTCGCCATACAACTCTGCCATCCCTGTACCGTATTTGGGTTCTAAATTCCTGTAACTTGTACGCGAGTACTCCCTCCACTCCCAGTATGATGACGCTGTCAATCCACTGAACCCCTCATAATGAGGGAAGAAGATAAACATGCGTGGGACACCCGAGTCTTCTGCTGTAGGGAAAATAAGGGGCACAAAAGGGTACAAAGGGCGAGGATGATTATGGTGCACTTTCATTAGTAAAGGTTATGCGAATGACTTACACCTGGTTCATTGACCCGCTTAAGGGCATAACTGATAGCCCCTAATCACCAGAAGTGTACCACTCACAGTCGAGTGATACTACATGCACAAGAAATGATCCATACCAGTTTTCTCATAACTTCTAGAGTCGGATGCCCAAAAGAACGGATTCAAGTTCCATGGCAATTCCGAAAGACAGCTAGAGTACTCAATTATGCGATCGAAGAGTTGAATTGGTAAAAAATAATGCGCACCACCAATAATCAGGCATTGGTTATCGCTAAAATTTCTTTATCGCAGTTAGGCTACCGCCTGCAACGCTGCTGTATCAAGCACTTGCGCGCCAATATATTAGAGCCACCCCGAGAGTGGAATCTGTGCGCACTTCTAACGCGCAGACAGGCAGACAAGAGTGCCCATCACATCTCGATTTCCGGAGCCTTTCTCAAAGGCCCACAACCGTATGCCGATTTTTTTCCAAACATTCGAGGTACAGCCACATGCGCAAGGCTCATCCAAAGAGAGTCCCCCGAGGTCCAACGCATGGTATCTGATTCAAGTCCCGAATCGTGAGGGAACCACAACCGATGACTCCCCGCAGACATTGAGAACGACCCCCCAATATTTCAGTTGGCTAAACCCGAACATGATATACATCTCCGCCCATAGACTGCCGTTGAAAAGGATTATGCCATTTTCCGGTTGCCAAAACAACATTTAGGGCGTATAGGTCTCTATAAAATTAACCTTGGTAACTCAAGGACTCCCGTTCCTGTACTTCACTGCTGCAGAGATCCATCATACAGGGTACGATAGGAAGTGAACCCGTCCAAAAGAGCCTTTGGCCCAATCCCTTAACGGCCTAGCAGTCTCCTCTCCGCACGTTTCCGTAGTGGATGTTCACTAGAGAGCCCTGAGTGCCGTGCTACGGATACCGAGAACAGCTCACCAGCCAACAACCCAAGAATAGTACTGTATCATACCGCCCAAGCAAATTGACACAGCCATGAACTGCCAACATCCGTTTCCGGGCAGATACAGTTGGGACAGTCCACACTGACACGAAACAAAACGGGACAAATTTCTTTTCAGCTTTAGTTAAGAGACTTATTTCATTTCCTGCAGGTTTTTTGTCATAAAATCCTCAACTCATACCATGCTGTACTGTATGATACTGTATATTCTTATTTACCCCGCATAATTTCAAACCCTGTACTGTATTCATACTGAGTGTGACGATACAAAAACCGATTTTTGATTAACACAGTATGATACTGTACTATAGAGACAAGGGAAAAGCATCTCGATCAATCAAAAATGGCTGGGAGTAAACCGAGCCAAAAATCCACAAGTGAGAACTACGACATTGGCCAAAGCCGACGGGCCCAAAAGATTGGGACAGATAGAACCGACACTGACGAAAATGGTGAATTTTTGGAACGGAGAATGATGTGCTGACGGCTAGCCGTACCGATTCGTCTGGGGAGTGTGGTATGGTGCAAAGCGTCTAACGCGTGTATGATATCACACCCATCTATCTGGGTGCGTCCATGTAATTCCTGGATTTGTGGATGGTATAGAGTTCTAATCGCTGAAAGCGGATTTTGGAGAGTTGCATGTTCAACTCTGGTATCATACTGGTCGTATATTTTCGATGCTGATATAAGTTATGAATTACTCTTGTGTGTAGACTTGAAATATAACTTCAAAACATCACACTTCAAGCAATATTTGAACCAATTTTAGCGTTGTAAAGTATCATATGAGATGAAAAAAAAAAACAATACAAGGTTATTATGACCTGGGGTTAAACGTTTTATCATATCACAGCTCAGAAAGTCGCTCCTACATATTTAGAACTCTTTACCCTCGTTCAAATCCAGGTATTGAGTGGGTTCTACCCAGATAGTTACATGCTTTAGATGATTTGCACCATAGTATGATAGGTTCAATGAGATTTCTTAAAGCACTCACTTTGAAATGCGAGCATTTGTAAGGTGTGCTCGTTCCAATCATGGAGGTAATGCCGTAGGTGGCAATTCCGGCCCAGCAGCTTCATCTGTAAGTTAGCTATGATAGCTAGGATAAATTTCGTTAAATAATCACACCTATTTCCAATCACACAACGAGACTAATGGCCCTCCAGGATAACCGTGGTAACTCTAACCCACAGCTGGCCTTCCCGTAGGATACCCCCACCACCCTGGTGGTTTAGACTGGTACCGAGTAGGATATTATAGACACTGGTATAAGGTGTGGGGGGGGGGGGTGGCCAGAAACTTGGGGTCTGGGAGTTCCACCGAAACCCCGGTGACGAAGGCCAAACCCGCCAGGGTCGCCAGGAACGGTCTGTTCATGGAAAGGACCATTCTTGTATGATACAATAGATGCACGAGGGGAAATCCATTTGTTCGGTAATTCTCTTAGGTGTGGTTGGAATGTCCTATCACTGTGATTCTCGTACCCGCACAAGACAATCATCGGAAATCAGCTTATAAGCCAACACCAACGGCCCGTATCCTAGCCAGGTCCAAGATAAAATGGCGCCTAAAGACACTTGGTAGCCTTAGACCTTACTGTCCTACTCATTTTCATCCACCGGCACGCTCCACTTGGGACTCTGCTCCGCCTATCTACCCACAAGTCCAGATAAGGATATACAGTAGTATCATATCAAGAATGTCTCGTTGGATGTTACCTTCATTCTGATAGCACTCTATTGGACGAATGCATCTGCGTTTTTCTTCGCCGGAAAACCGATAAAACAGTGCCCTGCTGTGGGTTACATATCGTGCACCACTTTCACCATCTCGCAGATTGTAGCTATACTGGACTGTGACGGAAAACACAATCTCGCAGTCTGAGATTTGATCCCGAGCAGTTGTGTTTTTCGCCATAGGAGCGCAGGTTGCTGGAATTGGTGATTTGTTAAGCCCCTTATAACAAGTGGATTCCAGCCATCGAACTCGCAGAGATTGCGGGATGGCTAGACATAGGACCTAAAGATGAGGCTTTGGTAGCATGTGAGAAGGGTTGTGTGCAGGTAGGTTCTTCCGAGGAAGAGCCATGTTAGGCCCACGATATTCTTTTCCAGGAAATGCCGGGGGTGCTAATTATGCTCCGCATCATACTTTGGAACCTATAACGGGTTTATCTCCCTCCCGTGTGTCAAGTGTGAACCCGCCATATCTCTCTTACATCTCAGCTAATACCTGGAGCCTTTTTTTCCATATTGGCCCGCCTAACGGCATCTGTTAAGTTCATCGTAAGTTACCATAACGTATCGTATCACACAGTACCCTCTCCAAACCTACCGCTCAAATCCTACAACGAACCGGAACGATCTGTCAGGGCTGTTGTCACAAAGAAATAGATAGTGAAAACGCTTACTCCACCGGTGCTGGTGATTGGGTGGTGACCGTTCCTTGTTGTCGCTGCATGGCTGTCATCTTGCCACCCTATTCGGCAAACTAGGTATTCATGTCACCCCTGGGGTTCATAATTTCCTAGGACGCAATACTGCTGGCCGATCCAAACTTCCCCACATGGGGATACCAAGAACAAACCTCCGCTAGGCCAGCGTATCGATCCCCAGGTCAGGAAGTACGAGTCTCATCCGGAAGGGTAAACTATTAAACCATTCGTTTACCAGCCAATTTAATTACCAAGGGCAACAAGATCAAACATGCAATTTCCTACCATTAATTTCCCTCTCTTTCACCCCAAGGTCCTAGCTTTCCAGTGCCATTCGAATCTTCACCAATGCAAATATAGAGGTTCTGTAGGTGAATGAACCGGTTGGTGGTCTCATGTTTCTATCAGTGAGCCAAAGGGGAAAGGCCTTTTAATCCAAAAATTGCCAAATGGGATCCGACATTTTAGCATTTGATCTTTTTGGAATAGGCATGTACTCCGAAGCTACTGTGGTGGACCAAGCCTAAACCATGGTTATGGGGCATGCTGTGATCAGGCATAAGTGGAGGACTCTTCATGGGATATTGGTGTTGGTTTCATTTCGTTTATAACCGCTGCCACCGGGCATCGGGCGTCGGGTGTATGGCTTATGTTTGTGGTTCGCCCTCTGTGTGGGTTGGCATATGGTACGATAGTTGGTTTATCTTGTTCCGCCACTTGTGTCGCTCAGCATAGAACATCGGTTTTAGGGATCATGATGGTTCTGGACAGTGATGGTTCCCCCGGACAGCCGGGGATCATAAGAGGTGAATCGGGTAGGATAGAAGAAATATGGCTGTGAGAGGAGATATCATACCAAAAGCAGCTACTATGGGCATACGTGGACAATTACGCACTAGAGCACACTAGTATCGAAAATTTTGCCTGATCTGTTTCCCTCTTTCCTTTCCATCCTCATTTGTCGTACCCACCACCCCCAACTCTCTACGACACACCCCGTGTACCGCTCTTATTCCATTCAATATTCAATTAACCCCCCCTCCCGAATCCACTTCACTCTGTGAAACTTTCGTTCCTCCTATCATTCCCTCTCCCCCTACTATTTCCAGCAAACGAAACCAGGGATAATAGACAAGTATGCGCTTCTGCGGAGCAGAAGTCAACAAAATACTGCACCTCACACCGGACGCGAGTGATCAGGCATGAACACGGTGGAGCATCACCTTTGAGGACGCTAACCTTACGAGCCGATCTGAGGTTCTGAACGGAATCACAGGAGCAGAGACTGAATGAGCGGATGTAGGATTTGGGATTGAAGTGTTAATCGCTCCTAAAGAAGAAGGTGATATCATGATAATTCGGAAAAGGGGAGAATGGAGAAAGGGGAGAAGTGGGGAATGCACTAGAGGTGGTCCTATAGACGAGAGTGACGCAAGCAATCACTAAATGTCACTCGAGGTGCGGAGTTTTTGTCCATAAAAGACGATTTTCAACACAAGGCCCGGTTTACACCAAGAACTACAGTGCACAAACAGGATCCATGAATTCCTTAGGGGATGGGCCGATGATGCAGAACTCGGTTACCTCAAGCACACAACAATGGATAACCCCTCCGACACGCTCCCCCATCCGGTCCCGGTATCGCTAGCTAATATTATCAAAAAATCACAAAAAACCCACTTCAAACCCAATTCTGATATGATAACGTTCCCATATATTGGGGGCGACACCGAACCATCTCCACGGCAGGGTTTCCAAGTTTTACATTGGTAATTCAGGGTCAAAGCCCCCCCCCCACATTCCGAAGCCGGAATTAGGAACCCCCAGGCAAGCCCCACACAACCACCAATCGTCCCAGCCCTAAACATAGTCGCAGCCAAACAAGCAACTGCAAAACGGATTGTGATCACGAGCCATCACTCGAGCATGGAACCCGCACCCTCCTGGCAAGCTAAGGGGGAGGACAGAACTCGTATTCTACGGGAATCCATTGGTACTCGCATATTGAAACGTTACGACAAGGGATCTGGTGAGATTTTGCTGCAGGATGCTTTCCGCCCCGCGGAGGGAGGAAGCGCGGACATGTAATCTGACAGCACGCACCGGTCGTTCCCTTGCCCGCTGGGATTCGGTCAGTGGGATATCGGTTTATGGTACTCGTAGAGAGTTAGCGGCGGTTTGGAGAAGGAAGGGGGAAAGCTGCTGACTGAGGCGCTTACCAGCCTGTGAACTCACGGTAAATGGCTTTCCAGGAGTTTGATGACGGAAGCCAATTACTATACCCACCGTGATACCGAGTCTAGGGGAGTAATCCCAGGAGAGAAAACACCCCAGAAATTGATCTCGCATCACAGCTTGATATCCCATAATCGCCTCCAATTACTCCAGTTACTCTGGATCCTTCAATCCAGGCTTTGCTAATAATGATCCCAGATACAGCCAATACGCAAACACCCACCTTATCCAACACCGGCAAAAGCCATACCCTTCCTTCCAAAGAACCCCCATAACCGGCAGCTAAAAAGGTACACACCTCCTGCTTTCACCCTTACCCCACGCACGCGCTCGCAATAACATAGATACACCATCTCAATCCCTCCTAAATAACACACCAGTACGAGTACAACTCAAAATACTTGAAACCCGTTCCGCCAAAACCAAACCAAACCAAAGAAAAGCAAAAAAAAAAAAAAAAAAAAAAAAAAAGAGTATGTAACCCCCATAGCAACCCGAGACTCCCCGGCGCAAGGGATCGGACTACATACCGGTTCTCGAAATTTTATGCAATCTCATTTTACCGGTTATGCCAGAAGAAGCGATACGCCACTACCGGTAGTACGGTATGGTGACTGCACAGTCTGGCCGCCCACGCCTGACCACTCTAGCAGATAGACAGACAAATTCCACGACAATCCCTTTTGTTTGTCACCCGTTTTTCCGCCGCTTCCAGTCGCCGCCGCCTTCGCCGTGAACTACCCGGTCCCTACAAGCACTCGAGCGAGCGCAGATGCAGTCGAGTGGAAAAGCCGATGGTTCTCACGGAGAGGGGAAGATTTATCGGAATGGTGGGGGGGGGGGGAGGGTGTTAGAAGTTACCACGTTCCTTCCTGTATGGCACCGGGAGAAATTTCCGGGAATTGCTATGATACCTCAGTACGAGTAGGGTAGCATTTCGGACCGGGCGGATTCGCAAGTGCGCCGGTGCCGGGTTTATCATACGAGTAGGTAGTAGACTATGTAGGAATCCGGGTGGTAATGAGCCATGATAATGTTATCTTTTTTTTTTTTTTCTTTTTTTTTTTTTTCCCATGATAATTACTATGATACCAGTATTGACGTTTTCAGCGGCCGGGTCCAAGCAAATTCGAGGGAGAGAGAGAGAGAGAGAAAGGGCAAAAGCCCTACCTAGCTAACCATCTAACCGAGGAAAAGAAAAGAAAAGAAAAGAAAAAAAAAAAAAAAAACTGTGATAACCGGCTCAACCCAACCGAGCAACGAACTTGGAACCCGAAGAATTGTCCAATGGGAGGGGGGGAATGAAAAATGGTTTGCTGCTGCTTTTTCCCACTTTTCCATGCGAGCACATGCCGAAGCCGTCTTGAGCTCTTCCTCTCGGGTGATTTCCCGAGAGGGGTCTGTACCCGATATCCAATCGGTATGGCATTCTCACCCCCCCTCCTTCCTTCTCATCCTCCTCCTCCTCCCCTCCCTTGTATGATTAAAAAGAATTGCCCACCGCACGCACCGGCTTACGAGGTTTAGACTAATTACCCTTTTGCCTGTGGAGTGGGGAAGAGAAGAGGAAAAGAGGTTGCCCTTTTTTTTTAATTTTTTAATTTTTTTTACTCACTCACGCTGCTCAGCGTACCGGTAGACTATGGTCTATCTCACAAGCTATTGCTCGTATAGCAAGCAAGTAACACCAACCTCGAGTACTCGGTGTACCAGTACGAGTACGGTACAGTACAGTACAGTACGATACTCGAGTACACACATACGAGTACGAGTACACATGCCACCACATTCATTTATACAAGTAAAAACCCCCACCCCACTAGACCAGATCCTCCATCTCCCTTTTGTTTCGCCCCCGCGCGTGACGGGATGAACCGTAGCACGATAACTGGCAGATCAAGGGAAGAAAGAAAGACCATGCATCACAAAAGATCACTCGGGATCCATCACAACTGCAAAACCAAGCCAACAGACCAACCCGACCGAGCCGACGGGCCAACCGGGTGATGCCCGTTTATCCATCTATCCACAAGCTCCTCCTCCTATTCGTGCACAAGATGTGTGGTGGGGTGACGATAGATAGATAGATAGATAGTGAAGAGAGGAGGGGGGAAGAAAAAAAAAAAAGGACAAGGTATCATAGTGTAATAGTGTAGTGTGCCGTACGGTATCATACCGGTAACGGCGCTCCGCGGGGGAGGAGGAGGAGGAGGAGGAGGGGGGGGGAACCCAAAGAAAAACTATTGGTACTCGCGGAAGATTGTAAAGTATTCACTTCCCACTCCTGCTCCCCTCTCCGCTGGCGAGATGGGTGGTCGGGTAAGATGGGTATACATACAACGCCGGTACTTCCGAAGCGGAGGGGGGGATAGATGGTGATGATGACGCTAGCCAACGGAGAATAATAATTTTTTTCCGCACCGGAGCATCAAGTACGTATGATGCTGCTGAGTGCCATATCGTGTACGGCAATATTAACGAGCAACCGGTACTCGTAGAAGGCATAATAACATCATAAGGCGCAACCCTCATCATCATCATCATCATCATAATACTTAGTAAGCCGTTTCTCCTCCGCACGCGTATGCGTTAAATTTAGAATAGTGTCATCGATAACTTGTTCAGCATGAGTTACAGTACCGGCAGCCCGGCGTACTACGTGCTCGAGCACGGTGCCGTACTGGAGTGCCTTACTCCCGAACCTGATGGATGACCTGTGGTATGTACTAGTACAGTACAGTACTCGCTGACCGACCCGGCCGGATGACTTTTGTTATACTCTACTCCACTGTACGTGCGGCGCTCACTTGGGGGGAAGGAGGGGGGGGATGAGATCATGTCAACCAACCTATCCCAGCAGAATGCGGTGCAGTGCAGTGCATACTGTGGTTCGGACGCATGACAACTCTTTTTCACCGTACTGTACTGTTCCAGCTACTGTAACGCAAATCAAGAGAAGCTCAGCATGGGATCTATTGCTCTCTTCTTCTTGCCAGCATGATTACTGCGGTAGTTAGGAGTATGGACGGCGGGTGTGTGGGGGGGGGGGGATGGATGGGAAAAACCCACCTTATTCAGTCGATCGGAGGCGCGTTGAGGAGTGAGATATCGTGCCCTCCCCACCCCCTTTATATTTACACTTTTTTTTTTTTTGCTCGGGACCGTTGTTGCTTGGGGTTCGTTTGTTGATGTTTAGCTTTGGATAAGCTATGTGTTTGTCGCGTCATAAATATCATGAATTGCAATAGCTTTTTTTCTTTTTCTTTCTCTTTTTCCCCTCTCCTTGGTTCATTCGCTGAGATCTTGACCGGAACTCGGAAATATAATTTACTCGGAGTGAGGGCCGACAGGATAAGGAGGAGGGAGGTTGAACGAATCTACCGAGTCTTTGTGCTACCCTCTTGAGCCTCATTTGTCTAGAGTGTGATAAGTTATGTTTTGGCAACCACGCTGCACAGATGGGAAGCGAAGGGAAGGGAGGGGGTTAGAACACGAAACGAAACTCTTTTTTTTTTCTTTTTCCTCTCAGTTTCCACGTTTTCAATAGGGCTAACGTACTGTACTTGTAGTAGTAGGCTATGATACCGTACGAGTACTCGTATCATACAATACCAAATCGTGCCTATCAAATATCGGTACGGCAGTGGTCAACATTTTGACCTCCAACAAAAAATGGGAAAATTTACTCACAATGAAAGAAAAAAATAATAAAAAATAAGGCGTATCATCATTTTCGGGATGGGAGAAGGACACTCGCTGCCTGCGCGTGTTCCAACCAACACCTTATCAAAAATATCCGATACGATGCACACATAACCATTTCGCCATCTTCCCTATGATACCCCGGTACCGTCCGCATCATACTCACCACCCACCTCCTCTTCCTCCTCCTCCGGTAAGCTACGAGTAAGATCTAATTTCAAACCATCTTCACGACAAGTCGCCGAAAATGGGAAAATTCCTCAGCCCGACACGCACCACTTGCGAGTGGACAGTCGTGCAACAGTTTCCCCGCCCGCTCTTTCTCTCTCTCTTTTTTTTTTTTTTTCCTTCCCCTCAAACATGAATGACCCAAGTCATCCAGCCACAAGAAACACATGAGTGCTCAGGTTACCGAATACCGAGCCCTTTAGCCCCCCCTTTCGCCCAGGGCTCCCCTGCCCTCTTCCTTCGCCCCGGGGAGTGGGTGTGCGATGGAGTGTGAACTGGAGGCAGGCATAAAACGCGAAACACGATTAAAGGGTCCCCGGTACCGGCCGCCGCGGTAATGGTACTTGTACAGTAGATTGGTAATCGTTTAAGTAACTCACCCTAGCCCTCCTAGGGTGATCTGTGATTGGACGGGGTTGGATCGTTCGGTCCGTTCATCCGTCGCTCCCGGGGTGATTCAATGGGTGACAAACACCTCGGGTTCCATTTGTCTTTGACATTTATTTTCTATTTTCTATTTTTTTTTTAATTTTTTTTTTTACGGCTGGGTGCATTTCAACCTAATTCCACATCCGGGAAGATGGTCAGCAACAATAATCATATTGATAACGGCGTGTTGTTGCTGTCATTGTTATTGTCAGTTGCCGGGCTGTGGAGTTGTCTTTGTGCGGTATGATACAAACGGTTTCGCTGGCGTTCAATGTGCGAATGAACAGCACCGGTAGATGATGCAAATAGCCGGGTGAGAAAGTATCGTGCTGGTCCAGCTAATGATGAGGGGGAGGGAAACAGGGCAAGACAACAGAGGAATGCACCTCATTAATGGGAGAGCGCATGATGTCCGGCCGCGCGGCGAGACGATGGGCGCGTGGCCGGGATTGTTCTGTTTGAAAAAAAAAAAAAAAAAAGCCGTCTACCGGTATTCTTCCATTCTCCCCCTAATTCATTCAATTCACTGTACGAGTAACCGGTGAACTCAATCATACTCGGAGGTTGAAGGAAATGGAAGGGAGGGAGGAAAGGGGGAACTTTTCCTTATATCTCTCCCTTCCCTTCCGGTTTCTCATGTTGAGTGTTCCGTTTCGTTTCTCCCGAATCAGATATCGAAGGAAGGGGTCCACCTCCAAGGGGGGAAAAGAGAAAAAAGAAAAAAAGGTTAACCGTGGATCTGAATCGTGTCGTGCAAGACGACATCTTATAAAGTGATACAAGTACTCGAGTACAAGACAAGCATGCTTGATTGATCTGCGCATGATGATTCTGATGTGTGCCTATTATGATTGCTTTTTTCCCTGTTTCTTCCTCCCTTCCTTTCCCTTCGGGATGTGCCTGCGCTGGGTCTTGCTTGTCCCGCTGGCGCTCGGTTGGAGCGATTCAACAAATTTTGCCATTTCCATTCGAAGCCACTTCCCGTTGACCGGGTGGGGCCCGTTCAGCGTGAGGAGCTCTTGATTGCCTGCCGCGAATCGGGTTTAAATTTTTTTTCCCACAGACTTCATTGCCTTAAATCCAAGTTTCCCTACGATACGATACATGCCGTATCCTGTCCAGTCGTATGGCAAACCGCCGCCTTATTGTACGAGTACGGTAATCCTCGTCCAGCTATAGTGTGATATGACACTACCTAGCGCCGTATCATCCATAATACAAGTACTCCAGCAACCGGTACGGTGATGTAGTAATAATGATGCACCAGAGTCTCCGATCCGAATTGCTTCCTTTCCCTTTTTCCCATCGCCGCAAAAAAAAAATTTTCTTTCCCGGCTCGACAGCGCCTTTGGGTGAGGGGTGGCAAGGGTTGGTGGTGGTGGTGGTGGTTGTTGTGGCACTCCTTGTTATTGTGTCGGGAAGCTGCCTATGATGTGCCAATGCCTTTGCCTTTGCCTTCGGAACGGGAAAAACCAACCGGCAGAAAGAGCAATCGAGCCTTCTGCAAACGGACGGAACCTGATACGGTATCGCACTGTCGTTCTTTCTTTGTGGGTGGGGTGGGTTATCGTAACACCGGAAAGGTCCCGGAAGGCGGCCGCGCTCTGCAGCTGTGGAGTTTTTCTTTTCTTTTTTTCCCTCTTCTTTTCGTTTTCCTTCCTTTTTTCTTTTCGGCCTTTCCTCTCTTCCTATTTCCTTCCTTTTCTCCCCTGTTCCCTTGGCCTTTCATGTACGAGTACGGTGCTGCACGATTGGTCGTAGGAACAGAGTAAAACATACTCGTATCATAGTTTCCTCCCCGAGAGAAGGATTGGGGTATGATAGCATATACCAGTAATATCATAGGGTCGGGTTCCTGTCAGGGGGGGGGAGAGGGGGTTTGGGAGCGGAAGATGTGTGATGGGGAAAAGCAAATACGGTACGGTAAGGTGATCCGGAGAAACCAAGGAGGATACATATCATGGCTACCGGTGGAAGGATAAACAGTGATGCAGATGATGCTCGGCATATGTAAGTGTGTAATGTTCATATTACACCAGTATCTCAGCTTATGGCGGGAGCTCTGGAGACAGGACTTCGCTACCATATTCCTCAATCTCGGCCGGGAGAAAGGGATAGAAGGGGGGGAAAAGGGGAAAAAAGAGGAGGGATTGTGGAGAGAGGCGCTGTGCCGAGGTATCGACGTGGATTTGTCACCCATTGATCGATGAGGACAGATGGTGGGGGGGACTCAAAGGCTACCGTACCGTATGCTTCCATGCTCGAGCGCATACTCGAGTACGAGCATAGATACAGTACCGGTACGGTACTGTACGAGTGCTGGTATGATACACACACCACGGCACTTCGTGTTGATAACCTATCATCAATGAGTACGAGTAGGCTGGCCCGTGACACAGATCTTCCCTTGCCTTTCTCCCCGGCTTAACTTACGGCATGTCGTTGTTGCTTGCATTGTCACTCCTGGGGCTGATTCCGTGTTGGCCGGCAAACCCCTACCGGCAGTCCAACAAATTTAGCTATCATCACCTCACAAGCACCAGCACCGGCACCACCAGCACCACCACCGCTAGCACCGGCACCACCAGCACCACCACCGCTATTACCACCACCACCACCACCACCACCACCGCGTAACCACCACCTCCAGCCATCAGTGCCATCACCCCTCCCCTACCCTTCATCATTTTCTTTCCCGCCCGCCCGCCCCGGCGTGTCCCAATTAGTTCGTTTCTCCGACTGGGCGAATGCCTCAGCTCCGTCTTGGAAGATCTATGGGGGTTGGCGGTAGGCGGTTGGCTGGTCCCATCGGAGAGGATATAGCCGATGCTGGCAACCGAGAATTTAGGGGGAACGCCAGAGGCGAGGAGGAGAGAAGGAAGGAGGGAGCAAAATATCTTTCCCCCCCCCCTCCATTTATTTTTAAATTATTTTTGCACCAGAAAACAATAATAATAATTTCATCCCTCTGGCGAGCCGGAGTGCCGACACCTCCGAGGGGGGGGAGGGAGCCAGCAGGAGGCTTAACCCCCCCTCCCCCCATACAAATCCTTTCCCTCCTTCTCCCTCCTCTCTCGTGTTGCCCGGTGGATTGGGGGAGAGGAAAAAAGGAATTCATAAGAAATAATGCGAGGTCCGGCTAGAGCGCTAATTAAAAATGTATTGTTATTATTATCACCTTTTTAACGATATCTTACGGGATATAATTACAGGGCATATAGTGGGGTTGGCAAATAATGTTTTTGTACCAAAAGACAAGAGTAAAAAGTACTCGTGTTGTACTCGTACAAAGTGAGGGGATGGAATAGAAGGAAAAAAAAAGAGGGGAGATCCAGCACAAACAAGAGGCGAGGAAGAATGTAAATTTTTAGGAGTAAAACATCCCCGAGCTCCGTAGTAATACCGTGTCGTTGTGTTATGCGGAAACAATTTTTCGGACCAAGATATCACCAGGGAGAGGGAGAGGCAGAGGCAGAGGGAGAAAGCATAGTTTACCGGTAGTAGCAATAAGCAAGTAACAGGGAGTTCAGTAGCACGACTCAGGTGGGTGCAGGATATTTACGGAGGCTGTGATAGTTACACGACTCGGGTTCAGAAGGACTCTATGCTGGGCCACATGGAAGGAATGGGCCTTCGGTCGGCATGTCTGTCTGTGGGTGCTGTGCTCTGCGCTCTGCATTGTGGGCTCAGAGTTACTGCCTATCTGTCCATCGGTATGTTTGGTTGGCTGAATTGGGGAGGGTGGAGAAAGGTGAAAAGGAAGGGAAGGGAATGGAGGGAGGGAGGGATGGATGGGTGGATGGATGGCGGAGTGGGCACGGCAATGTCCTGTCGCCCTGGTGAACTCTTCCGGAATGTGAATTGAGGCAGAACGAAAAAGCGTTCAAGCAGAGTGAGAGGGTGTGGATTGGTCCAGTGGCGGGATGTGAAGTAAGTGGCATTACAGCAAAATATGTCAGCGGGAGAGAATGGGTATGATATGAATGAATGAACGAGCGAGTGAATGGATGGATGGAGGAGGGAGGGAGGGAGGGAGTGCTGGTATGTGCCCTGTTTCTTCTACATATGGGAGTTGCGCCCTATGTACGTACCGATGATACCGGCACAGGGAGCCACCAAAAGATTTCAAGAAGCCAACGGGATCTGAACCCACGCATAACCTTTGCCCTTCCTTCCCCGTCCCTATTCCCTATTCTCCGCCGCTATCCTAACCTCCCCCCCATCATCCCATCCAATCCACCCCCCCTCCTTCCCTTCCCTTTCCTCACCAACTCACCCAATCCTCTAGGCACGCAGTAGCAGCTTGCCGACCAAAACCGGAGGCCTCCCCCGTGTGCGTCCGCCTGACCTTAGACCGGCATCTCCGTCTCCCTTCCTTCCCTCCTCTTCCCTTCTTTCCCTCGATCCACCCCCTTCCTCCCTCCCATTCCACACTTTTCCCCTCCACCTCCACAACATTTTTTCTTCGTCAACATACCTTCACTTGATAGAGCACTGTTGTTGTTACGTTGTTCAGTTTTGGCCTACCCGCGAGTACCCTACTACTACTCCGAACCTCCATCAACCACACCTGGGAATACGAGTACCGCATTGAATTTCCTCCTTGGAATCCCTTCTTTGGTCGTCATTCGCAAACAACATCCTTCAACCCTACTTTAGGCGATCTGGCCTCTGCTTGTTCCCTTGGCTGCCAATTGGGATAGTTAACTATTCGTCGATTTCGGCAACCATTGCCGTTTATTGATCAACAGTCTGGTGAGTTCGGCCCGGATGGGAGTCCGTATGATTCAATCGCCGCTTTCTCGGCCATCATCTGCATTCGCGACTGGGCACTGACGCTAGCATATTTTCGCAGTTTTCTTTTCTTTTCTTCTCTTCCCTTTCTTTCCTTTTTCTTTCTCCTTCGGAAAGCTTTCCCTGCCTACTACCGAAACTCGCAACATAGGTCCCACCACACCTGCGCGTTTCTTCATTCGGGATAATAATAATCAAACCATGCGGTCGTCTATTGCTTGCGTCCGCTGTCGGCGGTCCAAGGTAAAGTGTGTCAATGTTGGGCCGAACACAACTTGCCGCGCCTGTGAGGCCAGCAATAGAGAATGCACGTATCCGGCTCCTGTCACTAGTGGCGCACCTAGGGCCGCGTCCGGTGCGACTCCCTCAAGGCCAAACACCAGCGGCTCGGGTGCGAACAAGGACCTTGCGCCAAATGTTGGTAGTGCCTCGTCACATCACGGACATACGGGTGGAGATAGACCAGAGGTTCGTTTATTCCATCGGATTCGAGGCGCTGTGGTGACTTTGACTAATCTTTTTTTTGATTCGATTAGGCCACGAAGAAAGCGAAGTCTAAGAAAACAGCTTCATCTGGGGGCGCTGCAGCTAGCGCAGGGAATTACACAGGACCAAAGGCATGGAAAGAAGCGCTTGGTTCCCCTGTCTTGAACCAGGCCCTTTTGACCCAAGTTGTAAGTCCCATTGTTGGCCTCTGTTTTGGGGTTTTACGCTAAATATATCGTCATTGCAGTTCGAGGCGTTTCAACTGCATCACTCGCCTACACTTCCGTTCCTTCATCCTCCCACCTTTCTCTCGCGCTTGCGTCTACCAAATTCAGCGCCCGCAAACACTGGACCCAGCTCTACATCGCCTCCGGCACCTGATAGAGGTCATTCTCCATTGTTGATGCTGGGTCTTCTTTGCCTTGCTTCACGTCATGTATCCACCCTCTCACAGCACTTCGCGCCGACACTGCCTACTCCGGCAGCTGTTTCAGATTTTTACGCATCGGCGCTCAAATATCGCTTGCAGAACGATGAGGATGTCGGCCACGGTGAACTTGGCGCAACTTTCGCCACTCCCTCTTTGGAGAAGGTGCAAGCTATTTCCATGCTAGTTGTGCACGAGTGGGGGATGTGCCGTGGGGCGGAAGCTTATGTTTGGCTTGGTGTGGCTATTCGGATGGCTATGGCATTGGGGCTGAGTTGGGATGACGCTCCAGAGCCAGGCTATCCGATTTCAGAGCCTGCTCTTTCTCCTGGAAATGGCGATAGAAATGAAGGTAGCCCTAATTCCAAGAGAAGGAGACTGGAAGGTGGGAAGTCTACAGGTGCCAAGGTCACTGGGAAAGAGTTTACGGATAAGGAAGTTAGAAGGAGGACGTTTTGGGCTTTGTTCATGTTGGACCGTTCGTTGGGTTCTGGTAGGTTTAGGCCGAGCGTGATCCAGCTTGCGGATGCTGCGAGGGTTCAATTGCCTTGCGAAGAGAGAGGATTCCTGTTTGGGGAGGGTGTACGAACTGGGTTTTTGACTGTCGATGGCCTGGACGAGAGAGGTGACGATAGGAACGGTGATAGCATTGGAGGGCGATGGGAGGTTGGAGATGATGAAGGAATCCTCGCAAAAGTAGTTCGCATTACAGAAATCTGGGGGAGAGTGCAGTCATGGGCTTGCGCGGCTGGAGGTAGGAGGTATATGATTCTGGGCTAATTCTCGGGCATTTTCCGGCGGACTAATGATCGATAGAAGCGAAAAATACCCACCTTGGTCTCCTAGGTCGAATTTTTACAAGCTACAACAGATGCTGGACAACTTCCACTCTTCGCTCCCCGAGCACCTTCATTTCTCACCCCAAACACTCTCTGCGCACATGTCTTCGCGCACCTCAAGCGCGTATGCTGTTATGCATATAACTCATTTTCTATGTCAGGTTGTGATGCATAGGGAGTACATCCCATTCTTGCCTCTTCGCCTCACTAGACCCCAGGGCCCGCTCGACCCGCCCTTGTTTCCAGCTGACGATCCTGAAACCGATAGGGAAGGGTTGGAGCCTGGCATGACAATAGCTATGTGGTGGGAAGAGTCTGCCAAGGAAGTATTCAGATGTGCTAGAGGGATAATGCAGATTGTCAATGGGTTGGAGGAATGGAACAGCTCTGTCGAGACGCCTGCCATCGGGTTTGCTGTCTACATGGTTGGGGTTTGTGGTGTCTATGCTTGGTCTTTCCCTTGGATGGATCAGAAGGGGTATATCACTGGGTCCATTCCTGATCCCGCTAGCAAGTCGCCTAGCCATTCTGGGGACGACGAGGATGAGAGTATGGAAGGCGGTCGCGGGGCAAGGGAACCGGAAGGTTCCGGAGCAGAAGCTAGGAAGGCAATTGAATTGATCACTAAGATGAGGGAGAGATGGAAGATGGCCGAAGAGTGGTATTTGACTTTGGGGAGACTGCGAAACTATTTCAAGACAATTCGGGATGAATACGTTCGCCTTCATCGCCCTGGGAGCGACACCGAGGGAGCCGCTGGTCCAGTCGCTGGAGAATCGGCGGAAGCTGCTGTTGCCAGAAAGTTGAAGCAGGGTCTCGGAGGTGGATTTGAGGAATATCGCCGATTTGAAAAGCTATTCCATGATTTTAGTGGAATGGATGAAGGCGAACTTGCCACTAACGCTCGTGCTGGGATATCGCCTGACGTCAAACCCGGGAGTCGGGCCAACGCTTCGGAGGCGGGAGCTGACCATCCCACCACTGCTGAGATCAAAAAGGAGGTCAAACGTGAGGGAGATGTCGATGCTCTCCTTCTTGCTGTCACCGAAGGTGCCTCGGCCGAAGCTACTGGCGGTGGTGGGGGAGATAGATGGATGGCCATCAATACACCCCGTCAAACCCAACAACAGCAGGCGCAGGTGGCCCCTCAACCGCAAGCGCCCGCGCAAGGTCAGGCGGATGGTGGCTTTCTTGCATCTTTGGCAACTTTTGCGGCAGGTCAAGAACCGATGCCTCAGAATAACACCAGCCCGAGCCCGGCTGCTGCACATCTCAAGTCACAAGAACCTTCCACTATGGCTCCGCCTCCGGTGGGTGCGGTGTCGGGCCCTAGCCAAGGGCAGACACAAGCGGCTTCCTTGGGTGGTGGCGATGTTTCCCCCCCCGCGGTGCGCAGCACCGTTCAGAAACAACTATCTCCACCACCAAAGCCGACGCTAAACCAACCAAAGCCGAACCCGGAACTAGTGAAGAAGCTTACTGAACACGAACAGCTCCAACGTGAGGTCGACAAGGGCGATAAATGCGGAGGGGCTGAAGACGTTGCGGTGTTTGTCAATGGTCGCGGTATCACAGAATGGACACCGGGAGAAAGCTGGTTGGGCGGTGATGGGATGTGGGAGAAGTAGTCAGGGCTTGGCCGTTCGGTAGCCCTGGGGTTGGTATGACACTGTTTGCGATCATGGCCTTGGTGCTCTGGTTTTTGGGCTTTTCATTTCGGTTGGGATTAATTGAGTTTTTTTTTTCCCCCTCTCTTTTTTGGCGGCTGCGGGAATAATCCATTTCTTTATTTTTTCATTCATGTCTGGCTTTGTATAAAAGAAAACCCCAGGGACCCTTCTTTTCTTCCCTCCCTGGTCTTCACTTCTCCCCTCTTCGCTTCATCTAACACATTTTCGTTGGGCTTAGGGCATTCATGGCTGGTGAAATAAAAAAACGGGTATTAGTGGGATTTTGCTTCTTTTTTTTCCTAATTTCGATTCGTCCCCCTTTTTTTTTTTTTTTTTTTTTTAGCTTACCAATTGTACTTGTATGACCAGTGTTTTTTTTGCTTCGTTTTGTTTTCCCCGCGGTTTGAACCTTTCCTGAGCTCTACATTCACACATACAGATATTCCGAGAACCGGACTCCAAAAAAAAGGAAGTGAGGGTCTCTCTGTTTTTTTGTTTTTGTTTGTCTTGTCATGCCGAGTTAAAAAAATTTTCCTTACTTTCAGGTTCAGTCAGCTAGTTAGTGGTGGTTAGGTTCGCTCTGTATGGGTAAGCTAGATGGAATATATCATAGATGGTTCACGATACTCTCACTTTCTCTCTTTCTCGTGAGCCAGCCAGCCAGCCAACCAATCAACCAACACGCCGACCAAACGTACCGATACAGGAGGGTCCCACCTTCCCCGGAGCCTTCCGGACCCCGGGATGTGGGGGAAAGCGACAAACAGGATAAAAACCCATACAGCCAAGATCGGCAATGTGGGGAAGTAAAAAATAAAAATAAAAAATAAAAAATAAAAAAAATCCCGATCGGTACTTGTAACCTGGGTACGGTACGGTAGCTTGTGTTGTGTCTTTTTCTTTTTCTTTTCTTTTTCATTCTCGGATGCTATGTTCCGGTCGGGATTGCGCCATTGGGCGGTTAGTACCGTAGGGTAGGGGGATCTTGTGGGGTTGGGTTTGAGTGGCTGGAGGGCGAGTGATGGGGTACTTTACAGTACGAGTAGTCTACTTGTAGAGTATCATACCGGTATTCCTTCTTACTCTGTTCAGGTTTGGGGCCTGGGCGGGTTATGATATAGCATGATACACGTAAAAATCACGGCGAATCGCAGGATGGTTATGATAATATTTACGATAACTTTTTTGTTTCCGGCGAGTGAGCGTAAACATGGTAGTCTGTATCATACTGTGCGAGTAGTCGGTTGGGTTCGTCGCGGCTATCGTGGATAGGGCTGACGGTTTGTTCCGCGTCGATTGTGGGGCTTTGAGGCGTGAGGTGGTGTATATCATCGTATGCATACTGGCCTGAATGAATGAATGAATGGGCGCAACTCGGCTTGAGCGGTCTCGAGCATCTCGTGAATCAGCATCGGAGTTTTTTTTTTTACCTCGTTAGGTTCTTTCTCTACAGTTCGTGGAGGGTTTGTGTTTTGTTTTGTTCTCAGGGGGTGGGTAGTAGTCGACTATAATATTTCTCTCGCCGGAGCGTGGTGGTTGGTCCGAGATCGTGAGGAATTCCCTTGGACATGGGTGCGCTCGAACGTCCGGGGAGGTTCGGGGTTTCGTGAAGGGGTGATCTGATGCATCCTTGTCAAACGCCCTGAGCAAGGACTTGACGTGACGGGATATCATAGTAAGTTATTTGCAAGTTTGCGCGCCAACAGTGGGGCTTAGGGGGTACAGTAGAGATTCATTCAATCTCCAGGTACCGTGGTACATCTACTCGCAATCACTTGGCAAGACCCTTGAATATGGCGGTATTGTACAAGTAGCTACGGTAGCGCCCTGTACCACGAGAGAACTCCACTAACGGGAGTTAGCCGTACTAATACTCGAGTATGATAGTATAATACTACGGAGAAGCTGGTAATCAATAGCTACCGCAGAGTGCAAGTCAAACGGGCAAAACATCGTGGGGGGGGGGCAATTCGGATAAGGTGAAGAAGGTATTAGTCACCCTTAGCGTGGAGCTACCTATCATACAAAAAGGTGAGATGAACCCATCCACTTCTTATCTCCAGGGAGCACAGGTACAAGTACTTTTCGCAACCTTACCAAAATATCTAACCCCCCCCCCCGGTTTGGTTTTTGGTTATCATATTTCCCAAAGCTTTAGTTTGATGGGGTGGGGGGTGGGGGGGATCCATGTACAGTACTCGTACAATACTGGAAAATACTGTATTGTAGTATTTGCCGCTCGAACCTTACCACTTGAAGCTTAGCTTTCTGGAATTTACCGCTCAGCCGGTGCGAGTACATAAGGGAAAAAAGCATAGCAACACATAAAGTTACCCCCTAAGGAAGGAGGAGAGTTGTTATCAACTTTCTACCCTTGTAGCCTACCGCAATACGGTAAGTGATTGACTCACCGCTCATGGGTAGGTAAGTTGTGGTAACTTATTTACCGCTACGGGAAGTTTGACACTCGAATTCAGCTTACAATAGACGGGGATAAATAGTAAGGGGGGGGGGTGCATGGCGAACGATGCATCAAGAATCTGGTGGCAAAACGCCAAATCTGGTAAGGCCATCATAAGTTTACCCCTCCTCTTCGTTCTCTTTTCCCTACTATGTTGACCGTTGCATTGGTTCGTTTTCCGTTCCCTTCTGCTCTCGCTCCGCCGGTTAGGCAGAGTAGGTAGATAGCATTTACGCGCTTCCCCGTTCATTCTTTGCCCGTGTATCATGGTGTCAGACGTCTTTACAGGGGACATGTGACTCGAGTGATAATTCAACGAACTCCAGCGCGTAAACTTCACCTCCGTGGTATCATGTCAGCTCAAGTGCTGGTTTTCTCTTCATCCAGAGATGCTGAGCTTCCCCTTTGCCGATCATTGTCACAGGCCACACGTGTTGGGAATGTCCATTTTTAGTGGCTGACAATCCACCGCCGTCCCTTCAGCTCGGGCCTGGATGGGATTCAATGCATGGGGGGAGGAATTGGACACTGCGCTGTCGCTCGCTCGCTCGGCCGTAGGGTGGTGGGTTGACTGGGTTGAGCGGGCTGGATCATATACTCGCGATGAGGGTGAGAGCTTGCACCGCGCTCTTAAAATATACTTGCGAGCTGAGGATATGAATGAAACAGCTGGTGCTGCAGTATCATTTAGAGGTCGGGGATGGCGGATGTATTCGTGGTCTCTGGAATGTATAGCCGCAGCTTCTCCAGGCTTTAGAGTTGCCGGTGATGTCGTATAGTCTTAGATCTCAAAAGTTCTTTGACAGCTTACTGTACCAGTATTATCATAACTGGTACAATTTTCCGGTAAGGAGTAAGCCAACACGCCCCGTAGTAGGTAGAGCCGCTACGGGTTGCGCGGCCTTTTGACTGCCCTTCGTTCATTCACTTCACCTCTCCAAGAATTACCATTTCCAGTATGATTTCTGGGAGCTCGCACCGAGTGTAGAATATATCCTCCCACGCTTCGAGAGCTTCGCTCCGAGATGCTCTCTTGTCGGCATCATTCATGCCCTGCGTAGTTGCCCCCCAGGTATAGAGGGGGCGGGGATATTCCTCGCTTGTCTCCTCCCCTCTCAATCGTATATGTTCTACAACCCAAACTCCTTTGAGAACCTCGAAATATCATGATATTGTCGTATTCAATTCCTGTATAGCTACCTTCCCGTGGGCCCTCGCACACGAGTCGTCTACAATGCGATTGTGGCCGTGGTACAACTTGAGGTGGATGTTTCTAGACGAAATAGATATGGTACTGAACGGAAATGATGCGGATGGCTCTTGGGTGTGCTGAGATTGAGACCAGCGGATATTGTTGGTATAGCAGTTATGGTGGGGGTATATTCGAAGAGATGAGAACGACTTTAGCGTGGTTCAGAAAGCAAACACGAACGAGGTACTGTACGAGTACTGTACGGTTACATGGGTTATAAAGACAACACTGCGAGTCCGAAATCCTCCCGGAGAGGCCGTCCCTCCATTCCACTGTCGGTATTACAAGAATACCAGCGGTGAAACCATTTCCATCCTATCATGGCAATGTCAAGCACTAGCAATTGACCTTGTTAGGGAATTCGCCGAAAGGGAAAAAAAAAAAAAAAAAAAAAACCTTCTCGCCGACCACGGCATATTCACCGATGTTCGGGACCCTCAACTCACTGGAGCGTGCCGCACATCACTTGGGATATTCCCAAAAGATGTCACGGTACACGGAGGCTCTCATAAGAAAAACTTTTGAAATAATAACCCTTGTTCCCAATTTTTCTTCCCCTCCACCTCGTTCCCTGCAATGCGCGGCGTGTTGGCATTACGGGAGAGGCACATTTGGGGATTTCGAATTTCTGCCAGTCTTCCGCTTCCCCCAGATCCCTGGCTGCGCTCGACGCCGGGCAGGGGAACACACATACCTGTAGCGATGATACCAGCAGTTTTCTGGGGGCTGACAGCGGCTTTCGCGCGCTCTGGTGGTCAGGGCGTGTACTTGTATTACGATCTGTGCTCCGCCTCGTTCCCCGTTTTATTTAGTATTCGGGTTGAAGGTTCGGTGAGCAGTGTTGGCAGGGACGGGTGGTCATCCCCGGAGCCTGGCTTGACCCGGGATCCGTGTTGGAAGGTGACGGGGATCAGTCGTGACTGATCATGGGGATGGGAGAGCTAGGGTTGTGGCGAGGATTACCGGTAGGGTTGGATTTATTTCGCTGTATGATGATACATAGCATAAACTGAAAACAATTATCACAGGATGGGCACAATCGATACTTCACCGACTCGATCACTTACTTCTTCACTCTTTCGGCCTTTTTGATCTTTTGTTTACTCATTTATTTATCAACTTCTTCCTCCTCGGGGCCCTGTTCGGCACGTATGAGTAAAGATATATCGCGATATGGTCTGAAATAACACATTTCTATATACCCAGAGCAAGCTAGCTCTGACGGAGGGGTTGGTATTACCGGTATAGCTAGATAACAGATACTCCTCCACCGATTCTGTGCGGAGGAAAAGAGCAGCTGGAGGCCTAAGCGTTACTGTGATGTTGCGAAATATTTCACTCTTGTCCCACAAAATCTCACAATAGACTGTGGCCATTCCTTACAGGATACTGCTTAACCGGTGGGCGTTGTGTTTCTTTTTCCTTTGCGTATCATATAATAAGCAGAAGAGCATCTACTATATGACTATGACATTAATTTACTTCCTGGAGCTAATCCAGCCCTGGGCATCGGGAGATACGCTGCTTCCAAAAACACCGCGACATATCTCCACCGGTAGTGGCGAACAGCGCCTGAATCTATAAACTCATGAAAGCAGCTTCCTATCTTTGATCTCTCATTGGGGTACCAAGCCTTCTTCCTGACCGCCCATCGCTGACCATGGCCAGGTTCATGGTTGGCACTCGGCACCGACGGGTCCTACAAGCACTGTCGGTGAGTGCTCTCATGCACCTGTTTTTCTTTTTCCCGCGAGGAAATGACCATCTTGGGGCAGGATCGCAGAGTGTGGGGTGCTGGATGGCGTGGTGAAGACCACTGGTTTGGGTGTTGTTGAAATACACTCCATTGCGGCAATCTTGAGATTTACTTGCGGTTTCTTCTTCCAGGGAGCGCAGTTCTGAGGGCTTACACTGGGGACCGCAAAGATAGTTTACTGGCCTTCGACAATATCCGGGCTGAGTTTCTTGGGAATGCTTTAGCGGCCTTGCCAATTCTCATGGTTTGGGCGACACTCTTTGTATACGTAAATTGGAGGAGCACAGTGGTCATCTTCAAGTGTGGGGGCTTTACAGCAGTGTTAGAGAGTGATGTTGGGTAGCCAGTTCCATCGGAGACCCAGATCACCTAGGGTGCGCAGTTGGAGATTGTCCGGCTTGAGGCTCGAAGGGCGGGGGGATCCCTGAGGATTATGGGATGGAGAGTGCCTTAGACTGCGAAATGGTGACGCCTGGTGGGGTCCATTCAGAGCTGTCAATAACTCTGCCTTGGCCGCGGAAGGCGCGAGTCTCGTCTGGCGTTCTGTTGTGGAACTGGGGCCCCGGGGATGCTCCAAGTTGGCCCCTTGAGTGCAAGGAGATGAGCATATACTATCCTGTTCACACGGCTTCTGGGCGAATGGGCGATCTTGGCTCTATCAGATTTTCTAGCAAACGTTGCAGGTGTCGCTACCCCATACGAGACGGATTTCTTCGCCTTCAGGTGCCGCTGCAATATGGGCTAGTATCGGAGCGCGGGCAGTGTTGGGGAGATAGGGAGCAGGGAGTGGGGTCCAAGGACTTTGGATATATCCCTGACACCGATAGACCCGCCGTGTCTACAGCCTACGCTCAACGACTCTGGTTTGAACGGACACTACACAACCTTGACCATCGAAACCCTCAAGACCACTGAGGCCACCGGTAAGCCCGCACCTCCAACAAATCTGATCCTGGGCCCGGTCTCTGACTCTTTGGACGCTTCATCGACGTCTAATCCAGAGGAAGGGTTCCTGGCAGGCTCCTTACGGTTCGGAATCCTAGCTCTAGTGGGCCTCCTTGTTAGAGCTAGGGAGGTAATGGTTAGCAAAAGTTGTATAATTGGGTTGTCAGCAAAGTGGAATGCAAGCTCAAAGGGAGCCACAATACTCCCTAGCGCAGGCTCGGTCGTGTCAACAGCGGGTGAACCAGATTTGCCGTGCTGACGATACTGGCTGAGAGGAGATCAAATTCGCTTAATTCAGGGTCGATGTCAATGTTGCAGTCCCGGATCTGGTCAATCCGTATGGCACAACCGGTGCATCCAAAACCGTTAGGACCCTGGAGCCCAGGTCTTCGTTCTCACCACCCTAATTTGTATAGGAGCACCTGTCTGGGGTGTCCAAAAAGGAGGGTTCTTCTTTGGTTAAAGCGAAGGGATGAGATTTTATCAGGGGCTGCATAGGAAAAATCGTGAAAACTCGGCTGTACCGCACAGACAGGGATTTCGATAACGGTGACAGTATGGGAGACGTCTGCCACACGGCGTTGGAAATGCTGATGGGAATATTGACATGGATGACAGATGTTTTGAAGACTCGGGGTATGCCGATGATGGTCTCAACATGGGAGATGGCTGCTATACCCCCCCCGGATATTTCGACCAAAAAACAGTTGAAATAGAAGGCGGATAACGGTTACTAAAAAAGCCAGCCGGATGCGGAGATGTGTGGTTGTACTTTTGGATTACTATAGGGTGCTAGGTGAGGATGATGGAATGAGTGATGAATTACATCACATGGAGAGATGGGCGGAAAAGATGAAACGGTAGCCAGAATGAGAGTAGTTGGAGAAATGGTGCCCTGAAAATCCTTAATCTAGTTCCTATAATCACGGGGAGGGGGGGGGTCTCTCGTGTCTTCTGATATACATATGCTATACTCCGGGAGAGAAAGAGAGCGAGATATATCGATATTGACTTTCAAGCATAATTCATTCTATTTCACTAGCTAGCCAGCATCATCCCCCCGATGGGTTCTAGTTCGACAGGCTGGTAGGGTCGCGGATAGCCGGTGGGTGGGATCCAGCAACGGTTGGCGGGCTCAGGCTTTTACCGTGTGGGGGAAAAGTACTACTACCGTATGAGAATCCTTCTTGAAGGTTTTTGTTTCGGAACACGGAGATTAGGGGGGGGGGGCGGAGATAAGTGGATATTATAACTCGAATTTTATACTATATATATATTTCTCCAGCGAATGAGAGGGGGGGGACTGAAGGCCGGAGTGTGAACACGAGGGGGAAAAGTATAATCTCTTGCAAAACCACATAAATGCTATCCCGCTAGCCAACCTATCCACACGCTATTCTCGCTCCCAGAGTTTAAGTTCGCAGAAGGAATAATTTATGTAGCGGTTGGTGGTGGTGGTGGGGGGGGGGTTGTATCAGGCTAGGCAAATACAAGGAGTTGGAGAGTTTTAAGTTTTATGTAATTGCTGGAATAGTCAACTCAAGACCGTCGAACGCACGGGATATCATAAGTACGCGGCAGGCATTAACGAACTACATTCACGGGAGGAGGGCGAAAAAGTTTCTGGCGATTGAGCTCATTTTCTGTAACGCCGAAATTCGCCATTCGAAACGTTTGCTTACCAAGCTATCATACTACGAGTACGTTGAACCGGGGCAGACGGGAGAATTCCCGGGGACTGTACAAGTGGATATGTATCCCCACGTAAAAAGATTATCAATCCTCCAACCAACCCCTTACAGGGCGCTCCAGCTTCCCCTACCACCTTGTTCCGACACGTCAAATGTTGGGACGCTGTTGTGATGGCAACCGACTTGGCGAATTGGTGATAGTGTGGTCTAGGAGCGGCGGGTATCATAGAACTTCATGGCTTGTATGATATGCATCTTCAGTTGGTACTGGATAACATGTTCTTCGAATTGGCCAATGGGGTATTGTAACCGTGAGGTGGCTTTGGATTACGAATTTGGAGGAAGGAGTTTCAGTTTTCCGATGAGCTACAACAGATAATTGAGGAGTGAGGGTTTTTTATTGCCAATTTTTGACGTGAAAAACTGTTCAATCCCCGAGGATTCTTTTGCCCACCTCCTGTTCGGGGAGGGGGATAACAAAGGGGAGCAGACCACCTCTTATCCTTCATGTATTGATTGTACATATCCTTTCCAATGTATGATACTTTTAACATATCGGATCGTTCATCGCTTTCCACAGTGGCAAAGCTCCCATTGCAATGTAATTGCCTGTTCTCTTGATTTCCTGCCGAGTGCGGGATTGTATGTCCTTGGCGGACTTGCCGCGAGATGTTTTGCCTTTTGTTTTTTAGTTTATTCCCACTGGCACCCATTGTGGTTCTTCAGTCTCAAGCCAACCAAGTGGAACACTTGAGACAATTGCACGAGTGATTTTTCATGATATCTATCACATTACCCGTTTACGGAGTGGCTGAGTTCTGCCTGCTGGATAAGTCATGATACCTGCCAAGTTCACGTGCGGTACCCCCCCCTTTTTTACGAAATCGCGTAATGCCGGATGGGGAGGGAGTGCAATTGGGGAAAAAGGAATCACGTTTTGAGCACCTCCCGCTGCTAAGAATCACATGGACGCAAGAGCTTGTTTCGAACGATGAGATTCCAAGACAAATTTGGCACCAGCTTCAGCGACCACCAACATCCCAGCGCGGACGGAAAAAACTTGATACCTGATAGTGCCCTTGGGCGATCGATAGGGGTGGATTAGAAGTGTGCAGATCGGTGCGGTCTTTACCACCCACGAACTAGACCAAGTACATGAGATGCGATGCCCATCTCCACGGATATCCGGGTGCAGCTACGGACAGACGGACAGACAGACGAGAGCTCTTTCCACATCCACTCCGAGCGACAGCGACAGCGCTCCCGCGCACTTTCCGGTTAAGGAAGTGGTCCCGAATCCACCCGTTTATCCGTCCATCCGTCGAACATGCAGCACGGGATAAAAAAAAAACACTTTACAGAAGGTCATTAATCATGATACGTCGACCCCTCCCACACGTTTTTCTTACATCCCTTCTGATCCTCCCATCGGTCTTTTGTTGGTTTCTTTTTTTTTTTGCTCGAACGTGGTCCGGATCGATCGGGTGATAGTGCTGTCATACCTGATCACTCGGGTGGGGCTTGACGGTATTGCCCCGGGTCGCGCGCACACACAAACGGGGGAGCGGGAGGTGAGGTGGTATGATATGAGAGGTATATGGAGGGGTATCGGTTGAGTGGAGAGAGAGAGAGAGAATTCCTTGCTTGATTGTCGGTCGATAGACGCACCTGAGACTGTCTTGCATAGGAGTCAGGAGCGTCTATATATATCTATCTGACTCCTGCCCTTTCCTAGATCCTGACGTCCCGAGCGGTCACGGTAGGTAGGTAGGTAGGTGGGTAGGTGGGTAGGCAGGCAGGTAGGTAGGTAGGTGGCTAGAACACGTCGGTACTTTCCACCGCATTGAAGCAATCCTTCCGACAGCCATTTTATACCAGCTGGTAGTTGTTTCATGCCAGACCCTTCATCGGGAAAAATACTGCAAGTTTGCAGCGCGATCGACGGTGAAAGGGGAGGGATTGTTTGAAAATCGCCGGCTTCACAGCCCGATTGACTTATTTTTGGACAAAGAGTAAACTTCAAAGATTAGATTATATCGTATCATAAATTCGGAATTTTTTTTTTTTTTTTTTTTTTTTTTTTTTTCAATCCTTGTTTATGATATCTTTTTTTTTTCTTCCGCTCCCCCGCCCGTAGGGCGATAGATAGATACCATGTCCTATGTATCATACACGACCCAGATCAAGTTCAACCACCTAGAAACCGACCATATTTTTTTTTCTCCCTGCCGCTTTACCGAGAAAGGCTAAAGTTTCCAGTCCCCTGGCTTTCCCCCCCCCCCACCCCCACACCCCCATAGGGTAGGATCTGTTGTTGTTGACTTCCTGCCCTACCGGTACTTGATAGATCCCTTGACTGCCTGTGACTTAGTCTACCGGTATTGTGAGATCTACAGTCTCCTGCTAATTATAGGAGCTATTTGGTTCTTGGCGTCTTGACTACTGCCACGAGCTAGGTATCACGTAGTGAGATGCTATTGCCGTGGGAAACTGATACTCATCCTTGCTTGATTGAAGGTGGATTTGGGACCTTTTGAATGAGTTTGTGAACAGCGATACCGGTATTGCATTGAACGAATTATGGGCGGTAGACACATATTTTCGAGACGGGGGCTGAGTTGGCGGAAAAATCCCTCCGTGGTGCAAGAGGAATAACTATACCTGGGAATATCGGCGGTGGTGCAGGAGGGGTGGAGCTTAAGTTTGCAGTGGAAGAAGGGCAGGATTTGGATGGAGCTATGATATGATTGTGGATCTGTGGCCGGAGAGCGCATCACGGGGTAGTATGATAGCCATGACGCTTTATCTATGGCTTGTAATAAACCTTCATTCACAACTCACCACAACTCGCACATCTCCGGTGAGCTTGACCCAATCCCTACATAATACACACTCCATCGTGGGTTCGTTCTCCAGCTTGAACGGCCGCAGGTGAGATAATTCCATCACCAATAATCGAGAAATGCCGAGATCCAATGAATACCACAGTGCACTCTTCCATCCTCGTAACTCCTCACGAATTCGATCACTAGAGCATCCCCCCACCACCTTCATGCCTTATCACTTGCGTGTAGGCAATATTGCACGTGGAATCGCCGTCGTTTGCACGGTACTGTATCATGCTAGAGTATCACTTGAGCAGTCTAGAATTGAAATGTGTAGCACCGGCTTATTTGGGCGGATGGGAGTACGGTATGCTATAAATCTATGCGGACCGGGTCGTTTTAATCATGGCCCATACTGAACGGTACGGATTTTGCGGTGTTCTGAGCACTGGGTTGCACCTTCCGGCTTCTTTTTGGACGACAAGGTTTTTTTCTTCTGTTGTAACGATTACTCGAATAGGCTAGTGCTACACGTTTCAATTCGGACAGGAACGAACGTTTCGATAACTTTTTTATGGGGTAGTAGTCTAATGTACGGTAATCGTGTTACCGTATCTGTCGCCGCTTTGTGGTCAACGGGGCAGCGAATTTGGAAACGTCACTCTTAGCACGGGGTTTTCAAGTTGGTCCCATGCTGCTTGAGATGCTGTTAGAAGGTCCATCATCTTGTCTACAGGTATGATATTTCTTAGGAAGGCGGCGTGACTAACGGGATTTACGGTATCATAATTATCATACTAGGAGACTCGATAGGTTCAAACTAGGCGGTGGTTTGGCGTGTGGCATGGCCAAGGGTTAGGGATAAATTCAGTTGCGTCTTGTTGAATAACGTCGGTAAGGATATGACATAAATAGGTGTCGATGCTATGGGAATGTGAATGTTGTTACCGGTATGCATGTTGGAGTGACTCTCGTCTCCAATTGGCGCCATTTATTCCCTTTTTTTTCTATGCGAAAGAGAAGGTGTAGAGATCCCGCTACCTTGTAACGATCACCTATGATTTAAAAGAAATAAAATATGTTGGATCGCTAGTTTATTCAGCATCAATGTGCAAAATTGTCCACCCACTGGCTATGAACATGGCAAAAAAAAATGAAGGCTATTGAAAGTTTATTGTCTTGACCCAAACGCTCGCGGATCCCTCGCAAAAATAACAGCCTTATCAAGGAACCCCGCAGTGATGGTAGAGTGACAAGGAAGGAAAGAAGATGATCTTGAAATATCGAGAGAGAGCTAAGGACTAGATAGGGGAAGTCTGACGCCAAAAAATCCCTACTAGTGCTGCGATGAAAACAACGGGCAAGACACTGCCGAGCTCCCCTAGACCCGCCCATTGGGGCTCGATCCGGAATTTAACGAAAGCGCCAGCTGCTGCGAGAACAGCGAATAAATTCCAGAAGATGGCCCAAGAGAAGCCTGCCAGAATGCATCGCTTGACGCGGATACATAGGTCCAAGAATTCAAGGATCGAATTCAAAGAGGTAGACAAAACAGCAATATCGGAAGCAGAGACAGCAACTTCGGTTGAGTCCCCAAACGAAAAACCAACATCGGCCTGGGTGAGTGCCACTGCGTCGTTTGTGCCATCGCCCAGAAACAAGACCGTACCAGGGGAGGTTTCCTGGAGAGATTTAATCTCAGCGGATTTCTGGTCGGGCGAGCAGCCATATCTATAGTTTTGATTGGAGAGGCCGAGCTCTGTGGCAACCTTCTCAACGGCCCCCTTGTGGTCCCCTGAAAAGATATAGGCCTCTATTTTCCTGCGGCGAAGTTCCGCAATCACTGCAGGGGCTTCGGGTCGTATAGTATCTTCTAGGCCAAATATGGCCCGTAGACTGTTATCGATCGAGATAGTAAATACGCTGAGCCCTTGTTTGACGATTTCCAATACCAAAGGGTGGCTTTCGCCTCCTATCGCGGTCCAGCTTGGCTGACCACCTCTGATGGTTCCCCTCTCAGATATGGCCTGCAAGCCCTTCCCGATGATGGTTTCAACCTCAAGACCTGAGATTTCCTCACCCGCACCAACTTTTGCTGCTAGTGCCCGGGCAACTGGGTGTTTCTCGTTTTTGCAGAGAGTTCGAACTATTTGTTCCGCATCGGTGTCAAAACCACCCCATTCCCCATTGAGGAAACACATTGCTGTAACCACATTCAGCTTCCCAGTAGTCAAGGTTCCGGTTTTGTCAAAAACAACCTTTTTGGCGTTCCACCCTCTCTCCAGGGCCTTCGGGTTCACAAGTAACAGGCCACATTTCCTGATGCCAACTCGACTAGTGAAGACGATGACCATCGGAACAACCAGTCCGATTGCGCAAGGGCAAGATACCGCAAGAGTAGCGACGGCGTAAGTGATAGCAATAACGGCACTCTTTCCCCAAGTTTCCTGGCGAGTAAGTCCGTGAACAAGAATCCAGATAAGAAACACTGTTGTTGCAACCCCGAGTATGAGAGGAGTGAGATAGAGAGCAACTTTATCTGCAATTGCCTGAATTTTTGGTTTCTCTCCACCAGCAGACCGGACCATGCGCCTAATAACAGATATGGTGTTCTCGTGTGGGAGCCTTGTGAGCCGAAACCGGATGCTTCCTGTAACTACAGTGCTTCCAGCCATTACAAGACTGCCAGCCTTCATAACTGCAGGTTTGCTCTCGCCGGTCAAAAGGCTCTCATCCACCTCTGCCTTACCGTCAACTACTACCCCATCTGTAGCGATTACGTCGCCCTTTTCAACGACCAGGACATCGCCGTATTGTAACAAATCAGGGCTTATCGCTTCTGGAGCAGCGCCTTCGACGGAAAGCATAGCCTTGGTGGTGTTTTTATCCTTTGGCGCTTCTTCTCCAACATCAACAACCCTCTTGAGCGCCCACATCCTCACTTTGGCTGTTATCCATCTTCCGGTAAGTATGAGAGTTACAAGGAGACAGCAAGTTTCAAAAAAAGGTTCAACGGGTTGGCTCTCCGGTGTCAAGCTGCCATTGCGTCCGGAGATTATTAAGATAGCTACGGAAGCAGCCCAAGCTGCACCAGTCGCCACTGTGATGAGCACGTCCATGTCGATCCTCTTACCACCCGCACCTCCTCGAACTATGGTGCCCCATGCGCTCTGGTAGATGTTGTATGCCGTACCCATCACCGCAGTTGCCAAGAAAACTTGGATAATATACACCGAAGGATGAGGTATGTTTAGGGGAGCCCATGCAAAGATCAGCACCGGGATTGTTAACAAGGCCGCGATGACAGTTTTCCACCCCAAAATCTTCATATGAGACTTTTCTAAGTCTGCTGTCAACATCTCTTCACTTGGAATAGGAACGAGATGTGCTTCGGTTCCGTGATCTCTATCGTTTATGGTAGCGAGCAAATCTCGGATTCCAATAACGGTAGGGTCATACGCCGCTTCGAACAGATGTCTCCCTTTAGCGGTTTCGAGAAGTTTCGCTTTTGCCATCCCCTCGATGCCCTCGATAGCCCGATAGCCACCACTAATGCTGTTGATTGAGATCCAGGCTTTGGCGAGCCCAGCATCTTGCATATCTCCTGAATCCAGAATGACTACTCTGAACCCCGTGGAACGCTTCAGCTGTTCCATAATCTCATTCTCGTGCGCAAAATCGGGAAGGAAGTTTAGATCAGCTCTACCCATTAGGAAGTTCACATTTACACTCTCTTTCTGGACCCCTGATGTCGATTTGAGGGCATGCACGACCTTGTCCGCACAACCAGTGCACGTCATGCCAGTAACCCCAAGGGATAGAAAGCGGGGCGGGGTGTCCTCCTCTACTGTGATAGAGACCGCTGCATTTTCGGTTTGTGTTCCGCCGTGATTATGAGAATGGGGGGAACAGCAACTACTTGCCGTGTATTTTTCCGGGATTTGACAACATCCTTCCGATAGGGTAAGAGAGACCTGGGATTGTGTCTTGTAGTCTGAGATTGCACTTTTGGCTCTTTTTCTTAGATCCTTCATAAGTGCACAATAGCACTTGACTAAATTCCCGGAGGCAGAAGTAAGGGTAAGAGCAGTATCTTTGGCGAGCGCAAAACATTTAGAGCATGTTAATTTTTCCGTATGCTGGGCTCTTTGCCGTCCATGGCTATGGTCGCGGTTGTCGTGGTGGTCGTGGTGGTCCTCATGATGAGGTGTGTGTTGTGACTTGCTGGTCCAATTGAGGTTGGGCAAAGAAGAAATGGAACCATTTATATTACAACAGCGAGTTTCCGGGTCGGTATCCCCGTTAGAGTCGTTGCAACGGCTCCTGCAAAGAGTAGCGGCATAATCTAATAAACAGTTTTCTATATAGCTTAGAGCGTTAGCCTCAGGCGCAACGACAACCCCACTCGTATACCACCGGGATTATAGGAGAAAAAAAAACAGCACCCTTACCATCGCAGGAACAGTAGTTGTCAGTTAATGAGCAGCACTGTTTTATGGTCTTTTCCGGCATTTCCCTAGGCGCTGGTTCTGAACTTTCTACAATGCTTGTGGTTGTATGCTCGTGCCCACAGCCACAGTCACTCTCGCACCCTGCGTCTTGGATTTCATGGAGATGATCGTGTGAATGGTGCTCAATTGACGGGGCCACACGAGGGGGGTTTTCATCACATTCTTTCCTCGAGCAGCAGCGACGAGGTTCTGGAGATCCCGTCGAGTTAAGAGAGCTATGAGGGAGATTTTTGTCGCATTCTCTCCTCGAGCAGCAGCGACGAGGTTCTGGAGATCCCATCGAGACGAGAGAGCTATGAGGGGGGTTTTCCTCGCATTCTTCCCTTGAGCAGCAGCGACGAGGTTCTGGAGATCTCGTCGAGACAAGAGAGCTATGAGGGTTTTTTTTGTCGCATTCTTCCCTCGAGCAGCAGAGACGAGGTTCTGGAGATCCCATCGAGGCGGGAGAGCTACGGGGGGGGTTTTCGTCGCATTCTTCCATCGAGCAGCAGCGACGAGGTTCTGGAGATCTCGTCGAGACAAGAGAGCTATGAGGGTTTTTTTTGTCGCATTCTTCCCTCGAGCAGCAGAGACGAGGTTCTGGAGATCCCATCGAGACAAGAGAGCTACGAGGGTTTTTTTTGTCGCATTCTCCCCTCGAGCAGCAGCGACGAGGTTCTGGAGATCCCATCGAGACGAGAGAGCTACGAGGGGGGTTTTCGTCGCATTCTTCCCTTGAGCAGCAGCGGCCAGGCCTTGGAGATTCCATTGAGACAAGAGAGCTATGAGAACAACGAGTCGGGAATTCGTTCAGATCTGGTTTCTGAGAAATAGTCAATGGAAATATCTGGTTAACTTAGTTTGGTAGGATACTTACAGGAGCACTCCGGGTGCCGAGTCGATGGAGATTAGAGTGTATGTGGTTGGGATAAGTGTCAAGGAGATGAAGCTCTAAGAGGAGAGAGAGGAAGGATGGGACTTGGGTATAGGGAGATAGACTGAATTGAACGGAGATTAGCAGAAGCCTGTGTCTCTAGGAAGTACTATGGGATGACTTGGTAGAGAAGGAGGAGAGCGCAAGCGTCGCGGTTATCCTACTCCTTAACCAACGACTTCGGTGCCGTTTTATTCCACGACACGACAAACGCACAAGCACCCGTCCTGCGGACAAACCTGCGGAAGTTTGCATCATGCAAACAGAGTACCGCTGCTTAGAGATTATTTTGTGATACCTTGCCCTCGACCACTGGATCTCTCGTTATCGGTTGAATTTTTTGAGGGTATTGGAAATGTTGTACATGGTCGAGGGTACATCGTAGTAAAGTAGGCAAGCAATTCCAAGCTGTGAGTTTGGGATTCTTGTTGATTGAAGGTCAAGCAGTAGTATGGTAACAAGACTGTTAGAGGTGTATTTCTCGGTTCCCAAAGTCCTAGCTCTTACAACTCAAGTGCCCTGCTCTCATATCAAGTTCATTCTCATGCAAACCCAGTGGTAAACGGGGTCAATCCTACCGCCTCTGCAAGGAAGGCTTGAATATGTGGAGGAAGATCTAATTGCCCCCGACGGGGTGAAGGCCCGTCAAAAAGCTAGCCTACTCAAAAGCTCAATATTACCTTACGAGTAGATTTTGCGGGGCGGCTCCGGTGGTAAGACCAACTCCACAAATCTGTGGATAAGCGTTAGCCTGCAGATACCGGCATTGAGCTTCGTCTTGGTTCGACAACAAACCCTGAGAGGATATTTTAGCGGAAGCGAGAGATTGGGCGTGCTGTTTACAGATCGGGGGACCGCACCACTTGGTCATCATATCCTAATACCGCTCACCATCTACTCGGCAGAGAGGCAGAGAGTTGAGTTGCGCGCAGCACGGCGTGGGTTAATTTACAGGATTTACGGGCGAGATTCGCCTGCCGCTGGTACGATACTGTCAAGCACACTGAATGGGGATTTCCTTGTAATCGGTCTCAAATGGCAACAGAACGCGTTCTTTCCACTCTTTATGGCCAGAGCCAGGCCTAATCTGGGCTGAACTGGAGTTTTACTTCACCTCCGACTTTATTTCAATCCACTGTGGACTACCCAAGTGCTGTGCTCGAGTACTCTACCGGCGGTAAGAGAATCTCGCCAGTTGATGCGGCCTATTGACCACAATAGCCGAGGCAATAATCCCCGCGGCTCAATGGCAAACCTCTACCGGTATTGAATGAATTAACAAGGAAGTGGTGGGCAGGATCTCTTTTCCTTTTGCCTTCGAAGGAGCGAACTATCATGCACCACCGTTTCCGCTGCTTCCGCGCTAGGGCTTGTCCCGGGCAAGAAGTACTCCAGTACAGTGCCCGAAGATAGGGGCTCGAGGGATGTGTGGTATAGTAGATATCTGCGCGTATCTGAGCGCCCATATAAAATGTACCTCCCATGTTTTCGGGTACGGTACTTGACCGGGGAAGGTACCAGCATATTAGCACCTCCTTATAACGTCCTTTTTCTATTCTATAATGAAAAGATTCAGCAGGGGTTCGATTGCCTACAAAAACCGTCACTCTAACAAAAAGGTACAAGTTGAATTGGATGGGTGTACATGAAGCTGGCCGTGGCTCCGAGGTTGCAGTTCCAATTCTCGAAATTCACTCCGCCTCGTCCACGGATTCACTCCCTTCCACTTACTTCCGCGTTTCCCCCCCGTCTTCCTCCTTAGGTCCCACTCACACTTATCGCCCTCGTCCTGTAATTCCCGTACTAGAGGCATGCAGCCCCAGGATCGAAAAAGCATCTTTCTGGTGCTAGGTTTCGGGGGTGACTCCAGATTTGTATGCAGGGAAGACGTCACACACGCAAAGGTCCCTTTACTCGAAAAACCCGCATAAACGTTCTTAACCCCAGGCCTAAATGACTCTACCGGTATTCTCGCTGCGCTAATCCCATCACTATCTCTTAGGCTGCTGAGGCACAGGAGTCTAGTTTAAAATGTTGAACACGACTGTTTTGAGTACTCGAGTAATCAGGAGTGAATATGGCGGGGCTTTCACTTTTCGAAAGTCACCCCATGCTGGGCAGCACAGATTTTGCGGAATTCTGAAAACTACACCTCTTTGGAACAACTAAGTTTTTCTTATCACCGTTACCAAAATAGGCTAGTCAACATTTCACCTGAGCTGGCGGGAATGTCCGAGCGGCGGAGGGGAGATTACCGGTAATACTTGGGACACCGTACTGTACCTGACTTCATTCCTGGGACGAATAGCAGTACTACTCGTACTCGTACAATATATCCAAAACTTGGCGTTCGTTATAGCGAAACGCAGCGTCCCTGAAAGAGCCCGTCCTGCAGTAAAATGGTTGGAGGGGTTGTCATGCAGTAAAACTTAACTTGGCAAGATTCGCCGAAGACCCTGATCGTCGGTCTTTGCTCCTTCTGCGGGTCTGTTTTGCACTCATCGCCTGGATCACCGGTTTCGGTGGGCGGCGGTGGCTCGCTCCCGTTAGGGAGGTTCGAATGCTTGGTATCAACGAAGCTCAGATTAACACTGCTCAGTTGCAGTATGGTGCCGTGGGTCCAGCTGTAAGCGTTGCAGCAGACGCAGAGTACGAGTACAGTACAGTATAGTACTGGTATAGTGCTGGCGTCCCTACTAGGTTTCCCCGCAGTTCATGGGAACTGTACTAGCGCCGGTACTCGGAGATGGAGGTAAAATTGAGGAGAACAGGGATAGGAACAAGGGATTTTGGGAAAATCGTACTGTTGACATCATGGAAAATAAAGGGGGGCGGAGGAGGTCAAAACTCCGGAGCAGCTACAAAACTCTACGGATTTGAACACAGAGGAAAAGGTTAGATTGGATTGCATAAAGTAATTTAACGAAAAAAAATTAAGCAATCAAGTGAGTGAAGAATTCAATAATCAAACAGTAACTTGAAAGCAATCGAGTAAACAATTCAACAATTTGGTGGTGGAGCAAGTAAGTGGATAAATGAAAAAAAAATAAACTATCAAGTAATAAAACAGTTAAATGATCAAACGAGAATTTGCTCAGCTCAGTTGACGTCAGGCATCCAAGCAGATAAATGAACAACCGAGCAGCCAGGAGGGTGGATGAAAAATAAAAATAAAAAATACGATCGAGCAATTTGTGATGCCGGTGCCAGACACCTAAGGTGACAATTCCCATACAAAGTATGATATCTCACTTGAAAAGGCGACAAGAGCACTTGATTACAGGAAAGGAGATAAACTACCACTTGGTGACTACCTCTAATTGCCAATCGTTTTAATAATTTTGACTAGCTGAGTACTTGTAATGGTAGGATTGCTCGAGAAACTCCACTTTTACCTCCATCTCTGAGCATAATATCTTAATGTAGTAACAACATTTCAGTAGTAAATACAACCCTAATACTTAAGTTTTATATTAACAATATTTACCAGATGCAGATTTAAAGTCTATATGTGTCAAATGCTGAGAGAGTATTGTATTCCTCGGTTATTATACTACTCGAATGAGATATTATGTAGAATGCTATATGCTATATGGTGTGATGATTTCCAATACTGAATAGTGTATCGAGCACAGCTCAACAACAACCTTAAGTCACTTGGTCTGCCTACTAGTCATAGGGTGGTAGGTAGCTGATATATTATGCCCCGATATTGAGACGCCGAAGAGAGACTTTCGACGAAAGTTTTTGTCACATTGACCATTTTAATAGCTATTCGGCAAGGAATTAGATAACCAAGTTTGGTTAAAAGGCCAACAACTACCATTACTGGAAGAAAACCCGCACTGATCGGTAAAAATACTCTATCCCTGTAAGAACTTTGACGGAATCGAACCAGGTGGAGCTATAAACACCACCACAATTTCTGCTGCATATCCCCCCCGCACCGGTGTATGTGGTGTCGTTCCGCCATACCCCGCTATTTGAGGCTACGGTACTTCTAGGGGCAATTTTTTCGAGCTCGATTTTCACAGCTTCTTATCCCAGGACCTTCCTGATTGCTTAGGCTCGCCGGCTCATCGTTGTGGGCTGGGTACTACTAAGGGGTCTCGCTGCGAGCAGTACATCCCAAACTAAGTATGATATCATAGTATCACAGGGGAAACTTAGGACCGCTTCTAGAGTTTTGTTATCGTTTCCACGAAGTTAACCCTACCCAGCACATTCTGGTTCAGGTGCTAAGAGAATGACCATAATAATATTATTATCATTTTCTATAATGGTTGCGAAGGGTATACGTATCAACACCGTTACCTCAAAGACATATAGGCAAACTAGCTTCGAAAATCGCCCATTGGGATTCAGCGACCTATTCTATGGCGACTTCCCAGCCTCTTTTCTTGCTCCTTTGAAGGCGTAGGTCGGTAGACCTTGGCGCTGTGTGGTGGCCAAAGGGGGTCCGGCATCGCAGCAGAGTTCTAGCTATCGAATCCAGACTTCCATTTTGGGGTATTTGCGCTGTGAATATTTATATTTCCTCCGGGCACGGCTTTCTCGGATACACCGGCAGGCATAGTGGAGGATTGCACGGCATAGTCAAAAGAGGATAGAAATGCTATATTCAAAGACGATTACCCGAAACTCACAGGGGCAGCTAGATACAGGGATGCAGCGCTATCGGCTCGGGCAGCACCAGCTTGCTGTCGGTCAAATCATTGACCTAATACTACACTTGTACTCGTACAGCAATTTCTTGGAACCGCAGGGTGATAACTACTCCCAAAGTACTGATTAGTCCTATGACATGAACCGCAGCTTGCTTGATCCCAGGACCTCCCTCTCCCTACTCCATTCTGATCACCCAAGGCATCATACCGCTCACAGAAAAGGCATCAAATCCGACCCATCACACAACAAAGGAATATACGACGTCAAACCTAAAGAGAACACCCGAAGTTTCTTATCGACAATATAAAAAACAGTACAGCTTCAAGTCCCGATGGCCCCGTATCACGAGGTACTGTGCTCCACTAGTCACACCAGTACCGTATCATACTTTATAACTTTGTTACCCTACTCCCAATACTCGAGTACATGACAACCCCATTACATCCCATAATAATCTCCCACTAACCATATCTAGACCCCCGAACTGCATTGCGCAGTGCTATGCCACCACCGCTCGCCTAGCAAGGGTGGGCCTGGGTCCTAACATAAGGGACAAAGGTTGAAATGCTGTGGTCCGTATGTCGTGTCACATACTATACCGCTCTATGCTGCACTCTGCACCCATTAACCTTTCCGAAGGCTCGGTCTGGGTGTGACGAAATCGCTTGGGGCGCTGGGGCAGAAGGGAGAGGTCACATCAAACGTTGCGAACGTGATTGGAGATCGGGAGTGTAAGGATGGAGTTGTCTTACTTATGGCTCGGGAAGGGGTGATAAGATTTTGAAGAGGTTGGGGGATAGAGGGGAGGGGGGAGACGTTGATTGCTGGATTGGTCAATGGTGCTGTAGGTTCGGCTGGAGAGATTCCGGTGGCGCGATTTGGTAGACCAGGTGTATTTCAAATGACGGAAAGTGTAGGGGTGTTTGTGGTGGATATGGGGCTATTAGTGATTTTTAGGTGGTTAGGAGGATGAATGTCGTGGGGCTATGGAGGGAATTATTGCAAGGTCAAGCTGCGCAGAAGTTGGATTATTCAAGAGTAGAAGATTCAAAACGCCTTCAATTTGGTGTAGATATTGGGAACAGCTAATGGAAAAAGTGCTCATTTTACTAGCACTTCCCACGCTGCAGGTAGTTTCTTGTGCTGGAGATATCTGCACAAGTGTGTACCTACAAGTACGAATGCACTCGCATTAAGAACTTTATTTTTTCCTTGTCCGCCTCACATTATTGAACAATCAACAAACTTCTCTCCTAACACAATTACTCTTGTGTCTTTCAAACCTCCTTATCTTGATCCCGAACAACCTCTGGTCTGATACAACACCTTGGGTCAAAGTTTGGTAAGGATGGACTATGATTTCAATCCCTCAACAAGATCTATGATATCACTAATACAAATATTGGATAGGAACTCTAGGTATGGTATCATACCTAAATTTAGTATAATTCCCCATGTTATCATTTCCCGGGTCAGCAATTCACACCCCAGAAAAATGGTATGTTTCTTTTCCCCAGATATTATGCTGTATTAACTTGAATAAGAGAAACAGTCGCTAGTCTGTTAAATTAGAGTGTGGCAGAGCTTGCACAAATGGAACCCTGCCAAAAGTGAAGGAATCGAATTCTCTTAGCTTTTTTCTGCTACCGTAATTTTAATAGTCAATCCGGAATTCCTGCTTCCTTCTTGGGGGTTAATTGAGATTTAACTAACCTGTGGTAGTATTGCAGCATTTGAATACCATCCAAGATATGTTACCGGTGGGAAATTCCTAGGGGAACATGCGATAACTGTGCAATATACCACAGAAGTAGAACATACCGAAGGTGATTTACACGGGCCATTGGGTGTTATGGAAAGCTGGAGGGGCAAAGTACTCAAGGGCGAAGTTGGAGACCCAACCCGCGGTAGTAGATACACCCACCCACTTAGCATGCCATTGAAGAGGGAAGATTTTCAGAAATGAAAATATAGGCGGCAGGTGCTAGAGTTATATATTATGTTTAGGTGATGTCGAGGGTTAGCTTATAACGCAGGTAGCAAACCCAATTCCGTAAAAGGCGATAAATACTTATGTATCATAACAATATTACGATAACTGCAGGCGAATACACCTGTCGCATAGCTTCCCAGAACCCTCTACTTGATGTTTGCATTTCCGCCAACTTCTTTCAGATGGTGACCACCAGTCTTGATCAACCCAACGACGGCAAAGTTTGACTCCCTAGCAATACCGCCATAGAGGAACAGTGACCGCCCACGGGGGTCCACGAACAGAAGTATTATAGCCACAGTGACAAAGTGGCACTTGATCGAGGATGGCGAGAAGTTAACGTTTCTAGTGAGTTTGGTCATGTTGAAGACGTACATGATATAGTACATCATAACACTGCCCCCGAGAAGCTGTTGCTAGATTATACAGAAGAAACTGCGGCTTGGTACCGATTAATGTGCTGCTAGAGGGTAGGGTGTGGGATTGGATGGGTAGAAGCGTACTCGAGTACCCAGTCCGGCTCCGAATATTGGGCCCAAACAACCCCATGATCGTCAATTCGCTTCCAGGGGAAGCAAGTGCTTGTGCCTCAAGCACTTCTTCAAACTCTACCTACACTAGTGGGTCGTGGATGTTGCCCTTCCCACATAACAGAGCAAGAACACCGAGTGCCTCATCCCGGCAATCCTCCTAGATGTACTAACATGGATACTATGGGAAGAAGAGTGTAGCGATCAATAATTGCACAGGGATAGCTTGAATTCCTCAAGCTGATCTGAAAGGTGCTTGCCCGTTGACAAAAGCGCAACAATAGGATATCCCCGGGTGCGAAGGATATGGTCAAGGATATTTTTTAGGGAAAGTTCGGTGGGGTAAACAGGGGCTTTGGGGGACGTAATTTAATTTACGGTACATTACACCAACTATACAATTGAGATGTTAAAATATGGGGATGTGGTGTACCGGTAGGTTTGTTGGTACTGACCAGCTAACCCGTTGGTAACACGACTAGCGACCTGATAGGCAACATTCTAGGCACTTAAGGTGACCACAGATCCGATAGCCCAAACAATGGAGGCGACAAACAAAGCATGTTTTCAACCTAGTACATCGGAGGGATACCCAGCACGCACAGCACCAGCAAAGGGCCCATCTAACATTGAAGTGGTAATCTGTCCTTCGGCATCCTTAGTACCTGAGTGGATTGGTTTGAAGGAAAGAGAAAAGCACATCCCCTTGAAGGCATGAATCGGGCGAACCGAAACAGTCCATGAATTGCCGGGTTCCAGTCCGTGGCCCTCATGGAACTAATGCCGAGACGAAAAGAGTACCTCCAATTGTGCCAAAAGCAGTGTGCATCATTGATCGGTAAGTCTTGATGATCCAGGTATGCGAAATCCCTACCCAAGGATATTGTACCATAGATATTACTTATCCTATACATATTTGTGTCTTCTCCAGGTTCTGGTATGAAGAAGAAAGCCAATACCTTACTCGACTTTGCGAAGTCCTTCTATTCACATCTCAAGTTCGGAGCAGACAGACCACTCAGACTTATATCATTCCTCTCGCGCAATTCCCTTGGGAAGCTCTCTACTTTGCCTCTAGCTGCGTGTTTTTTTTTTTTTTGGCCCAACCCCATTCCCCCATAGTGACCTAGAATACACCATGGAGCTTGGATTGTCACAGATTAAGCATCAGCGGTCAACCCAGGTATCATTACCTAAAAGGTATCTTATCTTTATCCAGACAGAATTATGAGTAAAAAAAAGCAAGGGATGCAAGGAAACATACAGTGTGCAGGTTGATTACCTTGGGGCTTAGTCACTCCCCGCTGAGTGCTTGTACGAGTACCGTAAGGTGTAGTGCCGCTAACGGTTTCAAGGATGCTGCTACAGCGTAGGAGTTCACATCCGGCATCTTCAACTTTTGATCAACAGGAAAAAGGGTCAAGTATTAACCGAGAACAGAAAACTAAATCGATTCTTGGCCCCAGTCTAAGACGTTTGATTCAGGACTCTACCACTTTATCAACCGAGTGGGGTAATTCAGCCTGATATATAATAACTTTACTTGAGGTTTCTGGGGTTGAGCTCAAGCCATGAGATCTGCTCCGCCTAAGGAAGCCGTCAAGAAAGCGCGGCCCTCATGGCGCAAAACAAGCCCCAGGGCTTGATCAAGATCCTCACCCAATGAGAAACAGTGGAGAAAATAGATCGAGTGATAATGGTGAAATTCAGCTTACGTATTGGGCTCAACTTGGTGTCATTTGCTTCTTACGTAGATTTTTGATATCTTTCAAGAATAAGGTATCATACCTCTATTGATAGAGGGCATAGGTCCGATTTTGGACTACATATTCTACGCTCGCTTGATCTCCCGTCAGTTGGCATTCCAGCCTAGTTTCTAAGAATTAAAGTACTAGGACAGATGTGGACGCACCTAAAAGAGGATTATACCAATGAACTGCGCAGAACTTGATACTTCGCATACCGGTACGGGCAGTTTCGGTCACTGGACAAAAGTCTTGGTGATGGCTCCAGCTGGGGCGCTATCCGTGCTCTACTCTAGGTTGCAACGGGATCCTATGCTTTCTTCGCAAAGCAATTGAGGGGGGACATTGGATGAAAAAATTATATACCATAGACTAGAAATTAAATTGGAGCGGTAATGATACAACTCACTAACCCTCCTTCTAATAGCTGGAATAACATATGATACTAGCCGTACGCATTGGCCAGGGCAGTAACCTTAGGGGGTATTAAGAAACTGAGTTTCTGCAGGTAGATATTAGGTATCTAGAATGGTCACATGATTGGTAAATAAATTGTCAAACTTTTGGTATTAGCAGAGTATTGTGATAAAAGGCAAAACCAAAAGGGTTGATTCCTTCCTAACATCTAAGGGCAAAGGCAGCCGGTTCTTGGACCCAACTAGAGGCGGTAGGGCGGCTATCATACTTCGACTGTTGGGTAGCAGCGTAGGTTATAGGGCTACCACCCCTAAGCCCAGGGTACATCAGAATTATAGCACTAGGGATGGAAACTCAGGTGTCGTATCATTGGTGGCCCTCTTTTTTTTTTTTTTTTCTTCTTCCGGAACCGAGGACCGAGCCCCCCTCCACCAACTGTCTTCTGGTCCCCGACGGACTCGGGAGCCCCATTTTAGGCCAATTCAAACCGGGAAACAAGTAGGGGGGAGTTGGATGCAAGGGAAACAGGATATGATGGAAGGTTTATGGAATTGAGCAACCACCGATAAACTTGAATAAAGGCGGCCGGTATCTTTTGTGTGGCTCCTATACAATTCCCCGAGTTACCTTTAGATCTCACTATACAATAGTATAAGGCGTCCCAAGTTATCGATTTATAGGCCCTCCACTTCTATTATGGAAAGAGGTAGTTGCTCTCATGGTTCTTACAGCTTCTCGAAATCTCTTGTGCAGTGTCGAGCTATGAGTTTCGGAAAAAAATCAGTTTCCGGTGTAAAGTAGCTAATAGCACAAGTTCTTGCCACCTTTCTGTACTCTAGCCAGAATCTTAACGGAGTCCTTCGGGTGCTGTTCTCAGCTCTGGACAAAGCGTTGATCACTTATCGACTCACAGATTATCACTCGACTTTTTGAACAATGACGTCTCATGGTCTTGCACTCTAGGGTTCTTACAAACGGAGTCCGCAGTAAAACCCTTATTGAAGGAGGCCGTTTTATCCTTGTCGAGGACTCTTTACGGGAGGAAACGGGCCAGGAACTCTAGATGCTCTGCAGGTGGGCGTCAGAGATATTGTCGCGCATTAACTTTCTAATCGAACCTAGAATACCGCACAGCTCTAGAAAATATATCCCAATCTGCTATACTAATGGTTACGGCACTTGGGACGGTAAACTGTCCAATTCCAGCGAGAAATATCAGCAAAATCGGATTCTGTCAGCGGCGGTAGAAGTTATCCCCGGTAAAACCTGGGCAACCGTAAGTATGGAATCGGCTGGGAACATTCTGTTCTTTAGTTTTACCTTTCCTTGGGTTTTATGATGCTCGCCTTGAGCGGACCCAGCAATATAAGTCTTCGCTACCGTATCCGCCTCTTGCGTGCATATACCGAAACCCCTGAAACTATCATAGTAAAAATAAAAAGCGTGAAAGATGAGCTACCTTTACTAGGTTTCATTGGCATCAGCATGGCTGTCTTGACGATTTATGATACCTAAAAACCCCGTCAGAGACTTTTGGTCGCTCAAGGTAATAGATAGAATAGTGCGGTATATCTCCCATAGTGATCCCTTCTATGTTTTGGGATCGGAGCGTAATTCAAAGGTATCGTGGGAAGTTATACACGGGGTTAGCTTCTCCCACGAGCATTCATGAATAAGGGAATGTTAGGCATGTACATTATATGTTTTGTGACTATAATTGGCTGCATACAAGACAATAATATGTATTTTTTAAAGTGTGGGTGTTTGGCATAGGCGTAGTCTAATATCTCTCCGGTCCCGGATAGGTATGATACCAGACCCTGAGAATTGGAAGACGTTCCGAGATGTGCGCAGGGCCCAATCATTCCGAATAGTTCACTGACTCGCGTATTACGGATACCTGCCAACCTCAATGACTGTAACTGCGCGCGCACACAGTATCATAACAAGGACTAGACTAAGCATAGGCATAGGTTCTGATCTAAGGCCCAACCTTATCTTGCACTGTTTCACATCGGCGGGATTCTATTGAATCTTCGGGATTCGACAGTCTTCTACCGAATCGTGTCATCTACTCGACATTGCTCTTTCTAAATCTCACAGGATAAAGGGGACAAACTGCAGCAGGACTGGCTTTGTATATTATACGGGTATTTGGAGTTTTCTTTCTCTCGTACGGGGCCGTGGCTTCAGACGAAAGCGGTTGTTTTATTCCTTGAGCCTCATCATTATCATCACGAATAACGCGTCTCCCCAGATTGATACCACTTTATACGTGTTGCCCATCCACATTGCAACTCCAACCTCCAACCTTCAACTTCGTCGCCGTAGCGACAACACAGAAACCCCGACGGATAGACCCCGACGAATAGACCCCGACGAATAGAACGGCGGTTGGGGAGTCCTGCGCCGAGTCCCCCCATTTAACGATGACTTGATCTGTGAAATAGTCGTCGTCTTCATCCCTCGTTCCATCTCAAACATACCTCCCTTCTCACCATCTCCACAAACCGTAAAGCGCTCCCGATTTAAGACCTCGCTCACGCAATCTCGGCAATTAATCTCATGTTTCGTAAACCTTCGGAGATTTCATCCTCTTCGGAGGATGAAGTTGATCCATCTTCTGACCCACCATCCACATCTTCAAATCCCTCCCGTGAGCCGACTGCGGGGACCCCGGAACAGGCGCTTGAGCCTGTGAACCCTGTGACACTCTATTCTCCAATCCCCCCGACAACTTCGGCCAATCGCCATAGCGCCATCTTGATGAACTCTTTGATAGAACACTTTGTGAGATCCCGGGTACCAGCTTCAGATCCGGAAGTCGCTGATAGGGTGTTCGCCGTTATCGCTCGTCATCTTGGAAATCTAGGTTTTGTTCCCCAGACCAGCGGGGATCTGGCACGCGAAGGCCTTGCACCTGTTAGACAAGGCTATATTCGTGGCCTCGACCAAATTCTGACGCAAGAGATTGAAAAGATCACCGAGGAAAATGGGGCTGCAAGAGTGTTGGCTGGCGATTTGGGAAGGAGAGGAGCAGAATCTAGTAATGAGGCTGAGACGAGACGTACCTTTCGTCGTCTTTTTGGAGGCACTGCTACTCAAAACCTGAGTCCTAATCACCGTCAGGCTATCCATCGGAGCTCTTCACTGAGTGTTCTGAGCGATGCCCGCAAAAGCAGCTCCGACACAGCTCCCGGAGCCGTTGCTGGAACTGCCACCCCACCCTTTTTGCCCCCACATGCGCAAACCACTCCCGCGACAATTCAACCAACCATTCTATTACCGTCTCGTTACGTTAATGACTTTGTTGAGATCGCACCGTTGGGCAGGGGGGGTTATGGTTCAGTTTATCATGTTCGCAATCGCCTTGATAGGGCCGAATACGCGGTTAAGAAGGTCGTTATTAAGAAAAGTATCCTTGAAAATGAGCTAGGTGGGAAGGACGGTCTGGATAGAGTTATGAATGAAATCAAGACACTGGCACAGCTCAATCATGTTGGCATCGTTCGTTACTTCTGCAGTTGGATTGAGGGGGTGATTGAAGACATGTTGACTGCTTCCCAGTTCATCGGAGATCACGTGGGGATTCAAAATGCGCAAGGCCGTCGGTCACCTAAAGCAGAGGTTTTAAGCGAGATTGAAGACATCGGTGCTGACATAGTATTCGCTTATTCTGGGGAAGACGAGGGGATCGAAACAGTTGAGGAGGCTACCACCATCACCGGTGCCAACGGTCAAGCCAGCGATGATTTGGAAGATTCTATTGAGTTAATTCCCAGATCCTATCTTAGACGCAGCTGTAGCCAGCCCGACGCGCAGCATGGGAAACCGAAAGTCGCATTCGATATCTCATCGCACCCTGACCCAGGGTCCGAGTTCTCAGGGCCCGAGGTCTCAGGATCAAATATCTTTTCCGGTGGTGGGGCACTAGTTATGTCTACTGCCAATGGTCATGGGAAAAAATCGTCCTCTACATCTTCCGGCCTGACTCTCTATATCCAGATGTCCCTTCACTCCTTTACCCTTACTTCGTTTATCTCGGCATCTTCTGACACCACTACCCCAAGGCATTGTTTCTGCGTCAAGTCGTCACTCGACATATTCTTAGGCCTTCTAGACGGTGTCCAGTATCTTCATTCTCAAGGGATTGCGCATCGGGATTTAAAACCCGGTAATATATTCCTAGACGTTGAACCTTCTAGGAGGGGCTGTCGTTGTGGAAGGGCTGTGGTTCGACCGCATATTGGGGACTTCGGACTTGGGACTAGTATTGGCAAAGATGGTCATGACAGCACGGCGGCTGTCGGTACTAAGTTTTACAAGCCTGTGGATCTCGATCCCGCCATTCAAGGTGACGTTGTTGGAAGAGATGTTTTTGCGTTGGGAGTTATACTGCTGGAATTGCTTGTGGAGTTCGGGACCCGTAAGTTGACTCAGGGGCTCTTCTGTAACGTGATGTTGCATTTGCTGACTTCTCTCAGGTATGGAACGTGTGGCAGTCTTGACCAAGCTTTCCAAAAGTGGTCAGGTTCCAAAGGATATCGAACTCAAAGGCCAGAGAGTCGCTAGGGTCATCAAAGGCTGTTGCGGGATTGGTGGAGAGAGATGGGAGGTCTCGAAGATCAAAGCCTCTATTCAAGCAATCCTAGACGAATTGGATGAGGCTAAGCATGAGGGCTCGGCAGTAGCCTAGAGAATTTTACCGGCGAATTTAGCGTTTGATGTACTGTAGCATATACCTCTTCACACTCTCTCTCTTGGTTGTCTTCCTCTCATGTCTCTTTGTGTTTGTGGGTCGGGTTTTAAAGGGTTTCGTATATTCTCAGAGAGACTACTGGGAGCATTGCATTAGGGGGGTGCCGGATCCAGGCAGTTACCGGTAGATAGGTTAGATTTCACGGATTTGGTGTGGTAATTAGTACTGTGTTTGGTTTTATGTCCGCGAATCTCTAGAGCCTTTGTCGGCGTAGCCGAAGAACGAACCGCCATGAGCATTTTCCCAACTCTGTGGCCATATTCGTCGTCCCGCAGTTTTAGTGAATGGTCTGGGCATCGCAGAGCATCATACAAGAGGCCGCCGCATGAAGTGTGAATTTTGATGGAGCCGCATCCGCAAGGCTTGTGAGGCTGGGTTCCCTTGATAAGAGCGTTAGATCCCACACCCTTGCAGTTTCCAGCCTTCCTCGAAAACCTTCTGAGACGGGAGAAGAAACCTCAGGGTTCGTGTTCTCTGCTGATATATACTCCACCGAGATCCATATTTATACTTCCTAAGCTTATATTTTGGTGGGATAATAAACTCTAGTCTAGGTATCACCCCACTCTCCTTCTCACCGACCAGCGGTTCTGCACCTGAACCATTCGGAAGCGTGAAATGGTGGGTAAACTAGGAGTTTTGTGGAAAGAAAGGGGAAAAAAAAGAGAGAGACCAAAACCGAGTGATGGTTAAGCATTCCTGACCGCAATGCCGCAGTGGTTGTACTGTACGGTTCTACCTTTCTTGCAGAAAGTGCATGATTGCTTACTCGAATATGCACTACGAGAGCCTTCTCTCTCTCCTTCCTTCCGTATATGATCTTGAAAGCGATTCTGGCACCATTTTATCCCTCTTGGTGCAGAAGGTGCGATGGCACATATGGCCAGACTGGGTGGTGTGTGTAACGCTATCGGAGTTAGGGGAAAAGATGACTACGAGGGAGCTTAGATTCGAGGGGGGATTGAGTAACTTTGGCCAGGTAAATTATGACGGAATGCAAGCTACGCCCGGCAGCTCAGAAATACGCAGCCTATTCCAAACAGGGGCTGAGCCAGCGAAGCTAGACTACGAACAGCCGGGGTGGTTCCCGCTGTGTATTTTCCTGGTCCCTCGGAGTATATCCGACGTTCCGCGATACCCCTCCAAATCCCCATACCGGGAAATGGGAATACTGACGGCACGGTGCTTGAGTGGGGAGGGGGTGTATTGCTTACTGTATCGTACTGTGGTATCGTACTGCCGGAAATGGGTTCAATGGTTATCTTCTGGTATGGAACATCGGCTTCACGGCCCCGATCTCCGCTGGGGGTACAGTAGATCGGGAATACGGACGCGCGACTCACATTCAGGAGACTTTAAGAAATGTCGAGCACAAGTACAAATTAGGACATAGTACCGAATCGGGCAATTAGTATCTCAAGATACTTTCGCAGTACCGCTATTGTTACAACCACTCAACTAGGGAAGTGAACCATGTCTCACTTAGACTAAAGCCATGTCTCACTAAACCCTGTCTCACTCCAGACATTAGATTCCAGATACAAGCACAGGTAACCATCCAGTCATTGCAAACCCCCGCGCGCACTCTCCAGTACTCACACACTCTCCATAAAACGAGGGGATCGCTCGTGCCAGAAGATTGGTAAACAGGTTATACGAAGAGCACCTTCTTCTATTCGCTGTTTGATTTTGGTTTTGTGCGACTCTACTAATCTGGGAGAAGGTCACAGCGGCATGAATAGTCAGTATATGGTGTTATGGATGTCCTACCTAGGTTTAGCTGAAGCTGAAGACGGTAGCGGATGATGCTAGTGGCATGCGGAAGGAGGCGGGAAGGAGCATGCATACCGGTACTGTACCATAAGATGCCCAGGATTTCCACTTTGTATTTACCGAGAGAAACATCTGATTTTTAGTTCTCTCCCCTGCGAGGACAAATGAAAAGAGAATTATCATAGATGTCAGGTTGGTAGGAGAGGCAATTCCAACATTCTAATTGGTGCCAGGTCCCAATTACCGGTACGGTATTACAGCTCTCGAGGTACTGTATTCGTGCACGGTATCCCAGGTTTTTTTTTTCTAGTTACTCAGATATGGACGTGGGCGGTCGGACACCAAAGGATCCAGTAGGCCTGATCGTTACTCCTAACCCCAGCAGTGGACAGGGAAGCAAATTTGGTACAAAATTTCCTCAAACAAGCGGGAAGCTTTGATACTTTGTGCCTCCTAATCCCTGAGTGCCCGATCACCCATGTTCACACCTGAGTGTAGTACTCGTACAAGCTAAATCAGCACAGAACGGCAGGTGAGTATAGTAAGCTTAAGTTAAGGGAGCCCCTCCTTGAGCTTGGGTTTTCAAACTTCAAAGGTAGGTAAATCCTCACCTCCCAAATCCGGACTGCTTTGAAGGGGTCGTGCCTTTCATACCGTCATATGAAAAACACAGCTCCCTTTCTATATTATTATTAGTGAGATACAGATAGTCCTCCATCGAGTGCGGCCCCGCGGAGAGCGAGGGTTTCCTTGCTGCTGCCTGTCTCCTCCATTTCTGGATTGTGTCCTATGTCCGCCGGCTCGATTATGCCGGAGTTTTCAGCATTTGCCCTCGATAAAAATTTCGAGGTTCCCCGCCGGAGGGGAGTGGCCGGAGTCGGGATCTGGTTTCCGGGCTTCCGTGAAACTAGCTTAGGTCGGTTGGGTAGAGGCTAAGTAGTGTAGGGAGATGGCATGTTTATATTTTTCCGAGTTTTCGGCATTGCAGTTATATTATCGAGGCTGCCATGTCCATCTTTTCTACCACCTCCAACTCTATGTCTTCAAATAATTGGCTAGGAAAGGAACTTAGGTGGACGAAACGTCAGGCGTGGACTCTAGAGAGTTCAACTGTAGTCTGCGCGAGTAGTAGAGTAGAGTGCTCGTACACCACAGGATTCTGCTGGTGGAGCCCTAGTTGTGGATACCGGTTGTTGTATTTGTAAATGCTATCATATGATATGATACAAGGCGAGCACTGTACAGTGGTATTGTTGGTATTTTCGAGAGGTATCATACGATTAGAAATCCTTTTTTTTTTGATGCGCGTATGATATACTCGTCCCAGGCAAGAAGTATCCGAAAATACGAGTTGTGACTTTGTATTGCGCACGGATGTTTTGCCATATGTTTTCAAGATCCTTGTTTTCGGATACTTCTTGCCTGGAACGAGTATGTATGATATGAATTCTCTGGAATTACCCTTTAACGATGGATATAAAACAACTCGGCCGGGAAGCGTTGGGGATGATGTTGGTTCATCGTTCTTTGGTGCTTGTGCTGCCCTTGAACCCGGGAAGGTCATTGTTCGGGGAGTTAATAATTACCCTGCTGATACCTTGGGGTATCATAGCGGTGTAAGTGATTTTGGTGCTACTGATACGGCTGATTCAGTTCAATGGGCTGCTTCTGAATGCCCTAATTCCGAGATGATAATATTATATCATAATATTATTATAATTATGATAGCAAGAAAAGGCTTTAATTTTTTTCCTGTTCCATTCCTGAGCACCCCACCACCCACCCATTAACGCCAAAAACAACCAGGGAGCTCAAGTGACCCAAAAGACAGCAAATATAAAAATCTCAGCTTTCCTCCTCACTAAAGTTGCCACTATAGCTCTCCTCCGCGACCCAAACAACCGCCATACCTTCCCAGGAACCGTGAACGGCAATGTCAAAACCCTCTTTGGGGAAAGTGACCCAATACGTTCTGGATTGCCCATTCCTCCTGCCGCCCACTCATACTGTGAGGACGGGGTTCCCATAGCCGCAGCTTCTGTGGCCGCGAGCGTTTTTTGTCGAGGAGAATAAGATGGGGGAGCAGGGAGTCTGGGATCAGGTGAAGCGGAGGTTATTCATTGTTGACGCCGAGATAGATAGCAATGGAATGAATTGTTGGCAGGCAAACCATTGGGTTTGGTTGATTACCAATTTCTCTATAGAAGTGATGGTTGGTGGTTATCCACCGAGTTTGTGGGAAAACAAAAGGATTATGATTTAAGATCCTGATTTAAGATCCTGATTTGAATACTGTACCATGCTTGTACTTGCATTACAGGTAGCTCCCATAGAGATAGCATGTGGAAACACCGATGTGTAGTATATTCCGATATGGTGCTATACATATACTCAAGTCTTTCAAAAAGCGTGGGATTTACAATGGATTGTTTTTGGCTTTCAATCATGTACGGTCAGTATGGTATTTGTGACTCAACCAGCGACCTAGGACAAGTACGCAGCGTGACTCCTAGATCGTCCGTGCTCTCAACCACCACCGCACCGTACAGGAGTATCTTTTTGTAAAAGTCGGATTTGATCTGGGGGGGCACGTCCAATTCCCTTTTGCGGTCCACTTATTATTGGCGCACTAGGACACAGAATTGGTTAGTAGCCATTCATGTGAAAAGATACCCATATCTTTGATTTCTGTTCGAGTACGGTACTCGTACAGTACAAATAGTTGGCTGGAAGATGGCTAAGGTCACTACAACGCGCGATTTCGACTCGGTCCCCCCAGTAAAGCGTGGCGATATGGTGGTCTTCCTGCCCTCACCTTGACCCGGTTGTCCTTAGCCCGGTCCGGCTTTCAAGAATTGATATGACACGAGAACGGTATACGACGTTCCTCACAAATTGCTTACCCCACAAATTATGGTACATCACCAATAGCAAATAACAGCACTGAAAAGAGCTCGTCGAGAGAGATAGTAGGTATTCTAAATCGGGACTACTGCCTAATTTAAGAACAGTATCTCGAATAGGTTATTACAGGGATCAGGGGTAGAACACTGGCACTATCTATCTATTAGGGGTCTGGAACAATGCAATTATCCGCTGGGCACGCGTACTCCAGAGCACCCAGCAGCCAGTTAAAGTGACCAAGCAAAATTCTGGGTGATAACCTTAGTCCGCACCAGAACAGGGTGGTGGGTGGGAAGAGCGAATCCAGTTCTGTTATGAATTCAATGGTCCCTAAGGCTTCCAATCAAGGAAAACAAAGACGGGCTATTGTGTGATATATGATGAAAAGTATGATGTTAATCGAATTTTTCTGAATCCTTCAACCAAGTTTCAATTGTTGCCTGATTGGCCTGTTCTATCTGGTCCAAGTCAACTTGAACTTTATAGTTTATAATTTACTTAACAGTGCCTTAGACACAAGTACCCCTAGTGGTTTCAAAATGGCTAAAGAGATCCCTTTTTAAAGGGGTTTTCAGGTTCCTCAGGTAACAAGTGTGGGAGATCATATCTCCAAAGTACGCCCAGAAATCACGGTAGAAATCAATACCACACTTGACCCAGATACATGAAGGTGTGGGTTGTAATTGATGTAGAGGGGTGGCATACTTGCTACTAGTAGAAAGGGTATTGAAGTGCGAAGCTCCGTTTTTGTAAAGCTATCAGGACTTCTGAATTTTCAACAACCCAAACGCCAGCTATTGTGGTGCTGTGCTTGTAAGTGCGCTGTAACGGTGGTGGGAGCGGATGATGCGATAAGTGATATTATATGATCACCAAGCCTTTCTCTCAGTCACTTTGCTCCGGTTCTGAGGCTGGCCATTTCAGTGTTCGAGTGACTCGGCATCTCAAATAACATGTTGGACCGAGAAGAGGATCAGATGGGGAAGTGAAATGTTTAAAAGTACATCTAAATAAGTAGAAGTAGAAATCTGAGGATCTCAGATTTCTACTTCTACTTATTTAGTGTTGTAGAACGGGAAGTTGAGGCGAAATAGTGGTTCCAGATATGGACCAGCCCTTAAGAGTGATTAAACCAGTAAAGGGTCGCCACACTGTCTTATCACTCGCATTCTAATAATGGTATTATTATTGTTCCAAGAACCAGTGAAAACTAAGAGACAATTTCTAGGAACTCAAAATATTTCCGAATATTGAGCCTGCTTCTTTCACGCCAAGCCTGCGTCCCCATTCTCATAGACCTGGTACACCCCAAAGAAGGCCGGGACCACAAATCACGTCCAGAATAAATTTGCAGAGCAGACTTTATTCTGGAGAGGTGGTTCTCTGTAAAGCTCTTAAAGTTGAGGCTAAATTTGAGTGGAGCCGGGGGGTTAGCACCAGAACAGACAAAGCTGGGCCAAGTAAATGCCGAGGCATTGGTGCTGCTTATGGATCATATATTCACCAAAAACTTTTGTCACTTTTCACAACTCCACGGCCCAAAGGCGGAACTGCTTGAGCACTCGGTTACAGTAGGGATGGGTATGAAATTTGGGTGTGATAATGGAGAGGGGATTAACTTAGTCCCTTCCGGGGCTTATCAGAAGAATGCGACTAAGCACCAACTTGCCATAGTGACGCTATGACTTCTGAGTTTCTCTTTCGCTGAGATAAATATCACGTGACAAGGACAATCGGCAAAAGAGCTCGGTGTAAGGAATCAGGACCCTGCTTCGAAAAGCTCTAGGTTATAGCTCTGACGCTTACATTTTGTCAGAATGTCCTACCCCTCTACTTTCCTAAGCCTGACCTCTACACAGGCAGGAGAATAATTGGGTATGCTATCTGTTTCCCCCTCAGAGAATTCGTAACTTTACAGTGCTGACTATGAGTTTGACTGGTTTCCGATTGGTTTTTTTTAAAATCGAACAGCTGGGACCAAGCCCCATTGATTCGATACCTTTCTAAACTTTCAGTTTCTTAATATCGCCTGCTTCGATTGTGCCCCCCGGTCCCGGGTAGCTTGAGGGGAGGGTTTTGAGCAATTTGCATTGTATCATACTGTGCATCCGGGAAAGGTGCCCTAGACTAGTTCCTTTTCCTCTTCCCTCGGTCAACTTTGGAGAAATATAATTGACAGATGAGACACCTGATCTCAAATTCTATATCATAAATCTATCGAAAGAATTTCCCCCCCAGACTCCCGCCGAGAAATGGAAGTTTTGCATTATTAGACAATATGGTTGCGGCGTTCTATGATAATTATTATGATACCAAAAAAATAAACACCTTTCTCAGAGCCGCTTTTGCATACCTAACCCTTGTACTAGCACTGCAATTTGTTGAATTGGGTCAGACCTAACCCACCCCACACAGCAGTCTACTTATGATACATCAATGTTGCTTCGCTGGCAAGCATCGAAGAAAAAAAAAAAGAGCACCGAATCGCCAACTGTTACCTCTTATCATTTGGCCCGTTTTCCCACATAGACCGGTGTTGAGGCCTTTTTGACTGAGAATTGTTGGAAGAAAACCCCGCGACAAGGGACGGATGCTAAGTTATTTTGACCTGACATCGCGATGGGAGGTTCGATCGTTGGAAGGGGGGCCTTTTTTTTAAACAATGCCAGTATGCATGGCATAATATTATGGTGGCTCTCCAATGGCTTTTTGACAACATATTTTTGCTAGGGACAGCGAAGTATGCAAGGTATTGTGCTCGGTGGACTACTGGGCCATAGGCGATTGTTTCGGTTGCCTTTTTTTTTTTCTTCTTGAGAGAAATGCGGGAAGGAGGGAGTAAGTTAGTATCGAGTGGAAGGGTATAACTGTCAACGTTTCCCCCTCAGTGGGAGAAATGGGACAGATATAATCTGGAATATTACCACATCTCTAGCTATTTCCCTCCCCTCCCTCCCGCTTTCCTTTCCGTCACTCCGCCCGTGGCATTCCCGTCCGAAGAGAATTCATCACCGTCACCACCATGTCTCCGCTATCGCACGCCCAATCACCCTACCTCTACAGTTTCACCCAGATTCCTGGGAAGGGTATGGGGATAGTGGCAAACTATTACATCCGCCGCGGCACTCGGATAATCTCGGACGCTCCCTTATTCAAGATACCTAACTACACTAGCGACCCAGCGGCCGTAACTAGCCACGTTACTAAGGAACTCAAGGGAAAAACAAAGGACGAGCAACGCATGTTCCTCTCCCTCTTTAATGCCTACCCAAAAGATTACATGCCATTCTACGGAATAACAAAAACAAATGCACTCCCGCTGGGACCGGACTCGGGAGACGCAGGGCTGTTCCTGACAGTCGCGAGGTTGAATCATAGTTGTAGCCCCAACGCAAACCATACCTGGAATAGTAATACCGGTTCGGAGACTATCCACGCGATCCGGGATATTCTCCGTGGAGAGGAGATCACGATCTGTTACATCGGCTCGGATAAGTCCTGTCGAGACAGGGAGGGTAGGAGGAAGGAGTTGGCCGCCGTGTTCAAATTCGAGTGCCACTGCACGATATGCGACCTGGAGCCGGAGCAATCCTTAACGAGTGATAAGCGGAGGGGAGAAATCGAAAGGCTGGATGAGATCGTGGGGCAGGGGGATCTGCTAATGCTGGATGCCTCTAGGGCATTGAACAATTGTAGGACGATGCTGCGTTTGATGGATGAAGAGAGGATTTATGATAAGAGAGTTTCGAGGATCTATTATGATGCCTTCCAGATTTGTATTGCCAATGGGGACGTGGCGAGGGCGAGTTCGTTTGCTAGAAAGACGGTGGAGGAGAGGGTGCTCTGTGAGGGAGCAGATGCAGTGGGGTTGGAGGATCAGAAGGCGTTCATTGAAAACCCCCAGAGTCATAGACTTGCTGGATTATCTAACATCTGGAAGACGGATCTCGAAAATGTTCGGGAATATGACGACCAGGAGGAGTTCAACGTGTGGTTATGGAAGAGGGCGGACAGTTGAGTCGTTGTTGGGCGGGAGGAGTAGAGGTCGGTTTCCAGGGGTGGATGGGGACGGGTATCCTATGGGTATACGGGGATACCTTTTGGTGGGGGTGGCATATTGCTATCATATAAGGGGGAGGATGGTGTTACTTAGTGCGCGCTTGAGGGAGGGGTTTCAACTGGTTTCTGGGAGTTTTTTTCTTTCCATTTTCGTATTAATTTTTTTAAGATCGGGGGATATCTATGATGAGAAGAAATGTCAGCCGTGTACACGTATGATGTGTCCAATGTGGTCTTGGTGAAGCGTTAGTGTGGTGTGGTAGATTGCACGCCCTGCAATTCTCATCGCCCGAAGATCCATGAAGGTGTAGTGTAGTCTACATAACAGAGAAACCTCCTTCTACTAACGAAAGAGGTCCTACATGAGCTCTATGAATACGCACGAAGAACCTCATAGAAAAATAGGTGAAGTTCTCAGGCTACAAGAACCACGCCATATCATCGTAAGGTGGGTGACACTTACCAGTATCCCCCTCCTCAAGCGTGTCCCAAGGGTACTGCAGAATAGTGAAAGGTTGTCCAAAGAAGCACATAAAGCTGCATTCAGAATGTCGGAACATCCGGCAGGCTCGCTCCAATAACGTGTAATAGAGTAAGTGTGCCTTTGACCCATAGTAGCTCAGACCTTGTAGTCACACCTCTCCTCTATTATCCCCTATGGTCAGTAGTAGCGCCATCAAGTATCGTAGGAAGGGGTTCTGGAGGGGGTCTTCGATTGTCGCCACGGTTCATCGTGAACTTAGAAGAAAGAAATTTGTGGTGTTGGGGGAATAAAACCATGTTTTGCTAACGGCTCCCAAAAGCCGGCCTGGTGTGCTGAGCAGCTACTCTCGACCCAAAGCCGGCATCTCGTTCCGAATCCCTCGAGTGACGATTTGTGTTTCGTTTCTTGTGTTTATCAAGTGCAATGCAGATGTTAATTACTGACCAAAGAAAACAGAATCACTATTGTGTCCACGAACCTACACACAATCACATTCGTGGCGGCCCCGCACCGCGTATTAGCTCTTTCAAGGACTTTGCCATATTTAGATCTTGTGCGCCAGATTCTTAGTGAAGATCACCCGCCGCCCGGGTCCACGGAAGCTAAGGTCATCCCCGTTGCAACTAAATCACCCGAGCAACCTTAGGTAGGTAGGATTTTTGGGTCCCTAGGTCAGGAGGGATTCAACTACGTAGCTATGAGTAATGTGGCCCCTGCGAACCCTCCTCTGTTATTTCTTTCATCGGAAGATATTCCGGGGAATTGATGCTAGTAATATTAAGGCCAAAACAATAGACCCTTCTAATCGATTCGGTATACCCAAGTTGCCCGATTGGATATACCGCTGATCTTCTTTACCCAGGGGTGTGCAAAAGCTTTGCGATATTGAGGTCTAACGCGACTTAACGGCAATCACTACATTTACCTTCCCAACTCACAATTGACGTCGATATCTTAAGGTTTTAGCGTGAGAATATACTATGGATTTGAAGGACTTAAGAAGGTTAAATACCATCCAAAGACTTCGATCTCTCCAGAACTCCTGCACTTGTTTTCATTAGCCAGCACAATTGATACTACTCCTCTCAAGGTTCGGATATCCAACCTCCCCTTCTTCACTCGCTTTGTTTTCAGATTCAAGCACCTCCGTTTCAAGTAGCTTACCTCCTGAAAGAACCAATATGATCACTCATATTCTGCAGATACTTGCTGCTGCAGCAGGGCTGGGAGTACATGCTGTACCGATGCCTGATCCTCAGGGAGTTACGGCTCTTCTCACACCAGGTGCGGTGTTGGATGGGTGCGCTATCAACTACCCAGGAGTCCACGGAATCTCGATTCAAACCATTGGTCCTCCTGTAGGCGCAAACTCGGCCGCGGCAGCAGGAGGAGCAGCACCGGCCGGAAGTGGGGCTGTTGGGGGTAAAGGGGGTGCGGTATTTGCAAAATCAACTGGTAGGGTGTATTTCATCCTGTTCTCAACGTTATACTAATGGTTGGTCGCATTAGCTGAGGACGGAGGTGATGCCGAAAAACTTAGGAGGCGAGCTGTCACTCAGATCCCCGATGGTACCTATCCTCCCATTTTAGGAAGTAATATCATATCATACTGTTCACTGTTCTGACTATTTCGACACTATCTAGGCCAAATTCAAGCAGCCCCAGCCCCAGAAGCCCCGATACCTAAAGTTCCGGCTCCCATAATCCATGGTGAGAAGGAAAAAGCCTGAAATCTTGGTGATTGAGCCACTAACGCAATTTGACTGACAATGATACAGTTCCTGGTGAGGTCCATGGGTCGGGTGCAGCGGCTGCCATTGGAGCTGTTTCTCAGATTGCCAGTGAGCAAATTAAAGCTCCTGGTGCGGTTAGACCATGTGCTGCTGGAGCCGCCGCGGCCAAAACTGTCACCCAAATTCCTGATGGCCAGGCCCAAGCTCCTCAGAAGCGCTCTACCCTTGCAGTCCGCCAAAATGGTTATCCACTCAAGGTCACCCTTAGGAATGGTGTCTTGACCGACATCCTCGGACGGATTGGGTATATCGCTGATAACCATCAGCTCCAATTCGACGCTCCTCCTCAGGCTGGTGCAATCTTCACTGCTGGGTTCTCTGCTTGCCCCGATGGAACTTTAGCTTTGGGTAGTAGCAACATCTTCTATTCTTGTGGAAGTTCTGACTGTAATCACCCTTTCCCCTAGGTTGGGCCATCTGGGTTAACAGTTTTAGTTACAAACCTCTATGACATCCTGGTCTACCCGGACAACTGTCGTAAAGTCAAGTTGTTCTTCTCCTAAATTTGAGCAAGTTTGGGAGTAGAGAACAGGAGGGGGTATGAGATGGCGGGGAGGTAAATAAACGCAAAATATATCAGATGTAAATAAACAAGAAATAAAAGCCACTAACCCAAGAACCAGCTGTTTCGTGGGAGAGATCACCTATTGTACCTCACTTATTGGGACTGTTCTATATCAGTAGGCAGTCAAGGGAAATCTGATTAACTTTACCGAATGGGTTTTTAGTCATCACGGTTGGGTATGCCCGGGTGAGCAATATTAGTTCGGATGTTTTGTTAAGACAAACGACTGGGGAAAATCCTGAAGGGAAGCCTGCTTCGTGATATATAGAATTTTATACTCACGGAGGAAAAGGCTACGTATATATCCTCAGATTAGGGCCAGTGATTCCAATAGAACACCCCTCATCCTAAAAATTTTAATAGAATTAGGTTCTTTAAAAAGTATCATAAGTAGCAAAAGAGGGTGATAGGTGTGGTAGATTAAAAATTTTCAGCCATGCCATGGAAAAGAATGGAGGTAAGTATCAACTGGGCTCGGAATAACGTAGTCCAAAGTTACAAGAATCAGGACTGCATCGCACGCAACCCCAAATAGAGTAACTCGCCGTCTCCCGCTCAAACCGTAAGTATTGGTATACCGGTTTGGAGCGGAGATATAGGTGGTAGGGTTTTTTTCTGGGATTGGATGGGTTTGGCCCTGGGGAACTTCCTGCTTGGGAGGATGTCTTGGTAGGCACTATAGGATTTCTCCCATAGGGCTCTTTCATGTTCTCTTAGTTGGACAAGCTCAACCGCACTGCTTCAATGATAATTTAGACCACATAAATATCCCATCCAAATCAGGTTCAGTTTCATCTCTTTTGCTTTGTCTGTGTCAGTCTGTTTGCTACATTTGAGTCCAAGTCAATTTTCCTTCCTCTATTTATCGGCATATTCAGTAGGTCTCAGCAACTATTCCCACAAGGTGCAACTTGGTCGAAGCGCTACCCAACTAAGGGAAGCTGCATCAAACCCCTCACGTCGGTATGCCAGAAAGTATAGGAACTGTCTTGTGGTAGAAGGCTGGTGTGCAAAGTATTAACCTACGATTTTTTTTAATCTTCAACAATAAGGGCGTGTTTGGCAAACATGATTTGGATTTCAAATCCTGGATTTTTTATTTTTAATTAAGCTTTTGAACCCTAAAATCACATTTTTCTCAAATCATGATCTGAAGTCACGGTTTGCCAAACACCCCTCTGACTTGATCGTAATTTAGATTTCAATTTAGGTCACTCAACATGTTATCACGTAATTGTTTTCTTGACTCTGGGATGAGAAACAAAAGGAAACTACCGATCCTGTATGCAATACTCAAGTCCAACCACATACCACTATTCATTAGCTCGGTAGTGAGTTCTCTGGCGTGTCCCACAAGAAGCTTGTACGTGCAATATGTGTACACAAAAGAGGAGAGTAAAAATGATCCGGGGAAATTGAATTGTGTGGTTCTCTGATGCGTTTGGAAGAACAAGGGGACAACAATTGTCACAAGAGCTTCTATACCTATATTCAACCTATCATCCTAAAGCATGCTTTCCGAATCAAGAGGCTTTATTTTCTGGTCCAAATAAAGTAAGTTTCCCGCCCTATAGTTCCTAATAGTCACGGATTACCGCAGCTGCATGTTGGGAAAATACGGCAGACATCTAACGGCGTGGGTGTTCTCCAAATCTAAAATGTTAAAAATATTGGAGATCCAAAACAACGTGTAACCTTCCGCATCCCGGGCTGTACTTTATAGGTTTTGGCCTGTTCCCGGACAATCCCCGCCAGCCTCGGGCTGTCCTGGAAGGATGGGCGAGTGACTATCCGTGATGGCTGGGAGTGGTTCTAGATGGACACAGGAAGATTGTGGTTGATTCTGGATGATTTGGGAGTCTATTATATCGTTTGGGAGTGTTATTGATTGTCCTAAAGTATTAGCGATCCACGGAGAAGATTTTCCAGACATGTCTTTCCTTTGTTATCATGGGGGCGTGGAGGAAATGGGGACATGCGTGGAGACATAGAGATAGGTGTGGTGACCCTGGAAGGGTTAAGGGGGTTTGGCGATGATTTGTTTACACATCTGTCTATACCGTTAGTATTGTTTGATTGAGAGCGACTAAGAGTGAGAATAGAAAAGGAGTTTTTATACACACTTCCCCTATCTACCCTACACAGTGCACGAGTTCCAAGGATGTCTCCTCACTCTACCGTCTACTGCTGCGCGACTAATCTCCCACCTTAGTTTGCCTTAGTAATGGCACGGCCGTATTGGAAATCCACGGGCTTGCCGGAGCTAGGACTATGCCGCACGACGATAACAGAATGAAGCGGCGAGGACTAAATGCACTGTAAACACTCTGCACAACTGAGGGTTTTTTTTTGGTAAAGGTCACCAAATCGCTCCGAAACTTGCTCAATTCGACAACTCTCTAACTATCGCTCCACGACTCTGCTGATCCACAACACTCTCAACTCTAAACTAACAGGAAAAGACAGAAGTATAAATAAACGACAACGATCACCAATCCTATCCTTCCTGCTATCACTTTGACACCAATATCTCTAGCGTTTCCCACACTCATCCCATATCTCCTCTGTGCGCTCCCCATGCTAACAAAAGAGAGAACAAACAATAGACACCCCAACGACTCTTCAATATGCCTCCCACGCTCCAATTTGCCTTCCGCACTCCCACCGTCTTTCACACTCCCGTGCTAACAAAAGAAATACAGGAACAAAGACTCCCGACAGTCTAGAACTTCCGTGAAGTTCCTATCCTTCTCCGTCGGAAGCGCTTTTCCAAAGCGCATAGCAATAACGTCCGCCACAACAAAGCAAGTGGTTGGAAGGGAACGAACAGGCGGGAACGGATAAACGGTCGGTCCCGGGAATGCACATCAAATATGCGGATAGGCTAACAAACGGGCGACAAAAGAACTGATGGTGGGTGGATGGACGGGTAGTGGTACCGGCGGACGGGTAGTGGAGTGGACGGGCGGGTAGTAGTGTAGACGGCCAGATATGCCGGCCAACGGATATGCCGGCGGGCAAGAGAACAAAGCCTTGAGCATGCCGACCAGCATCCCTATTTCCAACAGGCCGGAGTATCAAATGTTGAAGCTTCTAGATCGACGTTGGTCGATTGAGATAGATTGTGGAGGTTTCGGGAGTCTGGCGAAGAGTTCCGATGTTCGATAGATTAGTGTGGAGGTTGAGAGATTGACAGGAGATTCTCCGGACATGTCTTTCCTTTGTTATCACGGGAGTGTATGGAGGAAAGGGTAGCATGTTTGGAGAGATACGGATAGGTGTGGTGATTCATGGAATGATGGGGATACGTTGTTTATGTTTTACTTATACACCTGTCTTTACCGTTAGTTTAGAAAAGAGAGAGCGAAGTTGTTTTTACCTTACCATACGCTTTTGTGCACGTCCTACCACAGCCCCCATATAGTCCTTTAGTGTGTTTCTACCACCGCTGCGCAAGTCAGTCATTGACTGTTATTCTCCTCCATTATAAGATCAAAGAAATATGGCCCCGTTTAGTGCCCAAAGTGATGTGAGGGTTTCAATGCACCAAAGTAGTGTCAAGTACTTGCTCCCTTATCGAGTTGGGTAAGGCAACTTGATTCGTACCAATAAAGAATGTGGGTTGGCTTATAGACTAAGGTTATCCGTGCGCATTCAATGAACTCTATTTAGTTGCTGTGGGGTATCGCGAGAGCTTGGATAGTGAAGTGGAAAACCAACAAAGAGATCTAAAGAATGGTATAGCGTGGGGGTACTTGACTATCGATGCTTCTACTTGGTAACTCAAGCCTGAGTAGTAGGGGGAGGTGGCTACTTCTCCATATCGGTTTCACTTAGTTTTTTTCTATAGAAATTTGCCCTTTACAACGTTTATAGAATGCATAATCTCGGCTAGCAGGCCTCAGTGGTGCATTTTTACCCACCGCAGAGTATACAAATTACATTGTGTATCCTATGATATCACAATGGCTTAGGCACCACCGAGTAATGCTTCCTCAACGATTCCTGAGCCTATATAGCTAGTAGTTCTACGCGCCAGCTGACCCTCAGCTTAAACATAAATCCATAACAACCTCCAGAATACTTGGGAACCTTATTTTCAATGGTGCTCTATCGGGCCACTATTGGCTGCGGGATGAGCATACCGGCGGGGGACCGCACTGTGTTCTCATTTATCATATACTCACAACAGCAAATAAAATATCACAGCTCCGTACAGTTCTGAAGAGCATCAATCACGGGCATTGCTCTACTTCACCACGAATTTTCAAGGTTTGACTACCGATTTCCAGGAGTCCAAGTTTTCCCGGCTCTGTGCCTTGTCCACTATATACAGCTTTCATATCTCCTATATATACCTTGGCCAGTCGTAGACCGGTTGAATCCTATATCCTGTCAGGCCCCATATATATCAAGCACAACGTTATCTCCTTCTGTCTCTAACAATGCCTAGGTATGGGCAACCTTTCTACCAGATTGAGCTCAGGAGTGAAATTTCTGACACGATACCAGGGACACCTACAAGAGGGCATAGGGGTATCATTATCTACTACCGAGCTACAAAGCATATTGCTTTCCCCCCTACCATTCGGTAATCCCAGGTAAGCATGGGGAAAAGTGGTATATATTCCTAAAATTAGGAAAACTGATGATTCAGTACTCCCACGCCCGTAGACCAGATCTATGGAGTCCTATCCCGCTAACCTGGGTCATGTTTTCGTAGCAACCTCAACCCTATCTGAACCCTCAATCCAGTAGTACCATAGTTCTCCCCCGGGATCAAAAGTTGTTTGGGAACACTGTAATCAATCGGGGCCCTCCAGTCTCTGCTAAGGTCAATCGATTCGGGCACTGTGGGACTGCCACAGAGAAGGATTAGATCTGCTCACTATACGACAAATCTGAGCCAACCTGACACCCGGTGGGTTAGGCACCGAATTGAATGGGTGAGTGAGTGATACTAGCTGATATCAAGCATAAGTCGGGGATGAAGTACTGGAGCGCTCGGTGAATTCTCAAAGCAACTCAAAAGAGTGGGAAAGTGGGCGATTGCTTACCTATCGTGTAATTTACTATTCACATGCCATCCATTCTCAAAGTAGGGATATCACTGTTTTGCAGACAAGCCCCCAGCATCACCAGCCAAGCCGAGACTGCACCTCACGAACACTACACCCATAAACTACGGTACAATACAACGCGCACATTACCATAAAAGTTGAATAATTAGATGAGGTGGCAACTGGCTAATTTAAAGTGTGCTTTACCAAGGAGTCACCAAGTTCACCAGTTAATATGAAAATTTTTACCTTCCACACTGTTAGAATCCCCCCCTGCCAATTTTCCCATTCCTTCTAACTTCTCATTCCTTTAACCCTACCACAAGAAAATCGTTTACTAATCCTTTGATAGACAATTCATTTCCTTTACTACCATAAATGGACAGTAAGAGATCAATGGCATGGAAAGCATGTTGGACAACTTCTACATTATTGGTATCATAGAAAACTTCTTCTCCCCTTCAATTTCTCCAAGCCACTGATCAACAGCCCCCTATTCCAATAACTTATAATCACCAGCAGAGCACTCCTCCCTTTTTATACAGCTATCGTTAACCTCTAACAAGTACTCGAAAATACAATTGATAAATACACCTAAAAGCAGTACTAGACCAGTACAATCTCCTGGTATCAGACCAGTACAATATTATAGACTTTCAAGATATCAACTTGAGGTAACTCTCACAATAACTAAACTGTCATATCACTACTGCCTGGTTATGATAGCTGACTTAATCCTGATTCTACAAAAGACTTTAAAGACTTTGCATATGGAGTACTAGTACTGTCTGTGAGTAGTGTAGGTTGAATAATTTTATATGTTTGATCCCATCTTGGTCAGCTAAATTAAAGTGAGATTTTTTTTATCTCCAGTTTTATTATGTATTTGACTACCTTGATCTTTGAGTATTAGTACTATCTGGTCTGTTTTTTTGAATATCCCGTAACTGACACTAGCCCATTTGAATTTCGTATTATTTTGACCCATCTGTATAAGTATTATAGTACTGGAATTTGGGATAATTAATGCTGTCAGTAATAGCTCAGTGATTAATTGAGTATTCCATACTCATAATATGTTAGAATAGTATATTCTATTTGAAATAAAGCGAATACCAATTTGATGCCATCTTTGATACCCACAGAACTACTCAATGGAAAACTTAAAGTCCTGGAAACCCAGCACTGGATCGCACCTCTCAAAGAGTTCTCTGCTTACTCTTTTACCGGCTCTACTGAACTATGCCTCTCAATGCATACTATTCCCAGAGTGTCTAAAGAGGAACTCCAACTCTTGCCATTTAGTCTCCTCCCTCTACTGCCTAACTACATGGCTGGGAGGGCATTGTGGGGGTTGCTGCACCCTTTTCTCCTATGATTTCATCCTTCAAAGTACCCTTTTATACACAATACTCTTCTTTATTACCATACTTTGTTTATATTTTCTCAAATCGCTGTAGTCCGCTGACGTTACAATAAGCTTCAAATGTTACTGATTTCACACATCTTTTTCGCCAAAAAGGATTACCAAGACAGGAATTCCTACCCCTCCCGGTTTTCCACCTTGTTCTGACTTCGCAGCACACCGGCCAATTACTCAACTTTCTGCGGCACCGGTATCATCAAGTATAACATCCAGCCTTCTACGATCAAGCCCGATCATACCTGTACGTCCGAACTAGTACTCCCAGCTCGCTCCACATGGAGAAAGCCACAACCTAAACAGCCTTCCCAGCGGCGCCACGTGGCCGTGACAGGAAACGGCAAGGATGCCGCAGAGCCTGGTTCGACCCAGTCAAGGCTCGCAAAAGCCGTTCCGACAGCCCCGCACCGCTTCCGTAATTGAACTGTCCTTAACGCCCCCGGGTTAGGTAATTGTGCGTTCTCACCGAGAACCGGTTGTGGCCACCGTAGCCTACGTTTCTCCTTTCCCCCCCTCTTTTTATTCCTCGGTAATTGATGGGTTGATGAAGGGGTCTTTTTTTTTATTTTTTGTACCTCTTCTATGTTTTGTTTGGGAAGGTTGGTAGCAGGATTTTTTGCCTCACGGCAATAGCGGGGATAGCGTAGCTGTGTTGGTGGAAGGTGCAGGTGTGGTATGAGTTGTGAAACGTTTTGAGGAAAAGAGGGCTTGATGCGACACAACTCAATGTGCTTTCATCTTGCTGGGACGTTTTTATTCATTACAACTGCGCCCAAACTCTCTTGCCGGCGTCTCTGCACCGGTGGGTAGGGTTCTAGACACTGCTAGTGCAGTGATTTTGGAATCATGGAATTTAGTTAGTGCATCTACGCTCTTGGGGCCATGGGATCTAGGCTTTCCATGAGCCCAATTGAGTTATGGCCACGAACCAGGTGTTGAAAAACGATAGTGCGGTTGAAATCCTGGGTAGTTCCGGGATGAGAAATTGCGGAATGACAGCATGAATATGTGGAACAGTTTTTGGTTGGTTTGGCTTGATATTACTGACCACTTCCGCGGTTTACCTCCGCGGCATGTGAGACCGGCACCCGAATCTCTTGTTGAGATTTTGTGCGCTGTAATAGGGCACTAGAACACGGTTTCAATATTCTGCTATCAGGGCATTGACGAGGATTCGGCCCAATTGAGTGACTGAATACCGGTAGGTATTGTGTAGATCTCGTGTGCTGACTTGGCTGCTCAGTCAGAAAAGTGCTTCTTGAAATTATACCCAAGTATGAGTATAGTGGGATATCGCTGGCTTAATGAGAGACACCGCAGCTGGGATATTTTGCGCCTTTTTGCCACCAGCGGCACCTGTATGCGTATGCACTTGTACCTAGTCGGCGTTAAGTCGCTATCTTGCGGGAAAGGTGTAGCGGGTGCTGTTCCTTGGGTATAAAGGATCCCCTCCACGTTGAAACCTCACTAGACATATCTCCAGGAAGGCTTTTCCATGGGATAGTCATATGCGTCAGAAGTTTCCAGGGGAGATTCGGTCTGCAACAGGTATTGCGCACCGGGACATACATCCAGTTCTGTCTGCGATACCCACCCACCCTCGGCGAGCCGACAGACACAAGCTTCTTCTCCTGTCCAGGGCGCCTTATTGGCCGCCTAAGATACCGGGGAGTATAAGATTTGGCCCTTGACGGGATATAAGGTGCCGAAGCTGCATCTCCGTGACCATTCGCACGAAATGGCAAGAGTGTGTGCATCGCTCAGTCCCATTGTGTCGGCAATTCTGTCCTGTCCTATCCTGTCCACACGGGAGTTGTCATGCTCCGGTAGCAATACGGGGTTTTCCGCCCATCCCGATGCCCCCTGAGCCGAACCTCCCAGCCAAATGGATCATTTCCTCTCGGCCACAATCCCCGCAAGGGTAGTACACGTGTTCTCTATCGAGTGATAACACATGACCCGGAGTAATCTTCAACCCGGGCGCGAGGAACAAAGAGTGGCACGTGGTTTCTCCTTGCAGTGAAAAAAGAAAAACGAAATGGCTGCATGGGGGGAGAAGGTACAAGTACTCGTAGGGGCTGTAGTAGCACAAATTTTCCTTAATGACGAAAGTAAGCAGCCAATTTCGCTAAGAGGGCTGGAATGCATCACTCACCACGGGGGCACTGTCGCGCGAGCTAAACCCTGAAGATGACGAATTTTTAGCAAATTTCAGGGCTTAGGAGTGTGTTGCTATGGCTGCAGCGGTACCCGCACATACTTGTATAGGACGGCAAATGTTCAGGCATAAGAAAAATACTGTTGGTCTATGCACCAGGATGATAAGCCCAACCCAAAATGCTTAGCACTGCACTCACATTTGTTGCTACGCGGTGGCTCGAAGGCGCACTACCCAGTTCCGATGACATTTCGTAAGATGCCGTAATGTCCCGTAGCGAGCGAAACGCGGCGAGAGAACAATGCTTCGTGTCCCGGGCAGAAGTCCTGAGGAGCCCACCCTCCGACGCCCAATGAAAGCGCTCAAAAGCCCACCGCCAAGACTACATGCCATCGCCTCCCTCCTCGAGTCCTGAGCGGGCACGCACCCGATAAAATTCGGCAAGGTAATGCCGTACAGATGTCGTTTAAAAGGAAAACCAGGCGCCCAAATATTGCTCGAGTGACCAGTTGTGACTATTTATTTGATCCCCGAAACTCCCCGTAACCCACCCTTTTTTTTTTTTTTTCCTACCGCCGATCACTGCGTACGAGCGCTGTACGCCAACTCCCGAAGGGAAAACCGGAGGGCATCCAAAGTCCCAGAACGTATAGCTCTACATTGGACAACTGTGCGACGTTTAAGCTTTTCTTTTTCGATCATTGGATCTTCGGAGAGATGACCGAGATCGGGCGCTTCTGCTTACTTTCCTTTTCCCTTTGAGGCTGTCGCTCCCAATGATTCGGGTTGCGGCCCACGATATCCAGGGTTCGGCTTACACTGTATGGTTGTTAGATTGGCGGGGTCGCGGTCGCCATTCTTTGCCCTATGAACGGAGAAGTTATGATACAGTGTGATATTAAAGTTACCGGTAGGTATGATATGATGTTATTCGGTTTGTATCCGAAGCCCCTTACACTTTCCGGTTTTTACAGGGCAGAGTAGGAACAGCAGGGAGGGAGGCAAGCATAGTCGCACCTCGCTGTACGGGTCTTTTTGTATGGGAAACCTTGCTATTACCAAAGAACCCACTGGGAATCCACTCCCCTGTCCCCGTACATACTGTTTTCGCTATAAGGGATTCCTCCAAAAACCTCTTGATACATAACGGGCGGCGGATACTGAACTCTTGGCATTCATTCTGGTGAGGCGCGAGTGTCGCTAGTCGGCCCTCTGCAGAGTTCACGGCAATAGGTCGCTGGGTTTAGAATAGTCCATTCCTATAGAGTATCAGCGCAGCGATATAGCACAGTAAGGCTTTGATCTCGGGTTCAGATACCAGATACTATATGCCATGGTAGCCAGCATACGCCTCTCAGGTTGGTGGCTTTCATCTGAAAAAGGGCTGAGAGAAACATCCTTCCATCGGCTCGGCATCCCAAATCTCCCGCATAATTCAGTTTCACCGCATCATTGGTAGAACTACCGCTTGAGATCTTTATAGGATGGTAACCCCCATTCTTTGGGGGATTATCTATCCAAAGCTTAGCAATGTAAATGGTGTGAATAACGCGCGCTGACTTGATGCATATCAAACTTGGACGCTACGCCAATCGCAAAGCCACAAAGCGCCAACGCTATTGGGAGGTCTTGAAGATGACATCTATTCCTGGGCAAACTTCAATGACTGGAGACTCTGTAGTCCCGCTCAAGTGCGACAACACTTACCTCGGGGTAGATCAGACTTTCAAATGTCAGGTAGCTGATGCTTCAAGTTATGCAGTTCAACTCCTATGCATCCCTCTTATCGAGCCTGTCCTCCACCAACACTCGAGTAGGCTACGTAGAGTACCCTTGTACCGTACCCTACGGGTAATACTAATCAAGGCTAAAGATAGTCAGCACCTAGAAGGTGACCCAAGGACCCCCCGCTTCCTTATCCACCCCACGTAATACATGCATATGGAGCTCCAAATCCACAACCCTAGTTTCCCTGTCAGGTGCGCGCTCTAGCAGAGAATTACCTGGGTAAAGACCTGGTCAGCAGCGGGTGATCCACACAGCGATTTTTTCTAGAACTAGTTTTCGACCAATTACTCATTTCTTCTCGAAGCTTAGACGGGCGAACCTACAGTATACTTGAGTAATGCCACATATCTTAGCACTTGCGCCCCTACATATGTCTGAAACAGTGACGCCCTACACGCTGCCCAACCAACCAACCAGTCAGGCCAAAGCATATCTTGAGGTTTGCACAAGAGATTCTCACCGCAACCGCCGACCCTTCACTCACCTGTGCGCCTTTGCACGCTTTATGGAAGGTATATCCCGGATGGTAGGGGCTATGGCTAACACTACCTTAACAAGGGCCCGGGGATGTGGAGATGTTTCGAGATAGAAGTGGATTAGAAGCTCCGGTGCTGGGGGAAAAAAATACCGGTAGATAAATCAAGTTGGGAAAGGGGGGGAAACAAATGACCCGGAGAGAAAGAGGGGGGGAAAGGTGCAGAAACCAACGCGAGCTCAAACGCAGACGGTGCAATATCAAATTGCAAAGGAACCCACCACTTCTATGGCGGCCTCACTTGTACGAGTAACCTGTACAGTACCCCACCCAACTCCTATCTGTAGAGCACACATTCCCAGCCTAGGGGTCTACGGTAACTGTTTACCACATCGGTGTAAATTACTTGCCGACGTGCGGAAGTTTCACTTTTGTCTCGAGTACTACTTGATTGGTCTTGATTCGCTACTCCGGCATGGGGTATAGGAGGGGAGGAAATGGGCGGAACGACTCTCCAGAGTTCCGGATCTCAATCTCCCACCCAATAGTGCCCCGGGGTATAGGTTGTCGTTGCCTAGATGTCGGTCCACAGGTAGTACCAAATCTGGCCCGGATGGGCACCCTACTGGACCTTTTCCCCTTCCCACCCCTTTCTTACTTTTTACGCTTTCTTCCGCCAGAGCTTGGCCAACAAGACCAGTAGGGAGATTCGAAAAGTTCCTGATGCACTGACAACGTACTAGTACAGCTGGATGTTTCAACCACGAAATCGGTTTCCAGAGGCCAGCCAAAGTGTGACTTCCGGGTTACAATAACTACCAGCTTGAGCAAACAGCCGTTATACCCCTCTCCTGTGATGGGCGTGCACCGTGTACGTACTAGTTGTAATACCAAGAACTGGGAATCCCCCTAGCCTATAACCCAGCGGGAGCAATGCAACACCAGGTAAGCGCGAGAGCAGGTACGTGCTCAAGCACTGCCATGTTGTGCATGGCCTACATCGGTACCACCATGCTCTACGAGTAGATACATGCTGTAAGAACCTTGAGATATACAAGCGCTCGAGTACTACCTCTGTCAACACTGCAATCTCTGAATTCATGGCGAAAAGCTCCTGATAAGGGTTAGCATCTTCCCAACACGGTACAAGGCCAGCTTACTGGGCATATCGGATCCTATTAACTACTATATCCGATTCTGGTGGCCTTTCGAACAAAGCCTATCACGGGTTGACGGCTTTATTTCCGCTGGTAACCCGATAGCAGACTCTAAGAGCTTCCGCGGTGCGGTATTAAGAGCCACATTGTCTGGGCCAAGAAGCCATAAGCAAGCCAATAGGAAACGTCTGTCGTCTAGACTCTAGAGTCTCCGCCGAAGGGAAATGCAAGGCTAGGGAAAAGCAAGCAAGTTAGAGATAGATGCCCCGATTCATTCGTTCGGGCCATGAGAGATTAGCTCAACGGTAGGACCAAAATGGGTCCCGCAAGGTCTCAAGCGCCATATTGTGGAAAGCAATCGGAGAGACTTGATGGTGGTGAGGATAGTGATGATGATTCTCGATTTGCTGTATATGACAATTCGCAAGGCTTCTATGGGTATTCCGAACATACATCCGATTGGCAAAGGCGCAGGGTGTTGGAATTCTTGCTTTCTTGCTGGCCCACCCACCATTACTCCAACAGCCAATAGGTATCGGGCGGAAGAAGAGGGAAAAAGGAAAGAAGAAGAAAAAAAGACAATTGCAGCTCGAAACGTGGGATCAGAGCATAACTCACCGGTGCTCGAGTACTGTATCGTACTATACCCGAGTACAGTACCGCGCGGGAGCCTGGAGCCTCGTGTATAATTCGAGTGGTATGATACTGACGGGAAGAATGACAGCTATTCTTCCCAAGACACCGTGTAGACAGAAGGCGTAACTCTAGAGTATCCTACGACTGGAGGGGTGAGGAGAAAAACAACTTGTAAATACCAGAGCTCCAAACTGGGGCGCGGTTGCGCCACAGGTAGGTAATGTAGTCAACGATCACAATCAGAGGAGTGGGAAAAGGTACAAAAAACACTTAACTTACGGGTTGTCAAGAGAAGCATAAAATAATACCCTCCAAAAATCCCAAAACATTGTTTGCTACGGTACGGTACCTCTTGCTAGGCCACGGTGCAAGTGCAGTAGTAGTCAAGTAGGTGTAGCTCAATAGCGATGTAGGAAAATTATCTGATTTTCTCCCCTATTGGTTTAGATCATCGGATGATCCATAAAGCGGATGGAGGGGGAGATCGTGCTGTACTTGTACCGTACATTGCTGTAATTGCGGAGCTGGTCGGGAAAAAGATCGGATGAACCCGCAAAACCGGGGGATTGGCCAGAGGGAATTCTCACTTACTCTTCTCTAGCGCATTATTGCAGTTAGGTGTGGACCCTTTCGTAGAGTCGTCTCGAGATACGGGTGCTGTAACTGTCTACCCTTATCTTTTGTGTGATGACCAGTGATCATGAAGCTATGTGCAGATGTGGCGGAGGACTCCATTCGCTGCCGCGTCCCCTTTCGAAGGTGTCATCCCGCGCCTGGGCACTTTGCTTTGTGGATTTTTACTTGATCCTTGGCTCTAAGGTCAAGGGAGGGAAAGTACCTCACTTGGTATGATACGATACCAATATACCGGGCGACATGGTACCAGATTGATACTGGACTGCTCTACTACACCCCACAAGCAGTGGGATATCTAGCATATAGACTCAGAGGTTTCCTAGGTCACTTGGGTCGATCCAGAAGAAGCCTGTCCAGCGCTTTAGCGGTCAGAAAGAACCTCATGGGCCATCAGGCATCAGAGAACATTGGTGCCAGTTCTGAACCCTCGAGCTCCACAAACTAGAGCAAATGCACTTATTACACAAAGCCCATATAAGCGACCCTATAGGCGCGGAGCCCTCAGTTTGCAGGGCCATACAGGTATAGGGGAGGAGAAGGAAGGGCGACTATTGTATTGTAGGTATCATAAATTTATGATCAACCTCCTGGTAATTTCTTTGTTAGATCCCTTGCTACTCTCTCCTCTTTTGCCTATAGGGAACCTGTAGGGAAGTAGAGCAACATTGCCAGCGAGCACCCATGGAGCTCTATTAGAGCTCTTAGTTTGGAAAACCCCAATACACTATGGGCCGCTCCCGGGAGTCGCAAATATTATACTTCATGGCGAGCATGGTTCTAAGCGAACCGGTAAGGAATAGCCATAGGTAACCATTTGATCCCTCTTCGGCCGCATGAGACGCTAGAAATACATCGAGTAGTACCGTACCGGTATGTTGCGGGTTTTGGGAGGGGGAGGTACCCGAGTAGAGCCTAGGTTCTGCAGGTACACTCCCGGGGTTAATCTATCTGGACTTTTTTTTTGGACACATATCTCTCCCTTCCCTATAAACAAGACACGCACGGGGCGATGGGTGAGAAGGGTTTCCCTGTACTTTCCCACGTTTTTACGCTATTCACGGACCCCGAACATGTCGCTACTCTCTGATCTGGTTCCTGTCAGCTGTAATAGCCACTCTTTTTGAGCTGACTTTGTATCATACCTTGAAGCGCAACCCAAGTACCGTACCGCGTTATCCCAATACCCTTATTCACTGCAGAAGGTCCTCCCCCCCCTATTTTCCCCCGAGTCATCCCATCGCATTGTACGCGACTTCCGACAGATTATGCGGAGATTCGTTTTTAGTGGCCAGTTCACTGCGTAGGACAATTGCCGCCTTGGAAATGTCATATACCGTACTGTAGAAATACTCGATAGCTGCAATAACGGCTTGCCCTAATATAGCTTCTCGGTGTTTGAGTTGCGATGGGTGATCGGGGCAGTATATGATTGTCCAGTTACGGAATCTCGGAATTATTATAGCACTCTAAAGTGCAGTCCTATCTCTCAAATAGTTACCCTTTGGCAACTGGCAACAAAGCACCATACCAAATAAATAACAATCCGGTTATCCACCAATGCTAACATTAATATTATTAACAATAAAAAGTACAATTAACATGGATATTAAAATCATATCCTAAAGTCCCAAAATAGTATCACAAATAATTGGACGGTCCGTAAAAAACAGCTCCTACGGGACTTGGGAAGGTTCAGAATTTATTGAGAACCCTTCATATCATCTATCACTTTGAATGTAAAGGCAGGAGAAAACGATTTAGTAATATAGCAGCCACTATATACTGATGGGAGTTATATCTAAAGTCATTTAGTAAAGCTCCAATACTGAAGACTTAATAGCAGAAACAGAAGACTTAGAGTCAAACCTGAGTTATATTTGTTGATTTTAACTCTAAATATAAAAGCAAAAGATAACAAGTCCAAGTATTTCACTCTGTTCTCCATCTCCTCCATAATGCGATGGTAATCTATGCAGAAGATATTGGAATCATTAGAAGTCCCAATAGGGGACAGATATAGGGGAGATACAAGTATGGATGTGAGATTGTTCCATCTCCTCAAGTAACTCCTATTTGCACTTATTTTAAGAGATAGAGTAGGCAAACCTACCAGATTATCTCTCACAACCTAGTAGATATGTCGAATGGTGATTTCATTCTCTACCCATAGATAGCGATATGAGTAGGTATTGAAAAGTCCTGTATTTAGTGAACTCTTCCATCAATATATTGCAAGACCCAAACAACTTACAATGAAAACAAGGGGGGAAAATAAGGGAAAAATAAAAACTCGTTTTTCCAGAAACATGTCTAATCTATAATAGGCCTTCTTCTTTTTTCCTCAACCCTCGCTGTCAAGTAGCTAGCATTGCGACTAGAATGATTGACCAATTGATGCAAACTGAGCTGTGATCTTGAACCTAATATTGTTTACCACCCCCTGACAGTACTCTGCGGTTCCAGCCTTCTTTCTAAAAACTAGCTGGTTTACTCCACTACGCTATGCTGCAGAAAGTCTCCCAAGCAGGAAAAACGAGCAGACTAACCGTCCGATTAATTGATCGTTCATACCTCGCTCTCCCTCCGACCCTCACCTCTCTCACCCATCTCAATATCTAAGATTTGGGAAGGTAAAAAAAGTGAAAGGGTAACCAGGCTCCATAGACAATCCCCAAACAACAAGAAATGGAAACCGTTTTGAGGTCATCCCCCCAATGCCAAAAAATTCCCCGTAGTAGTGTGCTTTTACCTGTCTAACCCCCTGAAAAAAAAAAAAGTCTGTGACTTACGATCCACAGACACGTAACAGGGCTCAAAATTCTCAACTCGGAGCAAAAAAAAACATATGATATGCATCCCGGTCCACGCCCTGAACAACTACCGTAAGGCAGAATCGAGCTGGACGAGTGATACACGAATAGATATGGTGGGACACACAGTATTGTACAACTACGATACCGACAGCGGTTCAAGTACAGTAATTGGACCCTCGCCCCAACCTATTTACCGTACCGTATTGGACCTCGCTCCTGGCCTATCAGAGTGCCTTCCTGATTGGAACGCCTTGCAGGCAAGCTGATTACCGTAGTCCATTTTTATTTATTTATTTATTTATTTTTATTTTTATTTTAAGAAACAGTTAGGAGTACTCTACTCTGTTATCAGTATTGTTTCCATCCGTCCGATTTTTCAATGTTTTTTTTTTTTTCCCTACCCTCCCTCCCCCCCAGGCACGGGACTTGGCTGACAGACGGAGTGCAAGCAAAATCCTCCAAAGAGAAGAGGAAGAAAGGATTGGAAGATGGGATATAATACGGTACCTGGGTATGTTTCGTGATAGGCAGGGACCAATAAACTAGGGCTTCGGCTCAGGCAGACCCTTGTTTGCAGGGTGCAGAGCCCGTTGGTTCCCATAGAGTGCTGTATCATACAGCGCAAGTACTCGAGTACGGTAGCAGATAAGAAGTAACCAAACATTTTACTAAGAATTTAAAATGGGCTGTCAAACACCCACAAATTATTGGTCATTAATCTCTATGTTCGGCTATGATACGGTACTCCTTTCCTTCCTATAGTCCATTCCTCGGAACAAGGGCTAAAAAGAATTGCCAACTTCCTGCAGGGTCTTTGATCGAACCCACCTCCCCCGCCCCCCAAATTCAACATAGCCACCTCCAACCGTGCCGGCACTCCTTGTGTAATATCATACCTTTTTCTTTTTTTTCTAAAATGTGTGTCTTTGTGATGTCTTGAATTTCCTTCTCAAGCTTTCTCGAACAAGTTCAAGAAATCCCCGCCTGTCTCATCGCAGTCAAATCTATCTTTCCCCACAGGAATTAGGGGCCTCAATCGTGCACGGATAAACAAAGCCTGATAGCCCTATTAGCTCACTCGATGAACCGTGGGTTTTCCGCTAGGATGGCCCCTCCCACCATCCCTACTCGTACTGGCAGTGGAACCGCACGAAGGGGAATCGCTCCGGGTATATTATGCGGATGCACAGTACTAGTACTCGAGTACGAACTTTTGGTTGCGCAGGGAGTGATATCCGTTGGACGGCGTCCTAGTGCGATCACCCAGACAGACCCCGGGAAAGCTTTGGGGGTGTATTGGTGAAGTTTCCTGCACAGAATCATCACATTTCTTGTCGTTCATCTGATTTTATAGTGAAATCAATAAACAAATTCCCCCCCTCGTTCTGTGATACCCGAGTATATTACCAGATCGTTCGAAACGTCCTAGCCCTGAACCATAGCCCTCTGAACTAGGTTTTTCATTGGGCTCCTCTCAACTTTGTGCTGCCTGCAGGCCGTGTTTTTTGTTTTCCGTCCTTCTCATGCTGCATCGAACACAGCACTCCCTTTCGAATAGCAATTGGATCAAGAAACTCTACCGTGGCGGGTTCAAATAGCGCTAGACTTATACGGTATCACAAGAGGTGCCCACCATAAGAGTCAGCGATCACCAGAAAATCTCACGGAGCTACAAGCAGGAGAATAGTTGGCTAGCGTTACACGCACCGTACGAGTATACGTCCTTGTGAAGGACGCACCGAAGTGAGTTTCAATTCAATTGGGCAGGAAGCATCAAACCCTTCTTCAAAGTTTCAAGCTCCCCATAGTTCCATTGCGCAATATCCGTTTTGCGAATTTTCCGATGTTCCGGTACCAACCGAATTCGATCTTGGTGGACTGCTTTTGACTGCTTGCTTCCTTTTTTTCCCCTTCCCCCTTTCCCTTTCATCCCCGGGACTGTGCGGTATGATCCTTTTCTATTATAACTTGTTGGACAGCTCTCACTAGGCCAAGTTGCATTAATTTTTACTACACCAGTATTTTCTCACTCCACCAGCAGAGAAAAAATCGAGGCCAGGAAAATGGGAGAAAGACCAAAACCAGTGGGGAGCGCCTCGTTTGCCAGAAAGCTTGCAGGCAAAAATTCTCTGGCCGGTTGGTGGCTTGTTTTAGCAATATGAAAGCACTTATTATACCATAGATCCCCCAAGGCCAGGGGAGAGGAAAACGTTTAATCATGTGTTCAACCCGCAGTAGAGCAACTGGGGTTGTATGGAGTGAAAAAGAAGAAGGAGGCTTGAAGCCTTGCTGAAGACCTCTTCCCTAGAAGAGGGTTTTGGAGATGGGTAGCGCCATTACTCGAGCAGGCTACCTGGCCAAATTGTTGGTGTTTCTGGCATGCGTTTTTTTGTCATCCCGGATACAAGTCCATCACCAGATTCCAGCCCTTTATCACAACCACCTATCAGCTGGACTATGAGTACCTTAGGTATAATGGTCGGGAGAACTGGGGCCGAGATCTATCTTTTATCACCACAAGTACTTGTATGACCCTTCCCCACGTTTTTATATAGTGGTTTTCCCACTTTCGGGTAGAGCTCTTTTCCCATGCCTAGGATTCCAGCGTCGTGAATGTAGAAGGTGCAAGTAGGATATGGAAGCGAGATACTGTATAGCATCTGTGTTCATCACCCTTCGTTCCTATTTCGTGCTCTTCACGCTTCTCAATTTGGCGGGTAGTCATCTCAACTGTTGCTGCCGTTGAATTTTTCGCAGCATACTAGTGCCGCTGGCTATGTCTGAGGAGATCTGGCCGGCCAGCCGGCTAAGGTACTTCCACTCCTATTGGCCAGACCCACAAAAAAAAATTCGTGAGAGCCCTTGACTGACGCGAGTGGCTCTACCTTGTTGCATGAAACCAGGGTATACTCTCGAGAACGGCTCAGATTAACGCTGAATCGGCCGCGGGGTATGTTTCGTCTATCCTTTGCCAACCACTACCCACTCTGACACCTCCTCTCGCGTTTTGCTCAGCCGGCATGTTATTCCCAAAGGATAGGGCTACCGTCGTCTTTCGTATGTGAAAGAGATATTGATGGCCTAGCTCGGGACCGCAGGGAAAGGCGTGAGGAAGTGTGACAGAGGTTCAACGACTCTGTTCTAAAGTAGTGGGAAGACCAGTTACGGTAGTAGCTGCATAACTTAGTGAATCCCTCTCCCCCCTCCGCGTTACCGTAGGCAAGGGGGTAGAGTACCGTACGGTAATTTATGGAGCACGAATACCAGTACCCATCAGGAACCTGAGAATCTTGACAGGCGAGAATAGAGGGGGAATAAAACAATTCTCTAGATATTGTTGGCTAAGTGAAGTTACCTGGAGGACAATAAGTCCTAGACTACGACACCTCTTATTTACAATCCTTTCATCTCAACTCCGAAGCGCGGACACTGCTAGCAGGCGAGAATCTTGGACACCCCACTCTACTACAAGTACCTTCGTACAGTAGTACCGGTACTAGGAAAGGGGATTCTGTTTTAATTTTTTTAATTTTTTTTCTCTCTCCGTACATCATCTTGGGAAACCCCACGGGCTAGTGTAGGACATCACGTCTATTGTTCCGGGTTTGACCTCGGTGAGCGGATTTTCTCCGCCATTTTACGATACACTCTATTTTTCGCCCGATCCCTTTTTTTTTTTCCTCCCCCCTTCTTATTCGTCCCTCTCTCCCTTATACTACTAAGTGCCACCGTATATATTCTAATACTCTACCAAGAAAAACCATGTGCAAAGGTTACCAAAGGTTTGTGGCATTAAAAAAAAGGAAAAAAGAAGAGAAAAAAATAGGAAGGACGAAAGCAGTATTTACCACCACACTCCAACCCCTACCGTACAGTACTGTAGTGCAACTGCACTATCATGCGCGAAGCTTCAAGCGCGAGCAGCCAAAAACCCCGTTTCTCTGCACCCCGAGCGTTCGGGTCAGAGAGGGAAGGCTCAGACACTCCCTCTCGCCGGTACATCATCGAGTACTGTACATATGATTCTGTCTACTGATAGCCTTTTTTTTTTTTTTCTTTTTTCTTTTTTCTTCTCCCTTTTTCCTTTTTCCTTCACATCCTTTTATGATACCTTCTTTCTTTTCCTAAGTTTCCTCGTTCATTCTCTGCTAAACTATACGAGTTGGATTTGGTTGTCCTCTTCTCTCTTACCGGTACGAGTAGCTCGTATGCGGTCTGGGTCGCATATTAATTTTTTTTTTCTTTCCATAATTGCTTTTTGAACATCGGCTCGAAACGAGCGGCATTCTGGTGTTTCCCTCTCTACCTATTTTATAAGTATTATTTTTTCCTATTTTTTATTTTTTTATATATTTTATTTTTTTTCCCTCACGCATCTGGCGGTTGTTTGGCCTTGTCCCCATCGCAGCAACCCTGTCAGTGCGGGTATCATAGTTCCCTGCACGTGTGAATCTCGTACAGTACGAGTACAGTACTTGCGCATCCAGAAAGACATATTCGAGTACTGTACTTGTACCCCCCATATTTTCTTTTCCTGCCCTTCTTTCCTTTCCTTTCACCACCAACATTGAGAGTGCAAAGCACTGTATGTGGAGTAGCATGTACTATACTGTACAATACTCGCACTGTATGTGCTCTACTCTACTCTACTCTACTCGAGTACTCTTTTTTTTTTTTTTTTTTTCTTTCATCCCTCCCTTTTTTTTTTTGTCATACTCCTCCAATATTTCCCTCCTGCCGGTACTCTAACTTCCCTGTTGCTGCCCGAACCTGGCTCCGCCGAACCCTAACCCACTTCCATTGGGGTGCGACCTGGCTAGGTCTAGTGCAGACTGTCTCCACACACGACCCCTCGCACTCGTTCTACCCATCCCACCTAAGCTGAGTGAAAAGATACTGAGCGTCCAGCCATAGGAGGGGAGGCATTCGCTGTCGGTAGCTGCTGTCCCCCCTCCAACTGCCTCCTCTCCGCCCTACTGCTCCCTGCTTTCAAGTCTTGCTGCCAAAATCGAGTGCTTCATTGTTCTTGATTGGGGGGGAGGCAGCAGGTGGAACTAGTGAATTAGTGAAGCCAAAACCCGGTACTCGAGTATTTAGATACACGGACTCTGTCGACAACTATTCAGTACGAGTACTCCACCACAACAAACCCCAGAACACCCACAGTATAACTGATATATCATAGGTACCCAGTGTAAATTTCGCCGCATAATCTTGCATCAGCACCCAGCACACCCGATTATCGTTCTCTTTCCCTCTCCTACACCTCCCTCACCTCCACAGAATATCTTCTACCCATACCCCCCCCCCCCCGCCCTCCTCTTTCTTTCCCCCCCCCCTCCCCAAAAGCCGGCCCCTCCCGTGCCGGTTTTTATTTCATCTCATCCGTTCGTTCACTCATTGATTCCTCTCCCACCCGCCATTCTTCCCCTCGCCAACGGCATCTCCAACCTACTATTCCCTTAAACTCCCTCCGAATTGCTACTCTATCGGTGCTCTAAAGGAATCGACGAGAATATACTCCTCCTTCCGATCCCGTTGCCACTAACCCTAATTGACCACTTTTGGCTGATCATTATATTTTCTCCATTCGGCCATTTTATCCCCCTTATTTCCCCACTGATCATAAATTCCAGATGATGCTCTCCCAGGCAATGCATCAGTACGCTCCTAGCTCACACTTTCAGTCACTTCCATCATCAAATGGCGACGTTGAGGGCATGCCGCATCAATCCTCGGCATCAGCCGTCCAAAAAGCAACGAAACAGGCACGTCATCACCCTTACCATTCGTCCCAAAACAACGACGGGAGAATTAATGGAATAGGGCAGATAAACGGGTCGGCCCTGGCTCCTATCCGGAGAAGAATAAGTCGGGCATGCGATCAGTGCAACCAGCTACGGACGAAATGTGATGGGAAATTGCCCTGCCAACATTGTATCGGTAAGGCCATACTGTCCTAGCCTGTTCTTTTTGCGGGGTTTACTTCTTCTTTTCTTTTTTAGAATCGCTTTAGCTGAGATTATTCGATAGATTTTACATTAAAGTGCGAGTATGCGCGGGAGAGAAAGAAGCGTGGAAAGGCTTCAAGGAAGGACATTCAGGCCGCCGCCGCCGCTGCGGCGGCCCAGCAGAATGGTATGGTGAATGGTAATGCTTCGCCAACGGATCAGATGCGTGTTCTCAATGGGATTTCACGGTCATCAGATCTTCCCCCACCTCCTCGTCCTGGGATGGTCAGGAAGCCATCATCATCTGTTGCCAGTACCAGGACATCCCTTGGCGACCTTCACGATCTGTCCCAACATCAGATTCACCACCATCATTTGCCCGCTCAACACCACCATCACCATCACCTTCCTAACCCAGATTCCCCGTCACTGCAATTGAACCATGAAGGCGTTCCCACCGGTATGCCCATGCACTTTGATAGAATGTCTCCATTCCAACATCAGTCACCCAATGGTGGTGTCGGTGTCGGTGCCGCTCCTCGGATGCTCCCTAATCCATCTACTCATGGTGGCATGTCCCAATCAGGGTCCGCCACAACCAGCGGTTTTCCCGCAAACGAGTTTGTCCTCTCCCCACAGCATCAAGCGCACTCAATGAATTTCCCTCAAAACGCCGCGTCGCCACTATCTGGCTTCCTTGGCGGCCACTCCCCAGAAGATGGATCTCCATCTTGGCTTGCCCTGCCCTCTCCTCCAAGTCCATCTTTCTCTGCCGGTGTGAGGTATCCGGTCCTCCTTCCTCTACTTCCCCATGTCAATACCATAATACCACCAATTCTTGCATGCGACTTGTTAGATTTGTATTTCACCAATCCAACAACAGCCCTTTTCCAACCCGCTTCCCCCTATGTATTGACCCACGTTTTCCGCAAGCAATCGGTACTGCACCCGACAAATCCTCGACCCACATCTCCTGCGCTGCTGTGCGCCATGCTGTGGGTTGCCGCACAGACCTGTGATGCGCCATTCTTGAGCACATCGCCCGCTGCGCGAGGTCGAGCTTGCCAGAAACTACTAGAGTTGTGTATCAGTCTTTTAAGGCCATTGGTGCATGTTGCATTTACACCATCTCAGCACTCACATGGCCAACATGGGCATTCCGCGGACTCCGAAAATGGATCTGTCGGTATTGGTCTTGGGGGGTTAGGTGGTGGTCCTGCAGGGTCAACAGGTGGCAGGGAGGGTGTCGGAGCAGCGGGAACTCTAGATGATGTTTTGACCTATGCTCATCTTGGCATTGTCATCTCTGCGAGCGAGTTCAAGAGTGCATCTCTTAGGTGGTGGCACGCAGCTTGGACTCTTGCCCGGGAATTGAAGCTTAATCGCGAGGTTCCCCACGAGAGCATGGTCGAACAAATGGGTGAAGACGACCTAGGTGGGCGTCACTCGCCGAGCGATACTAGCCCAGGCAGTGCACACTCTCACCCTACAGCTGCAGCAGGACGACTGGAGATGGGCGAGGAGGAGCGGGAAGAAAGGAGAAGAACATGGTGGCTACTTTATATTGTCGATAGGCACCTCGCCCTTTGCTACAATAGGCCTCTTGCCCTGCTCGACACTGACTGTGAAAACCTTTATCTCCCCATTAATGATGCATCTTGGCAGAATGGCGATTTTTTTGGAACCCATGAGCCCCACAATCTCTATGCCCAGCACCCCGTTTCCCCAACCAACACTGGTCACTCACCAGAGATCCACCGACAGACCGGGCCAGTTTTCGAGATAACAGGTACGGGGTTATTTGAGTTTTTTTTACCGCTTATGACGATTCTGGGGGAAGTGGTGGACTTGCACCATGCGAGGAATCGTCCGAAATTTGGTACGGTGAGACAAGCTGGGACTGAGGGGACCGCCATGTTTGGGGAGGGGTACGAAGTGCTTGCGCAAGACATCACCCAGCAACTCGACACATATGCTAGGAGTCTGCAGCAGTACGAAGCGGAACACCTCCGACCCGAGCTGAAGGATAGTCAAGAGGGTGATGTGAAGTTGACCGAGTCGGACATCCAAACCAAGATTGTGGTTTCTTACGGAACCCATGTCATGCACGTCCTACATATTCTCCTTTCTGGAAAATGGGACCCAATTAGCATGCTAGATGATGATGACCTCTGGATCTCGTCCCCATCTTTCATCAGTTCAACAACCCATGCGGTTTCGGCAGCAGAGGCCATCTCCAACGTCCTCAAGTACGATCCCGATTTAAGCTTCATGCCTTACTTCTTTGGCATCTATCTCCTGCAAGGTAGTTTCCTACTACTTCTCATTGCAGACAAACTACAGGGAGAGGCATCCAGCGCTGTAGTCACTGCATGCGAGACGATTGTTCGAGCACACGAAATATGCGTTGTTACGCTCAACACTGAATATCAGGTACATATTTCTCCTGAATCTCCAGGTATTTTTGGAACCGGCCTTCTAACTGAAGTGATAGAGGAATTTCCGAAAAGTTATGCGAAGTGCTTTGTGCCAGGTCCGCGGCCGTGGAGCACCTGAGGATATGGAGGACCAGAAACTCAAGAGGAGGGAGGTGCTACAACTTTATCGATGGTGCGGAGACGGCTCCGGACTGGCTTTATGATTTGACCATGAGGTCACGGATCGCGTTTCATCCGTACGGCAAAGTTTTTTTCTGAGATGTATAAAACGATGGGGGCGTGCGGAAACAAAAGCACAAGATTCATATCCGGTACGGGAAATTTCCTGGCTAAGGCCAGGAAGTACTAATTTCGAGGAAGATCTGGTTATCTTTCATGGCATCATTGTTTCGTTTTGAATTTTTTCTGTCTTTTCCCTCACATCATCTCCGCCGGTGTTCTTGCTTTGATTTCCTCTGGAATTATTATTGGCGTTGCTCAGTCGCAGGCTGCGTGTTCAAACTAGTGCTGAAATGGGTGGCATTGTTTATTCCTAATTTTCTTGTCGCTTCTTGTCCACTTACTCTTGTTTCGCTGCTCGCAACTATTTTTTTTACACCAAAGCAGGAATGCGGATTTAGTAGGAAGGGGACCTTTACTTTCTTGTTTCACTAAGACTTGTATTTTCCTTATTTCTCTTTTTGTTAAGTGATGTTGGCCCTTTTTTCTCCCTCACACACTTCTCCCCTCCCATTCAACGTTATTCACTTCTTAATCCAACGGCATGCTACTGTGGGGTAGGTCAAGCAAGAAACGAGAGACAGGAAAAACGAAACCATGAAAAACGAGATACCCAATCATGTTTAACAAATAATAAAAGCTACAAGCTTTTTTCTACTATGATACTATACCTTACAGTATAATACGTTCTTGTATGGTGACGAACCCGGCCTATCATAACACAGAGTACTCAAAAAAAAAAAAAAAAAAAAAAAAAAAAAAGACACCCGATTCGAATATTATATTATCCGAATCGAGTCGGGTAGAGCCCGATCTCGATTCCTCCTTCACGCAAAGTAAATCATTTCACAAGCTCGGGCGCATCACCCTGGATGGATAGATCTACCCGTATCGCTTCCCTTCCATCCAACCCATTCCCACCGGCCAGAGGAAGGAAGGAAGGAAAGGAAGGAACGGGGGGGAAGAAAGAAAAAGAAAAATACGCCTGATCCGTCAGGGATATATAATAGATGGCAGTTCAGCACAGTACTCGTACAATATTATAATAGGAGGCTTTAAACAGCCATAAAACAGCTATACCAAATATGTGAGCTACCGTATAGATAGATAGATACTGTACAATCAGGCTCTTCTCTTTCCCTTTCTCTCCCCCAGAACTACACCCCCCCCTCCTGTAACGGGCGGAAAAGTTCGTAAGTTAGATATGATACCAACTCGATATGTAAAGTGACCGACCAGCTTTGCCAATCAAAACCTCTGGATTCCAAATACCCTCTTCTGCATCTCCCTACCCCATGCGCAGATCCTCAAGGCTGCCGCCACAGTGCCCAATCCGGCAGCGTAAAGCAAGCAAGCAAAGCACGGCAAGGTATGATATTGGTATTGTACAGTATGATACAATGCCAGAGTATCAAGGCAGAACGAAAAAGTGGAGTGAAAGAAAAAAACCTGGGTACAAGTACAGTATCAGCACAGTACTTTGTAGTCAACCAACCAACCAACCACCCTACCGTATCCCATGCCAAGTACGGTACGAGTATATTATAATATGAGTGTGGTTTTATTAGAACCAGCATGCGGGCATTCCACCCCAAAAATTTATTTTGATATAGCCACTTAGAGAGGCCATTAGAGAATACTCTCAATAGCTCAGAAAATATTTTACAGGCTCCAATGACCTCTGTAGCATGTTTTATCTACAAAAATATAAAATATCTCAAAAATTACTTTTTTACATAGAAAAATACTAGAGCTTTCTGGCTATGTACACGTCCTATTTCTATGTCAATTGTGTAAATTGTTGATGTGCTATAAGCTTTTAATGTTATCCTGCTTTTTCACAAACAATTAGTTGCATGCAGTACCTTTTAAAGCCCTATCACGTGAATAAACAATCTTTAATAGTGCAAGACCTATTGTAAATTCCTAATTATATGATTATAATATTCATAGAGATTAACTTGCTTTATTATACCCTTTCTTTAGTATTACTATTATTATACATTACTGTTCTTACTCTATATTTAACTCTACTTTGAACTATTAAGTAAAAAGTCATTTCACCACTCTTTAATTATCTGCATATTCTACAGAAACAACTATGGAAACAATTCATAATACAAGGGTAAAGAAAGTAGGATGAACAGGGAATAAGACTCTTCCCCCAGCAGCTAATGTACTAATAGCTTAGAACTCAGGTACTACATTCTCTAATATACTAATTACAATAAGCAGTAATAGAAGGCTACAGCAGGAACTAACTTATCAGATGAAATGAAATAATCCTGATGAGACAAATTTAAACAAGAATGCTGATACTACTGATATGATTATTGTCCCAGCGGAGGGTAAATCATGTGAGCTGGTTTCACCAAAATCTAAAAAGTGTTAAAGATAATTATTATCTAAGGATAAAATGCGTAGGAAAACACCGTAAATAATATATTCTCACACAATGCTTCCCATAGATATATAGCAAATATACTATATAAAATTTTAGGCTAATTACTTTATTTTTAAATTTTTTTATCATGGTGGAAAATTCTATTTACTAGAGAGAATACTAAAAATGCATTTACCTCAAGAATGGGTTTTTCTGGTTGCCACCCTCCCAACTCATTTTCCTAACAACAACCAAAAATGCCCACATGCTGGTTCTAATTAAACCACACTCATATTATACAGTTACTTGAATGATATACTCACAGGAAGAAGAAGAAAAAACCCAATTTAGCCAAAGTACCCCGCAACCGTTTAATTATTATTTTTTCCCCTCGCCCTCTACTGTACGAGTACTCCCCCCCTTGATCCGTGCTGTGCATCTTGGATCGCGGGTGTCGGGGTATTGGAGTGGGGGCGGATAAATTCGATCTCGACTCGACTCGACACCCCCCCCCCTCTCCCGTTTTATGTGTGGGAGGTTTGTCAAAAAAGATGAAAGAGGGTTCGGCTATGTATGCGAGGAGGATCAAGGTCGCCGCGCCGGTAAGCAAAGCAGAGCAGAGCAAGGGTGGGAACTCAAATGAGGTGTTTCCCCCACACACGGGATGATTGTCTGGAGGGGGAGGAAGAGGAGGGGGGTGTAGTAACGGCTGTTCGTCAGTTAGGAATGCAATCGTTTATTGTACTTTATGGTAGACTAGAGGGGGGAGGCTTTTTTTTTCTTCTTCAAGATACGCAGTCATGGAGTCTCACTCGTGAGGCTCTTGTTTATTGTTTGTTGGGGGAGAAAGATGGCTCAAGGCCGATCTGAGCGAGTTGTCTTTTGTTGCTGGTTTTTCCCCACCCGTAGCTATTTATCTCGAAAATCTTGTGGCATCGATTGGCTGACTCATGCTCTTTCACTATCCTAACTTAGCCATGATTGATCGACGGGACAACAGGGGCTCGACATGGTAACTAACTTATACAACAAACGGCAGCAGAGGATCATAAATATTCGATAGGAGTAGGGCCAGGCGATGGACGCGGCGCCGCTCACGATCGGCTGAAAAACGCGTCTGCCATGCTATATGACACCTGTACCTGTGACTCTAACTTGGCGAGGTACTGTACTGTACCTGTATCCATACATACCCCACCGCGCCTATGGGCTAAAGTACTCATCGCCATCATGTACTCTCACCCCACGAGTATCGCGACAGGAGCGGGTGTGATTCTTCGGGGCTGGTACCGTATGGTTCTCTCCTCCTTCGATCAGTTCGGCCTTTGTACTTGTATGGTGTCTAACCTTCCTCAGCCCTTTGAGGTTTTTATCCCCTTTTTTTTCTTTTTTTCATATCATCCGAGTAGTATGGTAACTTAAGAACGCTTTATATAGTTTTTTTTCCCTCCTTCCCCTTTCCGGGTAAGCCGGTGGGGGTTTTTACACTTTCGTATAAATATTAGTGCGAGCTGATGAGCTAATGGTAGGAACACAGTACTATATTGGAAAGGAGGGACTTTCCAGGGCGGTAAGGTAGTACAGATTTGCTGTTGTGCTCGCGGTAGCCGGAGGTGAGTTAAGTTACAGGCAGTAATACCGGTAATCAGGTATGATATGATATGATACTCTGCCGGTGCCGGTATGATACACAAACGCAGGGATCAAAATTTGTAGGGCAAATTATTTGTGCAGATCCGAGAGTCCATATCATACTAACCAAATTCAGACCCGAATAAATCGCAATTTTATTTTTCCCCCTACAAGTACGGTACGGAGCTCGAATGTTTGAGCATTTCATATTGGAATGCGGGGGCGAAGGAAAGTATCGGATCGTATTGTACTCGTACAGTACTCGAGTATTGAACAGTGCTCGTGCATTCAGTCGCCCATGAGTGAGCAAGAGAGAGAGAGAACACACTGGTTGGATTATCGCATTAGCTAAGCTACCGGTAGATAGATAGGCATGTATTGATTATGCATACGGATGTGCACATCGCGACCCTCTTTCAAAGTACCGTTGAATTCCCGAAAACAGGCGCATCCCGAAAAAAAAAAGGCGCAACCACAAAATAACCTTAGATAATCCATTGCCCCTCCCGTTCCCCCGGAACCAAGCTTTTGAAATTAAGGCGCGCGCGCCTTAATTCAAGAATTCAGTGGGCAGGAACACACCGCGCCGTGTAACCCGCCCGTACTCGTACATGCCATCACGGCCTTGCGCTCGTCTCGACGGACAATAGTCCGGGACACACTCTGGGGCTGGGAAAGGAGTGGCCGAGCATCTACCGTATAGTGGTAGCGTCCTTTATGCTGTGATGATCAGAGTTCACGAGATGTAGCAGCTTACCTATTGTTACTGATCCAGACTTCCAATGCAGGGATTTAGTTTCCTACCGCGGAGTACGATGCTGATACCATAAGTCCCTCGCAATTCGCTATCTCTGGGAGGGTGCTAATCTCCAGGTTCGGTGACAAGAACTCCTAAGAAGGATCAGTACTTTCCTGACACGATATGTAATGAACCCTCTGGACTCGTCAAATCCCATTAACTAATACCGCAATTCTGCCATCCTGCCAACCTAAACCTATCATGGGCTAATGTCGTGATTTTCCGTTAATAATCCGGTAGCGAATTCCAAGAGATCTCCAGGTACTGGACTTCGTATGATACCTCCCACTGCCAAGCCTATAATATTATAAACATCAAAATTATCGTACCACCGTCAGCTCATTTCTGCAAACCTCCCTCAGGAATTATCTATTCCGAAAAGTGGATACCGCACTGTAAGGCGTATGGGTAGGCTGGGGGCCATGGGGGGAGGGGTACAGTCCCTGACATACCTAAATTTTGATACCATAGGAACTTTTCACACCTGGTTTTCCTACGATTCCACTCTTCCAAACAACGGTATCCTGGCGACAGGTGAACAGGACTACTGAAACAAGGTAAACCCAGACTCACTCAATCCCCTGCCCATACCATATCAGATCAAACCGAATCAAACTGAGCTTTCCACCATGACGTTGAAACAAGTTCCTCGTACTATACTATACTCCTCCCCCTCTCGACCCAGCCCCAAACCCCGTGCTGAAACCTTACCTATATAAGAATTATCACACCAACTAACCCCAGTTCCCCCCCTAAAAAAAAATCACTGTATGACAACATACAATAAGAAAAGGCAAAAAACACCTGGCCCAAACAGCGGTAGCAAGAGCATACCTCCGCCCTATCCTTCAGTGGAAGCAGTACCTGCTGGTAGTCCAGAACAAGGATGGGGGAAGAGAAAGAAAGAGATCTCACATCGGGGGGTGAATGTACTGTACTCGTACCTTTTCCCCTCCGAAAAGAAAAGAAAAACTCCCTGATAAATTTCAATTTTCTCAGGGCCTACCTACTCTACCCAATTTTTCTTCGGGTTAGGTTTACCCGGTTTGATTAGTATGTAAGCTGCGGTAGGAGGTGCAATACATGCCAGTACCAGTATAGAAAGAGGAGGGAGGGAAAGAAAATCTGCTAGGCCCTGAATATAGATTTTTGCTGGAAATAGTGCGACGGGTTGGAGTTGTCGAAGGTATTCATAGCCGGCGTGTCGTGGCCAATCGTTGAGGGAGTATTGTAGATTATTCTACAGTTATTGTAATGTACCTGTCTCTCGTTTATCCTCACGGGGGTGCAGGGGAATTGGGACATGCGTGGCTGGATGGAGGCATGTGGCACATGTAGTCCATGGAAGGGTCAGGATTCTTTATTCTGTTTTGTGTGTATTTTTGTATCTACTGTTAGCTTGTAATAGAAGTGTAGGGGGAGGCATCGCTTTCCTATATTTCCAACACTCTCCAGATCTCTTTACTCCTATTCCATTGCAGATATATTAGGATGACGTTCTGAGGAGTTGTGGTAGCGACATGGCCAGGATATTGGCAACGTGTATTCTCCATTGATGGGAATTATTGGTCCGGTTTTGTTGTAGGTCCCGGGTTGTATGATACTATCCAGGCGGTGGTAGGGAGGGTTTGAGGTTTTTTTGGGGGGGAGGTTATGGATTCTAGTATGATATCATAATAATATGATAATATAATAACATGATACCACAGGGGGAGAACTAGGCCCAAAGGGTTTGTTTAGATGATTGTCGTGAGATGTGTTTGTGGGAGCCAAGTTTTTCAGTAGTATATTAATAAATTATGAGGCCTTTCACCCCCTCTTTTGTTCATCGATTAGGATCGAGACGACGACGGCGAAGACAAACTCATTTGCGGCTACAATTGGTTTATATTTTCCTCCCTTCCTTCCGATCCCTTCTTATACGAATCAGCGACCATTTTCCGACTTTATCATTCTCTCTTCCCGGACCCGATATCGCTCCCTCAGTACCGTACTCGTTCACATGATGTAGCTATTTGGGGCGTCGTATAGGTATAATCACAGGTTGAGCCCCCCCGGACGCTTGCGGAGGGGTAGAGGAAGGCAGCAGCCTGAGATTCCGTAAACCTGGGTCCAGGGTTTGCCTTTTTCTCGATCATGGCACAGGTTACCTTTCATTATGTTGCTGTAGTGAGTGAACTATGACATTGTTACCTCGGTGGCCCGGAGTCATTTAAGGAATAGTTGTGATGGTGGTGATGGCGATGGTCGGTGCTCACAGGGCGATTTGACAAGAGGGGGGCACGTTAATCAAAGACGAACTTGTAGGCTACAGAGGTTGTGAGCCGAGTTCTGACAGCACTCTTCAATCTAATGTAAATTTTTATCCATCTGGCCCCGCCACCGACTAATTACCACCACCAGCTAGGTTCTAACGACCCTCCAGCCACTCAAGAACCATCTCAGCCCCCGTACTCCACATGACATCCTTCATAACAATGTCATGATGTCCACTCCCCTCTATAACCCCAAACCTCACCACCTCTACGCCACTCTCCTGCCCCCCTTCTTCAACCTTCCCTCGAATACTCTCCCAAGCAACCCTATACCAAGCAGCAAATCTCTGCATCATTACTCCGTCCATGAGCTTATCCTCGCCACCAGCGATAATCAGCACCTCCTTCCGCCCTTCAATGTAGGCAGAATTCTTCCGATCACCCTCTCAACGGACACAAACTTTGTCATCGTGCCGAAGGACCGACTCATGCTCTCATATTCCGGCATCGCACGCTCGATCTCGCGAACCGCCTGGACAGGGAAGACGCTAGAGAAGAATGCGTTGTGCACGAGAGCTGTGGATGGCAGTGGGGAACGGGGGCGGCCGAAGTGCTTTCAGTACGCGCGGATGAGAAACCAGGGGTCGAACCTTACCCAGTTCAGGTATGCGCCAATCCTATTATGTACGTTAACGCAACCAGCCAGCCAGTTTGGATAGCATTGTAGTAGCTGGGCGGGGAAAGGAGGAGAGGGGGCGAGTGGGTTATTACGATCCAAAGCCGGGTACTCCTGCTAAGGCCACAAATCCGCCAAACTTCTCCATATCCCTGTCGAGAATGTATTGCGCGAGGCCGGCGCCGGAGGAATGGCCAGCAATTATGACGTTCTTAGAGTGTTTTGACCGAATGTGCGCGATTGCGAGGACGACGTCAAGGGCGAAGGCATGTTTCGCTGAGTCAATTAGCGTTGACACCCCCCAATGAAATTTTGAGAGATTTACAAGTCCAGTACATGGTCCAGAATCCCAGTTTATACGACGCTCCATGGCCCCGGAGAGAAAGAGAATAGCAGGAGTATCCATTCGATGAGAAGAATTGGAGGTAATTGGTGAATTCAAGTGCGCTCCCAAAGCCTAAGTTTGGAGTGGATTGGCGAATCGAACCCGGAGCGGAATTGAAGGGGGGGGAAAGATCGAAGAAATCTACCCCCATGGACAAACAACAACGGCTCCTTATCCTCCTCACCGGTCCCTCCGCTCCCCAGGGGAGAAGAGGTCAACACCTCCAACACCCCACCTGGAGACGACAAATACTCCCTCTGAACGCAGTGCAGCCGGGGGCGCGGTCGAAGTCGACCACGATAACCGATGACGATAATCCATAGCAATTAACCTATCCCAACACCGGTAATCCAAAACCTTCTTTCCTGTGAGGAAGAGTGATAGACGATGACCCAAAGGACAGTGCTGGGTCCGAAGCAAGGTTTGTAAATTATCAGCGTCACGAGACTCCGGCACTGACACACTGTGAGTACCCCGCACAGAAAACTAGCACCACAAACAAACAAACCTCAACCAATCAGACCGCAAAGAAAGACTCGCCAACTCTCGCGACTCGAGAATCTTGCAATTCCAGAGGAGACGTGCGCATTAAACCACTTCTCCAGCTCTCAATGTGGGGAGGACCGGAACTCCAACGGACTGCTTGTTCCGCCGAGCCAAGCTTTGTGGCTGACTACGTGTTGTGGAATGTAGATGTCTTAGATTCCCTTGCTCCTGTTATGATACCGTACTGTGGGTAAAAGCAATACCGAGACACGAGCCCTGGGGAAAATCGGTGGGGGTGGGATTGGCGATCGATTAGCGAGGGGGGGCGGAATGTTCTGATTGGCGTTGCAGCTTTGTGCACCAACACGAATATTGTGCCCTGAGCGCTGTTCTTTTTTATTTTTGCTATCATAATAATAATCCACTTCTCCACTTCTGGAGTGAGGAATGTTTCTGGCCTTCATACAATATCACTCGCGTTGTAATATCTAGAGTTGTGCACGTTCGCAGGGGGCAAAGCTTGAAGTGACGCTTTCTGCTCGACTCCTCCTCCACCCAGCTAAGCCCTTGACAGCGGCTTCAAAGTGATCACCGGCAGGATCACTAGTCGTCCCACTGCCACACACCACTCCTAACACTCTAGGACTGATTTATCCATTTTTCTCAACTACGGGAAAAACACCCAGTGATTAGGATGCTCATCAAGGATATAAAGAATGTAATGAACCCCGTTCAGTGATCTTGTACTGAGAGACAAACGAATAAATAAAAAATTAACACTATCTGAAACTCATAGGAGACATTGTGCCTAAGAAATCCCTAATTTCCCCCACGGGGAGAGCATATCTGCCAACTCCCCTCACGCATTACTCTCACCCCATGAAGACGGAGTAAAAGACACGGGTATAAAAAGATTTTTGCCACCCTACCAGCCAGCTAGTCATATATTTCGACCCGAACACCCCTCAAGTGGTATCTACACCCGGCAAACCGGGGAAAAATACTGTGCCTTACGGCGGGCGCTCAGAGAGACCGACGCCAGGACGGGAGGGAACGCAAACTTCAAGGAACAAAAAAAATTAATTAACAGCTTGTTGTCCGCGCACTGCTCCAGTATTTTTTTGCCCTTTTTTTTTCAAAATATAGGCAAGAAGGATGTCGGTGCGGGAAGGAAAATGTGTGATATCCTCAGCTAGGCGCGCAGAACGGACGGCCCTGGAGGAAGTTGTGTACTGGACCAACCAACGAGAGAGGTATATATCCCTTCGAGAAATGAACTTTTAAGGGGCTGGCCACTACTTGCTTGATTAAATTAGTAACTGTCCACGCCAACGGCGAAAGGGTGGTTTTCGTGGTGGCAATGGCCATCACTATAAGAAAACTTGGCTCCTTCTCGAGAGTCTGTATGTGATACAAGTTGATTTTTGACAGCTCGTCTTTCCCGACTAACCCCCGGCGCGGATTCCAGACCTCCTCACCCCTAGGTTGCATCATCCGGAGTCAGGCTCCATGGTGCGTCGCGCCTGTCTCCTCCTCCATCCAGGACTGGGGGGATGACACCCTACGTTGTGTGAGGGTGGAGGACCATAACCATGAAAAATGGTTGTTGTTTTTTTTTTTTTTGAAGATCGTGTGTGCCCAGTTTCACAATACCAACAAGGTTTCATTCATTCTCCCTTTTTCCCTCTTATCAACTGTGAGGAAATATAAGAATATTTCACCTGATCTCACAACACGGATATGTACTCTATGTTCAAAACGTTCATGCATACCCCTCCCAAGGAAGAACTGAGCGTCCATTCGGATTCCGTGACAGGTCCGCACGCCCAGTTCTCCCTCTCCCTCCCTACTCTACTTCAGAGTGTTGACCTATCTACCCGTGGAAGTATCGCTAATAATTCCGCTGGATTCGAAAGTATCGAAAGGAGCCCGTTTTGAGATTGTATTTTTTTTTTTTTTCTTTTTCCCACGAGTTTAGGGACAACTGTCCAGTCATTGCCCGTAGGAGCGAGCGGTCACGCACTCAAAAGTTAGAGAAATCACAGGCATGATACCGGACCAACGATCAGTAACAACCATATCCTTCCATGTTTAAAAGTGAATAACTAGCGTCCTGTGGAAAAATATCCACGATAAAAACAAGTAGGTTCGGCTGAGAGGCAGGAACCGTGCACGTGTACCGAACATTGACAAGTATAAGATAAGATAAGAATGTTATAGTATTCCCTGCTTATGGCAATCCTATTCAGTGCATTGTGTCCCGACTTTAAAAGTTCTTGTTTTCCCATGTCTTAACCTAGGTATGCATGAAGCTGATTAAGCGAGTGATGTGTTGTGAACCACACAGTTAGCTAGGGGGTCAAACAGCCCCCCTCGCGGGCTGTCGGTGTTCCACCGATTCTTTCTTTCTTCCGAGAGATCGGAGGCATATCCAAAGTATCCATAATGGTACTCATTGATAAGGATGTCTGATCCGGAGACAAGAGAATTGACACATCTCCAGCACATATCATAGATGCCCCCACATTGGATGATACACACCAGGGTATTAATTATTCTATCCCAATAGACCCCCCGGAGCCCCCACTAATTGTCTAATATTTTTCTTCCGGATATCTCAAACGCCCCTTGTCTTCATTCGCTCACTTCCTGACTGTTTGCTTGTTTGCTCACTGAGAAGTTTTCCTTTCTTTTTTGTCACATTTGTGTTTGATTCTGTGCTTCCCCGATATCTGCGTATGAACAAAGGCCCTCGCTGAAAATGTTAACGTCCTTACTCTTCACTTCGTATCGTGTCGTATCATACCCCTTTCCATCCATGGGATCACGACTACTAAAGTTACCTAAACCGAGTGACACTCTATGAGATCACACCACCAACGACAAAGAGGGCAACAGTATTCCCAAGTACTATACAATTGCACAATGAGAACCCCCCAACCCTTCCAGCTCCTCACTTCTTGCACTAAAAAGACCATGCACTCTACGGTGCCAAACATCCGTAGCCTCCAGTCTGTTGGACTGACGACGGACACGCGCTCTGTTGCACAGTACTGTACATACCCTAAGGAGCAAGTCCCGAGGCCTGTCTTGTGAGAATTTTACTTGTATGATACTCCGGACAGATAGAGTAATCTCGGCGCTCAATGACCTTCTTGGGGGGGGGGGGGTAGAATATCCCATAACAGCCGATAATCTAATGGACAATAACTTAGTACCTATTTCACCTGAATACACCTTTTTTTTTTCACACGTGAAAAAAGCAATATTGGGGTGGTATTCCGAAACGGGTCGAATTCCAAAAGAGGAAGAAGGTTCAGGAACACCAATTGGGCGAAGCAAAAGATGGATTGATCGATTGATTTCTAGGCCCCTCGAGGGTCATGGCAACTTATAACAATTAGGAACTCAGAAGGTGTTTCTCTGGTAGAGTTTATTGGACGGGTTTATTGGGAAGGGGAAAAAAAATGCCCCCTATTTACGATTTTTTGTGGATCGCTCCGACGCCTGCCTGGTGGCTCGGGTAAACCATCATATCGGCAAGAACAACATTCTCCCTTCTACCGGCGGCGAAGACGATGATTTCAGCGATGTCTTCCGGGGTAAGTGGTTCGCATCCGCTGGTCATACACGGGTTAACACGGGGGTTCCGAAACGCAAAGCGGAGAACCTGTGGAGGGAGACGTACGCATATACACTATCGGCTCTAGCCCTATCACCCCCAAACCTCACGACTGAGAATTCGGTTTCGACTTGTCCGGGGTCAATCTCCATAACTCTGATCCGCGTAGAGATCAATTCTCTTCTCAGAGAATCAGTGAAGCTGCGAACGGCAGCCTTGGTTGCACAATAGATGCTTCCACCCGCGTATGGTTCCCTACCAGCGATGGAACCGACGTTTATTATGTCCCCGCGATTGCGAGATTTGAAGCCTGGGATGATGAGCTGGGTCATGTTGACGAGTCCAGTGACATTTGTGGAGAACATGACGTCAATGTCCTCTTCTGCGATGCTCCCAACTGTTTCAACACCTTTAACAAGACCCCTGTAAGGAACAACAATAGCATTAGCAAACCCACCCTTGCGTCATTCATCACACACTGCAGCAAGAGTGGCAGAACAGAAGCATACGCATTGTTGACCAAAATGTCCACCTCTCTCCACTCCTCGGGAAGCCTGGCCAAAAATCCCTTCACATCCGCTGGATCAGAGACATCCAGACGAGCAGGCAGCACCTTTGTAGCTCCAACACTCTCCTTCTCAATTGTTGCGGCAAGCTCTTTCAAAGCTTCTTCTCTTCGTGCAGTAACAATCAATTTTATTGTAGGTGAAGTCCTAGAAAACTCGATTGCGGTTGAACGACCGATGCCAGAGGAGGCACCAGTGATCAAGACAATCTTACCCGCTAGGCGAGCGGGCATTGCAGAATGAGACATTCGAAGGGAGAAAACACGAGCGTATGTGGTGGGGGTGCGGAATAGGCGGGGGAAGAACATGCAAGTTGGGAGAGATGTGTATGTAGGCTAATGTGTATACGGTACTCGGGTACACAAACCGGCTGATTTGTTAGGGGGGAGGGGAGTGGGTTGGTGGAGGCTCTGCTGGAGAAAGGTAAATTTACGGTTCGGCGGGGTAGGATACGGGTATGGGAGCGCGGGGATCGGGTGTTTTGGTTTGTCAGATCGGGCTAACTCGGCTCAGTTACCGTTGTTGGCAGCATACCCACCCCTACAGTACGAGTATGATAGCGGTATTTGGAACGCCAATTTTTGTACTCGAGTAAGGTTTGCACTTGTACGAGTACTGTACCAGTGGCACTATTCATAGAGTGACGGCGTCCCAACTACGGTACTCGAGTAGAAGGGAAAGCTAAGAGTGAGAAGTTGGAACTCTTGGTGAATATTTGAGGGGGAGAAAATTACTCGTACTTCACGGCAAGAGGTTCGTGTCATCGCGTAACTTATCATACCTTGCCTTTTTTTTCTCTGGCCGTGCCACGGGCATGATTGCCAAGGCTTCAGGCTTCAGTCTTCTAAACTTCGTTTGTGCACAGTAGCGCCGCCATTCCAGTTGTTTAGGGGCTTGTTTGAAAGTTAGGATGTGGAAACCTTATAACATGGGGATTGAAAACGCTGTAATGCAGGATCAGGGGCTTAAAGAAATCTTTGAATTGTTTCACCACATAATATTATGATAATTATTATTCCCCCGCCCCCTATTTGGTGTGAACCCAAGTAGAATAAGTTAGTGTCGTACTGGAGTGTTGGTTCGGGGCGTATGTCGGGATAAGACATATACCAGTATGTATAGAAACTAGAATTAGCATTTTATGTCGTTCTCCTCAAACACAATAGTTGGGGTGTTTGAGTTAGCACTGAAAAAAACACAGCCCTATACGAGTATACCTCCTCCCCTTATGTGCGATCCCAGCATACCCCCCCCGAACCGACATAGTCCCCGACACGATTCTGGCCCTCACCTCTTTCTATGCAGCAAAAGTTCTTCAAGGCGTTTGGCTATCAATGCCTACCTTACAAACTGCAGTCTGGCAAACGAAGTTCGGAAAATTCCATCATACAATAGTTGGCGCTCCAAGCAGGGCACAAGACAGAGATGGCAAAGGCACTACGGTTCTTCGGCAATTCTTCGGTGATAATGGGCGTGGGTAGGATCGTGTACTAGCACCGTAGGTACCCAACATTAGATATGGTCTGGAGTTTGCACATCTCCGGATTTTGAGAAACAAAAGTCGCTACAGTATCACGGGTAACCTGTGTCTCAGACGCGGACACATATGGCAGGAGGTTCGCCGCGCTCAACCCGGTCCTCGGGGGCTCGGATGAATACTGGTTCCGGTACGATCAATATTGGTGGATCGTGACTCTCAACGAAATTCTGAATCAAGTCCAGGTTATTTTGGGATCCTGTCCATGCTCACATCCAACCCCCCAGGCTACTCCAAAACCTTTGACCCTCCTTGCTCGGACCTCGCATGATACCGGTACTTTATAAGGGACGACTTGGTTACAGTATTTTCCTCGCAATGTGTGCGATAGGTGAAACATTTAATGGGGTTAAAGGGGTTGTTTCTGAGATTCATACCCAGACCCTCGGCAGTGCATGAGATGTGAGGCCTTCTCAATACCTACAATTCCCTTGATAAATACTTGAGTACTGGTACCTCTGGCGTCGACACTTGTAAAATGATGACCGGGCAGAAATAAAAAGAGTACCTGTTTGACTTACGTACTTGTAAGTTACCAGTATTCATACCATGATATGGGTGCTGGTACGGGACTCGGGTAGAAGACTAGTCTATGATCAACGCGCTTTTCAAACACCGGTGAGGCACGTGACAAGTGGGCTGAAGGTTAAAACTAGCTGACAAATAAAAAGCGGACAATCTACAGTACTTGCTTACGTAGCCGGCCTGACTGGCGGACCCTGGTGCAGGTTAGCTTAAACTTCCGGGCAGCAGTTTGCTCGAGCACAGCATCATAGAGGATAAGAAACTAAATTAAACGAGTGCGTTCGGCTTACTCGAGTAACTTTAGTTAAATTTAAGTCTGCCCTATGGATCTGAGGTGCTTAGAGTACTGGTATTGACAACTGTGGTTGAAGAAGGATGATCGATCGCCAACAGCCAGTTAAACTTCTCGTTGTGAGTAAAGGAGGGGTAATTTTTGTATGGAAGAACACGCTGTTCAGGGAACAATTCAGCCCATCCAGTAAAATCCGGTTATTATCGTGCTGGTGACGTGAGGAGAATTGCCCCACCTTCCAGAGAAGGAGACGCTCTCTTGGAAGAAAAATGGAGTGAAAAATGTGATTCAGGTATCATAGGAAAAAGTAGAAATTTCCGAAAGGGGATATTTAGGTCAGGGACGGGGTGAGTATAACTGTTTTTAGAACTGGGTCCAGCGGATCAGCCTCATTGTGGCCTGCTTTTGGACTGGGTCTGACCCATCCTGCCCTCAGCCGGTCTTCCCGGGATTAGGCAATGGAGACGGGCCTCACAAGTGCTATGAACGTTCCGTAAAATACCCGCATGACAAATTAGTTTCAAATTCATTGTTCTCAACCGGCCCAGCCAGGAAACCTCCGCCCCAAGCCAAACGAGACTTAATGCCTCCATTTTCTCCTCCGCCTCTCCTCTCCTCCTCCTCCTCCTCCTTTCTTCCGTTTGCCCCCCGATCAACCTCAGATCGAATCTACTACAACTTTACGAACCCTCTCTTACAACTCTACCGGTACCAAGAAATACCTCTTCGATGGACTGTGCAGCAGAGAACTACATCCCCAGAGAAGATAACAAGATTTCCCCTATTTTTCCACACAATATTCCAGCCATGGTTGCCCCATCTCTTGTTCGGTAGATTGATGGCTCGTTCTCGAGACATCGTGGCCCTTATCCGTTTTCCATCATGGAGGGTCCTATTTTATTACGACCGCTTGGTACACCACGTCTATTGTTGAAAGAAGGAAGCTACGACTCTTTTACGTCGCGGTTCTCTGCCACGATCAGCCCGTTTTGTGTTAGGCTCCACCCTTGCCCTGTGACCTCTCCTCACTGAGGCCTGTGGAGCATTCTATTTCACCGAAACACAACATCGCGACGTCAAATAAAAAACTCGGCGCGTGTAGAAAAGAAGAGCCCTACGTCCATCCCGCTCCTCACCACCGACCAATTTAAAAAACCTTTCCTCTCTACCCTCTCCCTCTTCCACCCACCAAACACAACAGGTTCGAAGCGCTTGCAATTCTATCTCTTGCAAAAAAAAAAAATCCCGATACGATCACCCCTTTCTCGTGTCTTCAAGCCTCAACTTTTTTTTCTTCCAAGATGGAAACCTTTCTTCGTTCCCTTGTCCACCCTGGACCATTCCCCCCAGCGGGAAAATCACCTTTTTTTGTCCTAATGGACGGTTTCAAAGAAACCATTTTCTTCGCAGCTTTGTCTGCTACAATTTCTGCTGAGCAGATGGGCGCGCCTGCTGCTCCAGCCTGTAACTCCTTGGGTCCTGTCATAGTAAGTTTTATGCCTCCTGCCATTGATTGTATCATACACTGATGTAGCTAGACCCAACATCCTCGAATTCATATCGTAGAATATGAAAAGATGCTGCTTTTAAAGCAACGGTCGATAACCGAATGCGGTCTAGGAACCTTCAAGGTAAGATCACAGTGCAGCCCAGGGAAAGCGAGAGCACAGTGATGCGGGAATGCCCATACAACTTTTTATGAGACTGGTCGTTTGCACGGGCATTCTCGCTACGCAGTGGGCTCGCTTGCCAGGGATCTTGTATTTCCTCCTATTGTCAACGCATATACTAATATTTACACAGAGCCCAACTTTTCTCCTGAACCCGTCTGCCGCCATTCATTCGAAATTCGAGAAAGGCAGAACCCATCTCCCCGAGATAATTGTCCAACCCGCCGAGTCCCTCGCTGCTGGCCATATATTTGATGTCAACCAGGAATTCTTTCATATGATCAAGACTGGTAAAGGGTATCTTTGGCGTGGCTGGAAAGGGAAATATACCCCTTCAAATCGAGAGGATAATGCGGTGAAACCTAGTGGCTCTGCTTTTGGACAAAGTAAGACCCCTGACGGTCGGGAAATTTACTCCTGGTGTAAATTAGACTGCTGTCGTCGATATTTCGAATCCTGCAAAGAGCGGGTGGGCAGTCATAAAGTGGAAGTACCAGTAGAAGTGGAGGATGGCCCAGAATGGTGGGAGATCGAGGATGACGGAGGGGAGGATGGGCTTGGCTACGGTTCTGGGGATTCGGAGTATGGTTCGGATGAAGAGTCTGATCACTCTGATGAGGAATCGGACGAGGAGGATAGCGACGATGATGACGATGATGACGATGAGGAGGAGGAAGAAGACGATGATGATGACGGTGATGATGAGGAGGAGGAGGAGGAGGAAGAGGGCATAGAGGGGGCGGAAAATGGCGCTGCAGTCGTCACCGAAAGCTTTCTTTGCGCTCTTCCCCGGCTTGAATGCTGTCCTGCAAAGCTCGAGGCAAGCGCCTCAAGATCCAACTCCACATCATCCAATTCTTCCTTCATCATGTCCGACAATTCGACCCCAAGCACCCCACCGACAGTGCCCTGCACCCCGATCATGAATTCTGTGGATAAGCGGGACCTGGTGGAAAGATATAACCTTGGCCAGCGTTTTGAAAACGCGTTGGCAGCTCACGTGAGCTCCCAAAAATCGAGAGCCAGGGTCCATCGCATGCTCCCCGAGCTCGATTTCCTGCAACAAGATTTGGAACGTCGATCCCTCCATTTTGAGTGGAGTGGTGATAATCGCGGCCTTGAGGCCCTGAATCTCGAGCGCGGGAGTCGGGTGATGGGGGGCGGCGCACCTATCACCCTTCTTCCCTTTCCCTCAAATTCGGAATAGAGCAATACCCCCTCGTATTCCGAATTCTCATTCTCTCTTATGTTCGGAGCATTACGGCAGGTCGGAAAAAGGTGTTATTTGCTTCCCTTTTTTAATTGTACAGGATGTCGTGGGGGTGGGTTACTCATTCGGTGGAAGGCGTTTATTCATCGTTCTTGTTAGATTACCTCTGGGTGTCAATATTACTATTGTTTGCAATTGAGTTTTTTTTACCCACTGACCAGCTCTCTCTTTGACCACTTCTGCGTTTGGACCATGGACAGGGCCTCTTTGCGATCCGGCTTCGAAGGGTGTGTCTGGTCTTGTTAATAATTTTTCGTCTAAACCTGTATGATAAGTCCAATCCCGTTCGAGTTGCCCCCTGGGCCCCCATCGACCTCCGTGTGCCTGGGCTCTGATCTGTCAATTGTGGGTTTTGGGCCGTAGAGATTTTTGATCGCGGGTTTGATTGAGCTTAACGCCCGATATTCCGTGTTTGATCTTGATCTTAGGAAAATCTAGTAGTTTATCCTAATAGTGGAAAGCACTTGGACCATGGAATCTGGGACTCGATTGTTCAAACGTGATGCTAAGAGCGAGTAGACCCCCCGGTAAGTAGGGGAAAAAAAGAGGTATAATACTGAAAAGTCATAATCTATCTCGTTGCACATTCCCGCTCCGAGCAAAAAAAAAAACATGCGCACGCAAATTCCAAAACCTGTGAAAAAAAAAAACTCATCAAAGAAAAGAACGCTATGGCTATCAGAACATAAACTTGATCGATCCCAACCCACCACGCAAAAATGAATAATTTAATGCATGGCATAACAGGGTTATGTTACTATCATACTAGAGCGCCGCATGCACCCGATACCAGTCCCGTTACGAAAAGGAGAGGGTTAACTTATATAATACGTGGGGGGGAAGGGGAAAGAAAAAGCCTTCCAAAGGGGAGTGAAGCAGGAATAGATCAAGTTCTCCCCTCTTTAACCATCCCCGCCAACACTACCGCGCCAACAATGCCCCCATCCTTCGCCTCGACCAGTCTCACAGCCCGTCTCTTACCGCTAGGGGTGGGTGGGATCCTACCCTCGACGACCCAGCGCTCGACAACCTCCATCATGAACCCCTCGCAGCGTTCTCTGAACGTCGGGTACTGTTCCAGCACGGTGCCGGTGTAGCAGACGAGCACTTCCTTCTCGACGTGGCATTTCAGCTCATCGTTGACGCCGAGTACGCCGATCGTGGCTGCAGCGATGAGTGCTGCGGCGCGAGTTGATACGGCGGCTGATATACGGCGGAAGCTGGCGGCGGAGGGTAGGTCCCACTTCCACTCTTCCAGGTCTCCGCTGGTGGTGGCGGCGGTGGAGGAGGTGGTGGATGAAGAGGTGTCTGGGTCGAAGTAATCCTGTAGTAGGGAGAGTGCTTCATCGTCGTTTACCGAAGCTTCCACGTCACTGCAGAGTTTTGTGTCAAGGCCGTAGGGGAGTTTCATCTTTTCTGGGAGTTGCGATTTGGGTACGCTGGAGGAGAAGAGATCTAAACACACGAGGCGTACCAGTTCGCCGAGATATCTCCCCCCGACCATTTCCTCGAAGGGCTGGAATCCCGGTTTCTCGTTCTCGAGGTCGAGTTGCACGTCCCAGGTGGTGATGTACGGTTTCAGCGGGGGCGCGGTGCCGCGGATGCTCCATTCCGTGTTTAGTAGGATGGCGTCCGTGTTTGGGCCTGATGTTGGCTGCTTCGAAACTGGGAGTTTGGAGACGGGGCAGAGGCATGTTGCGTTTGTCCCTGTGCCTGCTATGATGCCTGCTACTGCACGGGTGTCTTCCGTGGAGTGGTGAAGGTAGGCTGCTGAGAGGAGGGTTGAAATGGAATCGTTGGTTATGGATAGGATGTCTAGCTTCGGGAGGGGGTATACGGGAGTGGTGGTGGAGAGGAGGTCGTCATAGGCCGTTTTTAAAAGGCTTGGGAGGTCGTTGGTGGTCGTGAAAGTGAATCCTTTACCCATTGGCATTAAAAGAGCCGAATCATGAGCAGTTTGCCTAACATTACTCACAACCTCCGTCAGTGAAAAGCCTTTAAAATAGACAAACAGGAAAGCGAAACATACTCCATCGGAAAACTAAAAGTAACCCCCAATTCCATCCCCTCAGACAGAACCCTCTCCCTCTCCTCGCTCCCCACATCACCCAGATACTCCCCAACGACATCCCCAATCCTGTCCGCGACCCAGCGGAATAACACCTCGGCAGCCCCAGTCTTGAAATGCTGGGGAATGCCCCAGCTCCTCCGCGTGCAAACCTTCAACCTGCTCTCCCCGTATAGCCAGACCACCGCAACCCTTAAGTTCGTGCCGCCAAGGTCAAGCGCCAGAAACCTGCCCTTTTCCTCCCCGGTCGGCAGAGCACGGATGGGCGTGGGCAGGAACTGGTCTGAGGCTGTCAGAGCGAGGTTGTGGTATATCACTTCGAAAGCCCTCGCGATGCCAGGGACGTCGGCGAGGGGTGCTTCGAGCCTCTCCAAGAGGCCCGCCTCCAGGGGTGGGATTGGCGTCGTGGGCTTGGCGGCATTAGTTTTGCTGGTATCGCTGGTGCTGGTGTTGTTGGAGACGTTGGAGACCACAGATGGCGCCATGGAATAGGATAAAAAAAATGAGCGAAAATGATTTTATAATCTTTTGCGGGTTGTGGCATGGGAGGGTGGTTTTATTCACCTACCGATTGCCTAGTAGAGGGACGGGAGGGGACGGGAGGGGGCTGTATTACTATAACGGCCCTGTGCTGCTGGATGTTGAGTGTCTCACAATGCTTCTGCCATAATACGGTACCGGTATGGCATACCGTACTAGTATGGTCACTCTATTCCGATCCTCAGGCCTATCCCCTTCCTTTTCTTTCTCTCTCCCTCCCTCTCTCTCTCCCTTCCTTCCTTCACTTTCTCTCATACCGGTATCGTAGCACGCGATGGGAGTAGACCATAGCAGGCAGTTCGACTCAAGATTGTAGGGGAAAAGGTGAGGCCCTCTTCCCCAGAGTGTCTATCTTTAGTAAACCCAGATCGACAGCCGATCCTGCAGTGCTTCCGTCGTTGGTCCAACAATCGTTGTGGAGAAGGGGGAGATCTATCGTGGCACGGGCTAGTTAGGAAGATGGGATTTAGACTAGATTCTAGAACGAATGAATGAGCGAATTACGTACAAGTATGGTGTTAGTGGGTTCCAGCATTTTTTTATATATTTTTTTACTTGGCGAGTGAGACATAAATTGGGAGTTTTGACTAGGCGACGGATGGCGGAGTTTTTTTTTTTTTTTCGATATCATACCCAAAGAGAATTTCTCTCTTCTGTAGGCTTATAATATCGCTCATCAATGGCTGTTGTGGGGTAGAAAGTCCTATCATGTGAGTTATCGTAGGAACTGGACCTCAAGCTACAAGTAAGGTGTTGGAGTTGCCTCTCCTAGTAGGGCACTGTACTAGTACAGTACTTGTAGGTTGTGTTTTTCCTTTTTACCAGTTTCACCGGAGGATTGAAAGTCTTCTGTCCTTCGCTCTGATAGCCCCACTTAATCCAAAGAGGGGGAATTCTAGAAGTCTTAGCGCGAGGTCCAATTATTCCGGTTTCTATCATACTGATAGTGCCGGTACGGCATCGCAACATAAAATGGTATCGTACCTTGGTTGAAGCGACAAGAACCCGCTACTAGGAGTATTATTGGTGCCAGGGCCAAAATTTTGAGGAAAGGGTGGCAGTATCATTATTAAGATCAATTGCTGAATAGAACCTGAGAGAGATAGTCTATCAACACGTTCAGATTCGAAGACATCACTTGTAGTCGGGTATGGTGCAAGTATAGGTACTTGTACTGTACTGTGCTATTATCGTAGAAAGCTATGATAAGGCATAGCACACAATAGTGGATTAGTAGTCGCTAGGATTTAAGTGGCCGGTACTCGTACGAGCACTGTGCTCTGGATATACAGTGGTCCAATGGGATTTGAGGCGAGGGACCTCAGGAATGTGGTACTATAAACATTGAGCAGCAAGCACACGCCAGCGAGCGACATCTCCAAAAGCCAAAAGCAAGTGCCGCAAGTCAATGCAACCCAACCCGATGACTATTAGAAGTATTCAGCCCGGGGCCGAGAAACGCTTAGCGTATACAAGCATTTCAAACAGGTTACAGGACTTTGATGCGTGAAACTCCTATTAGCATACAAGACTTGCAGATCAACTAGAAATTTAGCACAGTGCTCTCAGAAACGCTGCTTCGACCCTGAGGACCGAAATCCCTCTTTCAAATACCGGTATTTCCACACTTCATGGGAGCGATCTCCACGAGTTTGCGGATGGCTCTATTTCGCGCTCCGGAAGGTGCGAGTAAGGCGTGCTGTGCCGAATACAGCATTTCCCTGGAGCCTAGCAAAAATTATCCTTCGCTCTTGAGAGGCGGATAACATTTGGACCAGCAATCGCACCAACAACCCGAAGGGGGGGGGGGGTTATGAATCTGTGTAGAGGTTTAAACTAGGGTGAATGGGGTAGAATAGTGAATTGCATTTCTAGGTTTAGTACTCCTGTAAGCCTAGTTCTGCTTTGGTGCCGTCTTGGTACGTCAATATTGGGAAATGGCCGCGGGTGGAAGCATTAACTGTAATTTATACCCCATCCTAGGTTCTAAGCTTTGATAACAACGCATTATCGTAAAATTGGAATAAACGGTCTTCACGCTAGGACGTTGTAATTGCCTCTCCTTGTAGGGTAAGGTCGATGGCATATTTCCTTTTATCTGCCTCAATTGAGGGTTCGAAGATAGTTCCTTCGCTGTGTTTCTTTCCTCCTAATCCAAAGGAGGAATCCTGGACCTCTATGAAACTAAGGCAAAGATTGTGGATTCGTTTTTATGATACTAACCTCTTCGGCCGATTCAGCATAACGACCCCAATCCGCACCCTTTCCTATAGAACGCTATCACTTTAAATCGTAGAATCTCGGAAATGAATCAGAACCTTTCTTTGTCCTTACGGCGAAAGTGGATTTGATCAACTTAGTGCGATGGCGCAGTTCCCAAATCAAGGGCTTCACTAGTATTTCTCTCCTAGCATAGTTTCAACAGTTCCTTTGTTAGAATTAAGAGCTCTCATTTCACCTCCCCTGCCTGTGTGGTTGTAGTCAGTGGCAATTCTGTAGCGGTGAAGGTTATTAGGGCGAAGCCCTAGCAACTCTACCCATGATATCATAATTATCATAGAGCAGAATTCCAATCTGGGTAGTGGAATTCTAATACGGGCTTGCTGGATTAAATAATGAAAGCCGAATTCCACAAGAAACAATAGAATTCTACAAGTACTCGCATTGAATGAGTCTGCAGTCGAGTTGGGAAAGAAGGAAATGGAAAGTGTCTTGACATTTTTGTGACTATCATAGCTGATCCGGCATTCGCATCAGCAGAAGTACCATTAAACACCTAAACCATGTGAAGTTTTGACGAATTATATACAGCAACCGCCTGGGGAGGACATTATACATGGCTGGATGATTTTGTGATTTGAACTTCCCTCAGTATAACTCCGATACCTCCTTCGATCTTTGTTAGGATAGACCCCTAATGATATTTAATTAAACCCTTCACTCTTCGTGTGATACTACCTATTCAGCGTCAGGAGTGGACTGTATTAGATCAACCGGAACACCGTGACCTTATTGTCTACACTCATTTCCCTCGCCACAATCGTGCCAAAGATGGCATTTCCTTGCTAACATATTCAGAGACTTCAAATCAAGGGTTGGAAAGCCGGAAGGAACCTATCCTAGTGCCGTGAAGGGAGGCAGTGGGGGAGGCTATCCCGTGGTGAACAATCCCCACACAAGGGTGGGGGCTGAGTATCTATGAAAGGTGTTGGACTCTGATAGACAGCTCGTGCCTGCCCAGGTTTATCCCCTGTCGTCAGGTCTCGACGACAGGTATCGTATGTCTCTTGTATAATATAAAAACCTATATAAGTTATCTAGTACCGTGGTAAGCAGCGGAAGTATCCGGTACTTTCGTACCGGTATCATACTCAAACACTTGAGTCTGGGTTTGGTACTGCACTACTGTACGAGTAGCATGGGCACCAAGATAGTTGTAATTTGCCAGACAAATTTTTTTCGTCCATGAGTTAGTGCGCAGGCAGGTACCCATCACCTCTGTGCAGTCGGCATTGGACTTGAGTGATGAAACATCTATCGTACCCAGGAATGGATGGTCAAGGTCTGACGGCCCCAGAGGGGTTTGTTTGTGTGTGCGGTGGAACGGAGGAAATTCAATATGGTAATTGCCGTGGAGGACCCCCGGTAAGGCAGGAAGCCCTGACATCCTTAGTATACCTAGCCCTAGAAAACTCATTTATTATGATTCGATATCGGACAAGTTCAACAAGCCTTGCTCAAGACCAATCTATCATACCTATGGTGTAGAATTTCCAACCCCCCCCCACCCATGCCCAAGATTCTCCTCTGTGCGATTCCGGTATGGTTCGAGCGGTTTACGAACGGGCACCAGAGTAACAACTTTTCAAACTCGATAGCTTCTACGACCACCAGGTTAATTCAAAAAGAAAAGCCCAGGCAATAGAGAGAAGAAGGATAATAGTGGCTGGGGGGGGGGGTTAAATTATCTTCATGGTTGCAGAGTCTATCGAAATTTGAAAAAGTTGGAATTCGGTGCACTTTGTAAACAGCTCGAACCATACTCCGACGCCTTCCAGAAGAAACCCCCACATACTAATACGACCCCCAACGGTACATATACTATACTTCACAGGATAGCACCCACCAAGCACTCAAGATACATAGCCATCCGATCCCTCGAAAGATCGCCGACCAATCCACCCTTCCGGGCTCCATTTCGATGCCCTAATCCCCAACTCCCCTCCCTCCCCCCGAGGATCCATCATCACCCCCAATAAATTGCCTCAACCCCCACGCTCCATCATGCGATCCGTGTGGAAAAAAAAAGAAAAAGGAAAAGGAAAAGGAAAAAAAAAAAAAAGAAGGCTTTTCCCCACACATCGTAAACACGGAGATTTTGAGATTTCAGGAGATTCGCCTAGCATACCGTCTGCCATATATGCATATCATACATACATGCATTTCTGCACGCGCTCACGTTAGGTACGGTGCGGGCAGGCGGTCATGCTTCCGGAGCCGTTTCACCCGCTGTGCCTCCCTCGTAGACATCATGTGTATTCACGGCGACTTGTACAGGTGGGAGAAGGGGGGGTGAAGGGGACTTTGGTCTACAAGGATGGATGGGGGTTGGTAGGATATAATAGTGTGTGAAGGTCACGATGAGTACAGTACCCCATGCCGGGAGGCGCTCCCCCCCCCATGGTCAGGAGGAGGGGGAGGGGGGGTGAGCAAGTGGGTAGGTATGGTACTCGTAGTGCCGAGGCGTTTTCTTTAAAAAAAAAAAAAGAGGACTGCTATTGCATATCACCAAAGTTTGGTCCTCTTGTCTGGGTCTGGGTCGTATGCTATAGCGTTGTTGATTAGGGAAATCGTCGACACTACGAGTGCTGAGGTGGTGGTGGTCGTACCGTTCTGGAGATGGGAAGTGCTGGCATAGAACTTTCGGTGATCGTCACTTTTTGACACCCAATTCTGGCGCGGACCATGAGAACTCTCTGTGATCTGCTATCTCAGGTATGATAGTTCTCTAATCTCCGGATCCAGAGACGAGCACGACGGAGAAGGATTAGTGCTCACCTCACGCTGTAGATCCTGAGCTCTTTAAAAGTATTGGTTCTCATGGATTGATATCTGCTACTCTGTAAACATGTCAGACTTAACCCTCCACGGACCAATGCCGTGATCTGTGCCGATAGAGTGATAGCGAATTCCTACAGTTCTTGGGGTATCCTAACTAAACGGGGTCTGTGAATGATGATGAGTTTCAGATTTCGTGATCTGTTCTCTCCGCCCTCAAACGACAAATGTCATTCGCCGTAAAGTCAACTACTCGGGTACTATCAGTTATGGTAACTTTTAAATGTTATAGGATCTCCATGTCCAACGAGAGCGCACGGCAACATCACGCGAACGCGCACTCTACAGCGCATGACATATTCTTCTTGCTTGGGACATCCCGTCCTGATAGCTGACTACCACTAGTAGTACGTCTTCTGCAGCGCCTTGAGTAAGGCGACCACAGCGAGACTAATCGACATGATAACCGCGGTTCAGGAAGGAGTGGACTTTTTTTTTAGGGATGTTACGGGTGCTGTTTGTTCTATCTAGTATTACGTCCTAAGGGACATGGTATGGGTGCTTACAGCGCAGTAGAGGAGGGGGAGAGTGCAGCCGTCATGCCATACGGATGATTTCCGCTCCAGGGATCACACCGCATCAGTCAGCTGGATTGAAAAATCACAGCAGTTTGCATATCGAGTGATCATGCGTGAACGCTTGGGTTGACGACATTGCTATGATCAAGGATGTATGTATAGCGCGGTACCGTGTCGCTACTTTCCGAGCAAACTTCTGGATGTATCATGGCTAATCTACGGAGAGAGTGGTCTCCTTCCCTACTTTTTTCCCCTCAAAGAAAAGTGTGAAGCCCAGCCCACACTTTCCGTGAAAAGGCCTTCTGTCCCTCATGAGTGGAAAAATAATATCATAAAAATAAAATTTAATAATAAAAATAATGACACCGGAACCCCGAAAACTGACAATCCCTCACCCTGAGAAATCCCTCAAATTAAGACAAAACAAATGCCCAAAATCAAAAATACCGTGCCAGACAATGATAATAGAAATATCATACTAATTATAATCATAATAATAATGATAATAACCCCCCAAAAAGGGAAACAACCCCTAGCGTAAGAGGAACTTTAGTGGCCAAGGGAGGCCATACCTATCTGGGGTATAGTAGGAAAAAAAAAAAAAGAGGGTAAATTACGATTAAAGAAACCCCCCCCCACCGCTAACTCATCTCTGGTCCCTAGAGACTTTCAATACCGGACCTGGATTCTGCCCCCCTCGCCTACTTGCATCCCGCGAACCTAACCCGTGTAGAGTATCACAGCAATCCGCGCCCAACTTTCGACAATTGCAGGTTGAGGTGTCGGGGATTGGGAAGGGTGGTGGTGTGTTTGGATATCCATCAGGGTAAGGGTATGGATAGCCTATTGCCAGCGCCGACGGGAGGACGCCGGGGTTCCGGTAGCATTCTGTTGGCCAGCTCTGAGGGGTGGTTAATAACTTTGTTTTTGTTTGGTTTTTTCCAAGAGGGGAAAGGAAATGGAAGAGAATGGAAAGAGTGATTCTTACGATTACTGGAGTGGGCCTCCTTCCAGCCTCGCCGGAGGAGCTCTTTGATGGCATGCAGCCCATGGTAGTAGTTACAGGTATGTTAGTTCGAGCAGAGGAGGTATGATAGGCGGATGAGGTGGAAAGTGGAATTCGGGTCTCTTTGATTCTCCGAAGGTTGTTTGGAATAGTTTTGTATTGTATTGTATTGTATTGTATTGCACAGGTCGTGAGAGGGTGGTTCCGAAGGTTGAGAATGTGTATATGTAAGTATGTATGAATGTGGGTATATATCGATCTCTCCACTATTCTCTATCCCTCAAAGTGATTGGAGAGGAGAGGGCTCTACCAAGCTGTTCTTATATCAACTGTCCCCTCCCAGCCGCAACACAAGCATCCCAACTCAACCCGGTAGGACCCGGACCATAGGTCGGGGATGACAGCGTAGGGAGATAAGTAGGTAAGTAGCATAGGTAGGTGAGGTTGGGAGATGCCTCATAACGTACAAAGCCGTCCTACCCCTTGCATATGCCTCTGGAACGTAAAAACGTTTGCTCGTTCCAATCTAGGAAGAAGGGACAACGAGGAGGCAGGTACTGGTATGCCCGCCTACCCACTTACCTACTTACCTGCAACCGTCGCTCCAGTGTGACCTTCCTTGGGGAAAGAACCTGAACTCGCTTTTTGTCAAGACAAATCTTTGGCTTTTGATCGGAAGCGCAGGGGAAGAAGGAGGAGGGCAAGAGTGGGAAGGGGTTCAAGACCGTTTGCCATCTAAGACCTTCGAACCATACCCACTATCAGTTGTTCATCCAATGGTGTTAGCGGGGGTGCATCTACTAGTATACAAGATTGATCTCCAAACAGAGCGTTCCCGGCCAAAGTTACCGTTTCGGACCTTTTCTCTCTTTCTCCCGCCACATTTTCTTGTAAGTTGGCTCTTGGATCTTTTTCCTTTTTGTATCATTATTATCTACCGTGGGGTAGCAGAAAATACACTAAACCCTCTGTTAGATTTGCCGGCTGGTAGTTCTTTTTACTTTTCTTTGCTTTAATCTTACCTCGCACGACAGAGTGTGGCTTTCTAGTAATGTATTGCACCTTACCCCAAAGGACCTCCGGCTCACTCACTCACATGCAAGACACCTACCACCAACTCGCCTTAACTTGAAAGTAGGTAAGCCTTAAACAATCATCATATAAGCAGATACGAGTCCTTAAACCCCTCTGGACCAGATGAAAACAAAAGAAAAAAACGGGGGAAAAGAGAAATGTATACAGTACACTGCCGTACGTTGCCGCACGACAGCCACACGATGACATCTAAGACATTCCTCGATGTTCTGTGTATCCTACAAAGTTAATCCAGCTCGTTGCCATACTTGATCGTTGATTGAACAGTTTACACCAACAATAATTTTTTTTTCCGTGGGTTATACAACACAACCCAGAAGTTGTTCAATTATTATACAACTATTTTTCGGCCAGTGAAACACCTAGCTATTGTAAGAAGCATATCGAGGCTCAAGCAGTTTCGAAGCCTGCGAGAACTTCTGAAATCAGAAACTTCCTAAATAAGTACTCTTACTGTACCCCTCTATATCAGGTGTGAATGAAAGCCCGGGCGCTTAAACCGAATTTCTAAGCTCTTACGCACAAGCAATCCCACAACATGAGGCTCCCAGGTCCATCAATAGGTAAACGCGATTGTAGAATATAGATCCCTAGATCCTTGGCTGCTCGAACATATGGTTTGGTGGGGGGGCTCATGGGGGGTTGGCACAGTGGACCTGAATTGCTCATAATATTCTTTTGACTATTTTGGCGAGTTGTGTCCAAGGACTCCACTTCCCCTCTCGCCCACCTTCCCGTACGTACTGTACATGTACTCGTACAGTACAAGTACAGTACCGTATATGCACGAGTGCAATAGTAGTAACCCTTTAGTGCTGGGGACAAAATAGCACGAAAGATGCACATGTACATGGGTTTATGTGCAGTTATCCGTGATTCATGACAGTGCGTTAGCAAAAATGATACCGGGACTGATTAGTTAGCTATTGGGTTGATTGGTGATGGTATCCTTCCCTTCAGTCCACTTCCCTCCCTCGCCCCAAGACCGGTATCATACCTATATGCGGCCTCTTTTTCCCTTTCTCTTTATCAGCCCCAGACCCGAGGCAAGTCTCCCCTTTTGGCTTCTCCCGGTACCGCGGGAGGAGGAAAAAATCAAAAAAACTCACCTCCAATACAGACGCCCGAGTATAATATTATACGAGCACGAGGAGCATACAATCCAGTACAGGACTTAATTCCCACTCTCTCGAGACTGAAAAGCCCGATTGCAGACCAGGGCACTCCCAGTCAGACACCGTAATACAACACGGTGCTCTAAGTACTGTACTGTACCTGTACTCGAGTAAACTCTCCGTTCAAATTTCAACCCCTCCCTGCAATTGCAATGCGGGAGACTTGTCCTGCCCCCCCCTTGAACATGCACCAAATGCATGTGTCACAATCAATCGTTCCTATCCATGGTTTTGGTCCGAAAATCTCCCGCCCCCTGTCTTCCTCCATACTGCATCAGTCCACCCATCCATGATTCCCGACGCCATGTTGATGTTTTTTTCCCTTTACTTCCCCTTCTCTCCCGTTTTGCGAGATTTGATAGGCCTCTGGCGGAGCTGTATCCCGCAAGCCCGGCGGGATAATAGATCTGGCGATTTCGAAAAAGCCCCCACACCCCCCCCCGCGCGCGGCTATTGCTGAAAACCCAACAACTACCGATAGGGCACAAACCGTCCGCCCATGAGACCACACTACCGCTAGTTCTGTTCTTCAAGGGCCCACAACACGATAGAACACCGAGACATGTTGGGAAGCATAAACCCAAGACAAAAGCCACCAAGGATTTTTGGTTGCCGTAGAGCACCGATTTGCAAGTAGGTAATCAAAGATCACTATCTATTCAATACGGCTTAGTGCTGTCGTCGGTTCAATCCGCAAATGCGATTCTGCAGATGCTCGATGTAAGGGAAAAGTGACCACCCGAGTTGGCCATAACCCGTCTATCGGGTTAACTATGTACCGTCACAAGACCAACTTTGTGCACAGTACCGGTATGATAGCCATCAAACTTCAGTACACAGTTCCCAAAGGAGAGGTTCGAGTATTTTTTCCGCACCGAGGTTCCATTGCATAACGCTTATTTCAAATAGGAAAAAAAATGAGTAGTAACAGAACAGAATACCCCTTTTTTCCTGCAGGCAAGCGTATCAATAGCACTTGAGAATTGGGGGAAAAAAGAAGATAGACCGCCAACAATTATGTCAAACCTTAAACATCCTGCCGCCCATACCAGGATGAGCGCTTTTTCTACGAGTACTGGGGATTTATTTATCTAATTCCGGGCAGTTCTTCAAGTGAAAGCTCTTCAGCCTCACAAATGCCTCGAAACCAAACTTGCTCAGTGTTACACCTCTTCCCGAATCCTTCCAGCCGGTCCATGCAAGATCCTATGTATGACGCAATTCCATCAGTCAGTCAGAGACACTATCATGCTTTTATACAGTAAATTCACACGTGAGGCGCCAGTAAAAAGGATTGGCTTAATAAGGAGAGAAAGGGCGATTCCACGGCGCTGTGGAACCAACGACATTTCCGTTGATCCCAAAAGTAGAACCCGTCTCCGAAGCAGTTGAGAAAGGTATGGTAAATTCTTAAGCAAACAAAACTTGTCGTAGCCACAAAATATGACTTATAACGATACGCAGAGAACAAGGTCCTAAAAGGCCCCTAGAAGGGGATCTGGAACGTACCGGACTAGGGTAATCACAGCGATTGACAAACACTGTTCCTGCTTCGACCCGTTCCACCAACCGTTCTCCGGTCTCAGTGTCCTTGGTCCAGATACTAGCCGTTAGGCCAAGATGCGAGTCGTTCATTAGCTTTACAGCCTCTTCATCATTGGAAACCTTCATGACAGGAATTGTAGGCCCGAATGTCTCCTCGGTCATGATTCGCATACTGTGGTTGCACTCCGCCAAAAGCTCTGGTCTGACAAATGTCTCACCCAGCCGGACACCTTCGGCAAATACTGATTTCGGAGTAAGATTTACGGCGCCTTTAGCCTCCGCGTCTTTGATATGTTCGGAAATAGTCTTTGCAGATTTGACCGAGACAACAGGACCGATCTGCGTGCTCTTGTCAAACGGATCCCCGAGCTTGTAGCCTTCCAAGACCTTGACCACCTCTTCTAAGAAATCGTCATAGACACTCTCATGGACATAGACCCGCTCAATTGAGCAGCAGCTCTGGCCGGAGTTAAATACGGCACCGTCTACGATGTTTTCTGCAGCCCAAGCCAGGTTCACATCCGGACGAACATAGGCTGGGTCTTTCCCTCCGAGCTCGAGTCCGACGGGGACGACTCTTGATGCAGCTGCCTTCTGGACCGCAATTCCCCCAAACACAGATCCTGTGAAGGCGATTGAGCGGATATCCGGATGAGAAACGAAATACTCGAGCGTCTTAGGGTTTCCACAGTGAACTGTCTGTAATACGTTCTCTGGGAGGCCTGCTGCGCTGAATATCGAGACAATGTGTTCCGCTACTGTGGGTGTTTGTGGGGACGGTTTCAGGAGTAGGGTGTTCCCAGCTAGGATGGCTGGGACAAGCGAGTTTATCAAAATAAGGTACGGGTACTAGAATTCGCCAATCAACTATCCGCCCTCAGGAACTTTCAAGACGGCGATTTGAATGTTAGGCGATAGCTAGACTCACGTTCCAAGCGAAGATTACCAAGATCTACAAGACTCAGAAAGTTAGCACAGGAATCATAGCAATTCAGTCCGGAACCCAACCGGCAATTATTGACGCGAATGTTGGAGAGGTCCTACCACTCCCAAAGGCTCCTTTCGAATGAATCTTCTAAACCCCTCCTGCTCTTCACCGGGGGAATCCTTCAAAGCCTCATCGGAAACCTTCAAGAGGTATTCTGCCCTCATCTTTGCAGTCGACACCTCCGAGCCAGTGTAAGCGATAGGTCTCCCCATTTGCTCTGTCAATTCCTTAGCTAAGATATCGCTCTTGCTGGATAGGATCTCTAAAGCTTTCCTGACGATCTCCTGCCGCTTCTTCAGGGGATGGGTATGACGAAAAGTCGAGAAGGCATGATCGGATTTCTCGACTATCGACGGGAACTCTTCGGCCGAGATTCCCTCTCGGATCAGCAATGGCCGGCCGGTTATAGGAGAGATTGTGGTTATAATTTCTTTGCTCATCGCGGAACTTTGTTGAAAGATGTTGAACTGAGGATACCGGAAGAGAGTTTGCTTTTGGTCTAGGAGGTCTAGTGATGAGGAGGGGTTAACCGTTGCATAACAACCACGTTACACAATTCACTGTGCCCTAAAAACTGGTCCCAAGGTAGTTAGAATTATACAGATATCTGCTTGTAATACTCCCGCCATAGACATCATCGAATAAGCCACAGGCTGCTAGTATTATACCAATACTAATTCTCCTACAATACCGCAGCCCATGATACTATTAAGCAGGTAGACTATTATACTGGTAAATAGGTAGACAATTTTTCTAAGTGATTTGTGCTTCGCCAGTAGATCTACATCAAGTTGAGTTTGATATAAGTATTGAAACAGCATTTCCCTTTAGTACTAGCCTAGCCCTAACTCAGAATTGGTGTCCCTAGTAATTCACCAACAACACCAGCCCGGAGCACCCTAGCGCTCCCGTCAGTTTTCCATGAAATGGTGGAGCCCGCGACTCTCTATCGTTTGTTCTTCGTCCATCCGGCCCGACATGATAGCAGGGACATCCCCATCTGAAATTAAGCCCAGGAAGTTTTCTGCACCCCAAGCTTATGATTAACTTTCAAATAAACCCACGGGTAAAATCACTCGAGTGAAGTGATTATCCTGTGGATTCTAGGATACACTGCCCAAGTGCCAAATAGATGCGCCAAAAGACCACATTGAAATTAGTGCCCCGTCCAGATGATACGTTCACTTTCAATCCACTCGCTTAACTTCTTGCTTTTTTCCCCAAATCTTTCGTGACCACCATTCTTCTCTTTGTATATCTTCTTGATATCCCTCACAAGGTCCTCAATGTCGCTCCCTCCATCACAATCCTTCCATTTTCCTCCGTCCCTAACGCACCGCTTCTTCCCGTCAACCCTGACGGTGCAACTTGTCTCTGCCTCGAGCGCTCTGCTTCTCTCCACGCTATCTCTCAACATGCTCAGTCCACCATCGGGTCCCATATCCGACGCACAGTCATTTAACTTTTGGAAGTCAATTCCATTCTTATCTGCACATCCTTCAACAAATTCCCGTCCCGGGATATTTTTGAAATCGTGTATGAGGCAAAGAGAGAACGGTAAGTACGTATGTGCAGGAGGAGGCGAAGGAGGTGTGTTGATCTTCGCGCCACAGAGATGTAGAATATTGCCGAGGCATTCTGAGGGGCCGTGCATACAAGATACACCACCATCCGCCGTAAGTCTGGAAATCTTGGTTAGTGAATACCAAAGAAGAACTGAGTGGCCAAAAAACACCGTCCGATGAAGCTTATTTGGAAGTCCACCAATGATTCGATCTCCTCAAGTGCGGGTGCAATGAGCTGTTCTAGACAATCTCTGGCATCCGGGCACTTGGACATTACGTGGATCTCGAGAGGAACTTTGGTCTCGGCTGCAAGACCCGGCGCCCTCAATGATTGTTGGTTATCCACACCATGATTCGGGGGATAGTCGCGGGTAAGAAAAGAAGCCAGGGCCCCAGGGTCAGGGGTGGCGATATAAGAAGTGTAGAGAATTACGACAACAAGAATGAAGGGAATAGCCATGCGAGAAGAAGACATGGCGAGGCTGCGGAATTGGAGGAAATTAAAGGAGTAGACCAGAGGGGAAAAAAAAGGGAGGAAGGAGAGTATTGAGCATTCTGGGTGATGGATTACAAAGTCCCATATGACAAGGTAATGACGTATCTTGGCAAACCTAATGGCCGAATCTGCCTGGATCACAACCAGACCATCCCTTCGTCTGTATTCAGCACCTGCCGCTAAATATGCCCTAAGGCACATTGTCGCTGAAAGAAGAATAGTCGAATAATGATCAAGGGGTGACATCAGCAGTTACCAGATATGGTAATTTAGTCACCTTAATGCAGATAATTAGTGGTACTAACGTTGATTCAATATATAGATGAAGGCTCTTCAAAGTTATACGAATTTGATGTTAAAACTGTGCAACTTGAACACTTCACAGGTAACTATATATATCAGCAAAATGTCAAAATACAAGAAACTGACTAATTTTAGGGAGTTTAAAGAGCAAAACATCCTCGTCAATTCGATAGTCTATGGCCAAAGAAGTACCAAACGAGCTTGATCCACCCCCGGAGCTTATACCACCGATGGTATTGGATGAGTCAGAAGAGGAAATAGTTTGTGACTGCGCTGGCGTTGAGGGAGGTTTGATAGATGAGGAAGGTGATGGGGATCAAGATGAACAGGATCGAGAGCCTGTAGAGGCACCGGTGATGGTGGAGGAGCATTTCCCACGACCACCGATATTTGAACCCTACAACCATCCTGCACCAGAGCACCACCGTATTATCAGACTCCCAGAAGACTTTTCTCAACGCTATGGAATCACAGGAATGAGTGTTCCTCATGGAGAGGAAGGACAAATATGGAGTAGCCAACGGGTAACTCCAAGTTCCTTTTTTAAGCTCTTTTTTACCCCGGAGGTCTTCGAGGAATTAGCCCATAATACCAACGATTACGCTGAGATCAAATGTGCCAATTCAATTTCAGGGGGACGGAAATGGCAGCAAACTACAGCAGCTGAGTTGATGATTTTCATCGGGTTATTTATATATATGGGTGCACATAAAGCTATGCGAGCTCCACTTTACTGGAATAAAAATGCTGAATTCCCCACACATGAGATCTCAAGATACATGTCGCAGTACCGGTTTGAACAACTCAAGCGTTACTTCCATGTTGCTCCTGTTTGTCCAAATACTCCAAGGTCACCTAGACACCAATGGGCCCAGAAGCTTCAGCCTCTCGCATCGCAGTTAGAAGCTTCTTTTCAGCAATACCTTATACCAGCCTCAAATGTATCTGTTGATGAAATGATGGTTCGCTTCACAGGCCGCTCCTCGCACACGGTGATGATTCGAGCAAAACCAATCCCCCAAGGGTATAAAATGCTGGCTCTTTGCGAAAGAGGATATACCTTTTCATTTCTCTTTACATCACGAGTGGAGAAGTTTTACAACCTTAATAGTAACCTCTATAACGGACCAAGTAGGCAATCTTTGGCACTGTTAGGCATAAAGAAAATGCACAGACCTCTCGGTAGGGTAACTGCGCACAGACCCTCATTTATCGCAAGCCTAACACCCCCCTCCGGCCCCGTTGTGAGGCCCGCACGTCCTTAGCGAGATTTCGAAGAGTTGCGTCCTATGACTAAAAAGTCACTTCAATGAAGCCTACTTCATAACACCATATACGTCGCTGCCGTCCGTCCGACCGGAAGCTGTTCGCAGGATATATAAGAGGGGACCTCTGGGTACCTCTGAGAAGTGGAACGGAAGAAATCCGTCGGAGGCGCATTTAGTTACTAGGCTTCAAAGTTAGGCGTCCTAACTATGGGCCGAAAGTGACGGGACGTTTTCGGTTCGGAAATCCGCAACTGCTCCTACAGTGCCCCAGAGGCCATAGGGGTTAGATATGACACCAATACCTATCTGAAGGCCGCTGTATGTTGGTTGGTCCTGGAGACGGGATCCCTCGAGAGGTGATTCTCTTTGAGGCGAGGCGGACCGAGGGGAAGCTGCTCAGACTCAGAAGACCTAATAGGCGGTAGACTTAAGAGTGTTGGCACACCATCTACGCGACCTGCATTATGCATAGGTACCCGACACATACGTTGGCCACTATGTGAAATCGGAAGAGACTACTGGAACGATAGTCAAGACGACTGAAGTTTCAGACAGAAGTCTATTCGTCTCTATAAATCGAAGGCCGGTCATTCGAGGATAATGTCGCATCCTACGACTAGACGGAAAAAGAATTTATGAGAACGAAGCTGGTGTGTGAAAGTTCAGGGTCAAACAGTGTTCGCACTTGTTAAGACTATGAGACGTTAGCGTACAACCTTGGATGGGTACTTAGTTATAGGAGGATTAGATGTAGTCCGCGAACACTCAGACGCGGGATATAAATATCGAAGTGCCTCCCAAGCTTTTAGACATCATCAAGCAACGGAGAAGAGACCTTAACAATATAACATTGTTTTACCTACGAATCTTTATAAAATTATTTGCCTTATCGATTAAGCGAGTTCTTAGTAGTCTTAAACGAAAAGAACAATTCCGAGCCTTCCTAGACAAATCTCCGTCTATTACGAAAGATTCAGGCCTAAGTCTTCTCGACAATTACTCAGAGTCGGCTTCCGCCTAACAGGCACCTACATCTCAAGCTGTATTTCAGCTTATGTCTTCTCTTCCCTATGAAAGATATCGCTTTATCCTGTATTGCGATAATTACTTCTCCAATGTTCCGTTATTCACTGCCTTACGCGAGTATTCCATCGCTGCTTGTGGGACCGTCCGCCCTTCTTCTGCTTCCTACCCTTCTCTTTTCAAGATTGATAAAAGAAAACAATGTTTACCATAGAATACACTCACTGCTGTTGCCCTTAACAATGTCTTAGTTGTCCTCTGGCAAGACAAAAACCTAGTCCGTTTTCTTACAACATATCATACCTGTACTTCAGAAGCTGAAAACTTTTTGAAACGACGACAACGACGACCAAGAATTACAGATGCAAACCGGGCACTTGTGGTAGCTGGGTGGGGTGAGGAGTTTAGTCGAGAGTTAGTCTTACCTAAGGTATCAGTTGACTATAACGACTACATGGGTGGAGTAGATATCGCAGACCAAAGAAGAAGCTACTATTCTACTCAACTGCGTACTTGTCGAAATTGGTTTCCCCTCTTCTTTTGGTTACTTGATACTGCGGTTATCAATTCCTATCTCTTAGCTCAAGAGTTCCGATCCCAGGACCCATATTCTCATACTCCTGAGTTGCAATCTCGGAGTCTGGGTTCTTCCTCTTCCGAGTCGTTTTGGAGCCACCATGGATTTTTTCGCACCCGGTTAGCTTGGAATCTTGTACTTGAAGGATTCCGTTTACTCCATCCAACCTATGAGACTCAAATTCAAAGATCACTTAATAATAGCCTCTTAAACCAAGTTGCAAACCAGCCGCCTGAGTACCCTTTAAGAGCAGCTTCAAGACACCATCACCTGAATAGTCCGAGGCGAATTCAGGATTATGTTAGTAAAAACTATACACTGAATCCCCGAAGAAAAACACCCGGCAATCACTGTATTGAACGTGGGCGCAAAAGACTTTGTCTGTTCTGCCGATATCTGGTTAAACATCCAGAGCTTTATCCTCCATATTCAACTCATCTACTACCTGCTGTAATAACCTACTTCTTATTTTTTTTTTTTTTTTTACTAGTACTCAAATGTTCAAATTTCTAGGTTTCAGCAAATATGCAATCTCTAATTGCATATGCTACTTCTTCTCCAAGTTCCTCTGAGTCGCTCTCTTCTCTGTCCTCTCTCTCCCGTTTTCCTCCTGATATCGCTCCGCTACTTCTGGGTCGCCCGCAACAGCCCCTATCTTCCTCCCCTCCTCCTGCACCGGCATTCAATGGAAACGCACCCATTCCTGGAAAGGTTCGCCATACAACCTTCCAATGCTCAGTTTGTCAAATACCTCTTTGTATTTCATTTTGCATGTTAATGTATCATGAATTGAACCTCTAGTGGATTGATATACTACGGTATTTGTATTTTCCATAATTGGTTGTTTTTGCTTATTTTATGAAAGTTGTGTGAGGCCTATTATGGTTGGTGTGGGAATATGTATGGTTTAGTGCGGGTGGCAAGCATTTCCTACATATGTCTAGTCTATTGTTGATCAACTGTGGAGCCACCGCTAAAAGGTTCTGAATTTCGGGCACGAACGAAGGGATTGGACAGAGAGTCCGACGTGAATAATTTACTTACACTACAATAGTCTAGTCCACACCATGACTCAGACTGCGTTCAGTACTGTACATCGCTAAAGTCGAGGATAGTCTACGAGTACTCGAGTACATACTCGAATACGACTGTACATAAAACCAGAGCAAAATGCTCATCGTAATTCCGTTTTGTGCACCATATCTACAAGCTCAGTTCTCAGGCAGAGAAACCAAAACCGGAACCCTATCTCCGATCAGAGCAATGTATTATATTATCTGCTCTGGAAACCGGAAGCTCTGAGGAGAATTTTTTGTTTTTAACTCTTTTGTAGTCATACAGTGTCACAAAGCATCACCACTAGTATTCGTGCCGGTGAACGATCATATGCCCTCCCCTTGAATTGAGATAATTCGATAGGACCCTGAGAATACGGAACCTCATTTTCCAAGCACCCTAACCTCTACGAGTAGCATTTCCCATTTCATAATTTGTCACTCGCAATACAGGCTCGACAAGTTCTGGTGATACCACTCGAGACGCCCGACTAGCAAATCGGAAGCAGCGCCCCGAACGAGATTATCGATAATAAACATTAAATTTACTTTTCTTTCAGCACTCCCTTATTACAGACCTGCTAGTGCGTGGGCTTGTAATGACCTTTAGTTTCCGTCCTCGGTCATTACGTTGGGTCCTTCGTCCCCTCCAATGCTCCTAACCCCGGATCCACAAGATCCACAAGCCAAATTCTTGTCGGTCCTGCGCCACGACCAAACTGCCTTAGAAGTTTTTTAGTGTTGGACGGAAATGTTTCTTGGCTGCTCACTGCATATTTTTCTCGTGGCAACGACCCACAACTCTAACCCTCTTGGCATATCAAACATATCTGACGCCTCTATGTTTGACTACCGGTTAGCTCTACACATCGAACACCACATGCGACAATATCTGCGACAATACCTGCGACAATACCTGCGACAATACCTGCGACGACTCCTTATGCAGGTCCTACCCCTATCATACGGGATAACCAAATACCCTCGGCCGAATTGTGTTATCCTCGGCTGAAGTAGCAAGATAGGCGGAAATAAAGGTGAACGTGTAACCGGTACTGGTACTCGGTTAAGGATTTTGTTTTATGTTTTGTTTTAAGTATCGCTTTGATACTTGGTTTGTTTTAAGTATCGTTTGATACTTAGTTTGTTTTTAGTATCGTTTCGATACTTAGTTTGTTTTATGTTTTGTTTTAAGTATCGCTTTGATACTTATGTTGTTTTACCAAAGTGTATCGCTTGATACCTTTATTTAATTTCGTTCATGCTAGACATGAACTGATTTGTGTATTTAAAGACCGTCCTATTCCACGATGGAAAGGACAGACTTCGACAGACAGTATTTCAATATACTTGGTTGAACGGTTACTCTTTAGTTTTCCCAGTACACCTCCGAAGCCTCCTTTAGTTCACACAGCTCTCGCCTCCTCTCTGGTAGAGCAGGCCACCTGTCTGCTATCGTACACCTCCTGCAACATGATTAGCACCTAGCGAACACGTAACAGAACGTGATGGAAAACACGGCACACGCTGGAAGTGTGTGGAAGTGGATCAGCATGATCCAGGGAAGGATAAAAGGCAGCTTGTTTTCCCTTTGTTAAGTTGTTTTTGTTCACTATCTGAATCAATTGTCTCTCTTTCCTCTGTTACAAGTATTTGGATCTTTTCAGTCTTTCCCGTATTTTTATTCCCTATTGTTATCGTGAGAATATTTCTCTATTTAGGATACTTGAATTCTATCTCTCTATCTTTGCCTAGTTATTCTATTTAAATCCCAAAAGTCAACCATATCAAAGTCCGGAATCGCTGTCGTATACCTTGTTGTTTAAAATTTAGGCCATCTGGGCAGCGCAGGCTAGCTTGCTATGAGTTGTACAGTTCAGGGTGGGTGGGCTGAGCTTGTTTTTGGGTTTGGGTTGGGCATTGGGTCGTCTTGTTCTCGGTGGCTTATTTGCCAGGCTTGTAGTACAGAATTTCCTCAACATTTTCTTCCCGGACTTTTCACACTTGTGATTCAATTGCACGTCGTGGGATTGGCATTTTACACTTTCCCTGTGGTGCCTTTTACTAAGGTTAAGGTAGAATATGAAAGTTAAGAGCGCACGAGAGCTAGCCCTTCTAACAAACCGTGATCTACAAATTTATTCGATACCCTCCCTCCAAATAAACCAAAGAACAAAACAAGTGACACCCATTCAACATACTTTCACTCTTAGTGCAGAAAAGTATCAATTACCTGTTCAGCACCTGGCGTATTGGGCGTCACCCCTTTCGACGAAGAACATGAACACAGCTGCGGCAACCACCCCTCCATCACACTCTATACACACACCCTCCTTTGCGCCTCCCACATGGTCCTCTTCAACTAGACCCTTCTTTTGTCGATGCCCAATACCCTTCCTCACCATAGGCCCGTCGTATCATATGCCAAATGTCTCTGCGAAGTGGAAACCCTTTCGCGAATATAGAACCTTTGTATAACCCCATTCCCATTCTCTCGCCCAAACATGCACTGTATCATCCTTCGAAGCTTCCCCAAAAGCCCTTTCGCCATGGAATCTCTCGGTGAGCTCTCGTATATTCGGTAAGGATATACACAGTTTTAGTTTACCCTGAAGAGTTTTTCCCAGACACTGGTTAACTCGGTTCTAGTGTGGGAGAGTTCCCAACTCTCAAGCTGGAGAAATGGGGCACTGAGGTCGCGGGAAATCATTTAGTGGCCGAAGAAGCTGGGCCGGTGTAGCTGTTTATTGGTTTTCCATGCCTCCACGCAATTTTCCTAAGTTTGTACAGATTCTTGTTTCCAAGATTCCCTTGGTGGGGGAGGTGGAAAGGCGCAGGTAGGGGAGATATCTCGGATCCACTGGGTCAGCTCGAGAATCAATGGGTTGTCTCTGCGGCGGTCGTGTTTACTCGTCGTAGTGAGCGCGCCATTGTGGTCTTCTATCGGGCGATATAAGGATATCTACTGCGTCCGCTTTCCACACGACCGACTTCGCCTCGCGGGTGCATTATAGGGGTCTCCAAGAGAGGCCATTGAGATCTGAAAGAAAATTTCTATTCCTATGTCAGCACACGCCCTCGGAAGCAGAGGGATTGGGCTGGGCCATTCGCAGTAGAACATCATACTGGGATGCAGATTTTATTCAGGAATGATATGACTTATCACTAAAATCTACGAGTGATCTTTCACGATGAGGGTCCGAAAGCGGTGCCCTGGATGCCTCTTTGGGGCGCGTTAGGATCCTTTTTTTGATTCTTCTGAGCAAATAACAAGTTCCTCCAGGGGCTACGCACTGCTGCCGCCCCAGCACCCCGGCGCATCACTGTAAGTACTAAACTGCCCATCATTCGTTGTTAAGGGCACTCTGCATACAATACGTATTTTAACTATAACTCTTTGAGAGATTCTTGTGTATATATTTGCAACCTGGGTGATTACTAGATCTATTTGTTTATCTCACAAAAAAAATTTTCGTAGACTATTTCTTGGATTACAATACCGTATAATATCGTCAAATTGAGTATTTCTGCACAGGCTATCTTGATTTATTCGTTTTTACCCAAGCAATCGCACTGCCACTCCCGCATGAAAGCAATGAAGTTCTCCTCTGCAGCTAATTCCCAATTGACTTTCTTTGATAGTGCAACTTTTTGGTCTTGCCCTTGAGACTTGAAGCCATTCTTGTTGACGCGGTCTAAGTGTTCCCCACCATAGAAGTACAAGTAGTTGCAGATCGGTCTGCAGTGTCTCAATTACCATATCCAAGAACTTGCTCCTCAAACACCTAGGGCTTGGGGAGGTGGTGAACTACCGGTAGGTCATCAAAGTCTATTCTTGATTTCATCATCCTCTGATGCCCAGGTTCTTACAAGTACGGAGTAGACGGTCTCTGAGGCCACTCGAACACTCCCCTCACCTGGACAGCTAAACCGAAATAAGAAACTTTCGGATGAACTGAGGCTACTGTGATGATCACGCCGGATAGGTTTAACTAGGATAAATAATATGAAATTAAGGTGGTTCCTCATACAAAACCCACCAAACAGCGTTTGTCTGGATAGGGGGGTGTTCGGGTGGGAGGTCGTTGTTAGGCGGTAGCCGAGATCAGACTTATCGGTCGGACTAGGGCCTGAATCTTTGATCGGAGATTGTCTAGGAAGACTCGTAAAATAGTAAAGAATAAAAGAATAAAGATTTGTAGTTGTAAACTTATTATATTGTTAAGGTCTCTTCTCTGTTGCTTGATTCCTCTAACTAACCCGGAGACCTTAAACCTATTTATACATTTTTACCGGTACTTAGTATCCCCATACTAACTTGTACCGAGGAGCTTTTGACTTTAGTTTCTACTAAGTGTGAATACCGTTTGACCCTGAAAGTTCGTACACCACTTCAACCTTAATCGAGACGAGATATTTATCTGGAGAAGATAGCGTCCTATCTCCCAATAATCTCTTTGCGATCTCTAGGCTTGAATGGACTAAGTATGCAAATGTAGTCCGAATGACTATCATTCCAATCGTCCCTTCTGATCAAGAACTAGCTAAGTTCGTTGTCAGGAACTGGTGCATAGTTAATATATGCATGTATGAGTCTCGACATGCCAGTATCATAAAAAGACTCAAGCATCTCCAGTCTTCCAACTCAAGTGTGGTTCCCCTCAGACCTCCTGCCTCTAAGAGGGACTCCTATTGGAGCCGTCCGACATACACCTAATCTTGAACTGGCATTGGTAACTTCTAATGTAGTTTGATAGCTCCGGATGTCTCGTATCTAATTGATCGAAAATCCCTCAGTCGGCTATTCACTTATAGTGAGTGGTCTTATATGGTTTGCGGTCAGGGAGATATAAATTAGAAATTATTATTTTAATTTCTATATAGCTTTGCCGCAACCATCTTATCGAGTCACTTGACCTTTATGGTCATATGCGTGACCTTACCACTATGCTAGGTCTTATATGCCTAACAGTTGTCTACCGGTAAGCCGGTTTCAGGAGTGTAAGCAATGTGTTTTAGTTGTGACTGTGACCAATGTTAATAACTTCTAAGAAAACCGAAGATCTGCTGCTGGATCAGAACTGGGAGGTTAACAGCTACTTGTGCCGGGGGTTGTGGGTAAGTCTATCGAACCTTCCCTTATTGATTCCAGGCCTTCGCCGCCACTCAGCGAACAGTATTTGCTCCAGCTACTGCGCCAAGAGTTCGACAGACTTTTTTCCATCACTAAAATTTAGCGTAGATTGGCCCCAACAGCTGCATAAATAAAAAAATACAAAAAAGCGGTCACACACATAGTAATTTGCTTGTATCACGAATACTAACACTACTTGTATTCCCATGGTGTATTCGGAATGCGGTTACTATAAAAGTGCCAACAATTATGTCAGAATTACGAAGACATGAAGGGTGTAACTTAGTAGGGGAAGAGATTGTAGCCGATGGTGACAATAATGATCACGATAAGAGTGGTATCACTTGAATTAAAATGCACTGCAGGAGACGACGCTTGACCTAAACGAGGATAAATTATACAAGTAATAGTAGATTCTTCCACCCATCTTTGGTTGTAGCGTTAAGCTATAAATCCTTACTAATGCCTGCTTCCGAATACACGATGAAAATACAAGTACATACATCAAGGTAACGCGATAAAAATGTAAACGTCAACCAATTGCCAAACACATCATTCTACCTACGTAAGTGTGAAAGCAGCCCCTAACACAAGACCGAGGCTAAACGAATTAATACCACTATTTCTTGCCTTTGCACCGGAGCTGGCACCAGGGTATCTAGTCCCATTTTGCAGGGCCGGCAAACGAGGAACGCACGACGTGTTCTGAGGTACACATGTTGCTGTCATGATTGGGGATAGTTCGGGGCTCTGAGGAGCATCTGGCACAGTTGAAGTAGTCCCCCCTGATACCCTCCCAAACACATCGGTTCGGCCCGCTACCGGCCCACCCTGTTCCTGTGATATTGGGACATGATCTGGAGCTCGGAGAAGCAGTTGGAGCAGTGCCGCCGATACCCGTCCAAACACACCCATTCTGGCCGCTACCGGCCCAGCCGGTTCCGGTGATACTGGGACATAATCGGGAGCTCGGAGGAGCAGTTGGAGCAGTCCCACCGGTACCTGTCCAAACACACCCATTCTGTCCGCTACCGGCCCAGCCAGTTCCGGTGATCCTGGGACGTGATCTGGGGCTCGGAGGAGCAGTTGGAACAGTTGGAGCAGTCCCGCCGATACCCATCCAAACACACCCATTCTGGCCACTACCGGCCCAGCCGGTTCCGGTGATACTGGGACATAATCGGGAGCTCGGAGGAGCAGTTGGAGCAGTCCTGCCAATACCTGTCCAAACGCACCCATTCTGTCCGCTACCGGTGATAGTGGGGCATAATCCGGAGCTCGGAGGAGCAGTTGGAATAGTTGGAGCAGTTGGAGTAGTCCCGCCAATACCCGTCCGATCACATCCATTCTGGCCGCTGCCTGTCCAGTCGGTTCCGGTGATGCTGAGGCACGAAAGACTTGTTTTGGTGGCCGATATTGCATTTAGCCATGTATTGTATATACAGGGTCTAGAGTCAGTTAGCCATCGTAGAAGGTAGATATAGTGTCAGAGTAAGGTGTTACAGAGTGCGATTTTCTGTCTCGGCGTAGCTTGTTCCAGCAAGCAATAGTAGAAGGGTATGGAATGGGGACATCATTGATTTACAGTATGCTTCATGGGAGTATTAGGGCACCTTTTAAATAGCCAGATCTGGTGAGTAGTGGGTTGGTTATAATGGATAGTTGCCCATACCTGGTAGGTAGAGCACCCCTTTCGGAGCCGGAGGAGCCAATAGTGGCTGGGTCCAAATCAGGGACTTAGGGCCTAAAAGGCCTCCCTGCCTACAGTACCAATTCACATAAAAGAGATGGGTCCTAAACCTTTGTACGAAATTCGAATCATTCAAGAAAACAATACGCATCACACAATTTCACAAACCTACTCTCTTCCAACCTAAGATTTTCTCGCTAGACGAGTTGTCATAATACCTTTCTGCTTGAGTTTATTCCTCGCTGGACCCTATTACAACAGAACTTTCGGATCACCGCAAAGCCCTACAACTCTCAACCAGCTCATCAGATTGTTGCGTTAAGCCGATAATGTCTGGCAAAAAGTCTGCCGAGATCGATAGGGTCCTAAATTGCGACACTTCGAAACCCTACCAAATCCTTGGCATCACGGAAATCATCTCAAAAGAGGAAACTCAGAAAGCCTATAGAAAGCTAGCACTAGCCGTTCACCCAGACAAGGTAGACCAGAACTGGAAGGAGCGGGGCACAAACGCATTTAGAAGTTAGTAAAATTACAGTCCCAAGATGAATGCTCCCAAGCTAACCTTTTGTTTGCACTTAGGAATACAGGAGGCGGCTAAGACCCTGGGATTCGTGGATGAGCACTTCGCAGAAAATGCTTTTGGCCCCGAAAATGTTCCCAAAGAAGACACCAATATGGGTCAAGCTCCCCCGCCGGAAGACAAGATACCCCAACCTGGGGCGCCCCAGCAAGCAGTATACGAGAAAGCCACGGATTTGCTTAAAGCTCTCTGGGAGAATCCTGATGACCCAGGCACTTATAAGAAATTGGAATCGATGAATGAGAGTATAATCTCTCTGAACAGGTTGAGTGGCCCGAGCGAGGATGAAGCGGATAAATTTACCATTGAAATAAATTGGTTCAGAACCCAATTTAGTAGCGTGAAACTGATGGGGCAAGACATACTACCAAGGATAATGAACCAAGCAATCCAATTATTCGATGAAAAAAACAAGCGACATGGCTACCCCGATAACTGGAACTTTCAACCATACGTGAGTGGCAGTCCAGTCTTTGGCCGTGTAACGGGATGGACAGGCCGGCTAGGCTTCCAAGGTACACACCGCTTGGTGGACAGGGTTCAGGACTGACAGGAGCGTAGATCGGGCAGGGACAAGGCCAGGGACAAGACGGGGAACAGGATGGCCGATCGTACCGTGGATGGCAGGAGGCTTCCGGAACAAGGGTGACTGAACACGAGAGGACAGAATAACGAGAGGACTGGACCAAAGGTAGTGGCTGAATACCATATTTTTTTCGCGTTATAGAGTTTTTCGCCAAGTGCCAAGTATTAATCATAATTGCGCCATGGCACATGAGACATATAAAAAAATGAAACCCCGGTCCGAGTAAACAGGTAAGAAATCAAGGAAAGAAACAAAAAGAAACATAAATCCCCCAAAAGAAGCCTAAGTTCGGTCCATGAATTCTGAGTCCTGCTGCAATTCCAGAGTTAGAAAGTGCCATAATGCACTCACATTACCAAGTTGAATTCAGACACCTAGGGTGACAATCCTCATATTAAGTGTCCGGCTTCAACTTAGGCATAGGAGTAAGGTATGGGAATTGGGACGTAGTACAGTCCTGTCCGGAAAGTCTTCACACGCCTACACGGCAACCGCACAACCACAATCCAACATGATAAAAAATTCAAAAAAAATGTAGATAATCCAATTAAAGAAATATTGATAGTATAGCTAGTAAATAATAGAAAAACATTTTTACCATTTTGTGTGACCTCCATCTGCATCCAAAACAGCCTGAATTCTCTCAGGCATTCTATCTATCCAAGCATCCAATGTCTCTTGGGGAATTAATTCCCACTCCTCCTTTGCTACTTCAAACAATTCAGCAGCACTATGGGGCCTTCTCTTAAGCCTGAAGAATCGCTTGGTGAGGGCTCTTTTGAGTAAAGCCCAGGTGTTCTCAATTGGATTGAGATCTGGTGAGTTGGGTGGCCAGGGGAGTTTTTTATAACCACAGTCTGCCTCCAATTTTCGATTTTCCTCACCACCATGCCAGGAGGCATTATCTGCTGCTAGGTAGATGTTGTCAGAAGGTCTATCCAGACCTTCTATAAAAGGGATAAGGTATGGCTGGTGGATCTCAGTTGCATATTGGTGGGAATTGAGGTCAAGTCTGTCTCTTTTGCTGGTTCTTTCCTCCTCCCTCCTCTTCCTCACAAGAATTAACTCAGTCTTTCCTCCCTTCATGATTGCAGCATCTACCCCAATGCTAGTCCTCCCAGACTTAAAGCTAGGCTTTAAGTTTTTTTCTTCCAGCTCTTCACCAGGTCTAACTCTGACCTTTCTGCCAGTAGGATTTGGATCATAAACAATAGTGGCTTCATCCACAAAAACAACCCAATTCCATGCCCCCCTCCAGTTCCTCCTTCTTCTAGCAAACTCTTTTCTCTTCTCCTTCTGTCCTTTCCTCCAAAAAGGCCTTTTCCCAAGTTTCAGAAGCTTAAAGCCAGCTTCTGATATGAACTTATCAATAGTAGTCTTGCCTAAACCAATATTGGCTTTTTTGGTAATGTCTCTTAATGCTAAATGGGGCTCAGCATCAATGATAGACTCCACTATCTTTCTTTTTTTGTCTGTAATCTTGGTTGGTCTTCCAGCTCTTTTTGCATCATGGGTGTTTCCACCTCTTGCTTCAGCTCTTTTGACAACATGGTGAACAGTAGCTTTGGAGATGCCAAGAGACTGAGAAATTTTACTATATCCCATATCTGTATATTTATACAGGGTATATATTTGTTTATTCAGATCTTCTCTTGCTCTGCTGGTATGTGGGGAGGTCATGGTGGAGGTAGTTGTTGTGGTGATGGAGTGTTGCCCGGTTGCGCTACAGGGGTGTGAAGACTTTCCGGACAGGACTGTACCTGAGCTTAGTGTTTAAAACTCCAATAAGGTGCCCCCGGAATGGGGCCTGGATCCTGGAGAAGATGTAGAGCTTGAATTGGAATTTCCGGAGTGATTCCCTAGATGAAAGTAATCTTCACAAGTCCAAACGAACTCGAGGGAATTATTGTCCGGTATCTCTTCTGATAAAGGACGATGCGATTCCATAGGATAAAGGGAAAGAGGAAGAAGTAATTCTCTAGTCCAGTCTCCAATCTAAACTGTCTCAAAGCCTTTAATTTTAATCTCATCGTCCTGACTACCATCCATAGGCAAGGTGACTCCAAGATCACGGAAAGACTTCTCAATCACATGCCTTTTCTCGAGTGAAAAGGCTGCCCAGGCCTGTGGGACAACATGCGTAACCATAATGCGCTTATCACTAACACTCCATTTCACAATTGGGTGGGTATCGATATAGGTATCTGTATATTCCCGTAAATATCCTTTAAATGACTTGTTGATAGCTGTGTCTAGTGGTTGAAGGAGCCCGGTACAGCCTGAAGGAATGAGTGAGGTTAGGATATTTGCAGAGCGAAGCTTCTCAAGAACAGCCTCTGTTGTATGGAATCCAGCAACATCCATCAGAAGAAGACTTGGTGAGTTTTTAGAGACTTGTAAGGCTGGAAGAAGTTCCTCATCAATGAATTTAAGAAAAAGAGTCTCATTGTTATAGGCTGTACTATCAAGCTCTACTGTTACTCCCATATCACAAAGGTGCTCCTCCTTCTTCCGTATATTTTCACCACTCACAGCATGAAAGATAACTTTTGGCTTGATCCTTGATATGCTGTCTGTAAATATATAGAGGATAAGAGTAGCCTGTCTCTTATCCCATCCACTCTGTTCACTTTTACCAGAAATTGTTTTACTTCCTGTAATATCATAGGTTCTGCCATCAAGATACTCTAATGGTATAGGTGTTTCATCCAAATTCATGATATGTGAAAGGCGATAGCGGCCAACATCTGTAGTAATACTAGTTCTCTCATAAAAGTTCTGTGGTTGTAAATTCCGTCGGTTGAAGCGTAGCTAATTAATTACCAATCGTTCGTAATCGTCTGGAAGATGTGAGGATACGTGTCACTCAAGTTAGTTAATACTTAATCTTTATTATCTTAATTGCCCTATAAGCTACCTGAACACCTCACTTACCCAAATAGCCAAACCCGAATAAGAAGCTCTTTAGTGATTTCCTATAGTAAACTATAGTAACTCTATTGATCTTTACTTATTTACGCACAGAAAACGCACTAAGGATAGTCTATTCAAATAGGTAGAGTGTTCGAGTAACCAGGTAGGTATTTAATTCAAGTTGGAAAGCTAACTATACTATACCTTTGCGAGTGCACGACAGGAAATACTCCACCGCTTTATAAATCCACTAAACTATCCAATAGAAAAAACAAACATGTTGTTCACTTCTCCAAGCCCATAGTGCTTGGTAAATAATTGACATGCCTTTGATCTAAACCATCCTCGGCGAATTAATTTTCCCTGTTGCCGTTCCTTCTAAAACATATCAAACAATTCCTGTTCCATTTCTGGTCAGACACATCCATCGAAGTGATTTTTGCCTGCCTGAGGTGCCAAATTGTCCTGCAATAGTATCTCGTGCAGCTGTTAGGCGGAAGCCGACTGTAAATATTTGTCGAGAAGACTTAGGCCTGAATCTTTCGTAATAGACAGAGATTTGTCTAGGAAGGCTCAGTGTCGCTCTTTTCGTTTATGACTACTAAGAACTCGCTTGATCGATAGAGGAAATATTTTTATAAAGATTCGTAGGTAAAACAATGTTATATTGTTAAGGTCTCTTCTCCGTTGCTTGATGATGTCGAAAAGCTTGGGAGGCACTTCGATATTTATATCCCGCGTCTGAGTGTTCGCGGACTACATCTAATCCTCCTATATCTAAGTACCTTCCCCAAACTCGTATGCCACGTCTCATAGTCTTAACAAGTGCAAACACCGCTTGACCCTGAATTCTTGCACACCATCTTCGTCCTCATAAATTCTTTACCGTCTTATCGTAGGATGCGTTATTATCCTCGAACGACTGGTCTTCGATTTATAGAGCCGAATAGACTTCTGTCTGAAACTGCAGTCGTCTTGACTATCATTCCAGTAGTCTCTTCCGATTTCAAATAGTGGCCATCATATGTGTTGGGCACCTATGCATGATGCAGGCTTCGTAGACGGTACGCCAACACACGTATATCTACCGCCTATTAGGTCTTCTGAGTCTGAGCAGCTTCCCCTCGGTCCGCCTCACCTCAAAGAGAATCACCTCTCGAGGGATCCTGTTTCCAGGACCAACCAACATACAGCAGCCTTCAGATAGGTATTGGTATCATATCTATCCCCTATGGCCTCTGGGGCACTATAGGAGTAGTTGCAGATTTTTGAGCCGAAAACGTCCCGTTACTTTCGGCCCGTAGTTAGGATGCCTAACTTTGAAGCCTAGTAACTCAATGCGCCTCTGACGGATTTCCTCCGTTCCACTTCTCAGAGGTGCCCAGAGGTACCATCTTATATATCCTGCGAACAGCTTCCGGTCGGATGGACGGCAGTGATGTATATGGTGTTTTGAAGTGGGCTTCATTGAGATGACATTATAGTCATGGGACGCAACTCTTCGAAATCTCGCTAAGGACGTGCGGGCCCCAGAACGGGGCCGGAGGGGGGTGTTAGGCCCCGATAAATGAGGGTCTGTGCGCAGTTACCCTACCGAGAGGTCTGTGCATTTTCTATATGCCTAACAGCAGCCTACTACTTTTGAATCGTTGCTTCTGATATATTCCAGTAAATAGACGCTTGGGAGTGGGTTGGACAGTGGAATTGTGTATTATCTGGATTTGTCGGAACGCGATAATAGAGTAAAAATAGTATGACTTCTAACTTTCGTGCCTTACTGTATGAGCGTCATATCATCTTAATAGGTCCGCGTAGTCTAGGCTGATAAACCTGTGCTTCTAGTGTTTTAGGCTTTGGTCCAGGTCGTAGTTTTGTTCTGGGTCCTGTGGGCGGTAGGCGGGCTCCCTGATGTTGACCATTCACATGGTAAATTTCACGAAGCCTGGGCTGTATCGCATTAACCAAAGTAGTAAAGCAAAGGAGAATAATTGTAAATAGAACTAGAAAACATGTAAAAAAAAGCATATTGGCTGCTGGATTGCTTATCACAAGTATTGTTGTTTTCCTTCAGAGGTGAGGTTGCCTGTTGCATCTAGTTTAGTTAGATCTACATTCTTCACTATCTCCATTAAGTTTAACTCATACACTCTCAGCACGCAATATGCTTGGCAAAAAACTCTATAACACAAAAAAATACTGTAGACTGACGTACAGGAAGAGATAACAGGTTGTATGAAGAGAAAAGAGAAGGGGAAAGAAAGAAAAATATCTAAGAGGAGGAGGAGAGAGGAGAAAAGTAACCCAACAGGCAGGAAAACAAGGAGGCATGATGTTGCCCTAACAGACACACCCATTCAGGGCAACAAGAGCCTGTTCATCACCAAACGTAAGTCTGACATCGGACTCGTGATATTGACTCCCTCAGAATAATAGAGAAAAGAACAAAAGAAAGTAACAGAAAAGAAACGTGAGAGTGAAAAGTAAGGAGAGGCGGAAGAGAAGAAAGAAAAGAAGGTAAAAGTACATGTACCGTGACAGGCCGGTCTACACCCAAGGCCGCGGAGAAGCGGAAGGAACAAGATGAACAGAAGGTGCACGAGGGGCACGACGGACCAGGATTCAAGCCGGGGTACACTGCTAAAGGAGAGTTGATAGACGGACATCGAATGGTGGGATATGGGATGCAACTGCTTGTGGCAACGAAAGGGATGTCAGGCGATGTCCACTGGAAACTACTTCCCTCAAGTAGTTTTATCTGGACAGTCGTAGATGCCTACATGTCATGTGCCCACGCAGAGCAACTTGACGGTGGTAATGTGGAGGGGGTGTATCTGAAGGTGCTGAATGTTGCACAGGTAACAGGCAAACCCGGCGCCCGCCGACTGCCGGTCACATTTGCACAAGTGGAGTGGCATGATAAAGAAGAGCCATCCTGGATAAGTCGATCAGCGTTGAGGAAGCTCTTGGGTAGAAAGCCCGTGGATGATGAAATAGCAGCTGTTACGGGGATAGAAGAGGTAGCGGAGCTTCCTGGGTATCCTCAGATGTCCCTTAAGCCTCCTCTTGAGCGCCCGGATGAGCCTCTAGAACCTCTACCGCCCCAAAATGTCACGCCTCCCGCACTCAAGTCTGAGAAGCTAGACTTCGCTACTCGTACATTCTTTGCGGCTTGGCAACAGTTATCTCAAAAGAAGGCCACGCCAGCCGAAATGTTGGCTTATTTGGCGAAGAATGCTACAGCAAATTGAGACACGGGGGGTAGAGCAGTACGCAGTAACTGTAAAGCACAGAATGTCAGGGGTTGTGAGGGACTTGGATTGAGGATCTTTTTTTTTTTTTAGCAAGGAGCTAAAGTTGCTACTATTCCAGTAGTTTTTGTAAGGGCAGATTAGGACGTTTTCGCACCAGACAGGGATTGTTTTGCGGGTCAAGACAAAGGTTATTTTGCTGGTTGACTAACTTAGCCCTGACTTCAACGAAAACGTCTCCCATAGCTCATATAATAGCGCTTTTAGGTATTCCAATTGTGACATTTAAATATCGAAAGCATATAGCACAATATTGCCTCAACTGAGACGATTCAAAATTGGCAATTTTCAAAACAGGTAGCATTTTGTATGCCACTTAACTCCAGTTCCGGATGTACTGTACTGTACCAATTAATAAGAGCTACCTACCTTGAATTTTGACCATTTTGGTCAGTACTTGAATCCACCAATCATGGCTTTTGTCCAAGAACTATACCAACATACTGAAAATCTGAGATCTCTCGATCTGAAATTCTAGAGAGTCGGGTCTGGGGGGAGAAGGGCCCTGTGCGGAGTTGGATGTGCCTTGCTTATAATGCCGGGGGGGGCAACGAACAGGGGGGGACAACGAACACAGGTGGCGGTGGTAGATAGTGGTGGCATGGAAAGCACTATGCCAGTGTGGCAAATAGCGAATGACAAACAAATTACTTAAGAAAAATCCATTTGTATATAGACTTCAAATTGTAGGATGAGATTACTACCATAGTCATTATTCAAACAAACAAATTGGTACTTCTCTATATCATGTCTTCTTTCTCAGATTCAGAAACCGAGAATAATCTCCCAGCTCTAGACCTCAGAGAATACCCAGCTCAGGTTCGCGAGCAAATGGGAATTGACCTTTTAGATCGAGGAATTGCCACCACTACCACCTCTGCAGCTGAAATGGTAAGGATAAAGCCTTCAACTTTACGGCATCGTAAACTCAAACGGTACTCGGAGGGGGGAGGAAATCATCTTCGACAAAAGCTTACTTTAGAGGAGGAAAAGTTTCTTGTTGAGCGATGTGAGCGGTTGGGAAAATTTGGTTTTCCAGTGACAGTGGAAGATATGCGTGAGCTTGCTTTACATATTTACCAACAAAGAGTACCTCATGGTACTCTTGGTAAATATTGGATAAAGGATAGCCTTTATCGCCAACATCCTGAATTAAAGTCGAAGTTCAGTAAGCAGTTGGACTATAAGAGAAGGATTTGTGGAAATAATAAAGATTTATTAAATAGCTACTTCGATATAGTATGTAATCTGTGAAATAAATTGAAAACTACTGAAGAATATTTAATTAATCTTAAAGTTTAACTTAGTATTACAATATTGTTACTCAGTTTTGTATTAAGCCACAAAATACATACCATATTGACGAGATTGATTTTCTGATGGGTCTTGGGGCCTCAGAAAGGGTGATTGAAGTTATTCGTCATCTTCGTGAAAAGGGCTCCCTGATTTACACAAATCAAGGTATGTATATATATTTTTTCAAACAGATAAGAAGATTATATTCAATAAATATAAAATATATCTAGTTATTTGTTATAAAGTTTATATTTATATACTAATTTTAATATTTCACTATTTCACAATATAAACTTTCTATTAGTACAAAGAAAGAAGTAACTAATATACAATTTAGAAGGATCGCAAGAATTTACAACAGTTATCGAAGGGGTCTGCAGAGATGGAACAGCACTAGAAGCACCTTGCATTATATTTAAAGCAAAAGAGTTTCGTTCAGAATGGTTCAAGAACTTCCCAGGCATACCCCCACGTACCTTATTTGGTATATCACCGAATGGCTAGACGGATGAGAAGATGGGTGCTCGGTTTCTGAAGTGAAATTTCGGACCTAAAAGCCTGTCAGCGGTTATAGCTAAGGAGGAATTGTTAGGAGGAAGCCGACTCTAAATATCTGTCAAGAAGACTTAGGCCTGAATCTTTCGTAATAGACGGAGATTTGTCTAGGACGGCTCGATGTTGTTCTTTTCGTTTATGACTACTAAGAACTCGCTTAATCGATAGAGGAAATATTCTTATAAAGATTCGTAGGTAAAACAATGTTATATTATTAAGGTCTCATCTCCGTTGCTTGTCTTGTCTCAAAGCTTGGGAGGTACTTCGATATTTATATCCCGCGTCTGAGTGTTCGCGGACTACTTCTAATCCTCCTATAACAAAGTATGTTCCCCAAAATCGTGCGCTACGTCTCATAGTCTTAACTAGTGCGAACACCGTTTGACCCTGAATTCTTGCACACCATCTTCATCCTCATAAATTCTTTACCGTCTTATTGTAGGACGCGTTATTATCCTCGAGCGACTGGTCTTCAATTTATAGAGCCGATTAGACTTTTGTCTGAAACTGTAGTCGTCTTGACTATTGTTCCAGTAGTCTCTTCCGATTTCACATAGTGGCCAGCGTATGTGTCGGGCACCTATGCATGATGCAGGCTTCGTAGATGGTACGCCAACACATATATGTCTACCGCCTATTAGGTCTTCTGAGTCTGAGCAGCTTCCCCTCGGTCTGCCTCGCCTCAAAGAGAATCACCTCTCGAGGGATCCTGTTTCCAGGACCAACCAATATACAGTAGCCTTCAGATAGGTATTGGTGTCATATCTATCCCCTATGGCCTCTGAGGCATTGTAGGAGTAGTTGCAGATTTTCAAACCGAAAACGTCCTATTAGTTTCGGCCCGTAGTTAGGATGCCTAACTTTGAAGCCTAATAACTCAATGCGCCTCTGACGGATTTCCTCCGTTCCACTTCTCAGAGGTACCCTTTTTTTTTTTTCTTTTTTTTTTTATATCATATATTCATTGTTTAAGGTACAAGAACCTGCATGCAGCGCTAGCTATGGCAAAAACAAAACCTGTAAACACGCGCGTCCCTCCTCCGTCTGAGGCAAAAACCAAGAACCCCAAGCCCCTCTGGTATGGAGCCAACCGCACATCCCGTCCCGAATCAAGCCCCCCTTACAACCCAGACGAACTAAGGCCCAAGAGAAACCCAAAACAGGAAGAGCAGGAAGCCCAAGGAAAAATCCCCCCAGAAATCTCAACATAAAAGAAACCAAACTCATACCCACCAAACCACGCCCATAGCACGGCCGGCCGCTGAAAAGCTAACCCTAGATCGGGCCCAAGCAAGGACCAGGTGCACCGAATAATGGTACAACCCCCACCAAGGGGGAAAACTTAACACGGATGGATCCCGACCGAGCGGAGACAGTGCAATACCAATCGGAGGGATAGGAGCGAGGGCTGGGGCCCCCCAGAGAGAGGTAGCAGTAAGGTGCCAGCTGGGGGAGCAGTAGGATGCTAGCCGAAAAAGTGGTAGAAGGGTACCAGCCGGGAGGCAGTAAGGTGCCAGCTGGGGGAGCAGTAGGGTGCTAGCCGAAGAGGTGGTAGTAGGATACCAGCCGAACGAGCCGAGGGAGGAGGAGGGAGGGGTAGACCCAGATGCCGAAATAACTATCGGAAACGTGTTCGTGTCTTAACTAGGTGGTCTCCATAATCCTCGGTGCCTATAGTAGACACAACCACCATAAAGGGCAGAGAGGAGGAGAGAGGTGAAATCGACCGTAGCCTGTTGAGAAAACCAACCCCCAACCCCCAACCGTGGGACTAACCCGTACCCACCAGCGGGACAAGACCCGGACCTAGCAGAGGGAATGACCCGAACCGATCAGAGGAAAGGAGAAGGAATCTATAGGAATCGCGTACCGCAAACCGTATTCCCAGCCGTCTGTTGAAGGGAAAAAGGAGGAACCCGACCATGCTGATGCTAAGCGAGGCAAAAGCAAAAGCGGGGAAGGAGAGAAGCCCAGCGACGAGGACGCCAAGAAGGAGTAAGGAGGAGTCTCATGAGGGTAGACCTCAAGAGAGAAAGCAGGAGAGAAGTTTTGCCGATGCAAAAAGATAAAAGATGATGGCCTAGTCCCCCCCGTAGGGGAGGACCAGACGCGAAAAAGTGGTGATAATTCCTTGGTGTTGAGATTTCAATCACCGGAGGTGTAGTGGAGACGGTCGTTTTACTCAGAGGTACCCAGAGGTGCCCTCTTATATATCCTGCGAACAGCTTCCGGTCGGACAGACGGCAGCGACGTATATGGTGTTATGAGGCGGTCTTCATTGAGATAACATTATAGTCATGGGACCCAACTCTTCGAAATCTCGCTAAGGACGTGCGGGCCCCAGAGCGGGGCCGGAGGAGGGTGTTAGGCTTCGATAAATGAGGGTCTGTGTGCAGTTACCCTACACAGAGGTCTGTGCATTTTCTTTATGCCTAACAGGAATATAGGCTACTTATCTTTAATGGCCATAATTCCCATGTCAATACACAGTTTCTAACTTATTGTCTTGATAATGAAGTTATTCCACTGTGCTTACCCTCACATACGACACACCGATTACAACCTCTAGATGTTGCAATTTTTAGCTCCTATAAACACCACTACCGTAAGAAGCTAAGAAAGAGGTGGGCTTGACGTGAGTGGGGGATCAGGAAGGAAAATTTCTATGAAATTGTTACCCTTGCCCGAGAAAGATCGTTCACTTCCAAAAATATACATTTAGCCTTTTTGAATACAGGACACATACCTATCAATAGGGATATTGTTTTGAGCGATATCCCTGATCTAAAAAGTCCACCACAGACTCCCTGTTAGGAGTACCCGATTCCGATAGCCTAGGAGTACCCTAGGTAGGGTAACCTTACCCGAGTTCGAGAATCTCAGTCTCCAACACCCCCCTCCGGCCCCCTTACGGGGCCCGCGAGTTATCATACACATCAACCTTTGTTGCGTCCTGTGACTATATGGTCACAGAATTAAAGGTGACAGAATAACACCGTATACGTCGCTACCGTCGGTCCGACCGAAGGCTGTTCGCAGGATATATAAGAGGGGACCTCTGGCAAGACCTGAGAAGTGGAACGAAGTCAATCCGTCAACTACTCAGGAAGTTACAAGGCTTCAAAGATATGACATCTTTGATACGGGCCATAAGTAACAGGACGTTTTCGCACAAGGTCATGAGATGAATGTTAAAAGGTTCGGGATAACGAACTAATGCATTCACATCCACCCTTCAACGATCAGAAAGAGTCTAGAACTCCTGGTAACACTACCAAAGAAGCCAACGAGCTTCGACGAGTGTTGCAACTATGATAAGAGGTGTACCGCAGTTGCGGGATTTACAACCAACACAACATGAAGGTCCACCCCCTCTACATAGAACATTCAGGAGTTGCCGACCGAGAGATTATATGACTTTTCAATAGAATGGCCTCTCCTCTACGAGAAGAGAGTCATCGGAATGAATTCTATTGGTTAGTTGTTGAGTTATCACAACTAGAAGTCATCGACTCCGGCATATCTACAGATGCAGTCTCGTACCAAGACTGATCCTCTTGGTAGCGAAAAGAACCATTGGGGCCAACAGAGTTCGACTTGAGAACCTGGCTACAGGTTGATAGACTCTAAGGATCGGATAATTACTACTGGTGACAAGTATGTCTCCCGGGCAAGAAATAGTAATTTCCGAAGATGGTGTGATGGTTTTCAGGGTCTCCCGGTGTTCGCACTATCAGGGAGAACTCGACGTTGCGCATTAGACTTGAAGAGGTACATATTTTGTATGTTAGATAGATGTAGCCCGCGAACACTCAGACGCGGAATATAAATATCGAAGTGCCTCCCAAGCTTTAGACATCATCAAGCAACGGAGAAGAGATCTTAACAATATAATATTGTTCTTAAGATTCTATCCTACTTTCTTGCACTCTTAGTAGTCATAAACGAAACGAGTTGCTTCTGAGCCTTCCTAGACAAATCTCCGTCTACACGAAAGAATCCCGATTGGCCTGGACAACCGTAAGTCTATACCGGTTGTCTCCGCCTAACAGTATATTGTTAGATCTCCTTGTTACCAAGGCTCTCACCTCCTTACCGCACGATACGGCGAGATACCAAGTGTCTAGCCCTTTATCCATAAAACCATTGCCTCCAACACTCCGGCTTGGTTAGCTCGAGTACTCGCACAAAGAGAAAAAGAGATGTCGCAGCCTCCAAAGCAAATCGGTCCAGGGGAACCGATGGAGACTTCAGGGGACAATAGCCCCAGTGCCCTCAGTAATCCTACCTCTCTCGATCCAGCCCTTCGAAATCCCTGAAGAGGTGGAAAGACCCCTAGCATTGCGCCGACATCGAGAGCAACATCTCCTCATTCCAGATCTACTACACCACGACCAAATACCCACGCCGTCGATCTCGCAAGACTCGCGGCTCGGTTAGGAGTAGTTATTGGGCAGATCCGTCAAGGCATTACCACTAGTATCGATACCTCCAATATTGCATTTGAAACCCTATCTGCAGATTCTCAGGAAAATGCAAGACGGTCAATCAAAGTCCAAAAACAAGTATTGGAAGGACAGGATCTGCATGACAATGAGATGACACTTGTATTGCAGCAGTGTGTCTTGGTGGAAGCCAACATTCGGGATATCCAGACCCAGTTGGCAAAGGAGATTGCTGCCAAGTTAGCCCAGCAAGATGTTCGACATGAGCATCACGAGGGAGTAACTACTCAGTTGCAACGAGAAGCCCTAGAAAGAGACCTCACCCTGGAACGCGATTTCCAGGCATTCAAGGATAACCAATTCCAACAAAACATGACGCTTCGAGCCATGATATCTAATCACGCTGAAAGACAAGAACGCGAGGCTAATAGCTACAGTGACTTTACTCGAACAATATAGCGAGACCAAACTCGTATCATGGATACTCTTGCAATGTTGACAGAACGGGTAACGGAGCTCTCACAAAATCGACCAACGGGTCGACAAGTAGCATTGGAATCGGTCCCTGAAAGTTGGGCGGAAGCAAGAGAGGAGACTCAACCTCCAGAGAGGCCTTCCCGAGATAATGGAAAGCAAAGAGAGGGAGAACCTCCCATCCCTGCGGCACCAGGAGGTGACCCAGATGATGATGGGAGTGATGATGAAGGAGGTAACGGAGGAGGACGTGGTGGAGGCCCATCCAGATTTAGCCGCGGATTGACACCCGAACAGCGTGGAACAGCCGATGTACTGGCGGAAGTCTTTGCATTAACCACTAAACGACCGGCTGATGCACCCCCATTTTTCGAAGCAAAACCTTCACAATGCGTTCGCTATTGGTTACTACAATGTGTGGACTACTTCGAAAGAAATCCTAGAACTTGGAATAGTGACCGAGAAAGGGTCATCTTTGCACTAGGAAGAACTAAAGGGGAGTTAGTCAACCCGGTAGCAATGTGGTACCATAGGGCTATAGATGGACTCCATGGAGTGGAGCAAGATGCCGGCCTGGCAATCTGGACACGCTTCGACCACGAGTTCACAGAACGGTTCGCATCAATCGAAGAGGGACGAAAGGCAGTCGGTGATATGGAGAATGGTGAATATAAAGATAATATTCAAAACTACGTCCAAATCATGACCAAACTTAATACGAAGGCCAAAATAACTGGCCCCGCATGGCGTCTGGCAATGGAAAAGAAGTTACCAGCCAGCATACGCTTACGCCTATCCCTCAAGACCTTCAATACCGATGCGGAATGGGAAGCAGCACTCAGGAAGGCAGGCCGAGAAGAGGAGGAACTAAAGGAACGAGACCACCTGTTACGGGATAGACCAAAACCCGTAAAAACTTCTTCTGAGGATAGGAAACCTGACAAGCCCAGGTTTAAGAAGGAGAAACCCCAAATCAAAGGCGGTGGTCCCTCCAAAAAGCGAAGAAGGGAACTGGAACCCGATAAACCTGCAAAAAGACCCAGCGGAGTCAATAAACAAACGTATACCAACTTCAAGAAAGCCCATGAAGGAATTCCACAGTCCGTTATCGATGAACGAAATAAAGGCGGCATGTGCACTCGTTGTGGAAAGAAAAACCACGACTATAAAACATGCTGGGGACAAATTAAGGTGTCTACTACAAGGGCAGAGCGACCAACTCTCCCCATTAGACATAGGGCTAGGACGGTAGCTACGGTACACCGTCCCCGCAACATTTCTGCCGCCCAAACACCTAGAGGAAACAAACTTTGGGAACTAGGCGAAGATGAGGAAATGACTTAGGTCACCTCATGCGGCACCAACGGCGACGGCGTTTGGGTAGTCGGGGTTCGTTAGGATATGAAACCGGAATCGAAATTGGGAACCCCCCGGGGCTGGGGTGAAGTTAGTGAACGGAACCAAGCACCAGCGGTCTTTTTGTCTGGATAGTCCGCAAGGGTCAGCGGGAGTCAAAATAAAACCTTGACCAGGCACTCCATCCATACCAGCAGGCAGGCATATTAAGTAGTGTTGTGGGTAAGAGACCTCCAGTCAGAAGGGTAGCCGAATTCATGACGATGAAATCGGCCTTAAGGATTACGCAAGCTCACATTCCCAAACCTATCAGTCCTGAAGCTGAGTTATGTCGGAAAGAGGGGATAGTTCAAGCGCCCGGACAAGAGTAGCGAATAAACTAGTTGGTCTCTCCAGTACGCTAGTTATTCCGCAGACCTTACCCACAAGCGTTTTCCACTCCCAGTTAGTTACTAGGGTTGGTGAAGGATGATACGGACGACGATATAACGTGTTGGGATCTTAACCCCAGAAAACATATGTGGAGTTCCAGGACACGTATCCGGGAAGTTGTACCAGCTGGACAGCACCGGGGATACCTCTATGTTGCACACACAGCTGTTTCTGGTTGGAAGATCAAACTAATCCCTAAGGGAAAAGGAATTGGAGAGGAACAATAGGTTTCGCAAGAAACCAACCTCGTTACCACCAAGGCCCTAAGTATGAGAGAAAGGAGAGGCATCGAGTCTAAGAACTGGTCGTGCATTATTAAGTGTATCGGTGAAACGCCGAGTAGGAATTTAGAATTTTCTTTATTAATAGGAAACCAGTTTATCTGAGGAGACCTGTATGGTCGAAACTGCGCGGGCGCGGTAACAAACATCCTAGTTGTTATCATAACCTCAGACATGTCGAAACGAAAAGACGACGGTTCGACCCCTCATCCAAAGAGACGCGCGTTTGACGCGCCAAAACCCACGCGATATGACTGTCCCGAGGGATACGCTCATATCCATGTTTTAAACCCAAACAGACAAAGATACAAAATCCGTGTTCTATTAGATTCAGGATCCAACGTGTTCCTAATCAACAAAGACCTTGTTAAGGAATTAAAAATTCCGTTCACAGAAAGACCGAATCCGGTCGCTATTCAAGGCTTCGATGGAGTACCATCTCCATCAGGAGGAAAATTTTATACGCGTCCATTATGGCTTGAAATTGGACGCAACAAACACTTATCCGAAGTTGCGTGCGAAATCGCAGCAGCAGGAGACTATGGGATGATTATCCCGTTTGGGTGGTGGCATTCAGAACACCCCCTATCGAACATTGGGGATCCCGATAACTGGGAATTCAAAGACCCCAAATGTAAAACTACTTGTGTGGAAGAAGAAGATGAAGGAATTGCAGATATATTCGAATACGATGAATCGGTAGCGTGGGATGAGAATGCGATTCAAATTGGAAGAATCGGGACCATCGAAGATCCGAATGAAGTTAACTTCGACTCGCTACCCAAACACTACTGGGGATTCAAGAAGCTCTTCCTACCGCAAACTTCGGCGAAGCTACCGCCAAGGAGAATATTCGATCACGAAATCAAGTTAGTTGACGGAGCAAAACCATCTTGGGACCCATCTATCCACTATCCGAGAAACAGTTAAAACTCCTACGCGAATACCTTAAAGAAATGATCCGACAAGGAAAAATTAAACGAAGTCAGTCGCCATTCGGTGCACTAATCCTTTTCACACCGAAGGCCGATGGCCGACTACGTTTGGTAGTGGATTACCGGAACTTAAATAAGATCACCATCTTAAACAAGTACCCGTTGCCACTAATGTCGGAACTACGCGATCGAGTGGCAGGTGCAACCATCTTCTCAAAAATTGATTTAAAAGATGGTTATAACCTGATTCGGATAAATGAAGGGGACAAATTGAAAACAGCTTTCCGGACAAGATACGGGCACTACGAATACAACGTAATGCCTTTCGGACTAGCTAATGCTCCGGCAACGTTCCAAGACATGATGAACGAAGTTCTTCGAGAACATCTTGACCAAGGCGTTGTCCGCTACCTCAACGATATTCTCATTTATTCAAAGACCGAGAAAGAACATATCGAGTTGGTGAAAAAGGTTCTGCAAAAATTAGCGGATTTCCAACTCGCGATTTCAATTAAGAAATCCTTCTTCCATGTAAAAGAGGTGGAATTTTTAGGCTACATAGTAGCCGTTGATGGGGTGTCTATGAGCACCCGAAAGGTGGACTCCGTATTAGATTGGAAGCCACCCAAGTCGGTTAAGGAAGTCCAGATGTTCCAAGGATTTGCGAATTTTTACCGACACTTTATAGAAAGCTTCTCTAAAATCTGTGCTCCGATCACGGAAACATTGAAGGGTGACCCGAAAAAATTCCGGTGGGGCCAGGAACAAGAAGCAGCCTTTCAAGAACTTAAGAGAAGATTTACTTCCGCCCCTATCCTACACCATTTTTTTCCCGAAAGGGAAACGGTAGTGGAAACAGACGCTAGCGACTTCGCTTTAGGTTGCGTCTTATCGCAGTTTGTGGAGAAACGACTCCATCCAGTGGCGTTTCACTCCCGCAAACTAAACTCAGCGGAGCGAAATTACGAGATCCACGATAAAGAACTATTGGCAATCCTAGAAGCATTCAAGGAATGGTGCCAATACTTGGTTGGAACCGAAAAGCCGGTTACTGTCTACACCGATCACCAAAACCTCCAATATTTCCTCACCTCCAAGGTCTGGAGCGGTCGTCAGATCCGCTGGGCACAAAAGCTCGCAGATTACAATTTCAAAATTGTCTACCGCCCAGGCACCAGAGGAGGAAAACCGGATGCACTCAGTCGACGGCCGGAGTACCGTCCTGAGGAGGGAGCTGCACATCGCGAACAAGCGATCTTGAAGCCCGAACATTTCCAAGTCAGTTCAGTTACGAGAACTAAGATGGGGGAAATTCGAACCTGCTTACTTGCAGGAAACCCAGAAGGCGATATATGTGCAGATGACATCCAAGAGGAACCCAAATGGAATGATCCCAATTCCGTTATTCGGGTCAAAAGGTTAGACACAAGAGCAAGGCTTCCAACCAAGGGCTCAAGAATGGCAGCAGGCCATGATCTCTACGCTCTGCAAGAAGATATAGTCCCAGCAAGGGGACAGTTAATAGTCAGAACCGGTATCGCAGTGGGATTACCGGTTGGAACATATGGAAGGATTGCTCCCAGAAGCGGGTTAGCCATTAAAAGCGGGATTTCAACAGGTGCCGGAGTAATTGATGCGGATTACACCGGAGAACTCAAAGTTCTACTATTCAACCACAGAGACGCGGATTGTCAGATTAAAGAAGGGGACCGTATTGCCCAACTAGTGATAGAAAATATTAATACGGCTGATATGATGGAAATAGATAACCTGGACGAAACAGAAAGAGGAACGGCGGGATTCGGTAGCACAGATATTGCTACAAGAGCTATGACTATCCAAGAGATTGAACCAGTAGTCAGCCAGCTCCATGCGTCAAAGGATCAGAATAAACACCTGTATAACATATCCGAAATACCCGAACGAACCCTCATGACTAGTACCATGCTAGCCCGCAAAGAATTAAAGAAATTCAATCCCGAATTTCTGGAGCAGATTCAAAGGGCCATCCCGGGTGATAAGGAATGGCTGAAGCGAAGGAAAGAGTTGGAAAAACTCCGAGACAACAATAAACCTTTTCCAAAGGATTGGACCCTAACCGATGACTTGCTTTACTATAAGCAAAGACTATTCGTACTAAACAACCAAAGCCTTTATACCACAATTGCCGAAGGGTGTCACGACGCAAAAATTGCAGGACACTTCGGACAAGAAAAAACTCTCGAAATAATCATGCGAGACTTTTATTGGAAAGGCTTGGCAAATTGGGTAAACGATTATGTACGGTCATGTGACGACTGTCAACACAACAAGTCACCAAGTCACGCGAAGTATGGTCTACTTCAACCACTATCAATACCATATGCAGCTTGGGCATCCATATCCGTGGACTTTATAACACAGTTACCGCAAAGTCAAGGATGTACCCAAATAATGGTAGTGGTTGATCGATTCACCAAGATGGCTCATTTCATCGGATTAGAGGGAACCGCTACCGCGAAAGATGTCGCTACCGCCTTTACAAAGGAAATATGGAAGCTACACGGCTTACTATCAGAAATTGTCTCAGATATGGACTCCAAGTTTGCAGGAGAATTTTGGGAGTCATTGTGCAAAGCATTAGATATAAAGAGGAGGATGTCAACAGCGTACCACCCTCAAACTGACGGACAAACTGAACGAACCAACCAAGTGCTGGAAGGCTACTTACGAAGTTTTGTCAATTACGATCAGGATGATTGGTATCAGCTCCTACCCTTAGCCGAATATGCTTACAACAATTCGGCAACCAGTGCACACGGAATGACCCCATTCTACGTAAACTATGGATTCCATCCTCAAACGGAATGGATGAAGGAGCGAGAAGCGCATAATCCAGGAGCAACCCTTTATGCGAACTGGATAAAAACGATTCATGAGCAAGCACGGCAATCACTCGAACAAACACGAGAGGCATGGCCAAATATTATGATAGAAAGGCCAAGCAACAACCAGACTTCAAACCCGGCAATAAAGTAATGCTAAACGCAAAGAATATTCGCACCTGCCGGAAGTCCAAAAAGTTAAGCCCAAAACTCTATGGACCCTTCGTGATTCTGGAAAAACGAGGAAGCCGAGCATTCAAACTCAACATATCGGATCGTTGGAATATACACCCAGTATTCCATGTTTCTCTGTTAGAACCCTACTGAGAGTCGGTACGAGCAGACCGACAACAACCTCCCAGGGAACCCGAAGATATCGAAGGTGACCTACATTGGTAGATAGAAAAGATTGTAAGAAGTGAGATACGCTCTTACAGGAAAAAAGTCCGTGGCCGCTATCAACAGATACGCAAGCTATGGTACTTTGTTAAATGGCAGGGCTGTTCCGAAGATGAGAACACTTGGGAACCTGCAACGGGGATGGATAATGCGAGAGAATTGGTGGAGGAGTTTCATCGTGATAACCCAGAAATGCCACGACGGGAAGAGAAAGGACGATGAAGATAAGGTTTTCTTGCCGTGGCCAAGCAAACGCGGAAAGTTTTTTACCCTGCTTTCATCGGGTCCTTAAATGATTAATGTTTAAGGTTTATTATTTAATATTTAAAATTTTAAGGTTTAATTTTTATTTTGTACCGAAGGGGCATTCGAGGCGAAGTCCTAGAGGAGGGAGCTCATGTTAGGAGTACCCGATTCCGATAGCCTAGGAGTACCTTAGGTAGGGTAACCTTACCCGAGTTCGAGAATCTCAGTCTCCAACACCCCCCTCCGGCCCCCTTACGGGGCCCGCGCGTCATCATACACATCAACCTTAGTTGCGTCCTGTGACTATATGGTCACAGAATTAAAGGTGTCAGAATAACACCGTATACGTCGCTACCGTCCGTCCGACCGGAAGCTGTTCGCAGGATATATAAGAGGGGACCTCTGGCAAGACCTGGGAAGTGGAACGAAGTCAATCCGTCAACTACTCAGGGAGTTACTAGGCTTCAAAGATATGACATCTTTGATACGAGCTGTAAGTAACGGGACGTTTTCGCACAAGGTCATGAGATGAATGTTAAAAGGTTCGGGATAACGAACCAATGCATTCACATCCACCCTTCGACGATCAGAAAGAGTCTAGAGCTCCTGGTAACACTACCAAAGGAGCCAACGAGCTTCGAGGAGTGTTGCAACTATGATAAGAGGTGTACCGCAGTTGCGGGGTTTACAACCAACATAACACGAAGGTCCACCCCCTCTACATAGAACGATCAGGAGTTGCCGACCGAGGGATTATAAGACAATTCAATAGAATGACCTCTCCTCTACGAGAAGAGAGTCATCGGAATGAATTCTATTGGTTAGTTGTTGAGTTATCACAACTAGAAGTCATCGACTCCGGCATATCTACAGATGCAGTCTCGTACCAAGACTGATCCTCTTGGTAACGAAAAGAACCATTGGGGCCAACAGAGTTCGACTTGAGAACCTGGCTACAGGTTGATAGACTCTAAGGATCGGATAATTACTAATGGTGACAAGTATGTCTCCCGGGCAAGAAATAGTAATTTCCGAAGATGGTGTGATGGTTTTCAGGGTCTCCCGGTGTTCGCACTATCAGGGAGAACTCGACGTTGCGCATTAAACTTGAAGAGGTATATATTTTGAATGTTAGATAGATGTAGCCGGCGAACACTCAGACGCGGAATATAAATATCGAAGTGCCTCCCAAGCTTTAGACATCATCAAGCAATGGAGAAGAGACCTTAACAATATAATATTGCTTTTACGATTCTATTTTACTTTCTTGCACTCTTAGTAGTCATAAACGAAACGAGTTGCTTCCGAGCCTTCCTAGACAAATCTCGGTCTATACGAAAGAATCCCGATTGGCCTAGACAACCATAAGTCTATATCGGTTGTCTCCGCCTAACAGCTGCAGACTTGGCTGAACAGAAAAGGAGGGCATGTTCGAACGTCTCGTCCCCCTCTTCACACCAGGGGCAGAGGGGAGAGGTGTCGGTGTCATGCCATCAGGGACGGGCGGCTAGGTAGCTCTTGCCAGAACGCATCTGGTGGAGTCGGCCCGAGAGGAAACGCCCCAGGCCCATGAAGGGGTGCGGGCGCAGGGTGGGGCCAAAGAGGTAGTAAGGCGGGGGAGGTGAGAGAAGGCGCCACGAGGTGAGGAGTTCTTCACGGCATCGGGCCTTGAGCGAAGCATAGAGGGTAGGAGCCCCCAGCGGGCCTACCTGCAGTGGAGGCAAGAGGACGGGGTTCGCCGGAGGGAGGGGGTCGGTGCGGCTGCCGATGATGGAGTGAATGCAGTGGGCGACCGTATCGACCGGGAGGTGACGCCGGTTGGGTGGGGAGGGTGGCTTGGTGAACCATCTGAGGGGGCGGTAGTTGGGGCCAGCCCACGGGTGCCGGCCTCTGACAGAACCAGGGAGGCGGAGGGAGTCGGGAGCCCTAAAGGAGGACGTAGTTGGGACCGAGTGGTCCAATCGGGCAGTTGCTGGGTTGATTTCGGGCGGCAGGCAGACCAGGTGGACCGCCACCAGGCGCTGAAGGTGTCTGATCAGTAGGTCAATGGGCGGGAGTGATGCTTCACAGGGAAGAATGGCCGTGTTGGTAGAGGCGAAGCAGTTCATAACCCACCTCTGTACCCGGTGCCAGAACGCCCTCATCTTGTCGAGCATCTTGGAGTTGGGAGAGAGTAGGTCACTGCCGTAGAGAAGGATCGGGCGGACCAAGGAGGAGGCGAGACGATGACACAGGTGTGGTGCAAGGCCCTTGCCTGGCCGGGTCAGCCGGTCTATCGTAGCGAGGGCGGCTTCGGCCAGGGCGAGGCGCCTGGTGAAATGAGGGATGGTGGCTCGGTCCAGCGAAGGAGTCGTGGGTTCCAGCCAGTAGCCCAACCATCGTAGTAATTGGGCCGGTTTGTAGGGGACGGAGTCTACTGAGACGGGGAGGAGGCATGGGGGCCCTCTTTGCTGGGGCGTCCTCCAGTGCATCAGTTCTGTTTTGGGAAGGGAGAAAGCAACGCCTATGCGCCTTCCCCTCAAAGTGAGTGAGGAGGCGACCGCCTGCAGCTTCTGGATGTTACGCCTATAGGAGGGCGAGGAGACAGTTATAGCGAAGTCGTCAACGTAAGAGAGGATTATGCCGTTGGGGACCGGAAAGTGGAGAGAGGAAACGTAAATTAGAAAATGAAGGGGGGAGACAGGTGAACCTTGGGGGGTGCCGACCTGGACCGGTGAAAGGATTTTGGGGGAACCCTGGTATAGAAGACGGCAATGCCTGCCGTGCCGGAAGGAACGGACCCACGAGATAAGGTAGGGTTGAACGCCCCTTTCTCGAAGTTTGCCGCACATGGCAGCCGAGTCGACATTGTCAAAACCTCCTTTGATGTCAAGGAAGAGTGTGGAGGAACAGAGGCCCATGCAGTGTGAAAGACGGACTTCATGTGAGAGAGTGGCAAGGGCGTCAAAAGTACCCATGCCCGATAGTGAGCCACACTGGTTGGGGTAGACTAGGCCAAGGGCCCGAGCAACTGCGGCTAGCCTTACAGCTACCACACACTCCATGATCTTGGATAGGGTTTGGAGGAGGACGATGATGCGGAAGGAGGCCGGGGTGTTGTAGGAGGCCTTGTCAGGCTTGTCGAGGACAATACCATTGGCTTGTTTGAGGGAAGAGGGGTGAAAACCGTAAAGCAGGAGGGGGCCCAGGAGGGACGTGAGGATTTTTGGGTTGGTGCCGTGGACTCTTTTCCAGATCGAGTATGGGATATGGTCGGGGCCGGGGGCGGACGAGCTTGAGCTTGATGCCAGGGCCTTAGAGATCTCCTCTTTCGTGAGGACGTCGAGGTCTCGGAATGGGCGTAGGATAGTAGGGGGGGAGGAGGACTCCCTAGGAGGAAAAAAGTGGGTCAGGAGGGCGGTGTTGACAGCAAGCGGGGTGTCGGCCTCCGGGAAAGACGGGAACCGGTCTGGGGGGCGACCTATCGCGAAGCGTTTGGCTGTCCATACAGACTTAGGGGTTGCAGAGGAGAGGAAGTCGTCCCAGTGCCTTCGCTTGGCCTGCTTGATGGCCTTGAAGTAGGCGTTGCGGGACCTCCGGGCCTCAGCCATGGAGGCCTCACAAGGGGTCCTGCAGGCGCGGCGAGTAGCGGCGTGAAACGAGATTCTGAGTGAGGAGAGGAGGGGTGACCACCAAGGTTTGGAATGGGTCGACATACGGTTGAGAGGGGTGTGCAGAAGGAGAGTAGTGCGGAGGCGGTTAACATTGCTGTCGAACCAGGCAGTGGCAGAGGACAAGGTTGGGAGGCCGGGAGGTGGAGAAACAACAAACAATTTGAGGGCGTCACCAAGGGCAGACCAGTCTGTCTTGGTCCAGGCTGGTGTGGGGGCAGGGGGGCGCAGAAGCGGAGTGGAGAGTAAAACATGAATTGGGACATGGTCAGAGCCGGTGGACGGGAGCGGGGTGGACCACTCAGCAAAGAGCTGGACCGCCTCGCCATTGGCAAAGGAGAGATCAAGGACAGAGGGCTTGTCCTGGGGGGTAAAGGAAAAATAAGTAAACACACCAGGGGTGTTAAGAAGGGAAAAACCATGTAAAGAAGCCAATTGAAAGTAAGGAACTGACGTCCTAAGTTCAGTGGACAAAATGGCCCTCAGCGGGTCGGAAAGAGGGTGGTGGAGGTTGAAGTCCCCCAATACAAAAACAGGAAAACTTAAGTCAGGAAAACACAACTCGGGAGGAACGATGCGCGTGTGGGTTGAGGTGCCCTTGGTGTTGTACACATTGTACACCCTAAGGCGAGTCTGTGAGGAGGAGCAAAAGCCCAAATCGGAGAACAAGTCCACCGCCATCACGTTGGCAGACTGGTCCACCCATACGGGCAAGAGAGAAACAACTTCAAGAAAAGACAAAAGGGCATAGCAAGCCACGCGGGGCTTGCCAAAAGTGGAGGGTGGGGAAAAACATTTATAGCCAGGGAAGGAAGGTAAGCGTGCTCTCCATACAGGGGGATCCTGTATGGCCACAATCGCCGGTAAGGAGGACAAAGCAGAAAAACTCGGAAACAAAGAAAGAAAAACATCCCAGCTACCCAAGCTGTTATGTTGAACGAAGGAAAGGTTCAAAAGGCCAGGATCCCTGCCTGAGGGCCTGGGGAGAGGAGAGTCGGGAGAAGGCATTTACCTGGACAAGCCGGAGGGAATTTCCGCGGTACGGGCTGGGTCAAAGTCCCGTGGGTGGGGGGGGGAGGTTGGCCCTAGAGGAGGAACGAGTTGCTGTTTGCGGGGTTTCGGGCGGGACACGAGGGCGGGGGCGGCGGGGGGTAGCAAAAGGCAGGGCAAGAGTCTGCCTCGGGGTGGAGGGGCCAGCATCGGCGTCTGCACCATCAGGGCCGACATCCATGCCATCCTTCCCAGGTCTAGCCAGAGGTCCCCTCTTATATATCCTGCGAACAGCTTTCGGTCGGACGGACGGTAGCGACGTATACCGTGTTATTCTAACACCTTCAATTCTGTGACCAAATAGTCACAGGACGCAACTAAGGTTGATGTGTATGATGGCGCACGGACCCCGTGAGGGGGCCGGAGGGGGGTGTTGGAGACTGAGATTCTCGAACTCAGATAAGGTTACCCTACCTAGGGTACTCCTGGCTATCGGAATCGGGTACTCCTAACATGAGCTGCCTCTTCTGGGGCTTCGCCTCGAATGCCCCTTCGGTACAAATATAAAAATTAAACATTAAAATTTTAAATATTAAATAATAAAAATTAAACATTAAAATTTTGAATATTAAATAATAAAAATTAAACATTAATCATTTAAGGACCCGATGAAAGCAGGGTAAAAAACTTTCCGCGTTTGCTTGGCTACGGCAAGAAAACCTTATCTTCATCGTCCTTCCTCTGCTCGTCGTGGCATTTCCGGGTTATCGCGATGAAACTCTTCCACCAATTCTCTCGCATTATCCATCCCCGTTGCAGGTTCCTAAGTGTTCTCATCTTCGGAACAGTCCTGCCATTTAACAAAGTACCATAGCTCACGTATCTGTTGATAGCGGCCACAGACTCTTTTCCTGTAAGCGCGTATCTCACTTCTTACAATCTTTTCTATCTCCCATTGTAGGTCGCCTTCGATATCTTCGGGTTCCCTGGGAGGTTGTTGTTGGTCTGCTCGTACCGACTCTCAGTAGGGTTCTAACAGAGAAACATGGAATACTGGGTGTATATTCCAACGATCCGATATGTTGAGTTTGAATGCTCGGCTTCCTCGTTTTTCCAGAATCACGAAGGGTCCATAGAGTTTTGGGCTTAACTTTTTGGACTTCCGGCGGGTGCGAATATTCTTTGCGTTTAACATTACTTTATCGCCGGGTTTGAAGTCTGGTTGTTGCTTGGCCTTTCAATCATAATATTTGGCCATAGCTTCTCGTGTTTGTTCGAGTGATTGCCGTGCTCGCTCATGAATCGTTTTTATCCAGTTCGCATAAAGGGTTGCTCCTGGATTATGCGCTTCTCGCTCCTTCATCCATTCCGTTTGAGGATGGAACCCATAGTTTGCGTAGAATGGGGTCATTCCGTGTGCACTGGTTGCCGAATTGTTGTAAGCATGTTCGGCTAAGGGTAGGAGCTGATACCAATCATCCTGATCGTAATTGACAAAACTTCGTAAGTGACCTTCCAGCACTTGGTTGGTTCGTTCAGTTTGTCTGTCGGTTTGTGGATGGTATGCAGTTGACATCCTCCTTTTTATATCCAATGCTTTACACAATGATTCCCAAAATTCTCCTGCAAACTTCGAGTCCATATCCGAGACAATCTCTGATGGTAAGCCGTGTAGCTTCCATATTTCCTTCGTGAAGGCGGTGGCGACATCTTTCGCAGTCGCTGTTCCCTCTAGTCCGATGAAATGGGCCATCTTGGTGAACCGATCAACCACTACCATTATTTGGGTACATCCTTGACTTTGCGGTAACTGTGTTATAAAGTCCACGGATATGGATGCCCAAGCTGCATATGGTATTGATAGTGGTTGAAGTAGACCATACTTCGCGTGACGTGGTGACTTGTTGTGTTGACAGTCGTCACATGACCGTACATAATCGTTTACCCAATTTGCCAAGCCTTTCCAATAAAAGTCTCGCATGATAATTTCGAGAGTTTTTTCTTGTCCGAAGTGTCCTGCAATCTTTGCGTCGTGACACCCTTCGGCTATTGTGGTATAAAAACTTTGGTTGTTTGGTACGAATAGTCTTTGCTTATAGTAAAGCAAGTCATCAATTAGGGTCCAATCCTTTGGAAAAGGTTTATTGTTGTCTCGGAGTTTTTCCAACTCTTTCCTTCGCTTCAGCCATTCCTTATTACTCGGGATGGCCTTTTGAATCTGCTCCAGAAATTCGGGATTGAATTTCTTTAATTCTTTGCGGGCTAGTATGGTACTAGTCATGAGGGTTCGTTCGGGTATTTCGGATATGTCATACCAGTGTTTATTCTGATCCTTTGACGCATGGAGCTGGCTGACTACTGGTTCAATCTCTTGGATAGTCATAGCTCTTGTAGCAATATGTGTGCTACCGAATCCCTCCGTTCCTCTTTCTGCTTCGTCCAGGCTATCTATTTCCATCATATCAGCGGTATTAATGTTTTCTATCACTAGTTGGTCAATACAGTCCCCTTCTTTGATGTGACAGTCCACGTTTCGGTGGTTGAATAGTAGAACTTTGAGTTCTCCGGTGTAATCCGCATCAATTACTCCGGCACCTGTTGAAATCCCGCTTTTAACGACTAACCCGCTTCTGGGAGCAATTCTTTCGTATGTTCCAACCGGTAGTCCCACTGCTATTCCGGTTCAGACTACTAACTGTCCCCTTGCTGGGACTATATCTTCTTGCAGAGCGTAGAGATCATGGCCTGCTGCCATTCTTGAGCCCTTGGTTGGAAGCCTTGCTCTTGTGTCTAACCTTTAACCCGAATATCGGAATTGGGATCATTCCATTTGGGTTCCTCTTGGATGTCATCTGCACATATATCGCCTTCAGGGTTTCCTGCAAGTAAGCAGATTCGAATTTCCCCCATCTTAGTTCTCGTAACTGAACTGATTTGGACATGTTCGGGCTTCAAGATCGCTTGTTCGCGATGTGTAGCTCCCTCCTCAGAACGGTACTCCGGCCATCGACTGAGTGCATCCGGTTTTCCTCCTCTGGTGCCTGGGCGGTAGACAATTTTGAAATTGTAATCTGCGAGCTTTTGTGCCCAGCGGATCTGGCGACCAGTCCAGATCTTTGAGGTGAGGAAATATTGGAGGTTTTGGTGATCAGTGTAGACAGTAACCGGCTTTTCGGTTCTAACCAAGTATTGGCGCCATTCTTTGAATGCTTCTAGGATTGCCAATAGTTCTTTATCGTGGATCTCGTAATTTCGCTCCGCTGAGTTTAGTTTGCGGGAGTGAAACGCCACTGGATGGAGTCGTTTCTCCACAAACTGCGATAAGACGCATCCTAAAGCGAAGTCGCTAGCGTCTGTTTCCACTACCGTTTCCCGTTCGGGAAAAAAATGGTGTAGAATAGGGGCGGAAGTAAATCTTCTCTTAAGTTCTTGAAAGGCTGCTTCTTGTTCCTGGCCCCACCGGAATTTTTTCGGGTCGCCCTTCAATGTTTCCGTGATCGGCGCACAGATTTTTGAGAAGTTTTCTATAAAGTGTCGGTAAAAATTCGCAAATCCTTGGAACATCTGGACTTCCTTAACCGACTTGGGTGGCTTCCAATCTAATACGGAGTCCACCTTTCGGGTGCTCATAGACACCCCATCAACGGCTACTATGTAGCCTAAAAATTCCACCTCTTTTACATGGAAGAAGGATTTCTTAATTGAAATCGCGAGTTGGAAATCCGCTAATTTTTGCAGAACCTTTTTCACCAACTCGATATGTTCTTTCTCGGTCTTTGAATAAATGAGAATATCGTTGAGGTAGCGGACAACGCCTTGGTCAAGATGTTCTCGAAGAACTTCGTTCATCATGTCTTGGAACGTTGCCGGAGCATTAGCTAGTCCGAAAGGCATTACGTTGTATTCGTAGTGCCCGTATCTTGTCCGGAAAGCTGTTTTCAATTTGTCCCCTTCATTTATCCGAATCAGGTTATAACCATCTTTTAAATCAATTTTTGAGAAGATGGTTGCACCTGCCACTCGATCGCGTAGTTCCGACATTAGTGGCAACGGGTACTTGTTTAAGATGGTGATCTTATTTAAGTTCCGGTAATCCACTACCAATTGTAGTCGGCCATCGGCCTTCGGTGTGAAAAGGATTGGTGCACCGAATGGCGACTGACTTCGTTTAATTTTTCCTTGTCGGATCATTTCTTTAAGGTATTCGCGTAGGAGTTTTAACTGTTTCTCGGATAGTGGATAGATGGGTCCCCAAGATGGTTTTGCTCCATCAACTAACTTGATTTCGTGATCGAATATTCTCCTTGGCAGTAGCTTCGCCGAAGTTTGCGGTAGGAAGAGCTTCTTGAATCCCCAGTAGTGTTTGGGTAGCGAGTCGAAGTTAACTTCATTCGGATCTTCGACGGTCCCGATTCTTCCAATTTGAATCGCATTCTCATCCCACGCTACCGATTCATCGTATTCGAATATATCTGCAATTCCTTCATCTTCTTCTTCCACACAAGTAGTTTTACATTTAGGGTCTTTGAATTCCCAGTTATCGGGATCCCCAATGTTCGATAGGGGGTGTTCTGAATGCCACCACCCAAATGGGATAATCATCCCATAGTCTCCGGCTGCTGCGATTTCGCACGTAACTTCGGACAAGTATTTATTGCGTCCAATTTCAAGCCATAGTGGACGCGTATAGAATTTTCCTTCTGATGGAGATGGTACTCCATCGAGGCCTTGAATTGTGACCGGATTCGGTCTCTCTGTGAACGGAATTTTTAATTCTTTAACAAGGTCTTTGTTGATTAGGAACACGTTGGATCCTGAATCTAATAGAACACGGATTTTTATCCTTTGTCTGTTTGGGTTCATAACATGGATATGAGCATATCCCTCGGGACAGTCATATCGTGTAGGTTTTGGCGCGTCAAACACGCGTCTCTTTGGATGAGGGGTCGAACCGTCGTCTTTTCGTTTCGACATGTCTGAGGTTTGATAACAACTAGGATGTTTGTTACCACGCCCGCGCAGTTTCGACCATTAACGTCTCCTCAGACAAACTGGTTTCCTATTAATAAGGAAAATCCTAAATCCCTACTCGGCGGTTGACCGATACACTTAATAGTGCACGACCAGTTCTTAGGCTGGATGCCTCTCCTTTCTCTCATACTTAGGGCCTTGGTGGTAACGAGGTTGGTTTCTTGCGAAACCTATTGTTCCTCTCCAATTCCTTTTCCCTTAAGGATTGGTTTGATCTTCCAACCAGAAACAGCTGTGTGTGCAACATAGAGGTATCCCCGGTGCTGTCCAGCTGGTACAACTTCCCGGATACGTGTCCTGCAACTCCACATATGTTTTCTGGGGTTAAGATCTCGACACGTGATATGGTCGTCCGTATCATCCTTCACCAACCCTAGTAACTAACTGGGAGTGGAAAACGCTTGTGGGTAAGTTCTGCGGAATAACTAGCGTACTGGAGAGACCAACTAGTTTATTCGCTACTCTTGTCCGGGCACTTGAACCATCCCCTCTTTCTGACATAACCCAGCTTCAGGACTGATAGGTTCGGGAATGTGGGCTTGCGCAATCTTTCAGGCCGATTTTATCGTCACGAATTCGGCAACCCTTCTGACTGGAGGCCTCTTTCCCACAACCCTACTTAATAAGCCTGCTTGCTGGTATGGATGGAATGCCTGGTCAAGGTGTTATTTTGGTTCCCGCTGACCCTGGCGGACTACCCAGACGAAAATACCGCTAGTGCTTTGTTCCGTTCACTAACTTCACCCCCGCCCCGGGGGGTTCCCAATTTCGATTCCGGTTTCGTATCCTAACGAACCCCGACTACCCAAACGCCGTCGCCGTTGGTGCCATATGAGGTGACCTAAGTCATTTCCTCATCTTCGCCTAGTTCCCAAAGTTTGTTTCCTCTAGGTGTTTGGGCTGCGGAAATGTTGCGGGGACGGTGTAATGTAGCTACCGTCCTAGTCCTATGTCTAATGGGGAGAGTAGGTCGCTCTGCCCTTGTAGTAGACACCTTAATCTGTCCCCAGCATGTTTTATAGTCGTGGTTTTTCTTTCCACAACGAGTGCACATGCCGTCTTTATTTCGTTCGTCAATGACGGACTGGGGGATTCCTTCATGGGCTTTTTTGAAGTTGGTATGCGTTTGTTTATTGACTCCGCCGGGTCTTTTTACCGATTTATCGGGTTCCGGTTCCCTTCTTCGCTTTTTGGAGGGACCACCGCCTTTGATTTGGGGCATCTCCTTCTTAAACCTGGGCTTGTCAGGTTTCCTATCTTCGGAAGAAGTTTTTACGGGTTTTGGTTTATCCCGTAACAGGTGGTCTCGTTCCTTTAGTTCCTCCTCTTCACGGCCTGCCTTCCTGAGTGCTGCTTCCCATTCCGCATCGGTATCGAAGGTCTTGAGGGATAGGCGTAAGCGTATGCTGGCTGGTAACTTTTTTTCCATCGCCAGGCGCCATGCGGGGCCAGTTATTTTGGCCTTCGTATTAAGGTTGGTCATGATTTGGACGTAATTTTGAATATTATCTTTATATTCAACTTTCTCCATATCACAGACCGCCTTTCGTCCCTCTTCGATTGATGCGAACCGTTCTGTGAACTCGTGGTCGAAGCGTGTCCAGGTTGCCAGGCCGGCATCTTGCTCCACTCCATAGAGTCCATCTATAGCCCTACGGTACCACATTACTACCGGGTTGAATAACTCCCCTTTAGTTCTTCCTAGTGCAAAGATGACCCTTTCTCGGTCACTATTCCAAGTTCTAGGATTTCTTTCGAAGTAGTCCACACATTGTAGTAACCAATAACGAACGCATTGTGAAGGTTTTGCTTCGAAAAATGGGGGTGCATCAGCCGGTCGTTTAGTGGTTAATGCAAAGGCTTCCGCCAGTACATCGGCTGTTCCACGTTGTTCGGGTGTCCATCCGCGGCTAAATCTGGATGGGCCTCCACCACGTCCTCCTCCGTTACCTCCTTCATCATCACTCCCATCATCATCTGGGTCACCTCCTGGTGCCGCAGGGATGGGAGGTTCTCCCTCTCTTTGCTTTCCATTATCTCGGGAAGGCCCCTCTGGAGGTTGAGTCTCCTCTCTTGCTTCCGCCCAACTTTCAGGGACCGATTCCAATGCTGCTTGTCGACCCGTTGGTCGATTTTGTGAGAGCTCCGTTACCCGTTCTGTCAACATTGCAAGAGTATCCATGATACGAGTTTGGTCTCGCTGTATTGTTCGGGTAAAGTCACTGTAGCTATTAGCCTCGCGTTCTTGTCTTTCAGCGTGATTAGATATCATGGCTCGAAGCGTCATGTTTTGTTGGAATTGGTTAACCTTGAATGCCTGGAAATCGCGTTCCAGGGTGAGGTCTCTTTCTAGGGCTTCTCGTTGCAACTGAGTAGTTACTCCCTCGTGATGCTCATGTCGAACATCTTGCTGGGCTAACTTGGCAGCAATCTCCTTTGCCAACTGGGTCTGGATATCCCGAATGTTGGCTTCCACCAAGACACACTGTTGCAATACGAGTGTCATCTCGTTATCATGCAAATCTTGTCCTTCCAATAGTTGCTTTTGGACTTTTATTAACCCTCTTGCATTCTCCTGAGAATCTGCAGAGAGGGTTTCAAATGCAATATTGGAGGTGTCGATACTGGTGGAAATGTCTTGACGGATCTGTCCAATAACCATTCCTAACTGGGCCGCGAGTCTTGCGAGATCGACGGCGTGGGTATTCGGACGTGGTGTAGTAGATCTGGAATGAGGAGATGTTACTCTTGATGTTGGTGCAATGCTAGGGGTCCTTCCTCCTCTTCTTAGATTTCGAAGGGCTGGATCGAGAGAGGTAGGATTACTGAAGGCGCTGGGACTATTGTCCCCTGAAGTATCCATCGGTTCTCCTGGAGCGATTTGCTTTGGAGGCTGCGACATCTCTTTTTCTCTTTGTGCTCGTACTCGAGCTAACCAAGCCGGAGTGTTGGAGGCAATGGTTTTATGGATAGAGGGCTAGACACTTAGTGTCTCGCCGTATCGTGCGGTAAGGAGGTGATGTGAACCATGGTTCACTCGTAGGTAGAGAGCCTTGGTAACAAGGAGATCTAACAATATACTGTTAGGCGGAGACAACCGATATAAACTTATAGTTGTCTAGGCCAATCGAGATTCGTTTGTATAGACGGAGATTTGTCTAGGAAGGCTCGGAAGCAACTCGTTTCATTTATGACTACTAAGAGTGCAAGAAAGTAAAATAGAATCGTAAAAACAATATTATATTGTTAAGGTCTCTTCTCCGTTGCTTGATGATGTCTTAAGCTTGGGAGGCACTTCGATATTTATATTCCGCGTCTGAGTGTTCGCGGACTACATCTATCTAACATACAAAATATGTACCTCTTTGATTTTAACTCGCAACGTCGAGTTCTCCCTAAAGGTGCGAACACCGGGAGACCCTGAAAACCATCACACCATCTTCGGAAATTACTATTTCTTGCCCGGGAGACATACTTGTCACCAGTAGTAATTATCCGATCCTTAGAGTCTATCAACCTGTAGCCAGGTTCTCAAGTCGAACTCTGTTGGCCCCAATGGTTCTTTTCGTTACCAAGAGGATCAGTCTTGGTACGAGACTGCATCTGTAGATATGCCGGAGTCGATGACTTCTAGTTGTGATAACTTAACGACTAACCAATAGAATTTATTCTGATTACTCTCTTCTCGTAGAGGAGAGGTCATTCTATTGAATAGTCTTATAATCCCTCGGTCGGCAACTCCTGATCGTTCTATGTAGAGGGGGTGGACCTTCGTGTTGTGTTGGTTGTAAACCCCCGCAACTGCGGTACACCTCTTATCATAGTTGCAACACTCCTCGAAGCTCGTTGGCTCCTTTGGTAGTGTTACCAGGAGCTCTAGACTCTTTCTGATCGTCGAAGGGTGGATGTGAATGCATTGGTTCGTTATCCCGAACCTTTTAACATTCATCTCATGACCTTGTGCGAAAACGTCCCGTTACTTACGGCCCGTATCAAGATGTCATATCTTTGAAGCCTTGTAACTTCCTGAGTAGTTGACGGATTGACTTCGTTCCACTTCCCAGGTCTAGCCAGAGATGCCCTCTTATATATCCTGCGAACAGCTTTCGATCGGACGGACGGTAGCGACGTATACGGTATTATTCTGACGCCTTTAATTCTGTGACCAAATAGTCACAGGACGCAACTAAGGTTGATGTGTATGATGACGCGCGGGCCCCGTAAGGGGGCCGGAGGGGGGTGTTGGAGACTGAGATTCTCGAACTCGGGTAAGGTTACCCTACCTAGGGTACTCCTAGGCTATCGGAATCGGATACTCCTAACAGCAGCCCGCGGCCGCCACCTCCAGGGGATCTCGGATATTGGACCTGACTCTTCTCCGTGTACCTCGATTCCAATGCTTCTGGGCCTCGGTCGTTATCTCACCGCTACCAAGACTGGTTTCCCCCCCGATATGTACGCGCAATTTACCGCCCACCAGCCCTCTCTCTCCCCCTCCCCTTCCCTTCCTGCCTCGCCTCGGTTGTCGTTGGCTGGGTCGCCAAGTGGTCTAAGTGGTGGAAGGTTTCCTGTTTGATTTCATTACTTGTTGTTATTATGAGTTTTTGATTTGTTTCCATTACGATGCTAGGTAGTTAGTAGTTTTCATTTATGAGTCCTGTATAGGCAATGCGTCGGTTATTGGACGCCATAGGAGGATCTGGTTTTGGTTTTTCGTTTGTTTGTTGATTGATTTTGGGTTTTGTTTCTGCCATAGCTAGCGCTGCATGCACGTTCTTGTACCTAAACCAAACAATGAATATATGATATAAAGAAAAAAAAAATAAAAAAAAAAATGGCTAGACCTGGGAAGTAGAACGAAGTCAATCCGTCAACTACTCAGGAAGTTACAAGGCTTCAAAGATATGACATCTTTGATACGGGCCGTAAGTAACGGGACGTTTTCGCACAAGGTCATGAGATGAATGTTAAAAGGTTCGGGATAACGAACCAATGCATTCACATCCACCCTTCAACGATCAGAAAGAGTCTAGAACTCCTGGTAACACTACCAAAGAAGCCAACGAGCTTCGACGAGTGTTGCAACTATAATAAAAGGTGTACCGCAGTTGCGGGATTTACAACCAACACAACATGAAGGTCCACCCCCTCTACATAGAACGATCAGGAGTTGCCGACCGAGGGATTATAAGACTATTCAATAGAATGGCCTCTCCTCTACGAGAAGAGAGTCATCGGAATGAATTCTATTGGTTAGTTGTTGAGTTATCACAACTAGAAGTCATCAACTCCGGCATATCTACAGATGCAGTCTCGTACCAAGACTGATCCTCTTGGTAACGAAAAGAACCATTGGGGCCAACAGAGTTCGACTTGAGAACCTGGCTACAGGTTGATAGACTCTAAGGATCGGATAATTACTACTGGTGACAAGTATGTCTCCCGGGCAAGAATTAGTAATTTCTGAAGATGGTGTGATGGTTTTCAGGGTCTCCCGGTGTTCGCACTATCAGGGAGAACTCGACGTTGCGCATTAAAATCGAAGAGGTACATATTTTGTATGTTAGATAGATGTAGTCCGCGAACACTCAGACACGGAATATAAATATCGAAGTGCCTCCCAAGCTTAAAACATCATCAAGCAACGGAGAAGAGACCTTAACAATATAATATTGTTTTTACGATTCTATTTTACTTTCTTGCACTCTTAGTAGTCATAAACGAAACGAGTTGCTTCCGAGCCTTCCTAGACAAATCTCCGTCTACACGAAAGAATCCCGATTGGCCTGGACAACCATAAGTCTATACCGGTTGTCTCCGCCTAACACTCCCGAACTGGTTGAGGAAATACCTTCCCCAGGACACCTTAATCAACTAACTACCGAAGAAATTGTCGAGTTTCGTACACCAACTAGTATTCATCAGTTACTGTATCAACAAAAGCTAATTGAGGGAGAATTGGGTTATGGCTCAAACTCACCTCAGAGTTGGAAATGACGACGGCTATTCCAAAACATTGTACATGCTGCTCATCATAGCATGTTACAAGCTGAGGAGGGAAAGAACAAAATTTCAGATATATTAGCTGCTGAGAAGCGAGAGAGAGAGAGAAAACAAAAAAATCGACAGCGGATACCTGCTATGGGACGAACCTGGTTGGATAAGGATGATGTTAATGAGTTTTTCATTAAGCAAGAGAAGGAAAAGGAAAGAAAAATAGAAGCAAAAAAGGAAATAATTGAAAAGGCAATAGGAATTCAACATACTTTATTGAAAGAGGTGGAGCGAAAGCGAGATCAGGCATTAGAGCGCGAAAAGCTACATACCCTTCCAAAAACCTGGAAAATATCTAATCAGCATGAAGATCAGCCGAGTAAAATTTCTGGAAAGCTACATCTTTTGCTTGATAAGCAAAAGACTCTATACTCCTCTATTCGCGAATTCAGTCCGAGTCTGAGTCGCTCCCAGCACACCACCCCTCAGCAGCATAGTATCTATACTAGTGAGCGGAGTTTTCATGAGATGGCATTAGGAGATCAGGGAGAGGAGGAAGATGTACCAGAAGATAGTGGCACCGAAGAATCTCAAGCTGCAACTCCGGAACCCTTATTTTTGTAGATAGAGACGTTTCGAAAAGACACTGGGTACCGATCAAATGAGGTTCCATGCTAACTGGATTGCTCGGAGTTGGCTCTGTATGCAAAATTGCAAAGTTGTTAATATTTTCTTAGGTTGAAGTATTCTCCCCAAAAATCCAAATGCCATAGTGTGGCCTACAATTGGTACATTGCAGCCACAGCTATTTCCGGGAACCGAATCGGTGTTCGTTGTCCCCCCGTGTTCGTTCCCCCCCCCCCCGGCATTTTATATTAGATGACTCCTTTTGATACAGCTGTCACTCCTGGAAATGTGTACGGGGAGAATTTCTAGAAGTATATGATACTTCGTCGGCCGCCTGCCGCGTTACCTCCGCGGCCGCCACCGGGTACCCTATTTCCACAACATGGCCGGTTCTTTGCTTGGTGGGAAGATCGCAATTAAGTAGTTGGGACCTTGGATTAATTATGTCCGAGGTTTACACTTACATCACTCAAGTCAGCTAAGTCTCTGGCATCCCGTGAGCACTGCTGTGGGCGGAATTGGGGGTGTGCTCAAACGGCCTCTTGAAATTCCATCGGCTCACGCTGGTCGTGTGCCGGGTGCTAGAATGATCCCTTTAAACGCTCTTGCGATGGTACCCGCAAGGGAGGTTACGAATTCCAGGAGGTTTCTTTCATTTTCGGGCGATGGTGATTTACGGAGAAGTTCCCCTGGACATGTCTTTCTTTTGCTATCGCGGGAGTACTGAAGGGGATGGGGATAGACATGGAAGAAGACGGCTATGTGTGGTGCTCTATGGGGGGGCCAAGATAGTTTTGTTATGTTTTATAATAATAATATTATCATGTACTGTTTTTACTGTTAGTTTAGCTAAGGTGAGTAGAAGAAAACGGGGTGTATGGACATACCTTTCCTACCTTTCCTACAGTTACTTCATAAACGCCAACTCCTATTCTATTCAACTTACTCTACTCTGTCTCCGCGCCCCCCTTTTTTTCTAGTTACCCCCCAGGCGGAGATATATTTTAGTTGCATAATATAAAGGATCGCGGAGGAGGGGGGTTAATTGGTGGGGCTGACCTGGGACCATAGTCGGTCTGGTCCTTCGCCGTTTTGGCGCAGAGCGTCCTGGAAAAAAAAAAGACGGGTTATGGTCCATAATGTGTCCGGCCTTCTGATTCCTCTTATAGGGGCTGACTGGACTATTGGGAACTGTGGGCTTGACTTTCTATAGGACCTTGGAATCGTTGGGAGCTGAGTGTCATGGAACTAAAAATCGCGGACAATCTGCAAAAGGGTCCAATCACCTCCGCTCATACTGCGCTTCTCTTCTGCTACGAGTGCGGCGTATAAGTAGGGTTGGTAGTACTGGCAACTAGAGCTCTACGACGGAGGGGATCGGGATTTGATATTCCTTCCTCGCCAAACATCTTTCATCTCGAGAACACTTCCTTCACCGGTAACGGGGATAAACACTCTTCGTATCCCTTTCCCGCCCTCTTCGTTCCCTGGGTTGAATTTACTTTAACTCGTTTACCTCTTCATCAAACATCTGTCTATTCTCATCGGATCTATCTGGTATGCTTGATTCTGAGGCTTCCTGTGCTCAGACACGCCCCTTCGACACTGCTCCCTCCTGGGAGAGAAGAGGGTCCTATCAGCTTGTCGACTAAAGAGACAGTCTGAGCTGGGATCCCATTTGTAAGTTTGCTTCTTTTTTTTTATCGGCCGTATTCGTGCCCTGTAGATGGTTTACTGACTTGGCAGCCTAGCTACTCTATATTGCAGCAGCCGCTACCAAGGTTTATGATTAGAGCGACAGGGTTGGCATCTCAATTTATGATGGTGTCAAGCCTAATGCGAGATGGATTATTGACATGGCGAGGGAAAAAGGATGGCCAGCATTATGAGCCTGGTGAACCGATACTCCCGCGCGGGAAATTGACGTTTAGGCCGGGGACTAAGTTCATGGAAGCTTTTGAGTTGGATTGAGGGAGTTGGAAACTAGTATGAGGGTGCTAACTCTGTCTCTGTTGGATGAGCTTTCGCTACCTTTGTATGGGTTTGTGGATTTCTAAAGCCTTTTTAATCAATCCCAACGGACAGGTGGGGGGGTATTTCATATTTAGGATTTAGAAGTCGATCTTGGCCTTCCGGATTTTAGCGTGGAAATATGCCAAGACACCGTACAAAAACCCTTCTAGATCACTACGGAGGTACAGCACCTAAGTTTTGTATGTTACACTCGCTGTGGGCATTGTGTGAGCAACTGGTGTAACATACAAAACTTAGGAGCTGTACCTCCGTATGTTTTGTATCCGTTTCTCGAGAGGGCGTGATTTTTGAGGAAAGTGCACTTAGCGGGTGGAGAGGATACTCTCGGATTGGAAAGTTGTGGATGGTTATAAAACGCGATCCCCTAACGGCCGATTCGCGTGTGCTAGATTAAGGATAAGCCTGAGATACAATACATTTCACCACAAGGATACCATTTTAGCCCCTCACTTCAGATAAGTTACTAATTACTTTCTAACCCCTCCAATAAACTCTTCAATACCCTCCTTACTGCAGCATCAACCTCCTCCCGAATAACCGTCCTCAACTCCTCCCCCGCACAACTCTGCCCCATGGACGTGCTCTGGCTCATAGCGGGTGTGATAAGTCCAGCATGCCTACACACATCGCTAGTATTGTGAGTGCTCGGCGTGCCCTCCCTAGCCGCCGCCTGAGGATCTAGTGTTTGCACATGGCTACGCGGTGAGGGCGGTGCCTCCTTGAACAACGGGGATGGAGGCTCGGAGGAGTCTGCAGGACTTAATGGCGGAGGGGGGCCTGTTGATGTCTACATAATCAGTGGGTGCTTAGGAAGATTGGCGGGAAATTGGGCGGAAGGTACTTTACTAATACTGCGTAGGATCCCTCCGCGACGGTTCATAATGTCACCGATCTCTCGTTCCAGGTGACGGACTAGCTCTTCGAGTGCTGAACTGCCACTCCATGCGCCAGACGTGCGGAGTAACTCCATACCAAATTCCGCTCGAGCGTCGTGAATGTTTACGTCGCAGGGGTATAGGGATGCGGAATATTCTTCCCGCAGCACGGTGCCGTTGGGATTGAGGATGGTCGTCGGGAAGGTTATCGCTTGGACACGTCTGGCGTAAAGGAAAGTGCCTAGGTCTTGAAGCCATGGTAGGTAGTCTGGCATACTCGCTGTAGAGCTAGCGTAGGGGGGTTAGTAGAGACTATAGAGGCTAGAAGTGGAAATGAGAGAGGTGAAGGAGGAATTGAAGAGGAGAATGGAGTAGAAGTCATTGGCAAGTAAAATGTAACCCACTTGTTCGGTTCTGCAGTATCATCTAGTGTACAATCATCATTCAAAGAGTTAAAACAACAATAGCAACGGCTCCATTAGAAGCCTTTCTATATTACAATTAATTAGTCTCTATTAGCGTCTCTTCGGCCTCACTGCCTTTACCTCCTTCCTGATGCAGTCGACAAACGCACGATATGCGATAGTTACCTCCATTGCCGCGGTGACGGGCTCCGTATCTTTAACGCCGGGGTACGTTTCGTCGAATCGGGAACGCTCCAAGGCTTTGATGAACCTGGTGAATAGGGTTGAGAACTTTCTAGTTCCTTTCTTGTAATCCGATGCGAGAACACCAGCGTGGGTGTTTAAAAGTATAACCGTTTTGTCATTGCCTAAACGAATTAGCCTTCTTACACTTCAAAACAAGGGAAAATTGCTGGGATTTTTTACTTATTTTATCCATCTTCTCCGGCAATAGTCCATACAGTTTCTTGAAGACTGCGGTGTCCGTTCTACCCAGTTTTGTATACAGGGTAGCATCATAACGGGCGTCCCCCCAGTGAACGGTGGTGTTTCTATCGGCGATGATGTCACGGTCTTTTTTTGTATCAGTACCGAGGTAATCTCTTTTGTACGTACTAAGGTAGCGGGCTCTCACCAATTGGTAGGAGTCATCGGAGTGTAGGAGGTATCGTAGGCGCTCATCTAGTTCAGTGATCTTCAGGTCTCGGGCGGCGAGCTCTGAGTCGAGACGCTGTGCGAGGCTTGCTAAATCGAGTCCGCGTTGGTTTCCAAAAAATAGATTATCTTGAACTTTGTTGATGTGCAGTTCTTCCGCTTCGAGGGCATTGGCGAGAGATTTCTTGGCATCGTGTTTGAGGCTCTCCACCGTTCCGATAGATGATTTAGCCATCAAAATGGCATCAAATAACCCCCGTTCACTTCTTTCACCGAGCACAGTGCTACGTTCCCTGATTCCGATGGAGCCGTACATAGCATGAAACCGGGTGACTCTGAAGGCTCCGCGTACCCCTCTTGAGGCCACTAGAATGCTTTGCATGACGATCGTATTGCTTATTCTCTTACGTCGTTGGGGAGGGGCTGGAGGATCGAACGGTGGGTGTTGGATTGATGGATGTTTGCACAGGTTTCTAGTAATGTGCGGCCTAGGCTTGGCATCTTTAGCACTTCTATCAGCTTAGTAACGGCCGATTCCTTGTTACGAGTGACGCAACGTCCGTCCTCCCTACCAACGGGATTCCGTGGGCGTCATGTGCGTTCAAGTACGAGTACGGTACAACGTGTGGAGAGAAGTAATGGAACAGTTATTTGAGGTTAACCAGCCAAATACATCCTTGTCTGTTTCGGTTAATTTGTTCCTACCCTTATACTCGTACTCGTACAATAGTCCTTGACCGATCAGTCAGAGGTTAAGGTAGAGCAGGGAAGTAGCGAGTGAGGTGAGGTGGTGTGAAGTCAAAGAGTGCGAGTATTGTAGGTTATATTATTTAGCGGGGGAAATCCTCCTGGGTTTACATAGTGCTCTGAGTTTTGATTAGTTGTAATGCGAGCGTCCGATACGAGACAGTACTTGTAGGATAGGATACTGGTGGATGGACTATGGCTTCCCGTTGCACTATAGACTCACCTCTCTCCACAGCTAGTCCCATCCCATGCACAGTTCTCACTCGAGCCCCCGTAATCGGCCAAGACGGAAAGCCTTGGTTGATCTAGTTTCCTCAGATAAAATTGCGGCATCCCATGCTGGCTCAACAACTGATCAAATTCAACGCAAGGGCCAAGCATTAGTACCTCAGCCGGTTGGGACTCTACACAGCTAGATGGGTTCCTACGTGGTGAGATGACGAGACCTTCAGGACCTGTAGATCTGATTTTGTATCGGACGGGAGATACACACAGATTTTTTACCAAAAGACCGTCCCCGAATACAAGGGGTTTGTTCACGAGTATGCAAAAGCCAGAAACACAGTCTGCAGTTGCTTTCCGTTTTGCGACCGTTTCCCATACAAAAATGGTGGTCCTTCCGTTTTGAAATGGTCACTTTGTATGGAGAAACGGAACGGAACGGTCGTTTACGGCTGGTCAAATGTACGGAGGTATAGCCCCTAAATATTGTATAATTTACTTCAAGTACCTATGATTATATTATTTACTAGTAAAATCAAGTTTGAATAAAAAAATAATATACAATATATTTTGCCTTCAATAAAACTTCATGTTCCCTCCCCCCATTGGTTACCCGGCCTTAACACTGTTGGATGCCCCCAGCAGGGTTTTCTCTGCACTTGTCCTACATTTGACCCGCCGTAATCCTTTCCAAACAGGGCCCTAATTGGCTCGAGCACAATTCGAGTTTCATAGAAGCACACAATCTTCGTTTCCCAACTCTTTTGATAGCGGTGTTTAGCCCAGGGGCATGGTTCGTGCTAACCAAAGCCTACCCCGGATTTTCAGTGATTTTCAAACGATTATACACTCTCCCCCAACAAAGATATAAATACAAAAAAAACCTCTACATTGTAGAGAATGTCAAGTAGAATAATGTAGTCATTTTTTAACATAAGCAAAGTTCTTCACACCCTGGTATAATCATTTGAAATGGGGAATTTTGGGTGGGAAAAAGGCCGTTTCCACATACAAATAGGGCCGACCCATTCGAAACTTACTGCCGCACGCAAAAAGGCCTTTTCGACCTAACTCAGGGGCTGGATGCCTTTATTATCATAATATTATCATTATCATAATATTATCATTATCATATTATGATATTACTGGTAATCAAACTGAGATGACAAGTGGCCCGGTTTTAGGTGTCCGGCACTAATCGAGTACAAAAAGCGGCAGTACCGGAATACCTGCTGTCAAGTTGTGCATTCACCACCACCATCCCAACCACCACCGTTATGAACACAAAATCATGACGAATGTGACTCCAATATTCAACGAATTTCTTTCCACTCATCCAGCAGTCGCTGTGATCCCTCCAGACCGAAAGCCTCCTCCACCTAAAGATGAGTTTCTCAAGGAGGCACTCCGAATCGTGAGGGCGCACCCTCCTCTGACGTAGCCAAAAAGTCTCAACAGCTAACACAAATATTCCAGGAATCGCACATATCATCCTTAGCGAAATATCTTCTCTCTATCCGACGGGCGTACCTCTCTACAACCTCCGGTCGGCCGAATCCTTCTCGAGTGACCACCTCCAGCTCCGCTTCATTACTCGCTCGTAACAATCGGTCAACATCGCTTACAGATGCACAACGTGACGCCATCGATGCGGAGACGAAGGGCGTTATTCAGGAACTCTTGATTGTCATATCTCGACTAGAAAGCACTGAGAAGGTCAGGGCGCAGACGGAAGAAGCCCTGCTCCGGAAACGCTACTCTTCAGGGTTGCGCGGTATCTTTCGTGACGAGACGGAGGAGCGAGAAATGGAGGAGGATAAACTTAGGACACTGAGCGTTCACAGAGAAGGGGTACTGTGGTTACTAAAAACAGGATTGGAAAAAGCCAGTGAATTGCAGAGAGGGCAGCAGGAAATTCGGCTTCAGCGACAAGTCGAAAGAGGGAAGAGTATCTTGTGCAAGGCTCCGCCCGGCTTTCCGCTACCGAACCATACGAGTTTGCCAGTGACCAGCTCTTCTAGGTCCGTAGCCCCAACGGGGAGAAGTGTCTGGTTAGAAGACGAAGAACGGAAGAATATAGAGAATATTCTTACGGAAGAGCAACTTCAACTCTTTGAGAAGGAGAACGGAGACTTGATGAAGCATTATGAAGACACTCTGGATCAAGTCAAGTAAGCTCTTGCTAATACCCTTTCTCTGTTAGGCATAAAGCTGATCGCTACCTCCCTTAGGTCCGCAGAGAAATCTCTCATCGAAATTTCCTCTCTACAAACTCAGCTAGCGACAAACCTGGCCACCCAGAATGCACATATAGACAACCTCGTTGTTGATTCAATGTCGACCACCGAGAACGTCCAAAGGGGAAACAAAGAGCTGAAGAAGGCAGGAGAAAATATCTCGATAGCTAGGTCAGCGTTCTGGGGTACTGTAGCGTTTTCCGGAGTTGTTTTCATTTGGGATCTGTTCATATAATTTCTATGATAATTTCCTTCCCCCACGCTCGAGGCAAGGGCACTTACAGCTATTCACGCTATGTCAATCTGTATTCTTTGCTTGGTGGTTTGTGCACCTTCTATTCCTAGGTGTCCCAAACTCATTGATTCCAATGAGTGGACCGGGCCTGCGAGAATGAGCCAGTAGAATAGCAGTTTCTTCCACACTTACCTGACGGGGAAGCGTGCCACCATCCCACATAGAAAATCGAGCTTTTCACCAGCAAGTATCTCAACCACCAGGTCTCTAAAGAACAAGATCGAATAAGCAATCAATGTATAGTAGAGCATAACGTCAGGTAACGTGCCTGCATAAACAATAACTCTTCAAATAATTGCAGCCCATCAAGAGGAGGTTATTGCCCCTACCTAATCCCCACATCCATACCTTGCACCAAGTCTTGCAGAGGGCGAGAGTAGAATCCCCAGCTCTTTCAATTGGAATCTGAAAACTGCGTTTTAAGGGATGAAGGCTTCATATTCTGAGTTTCCAGGAGCCACTTCAGTTGCAGCAGGAGTAAGATGGCAGGTGATCCAAAATGTTCCCCATTACCCATAGAACAGCTAGAGCAAAACCAACAATATCATAAATACCACAAGAGTGGGAAAAATTTGAGTTGTCTTGTGATAAATTACCCAAACACTACTTGGCCGATCCGGAAATAATTACCTCAAGATTTCTTTTTAAATGGATTAACTACTCGAGTATTTAAGCCTTAGTAATGCTTTAGGTGTTTTATTTTACTTCTTCTCATTATGATTGTGGAGTAGTTGAAAAAGTTGATTTTGCTGTATTCATAGTTCGTGATTCGGATAGCAATGATACATGTCATCAATCCCTGTCGTGGCCATCTCTCCGTCAAAATTTATGTTAGACTAATGATTGAAATCGCGCTTACCGAAGGCAGTGGGGAATAACGGCCGGGTAATTCGCACTCTTTGCCCTGTGCCTGGGTGATCACCCGAGACCATTCTCAGCCTTGAGGCTCTTATGTCAACACCTTGAGCCTGCAAGTAACTTAGCATATAAGCCTGCTGAATTTGTTTCATCCATCAACAGCTCGCGGAATACCAGCCAACAGCTTCTCTCTCGGTGAAAACATCACTCGAGTTTCAATAGAGGTGGAGGGGAGGATTGCTTCTTCGAGAAATAAAATCACGAGGGTTTTCTCTTCCTAATCATCTCTCTCTTCGTCCGAGCAGATCAGCCAAACTCGTTGGCAAGTCTCGCTGGTCTGTCTCCCCACTTCTGCGCCCTCTACGTGGTCACTCCTAGTCGTAACATCCATCGCTTTCCGGAAATACTGCTTCACAAACTCTCACAGGACGCGTTGTCCACACTCACTTCCCGGTTCGAATAACATTGACACCCCAGCGGGATTTGAGAATGGTATTGCCCGACGAATCTCCCCTAGTTCTATCTCTTCACTGGTCAGACGGTGTCACAACATGGCAGGACGGCGCAAACGGCCCAACGGATGACATGCTAGATACAGTACCAGAGGCCAATGGCGATCAAGATTACTTTCGTCCTGTAGAACGCTATAGCCCTAAGGAGATCCAGTGGCTTCAGAAGTTAGCGATGTGGCTAATAGAAACTCAAGATCCGGAGCTCTTCAAGGGAAGAAAGTTTGTTTTGGCTGAACTACCAGCTGGCTACCGGCTCTATGAACATGTTAGAGTGCCAGGAGCTGTGGGTTATACCCTTGTCCCTTTCTGCTCAATCCCTTCAGCTTATAACTAATTTTACGCAGAACTCGTCAATAAAAGCGCGTACAGACACATACCTCTACGGCCACCCTAAAGGTCCTCGAAAACGCTACAGATCGATTACGGAATTTAGACAACATTTTCTATGGCTGGCCTCCGACACGAACAGGAACCCCAAGAATTGCGAGTGTAGGATTTGCTGTGGGAAGAGTGAGGTTACGGCAGAGCCAATTGTGGATACCCCAGCTCAAACCTCGGCCATGAGCACGAGGGGCGCTGCCGCCAAAGAGCGAGCTGCTGTCGCTGCGCAAAATGCATCCCCTAGAGCGAAGGTTGCCAGGAGAACTGCTACAAATACAGCTCTGGCTGTGGCATCCCCAGCTCCGACAGCTCCTCGCCGATCAACGGCCACAACAGTGAACACTCGCTCGAGTAGCTCTACACCTGGCCCTACCCTCCCAACCGCTGCACCATTTCATCCACGCCATATGTCTTCTTCATACACCACTCTGGAACGTGCACTTGATGCCACTCCAGGGAAAAACATTTTTCGCCCTGGTGAGTTGGTCTGGTGCCACTGTACGGAGGCTTGGTCTTTGGGCGTTATAGTAGCTCGACCCGACCCCGAGTCGCTTGGTTATACTGTCCAAGTTTTAAAGTCTCCATTAGAAGCTGAGATGTCAAGACCTTATCCCGGGATTACACTCAGAGGATTAAGGCCCTGGCTTGCTTGGAGCACTCCCGAAATCACAATACCATCCTTGCGCACTAGCATGGATTTTGAATCCATAAACTGGGACCAGTTTCGAGATGTTCGTGGTCTTGAAGTTGATGCTAGCATTTTAAAGTCTAGGGATATTGATACTTCTTATTGCTTAGTTGATAAGATCGACTACCCCCATGCCAATTTCTATGCCGGCGTCTTCTACGGGGCCGAGAAGATCTGGATGGGAGAGATTGTCAGACTGAAAAGACATGCTGTCCCTCAAGCGAACCTAACGGGTCTCGAAATCATGATAGTAGTGAGCATTCAAGACCATCGAAAACAGCCCCCGAACAAGACCAGAACCTCTAGCACGGACATAACAGTCATGGGTGATATCTACGAATTCGTCACTTACCCATCCCCCACCTCGACGCCTCCACAAATCCCCCAGTGGCTCCCGCCAAGGCTAATCAACGAAACAAAAATTAAGAACAAAGTCACTTCGCGCGCCTCCAGCAACCCAACAGTGGGAACCTGGCGCTGCATTCAAAACGGGTATTCGGTAAAACTGGAGGACATCAAGGGGAGATGGTACGAGTCTTCAATCCTCATACCAGAACTCAAAGGCATCCAGAAATTCACCCAGAATGTGCAAGGCGGGAAATGGGATGAATTAGCAACTCAGATGAACGAGATGGGAAATGCAGGACAGGCTCCCGCTCGTGGGTGGCTGTGGAGCGCTAGACGGGATGAGGTTCTTACAAAAGCCGTTCCCAGGGGCTTCGCCCTCGAGAAGGATTCTGCCATGAATAGTCAGGGCGCGCAGCCCGGATTTGCGGTTCATATTTCGATACAGCAGGCCCAGCAGCAGCCTCCAGCTGTAGCGGCCCCAGCAGAAATGGTGGACTTGACCGGTGAAGAAGACGACTACGTGCCTCAGGAAGACCAACAGCCCAGTGATGATGAGGCACTCACGAGGCAGATGGAAGCGGATGTCGCAAGCTTTTTTAGAACGGAACCTGTGGATTCATTTTACGGTAGTTTGTAGAGGGTAGTGAAATATCTGACCTCTTTTCCCTCCTTTATTTTTTTTTTTTGCAATTTTACAATATTCTTTTTACAGCACGAGACCTATCTCTACATGCTGGAACGTTTTCGGGTGATTTTAAAACTCTTACCTCCATTTGTATTATCATACCACACCCTTTTTCCTCCCCATCCCCTTTCCCTTTTTGAATCACTATACTACCTTTTTTTCTCCCTTTATTACCTTGCCGCCTTGGGAGTTTTGGCATCAAATTAAAAGCATGCGGTATGATTTGAGAGATATATTTCACTAGCGTTTTATTCCATTGGGGCTCAATTGCTTCTTTCGTTCCTTTCTCCCTTTATTTCTTTTTTGCTCATGGGAACGGATTTTCAAGAGTTACCAGGACGTTAAAGTTAATAGATGACGAGCCCAAAGTGCCTGATTTAAGCTCGATTTTCCCCACAATAAGCTTTGGTGGAAGTGCATCCTTGAGGTTAATTTGACTTTTTCCAGCGCAAATTGGGCCGCGCCACGGCTTGTAGGTGTAGCAATGCGCAATAAAAGGGTAATAATAATAGTAGTAGATTATCGGGTAATAATTGAGTTATCATCAATACAGGGAAGGATAAATTTATAGCTAGAAAGATTGTCCAGGCATGACCCCCTTGACCAGAAAGCAGCAGGCAGGAAACAGACCAATCAATAACCACACAAGAGTGACAAAGAGGAACAATAAACAACCAGATCTGACAACAGGAATAAATATCCTGAATGAAGCCTTCGAGTAGTATAAACAGTAGGCCTCTCCGCTATGCGCCTTTACCCACTCACCCACCATAGTAGTTGAGCGTCACCACCGAATTACACTCGTAGCGAGTGATACCTCATGCCCAGTCCCCACTACCGTAGTATCATACCCTCCAGAAGACCTCACTTAAACTCGCTGCCGTCGCACACCACAGCCCAATTTACGATACATAACAATACCACCGGTATCTAGTTGACGAAGTTGGAAAAACCCCACAAAGCCCCATGATCGCCAGACCAATGAATGGACATCTCCAAAGTGCCGAACCGATCAAAGTGATTCCTACCTCAGCCAGACAGGTACGGTACCGGTACTCGTACTCCCCAGGCGCTCTGGGAAGTCCCCCCCCCATTAGGTTGTCGTTGATCGAGCAAGTGTCTTGAATCGACGTGAGCAGTTTCCGGGTCACGCATACATACGAGTAGTTACCCCTCCCTACTTGAACTTCCTTCTATCGTAGAGAAAATGGCGATTGACGGCGGGAGTGGGTTTGTCTATTGGATTTGTTTTTGGGTACGCCCCGGGAGGTATTGTAGGCTTTTATCCCGGGTTTGTCCTTAAGCCTTAAGGCGAGTTCTGTATTGTGCAGGTATGATAGTATGATATGAGATGGTACTTGGGTGGGCACGAGAACTTTGCCGTCATGTCGTAGAAGAATACGGTAGGCTATGTGGAACTATATTCTTTTTTTCTAGTATGATACCCTATGTGATTATTGATGTTTACCTGAGGGAATTATGAGGGAGCAACTCCTGAATGAGATATTCATGTTTGAAAAGTGGAGCATTTTGTACTGTACGAGTATGATAATATTATGATACGCTGGAGTCCAAACCGCATTACATAATCGGAAGGAACCTTGGAGCCTCAATCCCCCCACCATTTACCTGTACAGTACCCTCACTGAATTCTATTGGACTTTTCTCTCCTTATGATAACCTGCTCTTCTGTCCTCTCGCCTTGGACTGCACCCTTGCAGACTTTCTAATAAACTCCTCCTGCAGCGCACAGGCCCGCTTCATATCTAAATTTGGTTTAGGCTCTCCACAACACCCCCCGCATCCCCCTTGCCGGCCTTGTTTCGTCGCGTCGCGGGAACGGGGACGGGCAGCATCGTACTCTACCGTGCACGGCATGACAACTGTTCCTCCTCCACCCTGCACCCACCCAACACCGTGAACGACCCATCATCCCTCGAATCAAAGACAGAAACTCTAAAAGAGTTCCAAAACTCCACGCATCGCCCCCAACAAGCCCAACCACCGCCGTCATGTTCGCAATAATCTGCCCCGGTCGACCCGGTAACATTCCCCCCCCCCACTCCCAATTACTAATGCTGACAAACTGACCACAAGTCATAACTTCCCTTCACTCCATAAATCCTACCACTTTCGTCCAAACCCTCACACTCCCTGTAAATCACATAGTAGTATTTCTACTACCAGACACGCACATACCACCAACCCATGCGGCGAGTGTCCACATACAATTCCCGAACCAGCCGTTTCGCATCCTGGGTGCTATATCTGCTGCTAAACCGAGTGCCATATTCCGGGTCGATGCCAAGGCCTTGGAGGGCGAGGTTGTTCTAGGGGTTAGTATTGAGGAGGTGGGGAATGTTGCCTGGAAGGTTGGTGAGGGGGCGGGAGTGCCGGGGGGGAAGGGGAAGGTCGAGACGGTGGTTTTGGCTAGGAGGATTATTACGGATGCGTTTAATTTTTTGAGTTCGTTTGCGAGTGCAGCTGACGGGAGTCGTGGTGAGCGTGGGTGGGAGGAGCTGGTCCCCTTAAAGGCCTTTAGGGATTGGTGGGTCAAGTTTGAGAAGAAGATTGAGTTGGATCCGGGGTTTTTGGAGAGGGAAGGGGAGGATTGAGTTGAGGGAGTTACATTTGTATACCCGGTGATTTTGGGGGGGCGGGTAATGGTTCAATGAAAAGTGTTTTAGATGGGGGGAGGTGTTTTCGGGGTTGCCCTGAATTCCTCGTGACCAGGATGAGAGTGAAACCGCTTAATACTATGGCATAATAAAAACATCCCTTCCTTTTTGTTCGCTCGTAGCTCTATGGCTGTATATATACACATCCCGTTTTGTCCTTCCATCTACAACGCCGGCAGAAAACAAATAGAAAAAAGAGATATTAAGAATATAGTAAAACCCAAGCCCACGGCGGAAGAAAGGAAAGGAAGTTAGCTTAGTGATGCAGGGGCTAAAAAAAAAAAAAAAAAAAAAGAGTAACCTGATCAAGCAAAAGGAAGGATGCATAAATCGCCCAATACAGACACTATCGTGGAGGCATTGGACTTCGAGCCCTGGCACTACCTCCTCGCGGAGAGATATCCCCACCTCTTGTGGTCATCGGCAATCTCTCCCTACTACCAACTCGAGTGCCCAATCCAGACCTAACAGCATCGACACCAGTTCCTCCAATCGGTGGGTCATATAAAGATCCCTTAGCCCTCCAACCACCGGTTTCGTCATCCGAAGATGAAGAGGAAGACACACTGCCGAGCTCAAAGTCGGCGAATTGGTTGTGCCCTTCCTCCATAATCCTTTCGTACATCACAACACCGTGACTTCCCAGGACCTTCCGTTTCCCACGCCTACCAGAGATTTTGACGGCTCTCCAAAACCTTCCTCTACGCTCCCGGCCCATCAGGAGGAAGCCGGCGAGGCAGAATATGAGGAGGAATAGCAAGAGCCCGGGGATACGTCTGGGGGTCTTGTCACCTTCCTTCCAGAGCGAATCATGCCAGTGGGCTTGATCGCTACTGCCCTCCATGCTGAAATTTGATCCCCCAGAACCACCCGACATACCTGAATTATCGGGATGATGCGATGTTCTCTGAGGCGCAGCGTACTCGAAATCATTAGGAAGACCATTATCGCCTATTACGTTCTTCCCAAAACCAACAGCATTCACTCCACCATCACGTGGGGGAATCTGACTGGCTGCGTAGAGAACCATCTTTCCCAGCGTCCATGAAACTTCCACATCGGCAATTTTATCAACCGGTTGAAAAGGGTCGAGGAATCCCTTCGATTTGGCAGCCTCAATCACTTCCTCGGTTCCGTTATGGTTTGAATTGCCGCTGGTCTCGAGCCCAACACGTGGAATCCCGATGCCATTGTGTAGAACATTGATCAGCCAACTCGCCTTAAAACAGGTCTGCATAGCCTTTTCTTCGTCAACCTGTTTCCCCCACTTTTTCTTCTCCACAAGTTCTTCGATAGTATCCCAATCTTGGCTACAAAACTCCTTCACCCTCTGTTGATAGGTCGCAAAGTCGTAGGCTTTCGCATCATGCTCGGTCTCGAAAATCTCATGAGTGGTGTGCCAATATTCAGATACACCGACAAAGTGATTGATATCAAAGTCGATAGCCGGCGCATGGCCCTCCTTAAGCAGGCAGGAGACCTCCTTACACGGCAAATGATCCTTCTCTAACAGCGGATATGTCTGACGCAGACATTCCTCGAACTTTCCAGTTCCAATCAAATGGGCTTTCTCATCAGGCACGTAGTCACTATCAATCTTCTTCCCGTCCAATGTGGACCTCAACCCCTTGGGCAAGCACGGGTCCGGCAATTCGATGACGCCACCACCGGAGCTTGCCCCAACCAAAGTATCGATATACCTACCCCTTGCCTGGTTCACTCCGAACCCGAGCCAAGTGGTCACAAACACCTTATAATCCACCGGATCGCCATTCAAATTCCTCATTTTCAGCAACACCAGATCATCGGCGTGCTTCTCCGCTTCCGTCGCATTCGGTGCGAAAGCAATCTGCGCGCTAGCCCCTCCCATATCCAGAAATCCGTATGTGTGATGTCCCTTCCCGTGTGCGTGCGTTTCCGGGTCATCGAAACCACCCAACAGGTAGTTTGCCGAAATCCAGCCATACAACCCTTCCGTCTCGCCCGCAATAACCTGGATGTGAAGGCCGCAATCGGGGAGGAGAAACTGTGTCGTCCGACGAGCATATGTGCAAATCTCGTCAAGCAATGTTTTCCGCTCTAAATCTGGCAACAACCTCATTCCAGCCGTAGCGAGCAAGAATAATGGCGTATGGGCGATGGCATCCTTTGGTATTTGGCTAAGCGCATGTTCGAACAAACCATTCAAATGATCCTCCCCAACCCGTTCCGGATGCTCGCCGAACGTCGAAATACCTGAATGAAGCCCGTTAGAATCCGAAGTGTCGGATGGAACGAAGTGGCAAACGAACCAGGATTGATCTTCTTGGCCCATTTTTTGTTTGTCTTTATCCTAGGCAACCTCCGCAGCTCATCCTTCCTCCCCTTCTTCCGTGTCTCTACAGGATCCTCCCAGCTGTAGATATGAATACGAGTCCCGCTCGAGCCGGCGTCAAGTATCACTCCGTCTACATCAATCAATGAATCAATCAGCATTCAGATCCAAAGGGGGGGGGGGGATACGAATAAGAGAATAGAAAATGGAAAAAACTCACATTTCTCAGGCATAACGGGCGACTAAACAAGAAAATTTCAGAAACTCCTCCTATCCAATCCTGAAAAAGAATGAAAAGGTTCAGAAGCAAACCCAAACGGACGTACGGACGACGATGGTTCCCCTTAGTGAAAAAAACGCTGTATGTATGTAGAGAAGGAAAGGAAGGAAGGAAGGAAAAGAGAGGAAAGGTGCCGTAAGCAGCGGAGATTGTGTAGAAAAGGCAGAAGCGGATGGCAAGTAGGACAGCGAGGCTGTTCTCCCGTTAGCACCGCCAGAAAGTACGAATTTGGGTGCTCGTATTGACGCAGCAATGCGAGTACGGGTAGTGGTGCTTGGCGGGTAGACTAAATAACGATAATAATACTTTCATCACAACAAGCAAGACATAATAAATAAACAAAGTGTCCGCTTCCTCGCAACCAACTACCGGTATGAAGGGGAGAATACTCGTAGTATCGAATGAAGCAGGAAGGGAACGGACGAGTGGGGATTCGCCTCTTGTCTCGAGTCACCGTCTTGGCATCCTAACTGCAGCTTTTTAAAATCATAAAATTTAATATTATTATTATGATTATGTGGGCATTTTAAAAAGATTGAATAGCATTGATCCTCAACTGCATGATCTTACGGTACCCTTCTCTCCCTCCAGAGGCAGGGAAAAACATGAAACGCTTACGGGTATTGATGAGAACAACAGCTAGTCTAAGCCTTGCTTTGTCAAGGAGAGAGAAAGAAACACCACGAGCTGAACATTCGTCCCTTCTATTACTCGAGTAGACGGTACAAGTATTCATACCGGTAGACCACACGCTTTCTCCCTTTAACTTTCAGCCGAACCTGCGGCCAGTAAGTTAGGTAATTTATGGTATGATAAGAGTGACTTCACCCAATCCCATAAATAGAAGCCAATCCCTCAAACAAAACAAAAATAGATAAAAAGAGAGAGAGACCCACCCAGCACCGTCCACAACGACTAGCCAAAAAAAAAAAAAAAAAAAAAAAAAAAAAAAAAAACTTCCCTCCGCCCCCCCGCTCATCACTACGTAGATCACCATCACAGGAAGCAAGAAAGAAAGAAAGAACGAATGTGCACGTGGAAGGCGTTCACATCTGCCGTTAACCGCCATCCCGCACTTACATCCTGACTTCGGCATAAGCTCCAGATAAGGTCTGGATCTACGGGGGAATCTTTCAGGAATTTCTTGGGCTGTGGTGGCGGTGGGGTTAACGGTTGTATATGTTGGTTTCTGAAGACATTGCGGGTTACGAGTGGGCCACAGTATTGTACAGTACTCTACTCGAGTGTGATAGACCGCCGGTACTCGTCGAAATCAAAAGTCTGCCCCGGCTTTTACCCTTGCACAGACGACTGCTAATATTCTACCGGTACTGTACTCGTACACCACACCTTGCTTGCAGGGATTGCACTCGCTTCTCATAACTTCTCAACACCGCTAGAGACACTAGTTTATAGTGATATTTATTTATGAGCGATAGCTATTGACACAATTCCCTTATCGTGAAGGCTGCCAGAGGGAGAGAAAATGCCCTATTGCCACCGGCGGTTAATCTACGAGTATCATACTCAGGGACGGGCATTTGATTTTAACGAGTGTCGTGCACCAAGACCAGAAAGCACCTCACGGCACGGTGCAAGAACTTGGCTTAAACTTCAGGCGCACTATGGTACTCGTGCTCGAGTACTAGTACTGTACCAGTACTCTCGAAATAACCAATTATCCACCCAGCCCTCGCGCCATATAAACCACACGCTCGAGTACGATAGGAACCTATGATACGCTATGGTTTCATACCCAATGACAAGTACCATATAACATCTAATATTATATCCTCCAACACCCTTCTTCCCTCTACCCCTTCCTTCCTTCCTTCCCTCCGCAATACCCACCCATGTATCCGACAAATAGTTCTACCTGGCAGGTATTAATGCGAACAAAACTTGGGTCCCCGGATTCCCCGTAGTACCGCGCCCAGATATCATACACAAGTACACTCCACAGTGATTGGCCCCCATTACCTCCCCACATCGTTCCGGCAACCCCACCTCACGCTAGTACAGATAGACAGAACACGATATTCCTGTCGATTCGACTAATCAATCATGAAAACCACCAACAGGACCGGGTCCAAAGGAAATCCAAACTTTGCTCAATTGAGCACTTTCTAGTCTCTAATCCTAGTCTTAGTCTTGAACTGCCAATCGACCCTTTTCCTCTGGCAAGAAGAAAAAGAAAAAGAAAACCAAACCCTTGATGCGCCATTTTCATGAGAGCGAATGCAAACCTATGTGGGGTAATCCTTGAAACAGAAAAAAAAAGCAGTACGGTAATTCAGCGCAGATGAGAATAAAGACCGAAACAACAAAACTCCACAATCCTGAAAATGGTGATGGCGTTCCCATCCTAATGACGCATACACTGGAAACGGTACTCCTAGTACTTCGAACCAAACAACCCCCTCCTAGCTGTCTGCCTCTTATCAACCGCCATCAAGAAGCTTCCGTAACTCCAGGTGAGATCGTGAGCTCCCCTCTGGAATCCGTCGTACTTGTCGAATTGCTCGCTCAGTCGGCCGTCTGCTTTCGTGTGGTAGCGGATAACGTTGAGGAAACTGTCGGCATATGTGAACATGGCTTGCAAGTAGTTGCGGAAGTCGGAATCGCCCGAGCTGACCCTCCCAAGCTTGGCTCTTCCGGCAGGGTGGAGCCTGTCGAAGAAGGGGCGGTTGGTGCGAGTGATGTGGAATTCACCCTCGTCGATGAAGTGCGAGATGGCGGTGTAGAAAATGTCAGATACACTCGAGGTGCAAAGGAACCTGAATTGACAATGTCAACGCATTGCTCAGCAAGCTTGAACACAAGAGGTTAGAAAAATCTACCAAGGATTGCCTTCACTGGTGCGGACACCATCGTAAATATCCTCGACGTATCTTCCAATACCAACACCCCGGAGTCTCTCGTCCTCAGGGTAGTAAGGTGGCTTTCGCTTATTGATGGGATGCAACTTCTGCATTTGGTTGATAAACATTTGAGTACTAGCAAGCACCTCGTCGGACCACGGGGGGTACAAGTCACTGTGGCCACCATGAATGGAGCCAAGCATTATGCTACAGTCTAGTCCAGATCTATAGGGGGTGTGTTGGTATGCTTTCAGGTGTCCATTACGTCCATCCCAGAACTCGGCCTTGATGAAGCGCTTCAACACCACCTGTTGACCATCATACCATGAGGCAGCTCCGTGGTCATCGAGAGACAGAGCAAGGTCCCTGCCTTGTACTAATGCTTTATGCTGAACAAGAGCAGTGAAGAAGTGTAAATCCAAAATTTCCTCCCAGAGGTCGAATCCGATGGCGTCCCAGTGATGAGATACATACTCCAAGTCGGATTTTACAATAGAGTTTGCTGCAAGATCGGGATTGTAGAGTTTGTTGATCCACTGTAAGGTGACGAGCTCCGGATTTGTTTGGTTAACTACTCTAATAAAGTTCATGAGAGTAAGAGCCCTAAGGGCAGGTCCATCTCTCTGAGGCCTCGCCCATGACCTATTCACCCAGTATAATGAGCACTCGCTTAAAGAGACCTTTAACAGCGTAAAGGGAAATTACCCGGTAAAGGGGGTGCCGTCAACCATGAATTTTGGTTCGCCAAGTCCACCAGTAGCAAAGCTTCCACTCGGGTTAAACGTCCCCTGTATCTTAGCCTGCATATCCGCATAGCGGTCAACTATATCCCTCAACGCCAAATCCTCCGATTTTCTATATTCATTGACGATGCCTTGAACAGTTATCGCAGCGTCACGAATCCACTGGTAGAAATAATTAGGAAAAGCCTTAGAGGGAGAGGCAATGACCGTTCCGTCCCGACACCCTTTAGTGTTGGTACCACCAGGGGCGATATTATCGAGAAGATAATTAAAAGCGAGACCTTCTTCAAGATCGATCCAATCTTCAAGATTCTTCACGGGCCGTGTTGAGGCCTCATACCACGTTGTGGAGTCATGAACGTAGGGCAGGGGTTCACCCTTTGAAATGGTGAACTGTCGAGCGTCGGTAGAGTGTCCGGAAACGACGTAAGCAGCTGCGAAACCGGAGCAATAACCCAGGGTAGCAACAGGGATTAGAATGGATTCAAGGAGAACCATCGTTATGAAAGCAAGAAGGCTATTTGCGTATTGGGGTTCTCCAGAACGCAGTATCGAAGATTGAACTGAGGGGAGCTGAAGTGAAGAAAGGAGCCCAAGTGAATTTCTGCAGTTGCGAAGAAATACCGTAAGTATCTCTAGAAAAGGGAACGATACTATGATGATTCCAGGAGCCTTGTATACTAAAACCCCAGAAGCGGGAAACCAGAGGGAGCTATAGTCGTTGCAGCAAGACCATCAGGATCCCTAGAAAGTTCGTGGCGTGGTTCCAGGTCCCGCGTGACCTCAAGAGGGGGGAGAGGGAAGAGGAGCTGAAAAAAAGGATGGAGTTCGAGAAGACTATTCTACTGGTTGATAGAGTTGGCGTGGTATGGCCGAACGCTTTCTTCGCCCCCAAGCTTATGTGGGCAGCTAAGAAGCTTTGTACGCCGGGCAAGGCGGGGGAAAGCGCGGGGGGAGTGCATATAGTGGGCGGGGAGAAGTCGGTTCCAATGGTCCACAAGGGCCGAAACCTGCGCCGGTGGCCCTTACGTATGATGCACCCACTCGAGTACGTGGCGGGATTATCACGACCGACTTTCAAGTCAGGTCTATACAGGAAAAAAAAAGTTGGCCTCGTGACGCAGTACATCCGGCTCAGGGTCCTTCCTAGAGGAGCGCCTGATCTTCCGTGATGGGGTCATGCCGTCTAACGCCGAGGGTGTCTTAGCCGGCGTTGTGGACATTTGAAGTTGAAGCATTAGGCAGGTGCTCTGGACCCTGAAAGGGAACCTGTAAGGTACCGCAACGAACTTCTGGAAGACCGCGAGGTAAGTTACCTAAGAATGAAAACAAAAGCTTTCAATTCTGACTGCTGCGACAACAGCGTTGGCGGTTCTTCGGCTCGGTCCGCGGAGACAACTCTCAGAACCACCCCGAAATGGGTCTCGAGTCTCGACGCACCAGTTTTCCGTTGAAATTTCGAAGGCAAGAGGCCATAATAGCGACTAGATGGAGAAATATTTTAGCATTATTTTGGATTGGAGGAAAGTGGGGATCCATTGGAGCACCTTTTTATCTTTTCCCCCCGAAATCTTGGACCCCACGCGAAGCCCATAGAACGAGGAAACGCCGATTCCAGGAGCCCAAGGCCGAACATTCCAGTGATCTCGTTTGGGCACAAAATTTATCTCCACAAATTAGTGCTGAGAAGCGAAGGCTCGCGGGTTATGGGTGAAATTTCTTCGCGATTTTCGAGAGTGATCGCGAAGGACTGGGCTTGATATATGGTTCGCGGGAGTAGTAGCCTAGTGCACACTTCGCACCCTGTTGTGCACTGATAAGGGAGGCAGATAGATAGGCATTGGACACCACTGCAATACTCGAGTAGAGAGTTTGCGCAAACAGACTTGGGTGGTATTAACACAAATTGACGACAAAGCTTGGCCACCTCATATTACAAGTGCGGTCGGTCGTGGTGTAAAAACGATCTCGAATTGAGTGCCCTAAATGCCAACTTCCACGATAACTTTTATGCACGTTACTTTTATTCCTTTATCGGGGTGTGATTTTGTAGCCGTGCTGCTTAAGTGTGATTTCACCGAGAGGAGTTACAGGATATTTGAGAATTTGCCATCGTATGGCCTCTTGAAAGAACCAAGCTGAAGAAGTGACTTACGACGACTTGTCGGATGTCTCATGGGCCCTCGGTGTGAGGGACAAACTCTATTTGTAGCAACGCTAGACCTATTGATAACTTCCACCTAGGTCCGGGTGCTAGTGCGCATATCCTCTAATGCCGTAGGAAGTAATTTACCAGCACAATGTTCTTCCTTCGGAGCTCAGGTTGCTGCCACAGAAGAACTTCTTTTCTTCCGCTTTCCCAAAACCTGAATCGGGTGCCAAGTTACGAGTACTCGTACTCGGAGCAAAACAGGGATACAAACAAGGAATCTTGGGAATCGTGAAATTGACATCATGGGAAAAAAAAAAAAAAAAGTGCAGTGGAAAGAGTTAAAATCCCGGAGCAGTTGCATCTTGATCACTGTGGAAGCCAGCAGTTGCTGCTACAAAATTCTAAATCCCTAATAGCCTAGACTAATTCCCTATCAAAATTTAGAGACTTAGATATAGGAAGCAAAAAATAATCATCAATCCTAGTAATGCCTGCCCAGGGCCAGTCTGGGTTCTTGGGGACTCCAACTTGCCAATCTTTCCTACAATTCTGACCATCTCAGTACTCCAACGCAATGACAGGGTTTCTTGGAGAACTCGATTTTTACTTCCATCTCCAAGTATCTCAATCAGACCCGTGAACAATCACACCAAGCTGCCGGTACTACTTCTCAGATTACGGATATCTTATAAATTTTTGAGCAAGAGACTTTCCCTCACGTACTCGAGTACTTGTGTCATACCATGCTCGAATGCTACTAGAGTCTAAATGGGCAGAGCTTCAAAGACCAGCAGCGGTTTTGGCGAGCCATGAATGATTGAAGACGCTGAAGAAGTATCATTCATACTCTTTCTCTCGTCAATAACGTAAACCGTCTTCCTGCATCTCAGGAATATGCCACCACCTGAAAAAAAGCTAACATGTACACACCACACGGACCATGCATATTTTTCGGGCTAAAAGATAGAGAAACTTGAGATTGGTATTTCAAAGGGAGAAAGAAGAAAAAAAAAACCATACCCAAGTACGGCAACAAACGCCCCAGCAAGCTGTTCGAGGTAACTAGCTTAGCTGCGCCAAGAATGGGCGGTGGAAAGCCAGAGAAACAATTGAGTCGAGGACTTAGACTAGTCCCAGCTCTTTTTGATATCAAAATTCCATTTAAACTCCAAGTGGGTATTGTGGTCGTCATCCATAAACTTGCTAACAGCGTCATAACGACCACGATAGATCATTCCGGAGGGTGCTTCCTCCTCAGAAACTATTCATAGTTGTTAGCCACGAAAAGATTCCTGCGATACCGTCACTGAATTGTTTAGGTAAAGGATAATTGCACTCACAGGTTTTCTCGTAGTAGGGGTTTTCCGAGGTATTTGGTCCGTAACTCCCCTATCCACCAAAGCCGACGGTTAGAGCCCACCCACCACCCCAATCACCCGGCGCCAAATTCCTAACAACCGAGGTATGGGCTACTAACCATCATTTCGTCAGACTTATCGACCTTGATCCCCTTCCTCTTCACAAGCTGAAGATATCTCAACCCGGAGATAACCTCGTGCTGAACCCGGAATCTGACCTTCATCCGGTATTCAGCACCTTCCTTAATAATAAAAGGCTTATCCCCCAGTTTTTCTAGAGCTGCGGGGCTATCGAGACTGATGACAACATCTGGACGACCGCCGATCAATAGGCAGAGTTGGAGAATAACGACCTAAAAATCAAGGTTTAATGTTAGATACAGCAGGTATCGTTTATGATCGTCCTAATGGAATATAATGACACCTTTCGCGGATCACCAGGGTCTCCAAGAGAGCCACCAGCACTACCAGAACCAATACCCAGAGACTGCTTCCAGCGGGCGAGAGACTCATCCTCAGCATCTAGCATCCAAAATCAGCCCCGCCAAATACGGCCTCAAAAATGCAGTCATTGGGAAAGGCAGCCACCGGAGAAAGCAGAGAATCGAAGTGGTTTAACACGGACCTAGCTTTGCGTACTCATCAACTGACTTCTTTTCCCCCACCTTGTACCTGTATTACGACATATCTGTTAATATTTTCCTGCTCTAATCTTCGTGAAATCATGTGCGTTTGCGACGTGAAGCACCAAACCCCGCAGACCGAGGTGCGGGGAAAGGATCACCAGGCCCACCAGGAGAAAAATCCGAAGCAAACCAGATTACTTACCCTTCGGTGGTGGATGGCTTCAGCTCGTCATCTGCGTGAGAAGCCATTGCGTTGGATGTGAGAAATTTTTTATCGTCGCGCTTCGGGATACTTTGTGTGGGGTATTTTTTTTTTTTTTTTTTTTTTCTTTCCTGCTCGGGAGGATGGATGGATAGATAGCTGACTCGGTGGGAATTGGTGGGAGGGCTTGGGAGGACGGACCTGTTTACTTACCAGGTGTTAGTGGTGAAGGAGACAGGGTGGTGGTCAGCGTCAAATTCTTCTGGGCTGAACGGCTCGGAGGTCAACTATTTATACATACAGTCACCCAATTCCCTCCAGAGATGTTATCGAGCTGCTCGAATACTCGTAATTTCTGACGTTGGTGAATACGGCCACCATGGCATGCCACAAAAATCTTGAGGCTCCGGCTGATTTTTTTGGAGTGCCGCAGATACTATGTACTGGAGTACCCCACCAGCATGGCGGTTTCGGGAGGTGACTTTTTATTTTATTTTCAATTTCCAGACATAGAACGGAAGAACCTCTGGACGTATGGGTTGTAGTAATGGGAGCATTCACGTTGACAGTGCAGATTAAGAACCGTACAGATACATTGACTAGCACAGTAGTACCCATTGCGGTTGGGCCAGGAATACCGGTATTAAAGCTAAGCAGTGGGGTTATCACGGGAGCTCCCAATGCGCGAGTGCTCGAGTAGTAGACGAATAAACTTCCATCCTGAGCAAGTTGCCCAGTTCCGGAGAACCCCTTGCCCCCCACCCTCTCCTGCTGCATGCCGCACCGCACAGTGCTCGAGCACCGTACTCGAGTACTCGTACCCAAAGCGCTGTCAGCAGGAGAAAAAAAAAATACTGCATGTCGGGCGGAGTAACGTATCATGGTGGACAGATCGAAAATCTATCACAATAATAATTATTATCATGCCTGACATGTTGCGATACTCGAGTACTGTACTCGAGTAGTGGGGTGGAGTTGAGGGGAGAAACCCCCACAGAGCAAGGTACAGTAGGATGCCGATGTTGTGAGGTGTTTGGTGTTTGGTGCATACCGGTTCTGTGCCTGATTAGATGCGGGGTACTGTATGATGCTTGGGAACAAACTTCAGCGGGGACACGAAAACCGGCCGGTGACAAAAGAGGGGCACCAGTGCTGTGCCGGCATTTGGTAGGCGAAAAAGTCAGTTGTCAAAGTAGGGTAACAAGGAGGTGCCTATTATTGGTCCCTGCCTGTCCACAAGTCGCTTTTCCTAGCACCCCAATTGAAGACTATCGGCAGGTTTGAGCAGGGTGCAGCAATTCCTACCTTTAAAACATGACTTCAGACTTTGTAGTTTCACAGAGGGAAATTGAAGGAAATCCGTTACCATATAACTTATTGTGTCAAATTGTTCGCGGACCAGAGACCCAACCGAGATGTTTGTTGGGTATGATAGTCTACTCGTACAGGATGCAAATACTCGTAACCTGAGCAACGGTAAACGGGAGTGCAGGGACGGAAAATACAGTTGTGTGGGGTAACTTTCATACCGACAGCAGTTAGCGCTGAATGGGCGCGACCCTTCTCTGGCTGCCCCCCAAAAAGTGTTGCGCGCATTCCACCCCCTACAGACCAAACAATTCCCGCTTTCCCTGCCAACTGTCTCCACATCGCGTACAGTACATCACCGTTCTACTTGCATTTCTCCTGCTATATTCTAGTTCTTTGATCTATTCAGTCATCCCGGTTTTTAACCGACGGATCTAATTGTGCAGTGGATTATAATTATCACACCTTTTGCTTTATTGCTCAAAATACTGCTTTCTCACTCTCAGCCCTAGCGCAATTAGTGGCCAGGCGGTAGCATTTTTTCTCCCGCACTCTCAGCCCTCCACTCTGTGTTAATACTCATCACTCTATCACGAGTTTACATATCGCATTAACCTAAGCTATGCCTAGCGAGAAGAAGATTAAGGAACGCTCTCTACCATCACAGAGAAACCCGTTGCTCCAGGGAGCTGATATTCCAGCTTGTACGCTCTCCTCCTCCACTGTCGCGCGGCCGTTGTCGCAACACACATTCACCTCGTCATCACTACTCCATCGCTGTTCCCCCACCGCTAACTCAAACATCATATTGAATTTTGCAGACAATGAGCTCGTTGACATGCGCCGCCTTGGGCAGACCAATTTGGGAAGCAAAGGTGGAAATGAAGCGGTTCTTTTTTCCTATGTACATCTTCGAGCGCCTCTCCCACAGTCTTTGGAAGGCTCGGAAATCTTTGGATCGATGGCACCTGAATCGTACTTCTTGATGCGCAGAAGCCAAGATGGATACGTGAGCTCTACGGGAATGTGAGTCTCGGTTGTCCTTTTCCTGCATTTCGGGTGGGGGGGTTTCCTTCCCCTCCCCCTCCCCTTATGTCTCCGGGCATCCCATTCCATCAAGTTTATTCATCTTGCCGGATGGTTATATGGGCCGAAAACTGGATCCGCATCAGTACCTCTCATGAGGCAGGAAGTTAACTCTTTTTTTTTTTCTGGCTGAATGTAGGTTTAAGGCCTCTTTCCCCTGGGCTAAAAAGAAGGAAGAGGATCACGAAAGGCAGTATGTGAGGGAACATTTCGAGAAGACGTCCCCAGATGAAACTGCAGGAAATTTGTGGATCCACCCCACTGATGGTAAGTATATCCATTTCTCAGGTTGCATAATTGTATTCTGGGCGAGTAGCTGACATTCTTGAATAGCCCTGGCTTTGGCCGACGAGTATGTGTAACCCGAGTGCCCCTCTTCCCTCTCGAGCCAGCCGAGCTGCATGACTGACACACGTATTCTCTCAGCTATGGAATGAGACTGTGGATTGAAGCCCTACTGGATAACGAGTCTGTGATCCCCTCTGACCATCGCAAACGAAACATTACTCCTCCACCCCCTTATTTCAAGCCAGCCGAATCTGACGCGGGATCCGTTGCGTCCAGCACTGCCCCCGCTCCTCGAAGACGGTCTACACGATCAGTCTCACCTAGTAAACGTCTTGGATCAACTCCACGAAAAACACGCGCGAAGGCAGCCAAGGATAGCCCTTTAAAAAAAGAAGTCGCACCCATCGCAGAGGCTATGGAAGAAGAGACCGAGGTCGTTACCCTCACAACAACCGAGAAGACTACACTGACTTCTACCGAGACTGCTCCTGTATTGACCAACGGCAATGGGATCGAAACCAGTCTAACCACTCCAGCCAAGGGTGAGCCAACGATAAAACTTCGAGTTGACCAGGAAAGCGAGGAGAAAGGAGATGTTACGGTTGCAAGAAATAGCGTTAAGCTCGAACTTGCATCTGGCGAGCTCGAACTCCCAGCTGGCAAGATCACGGTTCCAATTGTAGAGACTGCACAGGAAATGATTGCTAAAGCTAAGGAAATGGTAGCTGAGGCCCAACGCCTCGACAGTGGCTCCGATGTCATTCCCGTCAACGGTGTCGGCAGAAAGCGAAAGGCCGAGGATGTAGAGTACGCTGAAGAAGTTGGTGCTGGTGAAGAGTCTGGCTACAGACATGTCAAGAGGTCAAAGGTTCTGGAGGAAGAATTGAAAAGAGAGAAAGTCAAGAATAAGGCTTTGATTGGACTGACAGCAGTCTTGGCTATCGGGTTAGTTCCTTTATCTTAACCAGCAATTCCTTACCGAATAGCTTGTCCACTAACGGATTAATGTATGTGCGCAGAGCCATATTCCCCTATGTTCTATAGTGTGGGAAGGTTTTGCCAGACATGACTCGATTTTCACGAACATTATCCTGGATTATCTGAGGAATGTGATTCCTTATCTACCAGAGTTCTTAGGTTTTCACGAGTCGACCCTGTCATGATATGCTTATAGTTCTCCCGTTTTTTTATTTTTCTGTCCTCAGTATAACATTTCTTTTCGACTTGTTTTTTATTCTCATTTTCTAAACTACTGGAATTTAAAAATACTATCGTTAGCCCCAGATATGTTCTCTACTTTCCCACTTACTTTCTTTTCTTCCGTTTTCTAATTATCTATTGTTTTTTTCAAAGGGCCTTTTCGTCTTCAGGGGTATTTGTTAAGAGTCTATTGGTTACAGACTCAGTACTTGACCTGTCAGGATCTTTGCTTTCTTTACTTTCTGTTTTTGTTATTATTTGATGTTTCTTTTGTCTGGGGTTCTTCGTCCGAAATTTGTTCCACTCTTAAACTTTCAATTGTCGGTTTGTATGTACGCTATAATTCCATTTTACTCTCAGTTTTCAAATTGTAGGATTCTGATATCCTATCACTCTTATAGATCTTTCCGTGTTAATTCATGGGCTCAGGTGTTTGAGCACCCGAGTTTTTATTGTAAGAATCTGATTATTCCCCAATTTATCGGAAGAGTATTGCTGGTATTATAATAGTTTCAGCTCCTACGAATCAATATGGTTTCCCACAATTGCAGTGTACTATGTAGTCTTTTTATCTGTATATGGGCATGTTTGTCGCTCAATGGCAGTAGAAGGAGCCCTTTGTTCAGTTGGAATCAGTAGTAATGCACTAAGGATATTATTTAATTTCTATCATAATATCCCAACTATTATAAGGGTAAACCCTAAAGTACTTATATCCGAAGGACTTGTTATCAGGGGTCAGAGGTAGACTCAGGTAGCCACAGACGACCCTACCCCGCACGAATACCAGCACTCCAGAACACAAAAGGCACTTCCCTTTTCTTCGGTCTTCCGGTTGTTCCTCTTGCAGCTAACCGCCCCATTTCCCTATACAGGTACGAAGGCAGTATTGATTTGCTTTTGCTCTCTCCTACTCGAGTACCAACATCATGTAACTAGCTCAACCGATCTGAGATTGAGACTGCATACCTGGTACCTTAATCATGTTATTCCTACGGTCTCGCTACCTCTTGCCGTTCTCGAGAAGGCTCTTTTCTACCTCTACTCGCCGTGATGCCACGTGGGGATTTGTTGGACTCGGGCAAATGGGATACCCTATGGCTCGGAATCTACGTGTCAAGGCCTCCGCCGACGATATGCTTGTTATCTTCGATGTGAACAAGGATGCGACGACGCAGTTTGTGGACGAATTAGGCTTGACTTCTAAGAACGTTGTTGTCGCGGGCAAGCTGGAGGAGGTTGTGGATAGGAGTGTGAGTTATTCTTGTTGATAATTTGTTTTTTGAAAAGATTTGTCTCTCTTGATGATGAGTATGTCCGATTATTATGAAATGTTTCTAAGTCGGGTGGCTTCATCTTGAAGTCTACTCTCCGTGATTTTTCCATTACATCAAAGCCAATCCTCTGAGTCCTTTTGAGTCCTTCGTACTTTGAATCTTGTTATCCGATTATCTTTGCTGCCTGAGTGACGTGCTGATCTTAAGGACGTTGTAGGATACAATAATAACTATGCTCCCTGAGCCACAGCATGTTAAATCTGTTTTTAGTTCTTTCCTTAATGTATCTTCTAGCCCTGCTGGAAAGGAGCAAAAACTCTTCATCGATTGCTCGACAATCGACATATCTACCTCTCTTTCAGTCGGCAAGTCCGTGTGCGAGTCTGCTCTCAATGGACAGTTTGTCGATGCACCCGTATCCGGAGGAACTGTTGGAGCGGCTGCGGGGACGTTAACCTTTATGGTTGGATCTGAGTCGGCACTCCTGCCCAGGATTACGTCTCTCCTTTCCCGCATGGGTAGTCGCGTTATCCATTGCGGACCGCCCGGTGCCGGGTTGGCAGGGAAATTGTCCAATAACTACCTTCTCTCTATAACCAATATCGCTACTGCCGAAGCGATGAATCTTGGGATCAAATTGGGATTAGGTAGCAAGGTGTTGAAGGACCTTATCAATGTCTCTTCTGGAAGGTGTTGGAGCAGCGAAGTCAACAATCCCGTTGATACAGCACAGAGGGAATTTAAGGGAGGATTTGGGGTTTCTCTTATGAAGAAGGATCTTAAGCTTGCCATCCAAGCTGCTGAAGAGACTGGAGCGAAATTGGCCATGGGTGAGAAGGCAAAGGAGGTTTATGAAGCTGTCGAAGGGGTCGAGGAATGCAAGGGGAGAGATTTTTCGGTGGTTTACAGATGGCTGGGGGGAGAGGAGGGGAAAAGGTAATATTGACTAGAATATTGTAGCTTGCTCCGTAACTACAGAACAAAGAGAACGAATAAAGTTCCAGAGATACCGTCAGCAACTGGAACAATGCTTTAATGATGGCTGATGGGGTAACTTGTATAAGAGATGTGATTCGGCGCACTCGTTGATAAAATCTACATAAGTCTATAGAGAGCCTCCTTGTTACCATAAATCACCTCAAACATCCCTACTTTGGAGAGACACTAGGGGGTGATTCTTCGTTTATTTTACTACGGCAATAGCCGTGCTCCTTATACTTGGTTTATGAGCGCTCAGCGTTTGAAATTAGTGTATAGGCACAATAGCGGCGTCGGTGTTTGAGTATTTCCTATTTCAAGTACCGGGTCTTCTTTTCGAAGATAGGCATTACGAGGGAATCATACAAAGGTCAATCTCACGCCAGTTACTGAAAAAAGCGGCTGGTTCTATTGGCTCCTCTGAGCATTTTGACCACTCTTTTTCGAACAGAACTCCAGCTCATATTAAACGTGTGACAGGGTACCAATAGCGGTGAAGTCTTCCCACAAGCTTTATTTATTTTTATGTTTTTCTGAGCGGCTTGGAATGTCCATTGATACTTATTTCTGTAGGAGTTCTGATATCTAGCCTGGAAGGAACAAGAGTTTGTATATTATGTTTCTGGTAGTATAAAAAGGATTACTCTCTTGCTCGCCCAATTCGTAAGGTAGACAGACACTGGTATGGAGTTAATTACAAAAGTATAAGGGAGGTGAAGGAGTTCAGGAAATGCTTTACGATTGTGAGTGGATTTTTTTTTTTTTTTTTTTTTTTTAATGAATTCATAATAATAATTATTATATTCATTGTTTCAGCTATCAAATAGGTACAAGTACTCGCATGTAGTATCAAACTATGGTATAAATAAAACCTTAAAATAGATAACAAGAAACAAAATAAATAAATATTTTCCTCTACCGTAGTGTTACCAGGTAGTCTTCCTCCACATAATTTCAGAAAAGTACCGGAAGAACACATGTAGCAAATAACCGTGCCAAGGTTCCCATCCCTTCGAATGACGCTAAGCGACCTTCGAAGTTTGATGGCACTCCTACGGAGTGCCCCACACCTCAACAATAGTCACAGCTTAACGATAGTTCCTATACTTTTTATTTCTTTCCTCAGCCTTTTGCGAACCACAATACCCATTATGTCCTCAATCCCATATTCAGAAATGGAATCCAAGATTCAGCAAGCAATTGAGATGATGGACAGTAAAAAAATGTCAAATGTAGCCGCTGTTGCACGGGAATTTGAGCTTCCGGAACTGTTAGGCATAAAGAAAATGCACAGACCTCTCGGTAGGGTAACTGCGCACAGACCCTCATTTATCGGAGCCTAACACCCCCCTCCGGCCCCGTTCTGGGGCCCGCACGTCCTTAGCGAGATTTCGAAGAGTTGAGTCCCATGACTATAATGTCACCTCAATGAAGCCCACTTCATAACACCATATACGTCGCTGCTGTCCGTCTGACCGGAAGCTGTTCACGGGATATATAAGAGGGCACCTCTGGGTACCTCTGAGAAGTGGAACGGAGGAAATCTGTCGGAGGCGCATTGAGTTACTAGGCTTCAAAGTTAGGCATCCTAACAACGGGCCGAAAGTGACGGGACGTTTTCGGTTCGAAAATTCGCAACTACTCCTACAGAGCCCCGGAGGCCATAGGAGATAGACATGATACCAATACCTATCTGAAGGCCGCTGTATGTTGGTTGGTCCTGGAAACAGGATCCCTCGAGAGGTGATTCTCTTTGAGGCGAGGCGGACCAAGGGGAAGCTGCTCAGACTCAGAAGACCTAATAGGCGGTAGACTATGAGTGTTGGCACACCGTCTATGCAGCCTGCATTATGCATAGGTACCCGACGCATACGCTGGCCACTATGTGAAATCGGAAGAGACTACTGGGACGATAGTCAAGTCGACTGAAGTTTCAAATATAAGTCTACTCGTCTCTATAAATCGAAGACCGGTCATTCGAGGATAATAGCGCATCCTACGATAAGACGGAAAAGATTTTATGAGTACGAAGATGGTGTGAAAGAATTCAGGGTCAAACGGTGTTCGCACTTGTTAAGACTATGAGACGTTAGCGTACAATCTTGGGAAAGGTACTTAGTTATAGGAGGATTAGAAGTAGTCCGCGAACACTCAGACGCGGGATATAAATATCGAAGTGCCTCCCAAGCTTTTAGACAACATCAAGCAACGGAGAAGAGACCTTAACAATATAACATTGTTTTACCTACGAATCTTTACAAAATTATTTCCTCTATCGATTAAGCGAGTTCTTAGTAGTCATAAACGAAAAGAACGACACCGAGCCTTCCTAGACAAATCTCCGTCTATTACGAAAGATTCAGGCCCAAGTCTTCTCGACAGATAATTAGAGTCGGCTTCCGCCTAACACTATATTGTTAGTTCTCCTTGTCACCAAGGCTCACTAAATAAGTTGGTCACCACTTTGCACTAAATAAGCGCATGGGTTCGAGTCACGCAAACGACGAAACCATTGAAAATACGGTCGGTTTTGATACCCTTAGGGAACTCTCCCAGACCATTTCAATATTCGAACCACCGACCAAGGTACACTACCCTACTATTAGTCTAGTGCTATCTAGTCTGCCGGAGCTCCCAGAAATACCATTCCTGGAACAAGAAGCTCCCTTGTGGTATACCGACCCAACTCTAGTTCCTACGGAGGAACAATTTCAAAAGCTTTACGAAACTTGGTACGGGCCAGAATTCGTCTGGAAACCCTTCCTTCACTGGGACACCAGTGAAGAAGGATCCTTTGATAGTAGCTTCACACCTACTATACCTTTAGCGTGGAGACTCGGAAATCACCCGAACTCTCACTAAGACAGAACCCTATAACAGGAGGCTATTCCTTTTAGTGCCCTGTAGCTGAGAAAGGATGACAGAACCATCGACACCGTGGATACCTGGAGGTCCGGGGACTCCGGTACCATGGAGACAAACTCTAAAGAGAATAAAGGATAAAGATGCAATGGACACCGGAAGTGAAGGTGAAAATGCACCGAGCCAGCCTTTATTACTTCCCGCTGGGATAAGGCGTCCACCAAGAGATGGATCACGGGCGTCGAGCATCCCTAGCTCGTCTCGCTCATCTACTCCGAGACCACGGGATCACGCAGCCGACTTGGCAAGGTTAGCTGCAAGAGTAGGAGTAGTGTTAAAGGATGTCCGGAGAGACATAACCTCCTCCATTGACGCTGCAAACATAGCATTCGCTCAGCTCACGGGAGCTCAACAGGAAAATGCGCTTAGGCTGTTTGATATTCAAAAACAAATTGCCGAAGGAAAGGACCTCCATAACCAAGACATAGGGGTTCTATTGATGCAATGTCAAGGGGTAGAGAACGAAGTAAAGTCTTTACAAGAAAGGATAATAAGAGAAATCGCGGAAAACCTGGTGCAACAGGCTGCCCGACAGGAACATCACGAGGGAGTCACCTCACAATTACATCAGTCCACGCTAGAACGGGACCTACTGCTACAACAAGCAGTAGAAGAAATCAGGAAGGAAATGAAAGAACGGGACCACAAGGTAAACAATGCCTTCAAGGAAAGAGACGCGCTTTTTCAAAAAGAAGCCAAGACGACTCGAGAGTCACTCAAGTCTCAACAGGGTGAACTCAAGAAAATAAGCGAAGCGGTCCAAGAGCTTCTCATTTCCTCCAGGAAGAAGGAAGCTCCGAAGGAAAAACCGGAGGCTAGCAAGCGTGTACGGATGAAATCGGTAGAGGACGAAGAGGAATATTATTCCAGACCCACTAGACAAGACAAGGGTAAACAAGTTGCAAGACCTCAATCTAGTCGGGAAGGAACCTCAGATGCAGTTCCACCACCTGGACAAGGAGCAGGATATCCTAGTGATAACGACGATGATGGCAGCGATTACAACGCTGAAAGAAAGGGCGGCGGTCCGGATAGACACCGCAGGGGTTTATCTCCCGAACAATCGGACACGGCAAATGTCCTGGCCGAAGCTTTCGCAGTAAACACAAAGTGACCCACGGAGGTACCACCCCACTTCGAGGGAGAAAAGCACCAAGACGTGCACATCTGGCTACAACAATGCATTGACTTCTTCGATCGCAACCCCCATATTCGGAGACATGACCGAGAGCGGATCATATATGCCCTGAACCGTACCAAGGGAAAAGTGGTAACCCCGTATACGATATAGTACTGTAGAAAAATGGACGGACTACAAGGCGAACTCCAAAACAGGAATTTTAGAAGTTGGACCCGTTTCTTTTACGAAATTGGAAAGGCTTTCGCCTGTTAGGAGTACCCGATTCCGATAAGCCTAGGAGTACCCTAGGTAGGGTAACTTTACCCGAAACCGAGAATCTTAGTCTCCAACACCCCCCTCCGGCCCCCTTACGGGGCCCGCGCGTCATCATACACATCAACCTTTGTTGCGTCCTGTGACTATATGGTCACAGAATTAAAGGTGTCAGAATAACACCGTATACGTCGCTGCCGTCCGTCCGACCGAAAGCTGTTCGCAGGATATATAAGAGGGGACCTCTGGCAAGACCTGAGAAGTGGAACGAAGCCAATCCGTCAACTACTCAGGGAGTTACTAGGCTTCAAAGAAGAGACATCTTTGATACGGGCCGTAAGTAACGGGACGTTTTCGCACAAAAGTCATGAGATGAATGTTAGGAGGTTCGGGATAACGAACCAATGCATTCACATCCACCCTTCGACGATTAGAAAGAGTCTAGAGCTCCTGGAAACACTACCAAAGAAGCCAGCGAGCTTCGAGGAGTGTTGCAACTATGATAAGAGGTGTACCGCAGTTGTGGGATTTACAACCAACACAACACGAAGGTCCACCCCCTCTACATAGAACAACTAGGAGTTGCCGACCGAGGGATTATGAGACTATTCAATTGAATGGCCTCTCCTCTATGAGAAGAGAGTCATCAGAATGAATTCTATCGGTTAGTTGTTGAGTTATCACAACTAGAAGTCATCGACTCCGGCATATCTGCATATGCAGTCTCGTATCAAGATTGATCCTCTTGGTAACGAAGAGAACTATTGGAGCCAACAGAGTTCGACTTGAGAACTCGGCTACAGGTCTATAGACTCTGAGGATCGGTTAATTACTATTGGTGACAAGTATGTCTCCCGGGCAAGAAATAGTAATTACTGAAGATGGTGTGATGGTTCTCAGGGTCTCCCGGTGTTCGCACTATCATGGAGAACTCGACGTTGCGCATTAGATTTGAAGAGGTACATATTTTGTATGTTAGATAGATGTAGTCCGCGAACACTCAGACGCGGAATATAAATATCGAAGTGCCTCCCAAGCTTAAGACATCATCAAGCAACGGAGAAGAGACCTTAACAATATAATATTGTTTTTACGATTCTATTATACTTTCTTGCACTCTTAGTAGTCATAAACGAAACGAGTTGCTTCCGAGCCTTCCTAGACAAATCTCCGTCTATACAAACGAATTTCGATTGGCCTAGACAACCATAAGTCTTTACCGGTTGTCTCCGCCTAACAGTATATTGTTAGATCTCCTTGTTACCAAGGCTCTCTACATACGAGTGAACCACGGTTCACATCACCTCCTCACCGCACGATACGGCGAGACACCAAGTGTCTAGTCCTATATCCATAAAACCATTGCCTCCAACACTCCGGCTTGGTTAGCTCGAATACGAGCACAAAGAGAAAAAGAGATGTCGCAGCCTCCAAAGCAAATCGGTCCAGGGGAACCGATGGATACTTCAGGGGACAATAGTCCCAGTGCCTTCAGTAATCCCACCTCTCTCGATCCAGCCCTTCGAAATCCACGAAGAGGTGGAAGGACCCCTAGCATTGCGCCGACATCGAGAGCAACATCTCCTCATTCCAGATCTACTACACCACGTCCGAATACCCACGCCGTCGATCTCGCAAGACTCGCGGCCCGGTTAGGAATAGTTATTGGGCAGATCCGTCAAGACATTTCCACCAGTATCGACACCTCCAATATTGCATTTGAAACCCTCTCTGCAGATTCTCAGGAGAATGCAAAAGGGCTAATCAAAGTCCAAAAGCAATTATTGGAAGGACAAGATTTGCATGATAGCGAGATGACACTCGTATTGCAACAATGTGTCCTGGTGGAAGCCAACGTTCGGGACCTCCAGACCCAGTTGGCGAAGGAGATTGCTGCTAAGTTAGCGCAGCAAGATGCTCGACATGAGCATCACGAGGGAGTAACCTCTCAATTGCAACGAGAAGCCCTAGAAAGAGACCTCACCCTGGAACGGGAGTTCCAGGCATTCAAGGATAACCAATTCCAACAAAACATGACTCTTCGAGCCATGATATCTAACCTCGCCGAAAGACAAGAACGCGAGGCTCAGAGCTACAGTGACTTTACCCGAACGATACAACGAGATCAAACTCGTATCATGGATACTCTCGGACTACTGACAGAGCGGGTAACAGAGATCACACAAAATCGACCCACTGGTCGACAAGTAGCGTTGGAATCGGTTCCTGAAAGTTGGGCAGAAGCAAGAGAGGAGACTCAACCTCCAGAGGGGCCTTCCCGAGATAAGGGAAAGCAAAGAGAAGGAGAACCTCCCATCCCTGCGGCACCAGGGGGTGACCCAGATGATGATGGGAGTGATGATGAAGGAGGAAACGGAGGAAGACGTGGTGGAGGCCCATCCAGATTTAGCCGCGGATTGACACCCGAACAACGTGGAACAGCCGATGTACTGGCGGAAGCCTTTGCATTAACCACGAAACGACCGGCTGATGCACCCCCATTTTTCGAAGCAAAGCCTTCACAATGCGTTCGCTATTGGTTACTACAATGTGTGGACTACTTCGAAAGAAATCCTAGAACTTGGGATAGTGACCGAGAAAGGGTCATCTTCGCACTAGGAAGAACCAAAGGGGAGTTAGTCAACCCGGTAGCAATGTGGTACCGTAGGGCTATGGATGGACTCCATGGAGTGGAGCAAGATGCCGGCCTGGCAACCTGGACACGATTCGACCACGAGTTCACAGAACGGTTCGCATCAATAGAGGAGGGACGAAAAGCGGTCCGTGATATGGAGAAAGTTGAATATAAAGATAATATTCAAAACTACGTCCAAATCATGACCAACCTTAATACGAAGGCCAAGATAACTGGTCCAGCATGGCGTCTGGCGATGGAAAAAAAGTTACCAGCCAGCATACGTTTACGCCTGTCCCTAAAGACCTTCGATACCGATGCAGAATGGGAAGCAGCACTCAGGAAGGCAGGCCGAGAAGAGGAGGAACTAAAGGAACGGGACCATCTGTTACGGGATAGACCAAAACCCGTGAAAACTTCTTCCGAAGATAAGAAACCTGACAAACCCAGGTTTAAGAAGGAGAAGCCCCAAATCAAAGGCGGTGGTCCCTCCAAAAAGCGAAGAAGGGAACCGGAACCCGATAAACCGGCGAAAAAACCCGGCGGAGTCAATAAACAAACGCATACCAACTTCAAAAAAGCCCATGAAGGAATTCCCCAGTCCGTCATCGACGAACGAAATAAAGACGGCATATGCACTCGTTGTGGAAAGAAAAACCACGACTATAAAACATGCTGGGGACAAATTAAGGTGTCTACTACAAGGGCAGAGCGACCTACTCTCCCCATTAGACATAGGGCTAGGACGGTAGCTACGGTACACCGTCCCCGCAACATTTCCGCCACCCAAACACCTAGAGGAAACAAACTTTGGGAACTAGGCGAAGATGAGGAAATGACTTAGGTCACCTCATATGGCACCAACGGCAACGGCGTTTGGGTAGTCGGGGTTCGTTAGGATACGAAACCGGAATCGAAATTGGGAACCCCCTGGGGCTGGGGTGAAGTTAGTGAACGGAACCAAGCACCAGCGGTATTTTCGTCTGGGTAGTCCGCCAGGGTCAGCGGGAACCAAAATAACACCTTGACCAGGCATCCTATCCATACCAGCAAGCAGGCATATTAAGTAGGGCTGTGGGTAAGAGACCTCCAGTCAGAAGGGTTGCCGAATTCATGACGATGAAATCGGCCTGAAAGACTGCGCAAGCCCACCTTCCCGAACCTATCAGTCCTGAAGCTGAGTTATGTCGGAAAGAGGGGATGGTTCAAGCGCCCGGACAAGAGCAGCGAGTAAACTAGTTAGTCTCTCCAGTACACTAGTTATTCCGCAGACCTTACCCACAAGCGTTTTCCACTCCCAGTTAGTTACTAGGGTTGGTGAAGGATGGTACGGACGACCATATCACGTGTCGGGATCTTAACCCCAGAAAACATATGTGGAGTTGCAGGACACGTATCCGGGAAGTTGTACCAGCTGGACAGCGCCGGGGATACCTCTATGTTGCACACACAGCTGTTTCTGGTTGGAAGATCAAACCAATCCTTAAGGGAAAAGGAATTGGAGAGGAACAATAGATTTCGCAAGAAATCAACCTCGTTACCACCAAGGCCCTAAGTATGAGAGAAAGGAGAGGCATCCAGCCTGAGAACTGGTCGTGCACTATCAAGTGTATCGGTGAAACGCCGAGTAGGGATTTAGGATTTTCTTTATTAATAGGAAACCAGTTTGTCTGAGGAGACCTGAATGGTCGAAACTGCGCGGGGCGCGGTAACAAACATCCTAGTTGTTATCAAACCTCAGACATGTCGAAACGAAAAGACGACGGTTCGACCCCTCATCCAAAAAGACGCGCGTTTGACGCGCCAAAACCCACACGATATGGCTGTCCCGAGGGATATGCTCATATCCATGTTATGAATCCAAACAGACAAAGGATAAAAATCCGTGTTCTGTTAGACTCAGGATCCAACGTGTTCCTGATTAACAAAGACCTCGTTAAGGAATTAAAAATTCCGTTCACAGAGAGACCGAATCCGGTCACAATTCAAGGCTTCGATGGAGTACCGTCTCCGTCAGGAGGAAAATTTTATACGCGTCCACTATGGCTTGAAATCGGACGCAATAAACACTTGTCCGAAGTTGCGTGCGAGATCGCAGCAGCCGGAGACTATGGGATGATTATCCCATTTGGGTGGTGGCATTCAGAACACCCCCTATCGAACATTGGGGATCCCGATAACTGGGAATTTAAAGACCCCAAATGTAAAACCACTTGTGTGGAAGAAGAAGACGAAGGAATCGCAGATATGTTCGAATACGACGAATCGGTAGCATGGGATGAGAATGCGATTCAAATTGGAAGAATCGGGACTATCGAAGATCCGAATGAAGTTAGCTTCGACTCACTCCCCAAACACTACTGGGGATTCAAGAAGCTCTTCCTACCGCAAACTTCGGCGAGGCTACCACCAAGGAGAACATTTGATCACGAAATCAAGTTAGTTGACGGAGCGAAACCATCTTGGGGACCCATCTATCCACTATCCGAGAAACAACTAAAACTCTTACGCGATTACCTCAAGGAGATGATCCGACAAGGAAAAATCAAGCGAAGTCAGTCGCCATTCGGTGCACCAATCCTTTTTACACCGAAGGCTGATGGCCGACTACGTTTGGTAGTGGATTACCGGAACTTAAATAAGATCACCATCTTAAACAAGTACCCGTTACCACTAATGTCGGAACTACGCGATCGAGTGGCAGGAGCAACCATCTTTTCAAAGATCGATTTAAAAGATGGTTATAACCTGATTCGGATAAAAGAAGGGGACGAATGGAAAACAGCCTTCCGAACAAGATACGGGCACTACGAGTACAACGTAATGCCTTTTGGACTAGCTAATGCTCCGGCAACTTTCCAAGACATGATGAACGAAGTTCTCCGAGAACATCTTGACCAAGGTGTGGTCTGCTACCTCGACGATATTCTCATCTACTCAAGAACCGAGAAAGAACATATCGAGTTGGTAAAAAAGGTTCTGCAAAAATTAGCGGATTTCCAACTTGCGATTTCAATTAAGAAATCCTTCTTCCATGTAAAAGAGGTGGAATTTTTAGGCTACATAGTAGCCGTTGATGGGGTGTCTATGAGCACCCGAAAGGTGGACTCCGTATTGGATTGGAAACCACCCAAGTCGGTTAAGGAAGTCCAGATATTCCAAGGATTTGCGAATTTTTACCGACGCTTTATAGAAAACTTCTCTAAAATCTGTGCTCCAATCACGGAAACATTGAAGGGCGATCCGAAAAAGTTCCGGTGGGGCCCGGAACAAGAGGCAGCTTTTCAAGAACTTAAGAGAAGATTTACTTCTGCCCCTATTCTACACCATTTCTTTCCCGAAAGAGAAACGGTCGTGGAAACAGACGCTAGCGACTTCGCTTTAGGATGCGTCTTATCGCAGTTTGTGGAGAAACGACTCCATCCAGTGGCGTTTCATTCCCGCAAACTAAACTCCGCGGAGCGAAATTACGAGATCCACGATAAAGAACTATTGGCGATCCTAGAAGCATTCAAAGAATGGCGCCAATACTTGGTTGGCACCGAAAAGCCAGTTACTGTCTACACCGATCACCAAAACCTCCAATATTTCCTCACCTCAAAGGTCTGGAGCGGTCGCCAGATCCGCTGGGCACAAAAGCTCGCAGACTACAATTTCAAAATTGTCTACCGCCCAGGCACCAGAGGTGGAAAACCGGATGCACTCAGTCGACGGCCGGAGTACCGTCCTGAGGAGGGAGCTGCACATCGCGAACAAGCGATCTTGAAGCCTGAACATTTCCAAATCAGTTCGGTTACGAGAACTAAGATGGGGGAAATTCGAATCTGTTACTTGCAGGAAACCCTGAAGGCGATATATGTGCAGATGACATCCAAGAGGAACCCAAATGGAATGATCCCAATTCCGTTATTCGGGTCAAAAGGTTAGACACAAGAGCAAGGCTTCCAACCAAGGGCTCAAGAATGGCAGCAGGCCATGATCTCTACGCTCTGCAAGAAGATATAGTCCCAGCAAGGGGACAGCTAGTAGTCGGAACCGGAATAGCAGTGGGACTACCGGTTGGAACATACGGAAGAATTGCTCCCAGGAGCGGGTTAGCCGTTAAAAGCGGGATTTCAACAGGTGCCGGAGTAATTGATGCGGATTACACCGGAGAACTCAAAGTTCTACTATTCAACCACAGAGACGCGGACTGTCACATCAAAGAAGGGGACCGTATTGCCCAACTAGTGATAGAAAAGATTAATACCGCTGATATGATGGAAATAGATAACCTGGACGAAACAGAAAGAGGAACGGCGGGATTCGGTAGTACAGATATCGCTACAAGGGCTATGAATATCCAAGAGATTGAACCAGTAGTCAGCCAGCTCTATGCGTCAAAGGATCAGAATAAACACTGGTATGACGTATCCGAAATACCCGAACGAACCCTCATGACTAGTACTATACTAGCCCGCAAAGAATTGAAGAAATTCAATCCCGAATTTCTGGAGCAGATTCTGAAGGCCATTCCAGGCGATAAGGAATGGCTGAAACGAAGAAAAGAGTTGGAAAAACTCCGAGACAACAACAAACCTTTTCCAAAGATTGGACCCTAACCGATGACTTGCTTTACTATAAACAAAGACTATTCGTACCAAACAACCAGAGCCTTTACACCACAATAGCCGAAGGATGTCACGACGCAAAGATTGCAGGACATTTCGGACAAGAAAAAACTCTCGAAATCATCATGCGAGATTTTTATTGGAAGGGCTTGGCAAATTGGGTAAACGATTATGTACGGTCATGTGACGATTGTCAACACAACAAGTCACCACGCCACGCAAAGTATGGTCTACTTCAACCACTATCAATACCATATGCAGCTTGGGCATCCATTTCCGTGGACTTTATAACACAGTTACCGCAAAGTCAAGGATGTACCCAAATAATGGTAGTGGTTGATCGGTTCACTAAGATGGCCCATTTCATCGGACTAGAGGGAACAGCGACTGCGAAAGATGTCGCTACCGCCTTCACGAAGGAGATATGGAAGCTACACGGCTTACCATCAGAGATTGTCTCAGATATGGACTCGAAGTTTGCAGGAGAATTTTGGGAATCATTGTGTAAAGCATTAGATATAAAAAGGAGGATGTCAACTGCATACCATCCACAAACGGACGGACAAACTGAAAGAACCAACCAAGTGCTGGAAGGTTACTTACGAAGTTTTGTCAATTACGATCAGGATGATTGGTATCAGCTCCTACCCCTAGCCGAACATGCCTACAACAACTCGGCAACCAATGCACACGGAATGACCCCATTCTATGCAAACTATGGATTCCATCCGCAAACGGAATGGATGAAGGAGCGCGAAGCGCATAATCCAGGAGCAACCCTTTACGCAAACTGGATAAAAACGATTCATGAGAAGCACGGCAATCACTTGAACAGACACGAGAAGCCATGGCCAAGTATTATGATAGAAAGGCCAAGCAACAACCAGACTTCAAACCCGGCGATAAAGTAATGTTAAACGCAAAGAATATTCGCACCCGCCGGAAGTCCAAAAAGTTAAGCCCAAAACTTTATGGACCCTTCGTGATTCTGGAAAAACGAGGAAGCCGGGCATTCAAACTCAACATATCGGATCGTTGGAATATACACCCAGTATTCCATGTTTCTCTGTTAGAACCGTACAGAGAGTCGGTACGAGCAGACCGACAACAACCTCCCAGGGAACCGAAGATATCGAAGGCGACCTACAATGGGAGATAGAAAAGATTGTAAGAAGCGAAATACGCTCTTACAGGAAAGAGTCCGTGGCCGCTATCAACAGATGCGCGAGCTATGGTACTTCGTTAAATGGCAGGGCTGTTCCGAAGATGAGAACACTTGGGAACCTGCGACGGGGAGAGAATGCGAGAGAATTGGTGGATGAATTTCATCGCGATAACCCGGAAATGCCACGACGGGCAGAGGAAGGACGATGAAGATAAGGTTTTCTTGCCGTGGCCAAGCAAAAGCGGAAAGTTTTTTACCCTGTTTCATCGGGTCCTTAAATGATTAATGTTTAAGTTTATTATTAAAAATTAAAATTTAATGTTTAAGTTTTATGAAAATATTTAAAATTTTAATGTTTAATTTTATATTGTACCGAAGGGGCATTCGAGGCGAAGCCCTAGAGGAGGGAGCTCATGTTAGGAGTACCCGATTCCGATAAGCCTAGGAGTACCCTAGGTAGGGTAACTTTACCCGGTTCGAGAATCTTGATCTCAACACCCCCTCCGGCCCCCTTACGGGGCCCGCGCGTCATCACATTCAACTTAGTTGCGTCCTGTGACTATTTGGTCACAGAATTGAAGGTGTCAGAATACACCGTATACGTCGCTGCCGTCCGTCCGACCGAAAGCTGTTCGCAGATATATATAAGAGGGGACCTCTGGCTAGACCGGGAAGTGGAACGAAGTCAATCCGTCAACTACTCAGGAGTTACAAGGCTTCAAAGATATGACATCTTTGAACGGGCCGTATAGTAACGGGACGTTTTCGCACAAAAGTCATGAGATGAATGGTTAGGAGGTTCGGGATAACGAACCAATGCATTCACA